>JAJTUV010001406.1:0-745881 GCA_021653895.1 Mastomys natalensis | reverse complement strand
CTATGTAGAATCTCAAAATCTATGCTCGCAGAACTGAAACCTGAGAAAATATTTCTATTGCATTAAACTATAGCCTATGGTACTCTAACACCTGAATGATTAAAATCCTACTAAAAGCATTTTCAGTGAGTCAACACATCCTTGAGACATATGTGAAGCATTGTGATGTTTAGATATCTTCGAAAAAGGGCTATTTTATGACAGTTTCATTTAGTTTCCTGCTCTTAATGATGCGTTACTAGTGGAGTAGCATATTTACAACCAGGTGAGCCTCTAATACAGAATCAAACCAATGTGATTCTAAGGAGCCAAGCAGCTTCCACATTTTTCCACCATTTTTTCTGACCATTTAAGCATCACCAGAAGGCCTCCTTCTTCCCGTTCTGTATAAAGAGCTCAGGCTATCTGATGAGTACAAGGAAGAGCTTGCATCAGCCTTCTTTAACTTTGTCCTTCTGAGAGGCCAGGGCAAAGCTGTTTCCTAGACTTGTTATACACTCCAAATATTGTAGTTTGTTTTGTGACTCTGTTGTCTTAAGGGCTAAGCAATCTGATGTCCATTCCCTCTGTGTATAATACAATTCTCATTGCAGTAGTTTGTTTTCTGTGTTTCTTATGTTTGCCAAGTAGCTGTGCATTCCCGACTGCATTCTGGTCATTCAACACAAAGACTCCTTGAGGAATCAAACGTTTCATGGCAATTTCTACCGAAGCTACTGTTTAAATCAAACATCAAAATATAAGTTGCAGCTTTGTTCAGGGATTCCTTTGTTCGCAGAGCCTTTAAATTGGCCACGATCAAAGTCCTTAAAGCTGGACAAACAGTAATATGCTACATTCATATGCCTATGGTTCATGGTACCCTTGAGCTATCATTAAGAAAAATTCAAGGATCTTTAAATCAAGCATTTGAACAAATTTACCCCTAAATATATGTGTCTAGTTACTTTATTTCATTTAAATATAAAATAAGTTTAGAAAAATATAACCCTTCATTTATTATTATGGTTAACTTACACTTCTAACATCGATTCTCAAGTAATTTTAGTCGTTGCTTTCAGAGACAAGGTCAGAAGAGGAAAATTTCATGTATTTCATTTTAACCCTATTTTTGCTTGTGATCTTCTAGAAGCTAACTTGGAACCTTCATTAGTTATTTAAAAATCAATATGTTATAAAGAGAACATCGTTTTCACATTTTACTTTACAGTGTTTTGTTATGTACAGCATCTTTGCCTTAAGTAAAGAGATGTTAGCTGTGTAAATCAAAAGCAAACCATATGCTCAGACTGAGTACATCAGACTCAACAGCACCTGAATCTACTGTGATAAAGGAGAAGTTGGCTAGGTAGTATCCTACTTATTTTAGAAATCTATTGGTAATTGGGCTCGATTTTGTTGATTGTCAACTTGTATTTTCCATTGGTGTGTGTGTTTATATTTTAAAAATATGATTTGAAAAGAGTGATTTTCCCTATCTCGTGATTAAAACAGCAGCCTGGGAGACATTCACAGTGATATGTATGTACATTTACCTCTTGCCTTTTCTAGAAGCTAAAGTCAGAATTGGCCTTGCCTCCCTGTGGTGTATTTCAGACGCAATGTGGATTTTAGACTTTCTTGTTTGCTAGGCGGTGTCTGAAGATTTGTCAGAGGGAGAATGTAGAGTAATTTAAATCCCACAACATGCCTGCTCTGGCAAGCAATCACGTACAAAAGTATAGGCATGTCCTTAGTACACACCTTTAAGGTAAAAGACCCTTGCTTCTCCAATCCCTGTCACAGAATTGCCACTTGTGTGAATATGGCAGAAGAAAGGTTCTTCCTGTGCCAATGTCCTTCTGGATATAGAGCAGTGAACTGTGAAGCTGCTACTAAATCTTGTAGAGGGACTGCTTGCCCACCTGGAGGCACCTGCCATAAAAACCCTGAGTACCCTGTTCGTATTTGCCCAGCTGAATATGCTGGAAGGTTTTGTGAGACAGATCACAATGAGCATGCTTCCAGCCCTTACCACAATAGATCTCTGTGCCAGGATGGAATTAATGGCTACTCTTGCTTCTGTGTGCCTGGATACCAAGGCAGGCAGTGTGACTTGAAAGTGGATGAAAATGTTTCTGATCCCCGTATGAATGAGGCTGTATGCCTCAATGATTAGGAAGATACATGTGTGTGCTGGCTGGTTTTGTGTATCAACTTAATACAAGCTGGAGTAATCACAGAGAAAGGAGCCTCCCTTGAGAAAATGCCTCTATTAGATCCAGTTGTAAGGCATTTTCTTTTTTTTTTTTTCTTCTTTTTTTTTTTTTTAAATTTTATTTTTTTGTTTATTCACTTTATAACCCGTCCCAGTCACCCTCTCCCACAATCCTTCCCCATCTCTTCTTTTCTGAGTACCCCCTCCTCCTGTATCCCCCACTCTGCCACTTTAAGTCTCTGAGAGGCTAGGTGCTTCCTCTCCCATTGAGGCCAGATGAGGCACCCAGCTAGAAGACCATACTCCATATACAGGCTGCATGTTTTGGGATAGCCCCCACTCCAGATGTTTGAGACCTGCATGAAAACCAAGCTGCACATTTACAACATATGTGCAGGGAGGCCTAGGTCCAGCCCATGGAGGTAGATCTGTGTAGAGTAGGTATGCTCCACGGTTGGTGATTCAGTCTCTGAGAGCTCCAAGGGTTCAGGTTGGTTTACTCTGTTGATCTTCCTGTGCAGTTCCTATCTCCTTAGGGCCCACAATCCTTCCGCCTATTCTTCTATAAGAGTCCTCAAGCTCCATTCACTGTTTGGCTCTGGATGTCTGTATCTGTCTGAGTCAGCTGCTGGTTAGAGCCTCTCAGAGGACAGCTTGCCCCTGTCTGTTCTCAGGCTGGAGGTTTTTAGTGATCAACGGTGGAAGGGCCCATTGTGGGTGGTGCCATACCTGGGTAGTCTTGGGTTCTATATAAAAGCAAGCTGAGCAAGGCAGGGGAAGCAAGCAGCTAATTAATATCCCTCTATAGCCTCTGCATCAGCTCCTGCTTCCTGACCTGCTTCAGTTCCTGTCCTGACTTCCTTTGGTGATGAACAGCAATGTGGAAGTGTAAGCTGAATAAACTTTTTTCTCCCCAACTTGCTGCTTGGTCATGATGTTTTGTGCAGGAATAGAAACCCTGACTAAGACACTTGTGTGTCTGTCCTTAAGAGTACTCTGTGTGAACTGTGTGCTGGAAATTGATGAGTGTGGATCCCGAGCATGCTTACACGGTGCCACATGTCAGGATGTACTTGGGGCTTACTTCTGTGACTCTATGCCAGGATTCCTTGGAGACAACTGTGAACTCTCCTTTGGTGAATGTGCCAATCGGCCACATCTCCATGGAGATCTATGTGTGGATGGAGGAAACAGCTCCTATTGTGACTTTACAGGAAGTGAATTCACATGAGACTTTGATACCTCATTGTATGTCAAAGTCTTGTCACAATGATACAACATGTGAGGACACTGTTGGCAGCTATATTTGTCACTGTTGGCCTGGATACAGTAGCAACCCCTGACAATTTGGGTGGGGATGGGAGGATGGGCCAAGCTGTCCTCAGAGGATCAATAGGGACACATTGCAGGCCTACCTACCATGAAGCCTCAGGCTATGTTTGTATTTGTCATCCTGGATTCACAGATAGAGTATAGCATAACTCTCTTCTGAGATGTTCTACCCAGCAGCTGACTGAAACAAATATAGCTAAACATGGAGCTTGAGAAGTCCTGTGAAGTTCAGAGAAGGATTGAGGAACCATGTGGGGATAAAGACTCTACAAGAAGACCATCAGAGTCAACTAACATGTACCTTTGGGGTCTCCCAGAGACTGAACCACCAACCAAAAAATACACAGGGCCTGGACCTAGAGTCCTCCACACATATGTAGCAGATGTGCAGCCTGGTCTTCATGTAGATCCCCCAACAACTGGAGCTGGGGCTTACTCTGAATCTGTTGCCTGCCTCCAAATCCTGTTCCCCTAACTGGTCTGCCTTGTCTGGCCTCAGTGGTATTTGCCTAGTGCTGCAGTGACTTAAGGTGCCAGAGTTGGTTGGTACCAAGGGTGGGGGACCTTCCCCTTCTCAGAGGTGAAGGAGGCTGGCTGAGAGGAAATTATAAGAGGAAACCAGGAGAAGTGAGGCTTTTATGGGTATATAAAGTGAATAAATAAATTAATTAATGAAAATATTTGTTTGTAGAAGGAAGCACCCATGTTTGCAAGTGACAACTAATTGAAGAGTAGACAAAGTGACACATCAGAGAAAGATTTGACGGAGTGAATCAGAGATAGGATGCGCCCAACTCTCATGAGAACAGCACAGGAAGGAGAACCTTTTTAAGAGCAGTGCAGTGAGTGCACTGCAGTGGAATTGAGTATGTTAGTGAGTTCAAGCAGTTCATCATGGGTCAGCAGAGGCAGCTGAAGCCAGAGAATCAGGAGCCAGAAGATTAGAACAAATGCCAGAGTTAGTTGCTGGAGTTAGTTTGAGGATATTAGAGCAACTCAGTGAAAAGCCAAGAGAAGCCAGATTGAATTAGTCAGCTTGGAGAGGAGTTTGAGACAGACCAGCTGAGTTCAACCAGCCAGTCAGAGTTCAGAAACAACCAGAAAGGGTGAGCTTATTTGGTAGTAAGCCTCCAAGACAACAATTATATCAGGCAAAGAAAAGTTACTTTTATAGGAGAAGGTCCTTCCAGTTTCTCCACTTATAGGAAAAACTGAGCCACATCATAAATCATCCTCCAGCATGTAACATGCTCACTGATTGACAAGGAGCAGGAATGAAGGGGGCTCATCCATTCTTCAGAGTGCCTGAAAACACTGTTCCTAGGATGGAATAGTGTTGTAACATAAAACTCAATTGTGTTTGAAAAGCAAGTGAATTAAAATCTCATGGGTTAATGGACACAAATAAGAGTGATAATATACACATATGCTCAATATAGAGTCACTTCTGTAATGTAGAAAGCGTGTAGTTGATGTCTTGTGTCCCACACACTGAGCATATTTTAGAGTATTAAGATTTATGTAAATGTCTTCAAAATTAAAGCAGGAAGACACTGCTGGCACTTCTTTCTGTGAAGCAATTTATAATTATTTGCTAAATGGCCTAATTACATAATTAAATGTAATTAGTGTTGGTTACTTTTTCACTTAATGTGGATGGTGTTTCTAAGCACTACTGGGAAAGGCTTTAGGGTAGAGTCAGATATGGGTTTAAAACTAGCACCGACACTCACCAGCTGTCTAAGTGAGCCCCAGTTGAGCAACTTTCTTCCTGTGTTACTGAGAGGATATGCAACAGACTTATCTGTGTTAAGAACCTAGCACCAAGAATGAGATCGGGGGTAATAATTGTCCCTTTTATCTTTCCTCTTCTGTATTAGAGGAAAACATGTATTCAAATCCCTCCCACAGGGAGGAGAGTAATGAAGAACAGGTGACTGGAACAGGGTAGAATCAGTGGATTTCACTGCTTCTTGCAGAAAAGCTGGTCCCCTGGAAAGGACTTAAACTGAGTCTAAATCCTCAGGTCTAAAACAAACAAACAAAGAAACAAACAAAATACGTGCTCAACCAGGAACTGTCAATTTAAAGAAACATAGTGAATTTCCAAATTATATTACCATGTGACTTAATGGTTGGAGTTCTGGAAACACAAACATCCGAAGTAAAGGGAATCAAATGGGTGCTGAGAGTCAGAATTTAGTCAGAACCCTGTTGACTTTTAATATATAAAGTATTTTTTCTTTACTTCTGAACAGAATGTGATGTTTTTATATAAAAAATGTGAATGTGTTTTAATACTTCATCAATCTGATATTTGGTTGTTTATTTTAAATTAACATGTGTTATGCTTGCAAAGGGTTTTCTCATATTTTTATGAGTGTTTCTGGGCTCTTCTAGTTAAAAATCATTTCATAGATTGAAGATAACAGTCTGGTATAAAGAATGAATTTTAAATATATGATTATGAAGTAAAAAGTCTTTAGCTAAAAATAATGGAAATTCTGTTATATTTTTCATTATAAATAATTTGATAGAGTATTGTGATCAATACACATTGTTAGGGAAACTGAATGTTTTAGCAAATAATGTATATAAATGTATGTGAGTTTGGGTGGTGGAGCTTCAGGCATTGACTAAGAACTTCAATATTCTCCTGGCCTACAATAGGATAACACTTAGAATTAGAAATAAAATAGTGTTATAATCTACAATATTGAAGTCAATACAGAAGAAAAGAATCCAACATCAAAAGAATATATTGTTTCCACATGTATGACATCATAGCAAGAAGTACTGTTGGGATGGGGATCAGGTGTATGGTTGCCAGGGTTTCGGAATCGAAGGGTATGATTATGAAGGCAAAAATAAATGGAAGTTTGAAGGGGTGAAATCTCCTATACTTAGATTGCAATGGTGGATAAGTGGATTTTTATATGTTCTGGCACTTAGAGGAGTATATACCAAAATTTAATTAACTATTTGATAATGAAATAGTATAGTAGACCTATGTATGGATGGATAGACTTGTATGAGAGGAAAATCTATACAATGAAGAAGCAGATGGCGGGGGGTTGGGGGGTCCTCAATGAGGCAATGAGAATGAGACTGAATGTAAATTTCTAGTATAATGTAAATACTACTTCCTGTGTGCCTGTGAGTAGGTTCAGGAGCAAGATTAATACTACAATGAAATGTTGGCTTTCTTCTAGATAGATTGGCAGAAACAAAAAAATAGGAGAAATAAAATACACTAAGATTGTCCTGCAAAGATATATTACATATTCTAACTTAACTATGTTAGAATCTCCAAGAAGGCAGGAAAATCACAACAGAAAACACAGCAAAAACGTGCTCAGTTTGTTGAAAAACCATTTATATTTTCAGGGAGAGCATTAAAGGTTAAATACATAAACACAAAATCAACTAACACCACAATCACTGAAAACTGATGAAAGAGAAAAGATCTTGAAACCAATCTCTATAAAAGGAAGGAATAAGAAATTAGCAATTTGTTATAAACAGCAGAGGTCAAATGTCTTAGGATGACTCAGTTGTGGTGCTTAAAGGAAACGTAAACATTTCAATTTGAAAGCAGTAAAAGCTGGATTTTTGCATTTTTAAAAATTGAATTATAAAAGTTGAAGGTACACATGAAGACACAAGTATTTAATTATTTATTTATTGCTATAAAACTAAAGAAAACACACCTCCATGTGAAAACATGGTTAAACAAGACAAAACAAAGATATAAGAAACAGGTAATATATGTAAATAAAAAGACATTATTGGCCTCAGTTTTTCTATAACTACATAATTGTTTGCTCCAAATATCTTACTAATGGTAGTAAAAATTCTGAAGTATGAGCAGAAATAAAATGTAAGGCATAGAAAAAGGAGGCAGAAGTTAAAACCATACGTTATTATTTTGTTTATACATGTTCCATGAGATAATCCATTATTCTAAATAGACTATTAAAAATCAGAATGAATATTTTCATACCCTAAACAATAGATCAGATTAGATAGTTTCATAGTGAAGTAATAGTAGATAAAATAAAATGTATTAAAATGAATTTAGAAAAAGCAGAGAGCTAAAGATACTAATGAAATAAATATGGAGATATGAATGAGGTGATGTATTTAAATCCAATTACATCATGGCTACAGAAAATGCAGGCAGAGCTGTAAGTAAAAGGCAGGAGCCCCACAGCTGTTCACCAAGGCACCACTCAGCTGTCTAGAAGCCATACGTGCACTGGTGGCATGACAAAATAGTGGAATTGATACAGTCTCCAACTAGTAAACTGAAACAAGTCTAATGTTAGATGGAATATTATGTGAAGATGAAAATATGATAATTCCAATGACAAATGCTCAGTGTTATATGATGACAATTAAAACAAGTGTACTTGGCAGAGGAGCTTTGGACAGCATGTGGGAAGTAGGAGAATCTCTAGCCAGGGGCGCTAATGTATTTTAAGATGTATAGTGTAAAAATTATTTTTGGTAAGCCAAGTTTAACTACATTATAGAAATCTGTTGCATAATGTAGAGATAAAGGTACATAAGGCACTAAACATATTGATGGCTAAAAATGTGAATTGATTAAATTAAAATAGAATATAAAGAAAATGCTAAACATTTACACAGAGTTTCATATGCTTGCTTTCCTGTTTCTATGGTCTCTACTCTTTATCGTCTTCACTCTACCCTATATACTTTCTCCCTCTTATCACTCTCTGTCTTCTATTTCTCATTTCAAACTTTGTAAAAGGGTATATTTTTATTGAGATTAACTCACATGAAATAAAGACATATATTAAGTGTCCTTCATAGTATGTCCTTTTACCTTTCAACAGACACTTACACTTCTAATTTCTACAACAAAAATTTTTACGGTCTTGATAAAAATTCATAGAAATGAATAGTTTCTGCTGTGTAATATGTGAAGAAATTTTAATCCAACAATATGGCTGCTCTGTCTCGGGATCACATCCAACGACCTTTTACATCTGTATGATCTGGCTGGACTAGAGACATGACCTTAGCACTTAATCCCTCTGGCTGGAATACAGTTGCACCTTTAATCAGATACTCCATTAGTACACATTTTTGATTCTGAACAATGAAGATAAAGTTAGTGTGTAGAAGGAAGCACCCGTGTTTGAAACTGATGTCTAATTGAGGGGCAAAGTGACAAATCAGAGAGAGATTTGAAAGAATGAATCAGAGATAGCATACACCTAACTCACACTAGGACAGGAAGGAGTGGCTGCTTGAGAACATCAGGCAAGGTGAAGGGCAGTTCAGTGAGTGTAGTTCAGTTGAGTTCAGGCAAAGCAGTTGAGTTCAGTTCAGTGAAGTCTGGTGCAGTTCAGTTGAATGCAGTTGAGTCCAGTTGAATTTCTTTCAGTTCTGTTCAATCAGAGGCAGTTTTTCTAAGCACAGCAATTCAGTGAGAAGCAGGAGAAGCCAGTTTTAATCAGTCAGCATGGAGAGGAGTTTGAGATACAACAGCTGAATTGACAAGTCAGCCAGAGTTCAGAAAGAATAAAAAGGGGTGACCTTATTGAACAGTAAGCCTCCAAGATGACAATTTCACCTGCCACCCCCAAATTGCTTTACATCAACAAGTACTTCTATTCAGGGCATCTAATAAGTGGACAGGATAATTTTACTCTGTGGTTTCACACTTTCTGGTTTAGTTTTGCTTACACTATGCCTAGTTTCTTCTTGTAAATGGGGAGGATTTTTGTTTTAGAATGTGTTTTTATTGTTTCTTCCCTAAGATAATGTAGTACAGCTTTGGTTAGATATTGTGGAAAAGAAAAGGAGGGTAATGACTCAAGAATAGCAGAAGAAGCTGATGTGTAAAGAGGCTGCTGAATGGCTCATGTACAGGAATAGATAGGGGAGTAACCATGGGATGTGTCGATGCTTTAGCTGGGAATGATCTTATCTTTTCTAGTTTTTATTGGTTAAGTGTCAACTTTGCCTCTAGTAGGACTTTCAGGGTCTGAGATTCAAAAGACATATTGTGATTTCTTTATAAATTTTATTTTGTGTTTCTCTAAGCACTCTAGCTGTATTTTGGGGAAGCCAAGAAATATGGTGAACTACAATTGGTAGTCATTTTAAATTCAATTTTGCCTGGAAAATGGTTTCTTAAAATGAAACTCAGAGGATCAGCTTCATCTTTGCTCAGTGCATCTTTCTGACAAAAGAATACCTGTTATCCAAGATTTCAGACCTCTAAAGTCACAAGTCTTTTGAAGTCACATTTTCCTGAAGCATTCAACTCTGGTATTATAGCTATTAATGAGATCAGCAGGCTGCTATACTTTAGAGAATCTGGATGGAATACTGACACTATATAGGTAATTCACATAATTTCATTTTATTCTTCATTGAAATAGGTAATTGGAAAGAGTGTAAGTGCTAACAAATTCTTGGTTAATTTTCTAAAATTTAGTAATTTTATTCACTATCATTTCTAAATTTAAATAAGCTAAAAATGGAAAGGTGTGACATATTTATTAATTATTTTATTTATTTTGTATCATGTTTTTGTTTTTTGAGGTTATATTTTTGAAAGCAAGAGCACATCATAAAGACAGTAATTTTCAGAAAATTGATTTGAAAATTTAATATTATTTAAATAAATTTAAGGAGAATGTTTTATTTCTTGAGTTATAGAAGTTGATTATTAAGTTCATATAAAAAACATGCAAGGAAGTGACTGCAGGGATAAACACCTTTAAAAATGTACAACAAGTTGAAAGATTAGTTCAATATTAAATATGCATTAAAATGGATACATAAGTACAGGTTTTTGTAATTTTTCATGAGTAAATGAAGTCATATAATTCACCATAATATTTACAGAAAGATGATTCAGGAATATTTTGAAATCAGCACTTGATAAAGATTGTGAAAATCTAGAGGAAGACAGGTTTTTTTGTTTGTTTGTTTGTTTGTTTTTTTAATTGATGACAGTTGGGGCTGGAGAGATGGCATATAGAATAAAACCCTTGCTGCTCTTGCAGAGGACCCAGATGGATTTCTCACAGCCACCTGTAACTACAGGGTCCAGGGGTTCTCACATCTACTTTGGCCTCCCTGAGGTCCTGCATACATACAGTGCACATAAACTCATTCAGGTTTAGACACATACTGAAAAAAAAAGTAAAAAGCAAAAAAATAAATGTTTAAAAACTGAGTGGTGAAGTGGAGATTTCAGGTTTCTTCGGAGAGTCATCTGGTCTTCGCTTGCTACGACTTCATAGAGAGAAAAGCACCAAAGAACTTTCTCTGGTATTTCAGCTGCTTCCTGCCACGTCCGCTGGCTTGTACCAATTCAGTGGCACCTCTGTTTCTGGATGGAGCCTCTGCTACTGACTCATGTCTGGTGTTTGCGAATTGTACTAGACTGCCGCTTCTGATTTTTGTTTGCAGTTTTGGACAAGACTGCTGATATCCTGATAATGAAGACCGAATTGCCATGAAGAACTACTAAACAGGTCCACACTACTTTGTCCTATTAACCATCTTTCTCCTTTACCTTTGGCTCATGGGTTAGAAGGGAGGTTGAAGCATTTAAGAACCCATATTAAAGTAGATTTTGAAAAATATAAGCTTACAGAGTGGTAGTGAGTAAGGAGTTGCAAAAAGTTCAGCGTGGGTCAAAGACTCTCAACAAAATGTGATCATTTAAGTGGTCCCCCCCAATCATTTGTAGATGTTTGAAAAGCAACTATAGTATATTCTTCTGTGAACAACAAACTGATCAAACACATAAATGAAAATAACCTAAAACCGTTTAAGTTTTAAGAAATACTATATCTTAATTAATGTATAACCTGTGATTTGTAAAGACTTTCCCAAGATTTTAAAATTCAGATGCAATAGAAATGATGTTTATCTAGAAATAAAAATACCTTCCATGTTTTAAGGAAAAGAACAGGATCAAAGGTAACAAAAATGTAATAAGATTGTAGGCCAGAGTGGGGAAAAAAGTTTAGAGGCTCAAACAATTTTATACAAAGGATGAGGACTTTTATGTTATATCCCGGGGGCTTCTGGCCCATTTGCATGATACTTCTCTGGCATGCTCTAGTACAGACAGCCATACAAACAACTTAATGCATTCCATGTCTCATTAGCATCTTAACTCTCTATCTAGAGCTAAGCATTTTGCTATTATAAAGAACTACATGTAACCTGCAGGCACTGGAACGCCTTTGGGCTTTTGCCAGTGTCCCCACTCTGTCCTAGCCTGCTTTAGAGGATCAGAGGATCATTGGAGTTTTTACACCCCTCCTCTCTACCACTCATTTCTCAAATCATATGCTGAATTTGCAGTCTTTGAACAAATCTCTCTGACCTCATTCTCTGTTCTGTATTCCTACCAAGTTTTAAAAGGGTTTAAAGGAACACACTAAGAAATTACAATGACTAGGGAGAATAGTCCATGGCAGCATGAACCTGTTTGTACTTATCGTTCATATTGCTGTAGAGGATGAAGAGAAAGCTTCAAAAGCCCACTTCTGCTGACTTACTCTGCTATAAAAGTCCCAAATTCTGAAGGTTCCCCTCCACAGCCCTCAGAATACACCTAAAAGATGAAGAACAAATGCATAAAACATGCATGTGTGTGGGGGAAGTGCATTTCAGATTCAAACCATATGAATCTGTTAGTCAAACTGGCTAGAAGAAAAAGAACTGAAATAATATATTGATGATAGATATAAAGACAGAGATATAGATATATAAATATAAATAGAGATAGATGATATAGACATAGATAACTGCTTATGTATGTGTGAGAGACACACACATACACCCATACATACACGCACACACACACACACACACACCACACACACACACACACACACACACACACACAAGAGAGAGAGAGAGAGAGAGAGAGAGAGAGAGAGAGAGAGAGGAGAATATGAACTAGAAAGCACAGACATAGAGACATTTATTATAAAGAATTGTTTTGGGTGCTGATGGAGAGTTGCTAAGCCAGTCAAAATTCTATAGGATTGGCATAACTACTAAGTAGCTGTGGGCTGAAGCTATCTTCTGTACAAAGGCATTCCAATGGAAGAATTAAGAAGAGGGAAACAACTACGAGTTCAGCTTCTCTTTGCATCCTCCATGAAAAGTTTCTTCCTTTTTAAAGTCTTATCTGATCAAGTCAGTCCGGAAAGAATGATCTCCTTAGCTTAAAACTAACTATCTGGGACAGGTGTGTTGTGTTCACAGGGTTCATTTTGACTAGTAACTGAATCTGTTCTTGAAGGAATAATTTGGGGAGAGTACAAATGTTGGTGATCCACTTTCACCTGGTCAGTTTAACATATAATAAAACATTACAGAGTCAAAAAGATTCAATAATGTTTCATTGAGGGTCTTTGCTTTGTGAGAACTATGAGTCTACAATAGGAGTTTTAACCAATGATGTAGTACAGCTCTTCCAGGGTATAGTTTGTATGACACCATTTTGCAAGGATACATTGTAACATCTAGTCATTACAGGGTAGTCGTGAATAAAGGGACAGTTTCAGGCTTTAGATTGTATTGTGAGGAGTCCCAGAATGCAGGACTCCAAGGCAAACTTTGATAAAATAAAATCATTCATAGAGTCAAAGTTTTTCATTGCTAACAAAGTTCTTTGAAGTTACTATTTGCTGAAATCCTTTTACTAAACAGAAGGGTACTCAATGCACATCCAGATAGCATCTCTTTCTCTCCTTCTTCTGATAGTTCTAATAAGGAGACAATGTCAGGCAGGATTGGTCAAGGTCAAGCCTTGCCTTTTTAATGTAGTCTCCATAAAGTCTAGTTTGCTGAATTACATGCAGCACTGTTCTGCTTCTCTGAGTGGTTAGCATTCTGTCTTACCCAAGATAACTTGCAAGCACTTGGCCAGTTAAAGAGAACTCACTGTGGGTAATAATGGTTTCATTGAAAACCTTATGGACTGCAATCCTTTCCCCTACTCTTTTACAAGAGTCCCCAAGCTCCATCCACTGTTTAGTTGTCAGTGTTTGCATTGGTCTGAGTCAGCTGTTGGGTTGAACCTCTCAAAGGACAACTGTGCTAAACATCTGTCTGCAAGCATAACAGAGTATCATTAATAGTGTTAAGGATTGGTGCTTGTCCATGGGATGGGTTTCAAGTTGGTACAATTATTGGTTGTCCATTCCTTCTGGCTATTCACAGTTCCTGCATTTCTTATAGACAGGATATATTTTAGGGCGAAAGTTTTGTGGGTGGGTTGATTTTCTTATTGCTGTACTGGGGTTTCTGTCTATAGAAACTCCACAGGAAGACCTACAGTCAACTAACCTTGATGTTTGAGGCTCTCAGAGACTGATCCATCAATAAAAGAGTATATACAGGCTCAACTAGGTCTCCCTGTACATATGTAGTAAATGTACAGCTTGGTCTTCATGTGGGTCCTGAACAGCTGGAGCAGGGGCTACCCCCAAAGCTGTTGCCTGTCTGTGTGATGTGTTCTAGCTGAGCTGCTTTGTTTGGCCTCAGTGGGAGAGGATGCAACTAGATCCATGACTTGATGTATCAGGTAGGGATGTACGGGGTGGGGGAGGCATCACAGAAGTGAAGGAGAGGGGAAGGGTTGTGGGAGGGTATGACTGGGGGGGCCAGTGAATGGGATGGAAAATGAATAAATAAAAATGAATAAATAAAATAATATTGAAAACTAAAAATGAAAGAAAGAAAGCAAGCAAAAAGGAAGAAACAAAGAAAGAAAAGAAAAGATAAAAGGAAACCTAATGGCTTTAGGAAGTATGAACATAATGAAATCTCCTTGCTCAGTTACTCAGACCCTTCTCATGGCTCAGTGATACAAGCTGTATAGAAATTCGGTCATAAGAATTATCCAAGGAAAGAAAATTTGAAAATCAGCAAGCCTGAGTTAAAACTAGCTGGAGGTTGTGACTTCTCCACAGAATGGAGTATCAAGCAAGACTCTAATGTGCATTTTATTTAGAGTCTGACTTTTAGAGAAATTTCTTTATTAGAAACCTCCTATTCAGCCAGCTTTTAGCTAAAAAACGTCATTATTTCCAAAGGAGAACACAGAACTGCATGCTTATCCTTGATCAGTGGTGTTCTTGAGGGCAACTATGTATTCCATTACCTAGCCAGGGATCAGTGCCTAGAAGGCACTTAAGATGCTTTAGATTCAATTGCACCATAATCTTTAAGCACATATTCTTTCTTTGGTAAAGAGACAATTTATTTTGGCAGTACTTGGGAAATTTGAGATAGGATTCCAGATCTGCAATGCACAATGTTAAACTCAATTAACATTTTTATTTTCTTTATTCATGCTGTGAGAATTAAGTAAAATATGCTAAGGGCATTGGAGACAATTGAACTTAAGATTTCAATAATCGGAACTCAAAAGCAGACAAGTACTTTTCAGTATTGAGTTATAAATAACTGTAATTTTATCTTCAGTAAAAAGATGTTTTCAAACTCACATTGGTTTCTCTTAAATATTCACTTAAGAGAAGCCCTACTTACATGATAAATAGCAGTACTGAGTAAACATAAATTTGTAGTTCATAAACATAAAAGTAGTGAAACAAGCTCATGTTGGTAGCATTGGAAGTAATGTCTCTCTGACTACTTTTCTCTAAGAAAGCTCTTTAAGGTTTTATACCTATGATAATAAAATGACAGATGCCATTGAAAATTAAGATTATCATTATTCCCAAGTTTTTATATCTTTTTTAATTGAATCATTTTATTATAATTTCATTGGAAAGAAAAAAAAGCATTGGTATAAGAAATGACATATTATCACACTAATGTCACCATAAAGAGATTATTCTTAACTACTCTTAATAAATATGTTTTCATTTCTCTTTGTTTTTATTTTGTCAATGCAGGCATATGGAGCCAAGAAACTTTATTAGATCACCAATAATCAATAGTATAGAAGTATACTTTTAATTCCAATGTATCAACTATTTCCTTCTTGCTCAGCTATTCTTTGTGTCATTTGAACAGTAAAAGTTTGGATTAATATCTTAGTGTTCTTGAGGTCTCTGTTTACTTTCTAAACATCATTTTCCTAACAATTATATGGTATGACATTATTTAAAAAAAACAAACAAATGGGTTTTATCCTACTTGGATTCATTTTCTCTGTCTTCACTCTGTCCCTTTAAAAATTCTCTGCAAGTATAAAAAGCTCTAATAAGTCATTATACACATTTTGCCAAGGAAAAGTACAAGAAGTTTTCACAGGTTCATTCCCATAATAGATTTACCTCCTCCACACATTTGGTATCTGGTTCTGTAACTTACAATGTCAAAGACCTTGATTTGTCAACTCTGCAGTAGAGGAAGTGTCCTATGGGAAAATATTCACACTAAACACATTCTAAGATTAATTTACAATGTTAGAATATCTCGAAAACTAGAATCCTGTAAGTTCGATAGATAATGTATCTTCTTTACTGCTGGATAGGACTCAAAGTTAAGTACATGTTATAATTGACCTTTTAATGGCCTCAAAAATTATTACTGTGTGCAGGCTTAATTGAGCACACTACTCAGTTTTGTGGCGACACTGAGGATATCTTTGCCAAGGGGCAGAGTAAAATTCCATAGATGGGCTCTAGGAACTCACCTTTGTGACTTTTTTTTCTTTCTAGATATATCCTTCCCAGCAGCTTTCTTTAAAAATTCTATTGAGTCAGATGGGTCTCACTACCTTCAGGACCATACTATCTGTTGAAGGTAACTTGGTTTGTTATGGACTTAGCTGCTTATATAATTTTTAATTTACAAGAAATATTTACAATGAAAAAGTTTTCTGCCTATGAAGTAGGCCTACTTCTCTCAAGTACTCTTGGCTTTCTGTAGAGTTTCTCACTTTGAAGTATCTTTAAAGAGTTGATCTTTAGAGAACAGGGGCCTTCAGGATTTGTTTTCTTTTCATTCATCAGTCTAGTGCTAATATCAATTCTTTCTATGGTATGGTGAGAGAAGAATATAATTTCTTCTGTCGGTAGCCAGCATTTAAGTGCATGTTCACTCTCTTGCAGCTACTTGATTTTTGAAAAAGAGACCAAAAATACACATTGTAGAAGAAAAGCATCTTCAACAAATCATGCTAGTCAAACAGAATAGCTGCACATAGAAGAATTAAATTTGAAACTTATCACTCATTCTGCACAAAACTCAGTTCAAAATGGATCAAAAGCACATAAAGATAGGAGAGAACCATGGTGGGAGGATAGAGGAGGAATTGTAGATAATGGAGTGGGTGGGTGGTGGGCTGACCAAAATCCATTATATACAATAAAAAGCATTATCATTAGAGAGAGGAAGAAAGTAGGAAAAAGCTGTAGAAGTATGAGGAGAAAAAGAGCAAGAATATTATGAACTGTCAAATAGAATAACCAAAATTCATGTGTACACACACATATATCATAGAGACACAACATATTGCACTTTATACATTATGCATATTCATACACTTACACACATACATATATTTGACATGAAAATAGACAGGTAGCTATTTAGAGAGAAGAAGGATCAAGTGGAAAAGGGATAATGGAGAGAAAACTAAAATGGTTTGTGTGTGTGTGTGTTTGTATGTGTGTGTATGTAAACACCATAAAGAAGCCTAATATTTCATACAACAATTTAACAGAAATTTTTTAAAGGAACATTAAGGTACAAATATTTGGTAGACTTATTGAGTTGAATCATTCAATCTTTGGCTATTTTAATGAACAAGTTTTTGATCACTGATTCTATTTACCTACTATGGATTTGTTCACCTCTTCTGTTTGTTATTGAATCTGTTGATATATGTTTGAATCTCAGAACCATTGACATCATATATATTATGTAGTTTGGCTATTCACATAGGCAAAATGTTCACTTGTAACCCTAATTCCCTTCACTAATAAGGGACTACCTAAACTCTAAAATCAGAATTTTCACTTTTGATTTTAGTGATTAGATCCTTCTTTCTTTATTATCTGCAATGACCCTATTTAATGCTTTGTTAATATATTGGTCTTAAAAACCCATTAAAAGATACAAAAAACAAACTTGTGGCTACTCTTGTTACTTTTTTAACACATACATACACTGAAAGTCGTCTGATTTAGAAATTGAAGCTGAGAAGAGTTTATTTTTCAATTTTACACTCACAGGTGATAGTCCTGCATATGGGAGATGGTGATGCTATCTTATAGTTATAGATCATGTATCATGTGCCCACTGACTTTAGTTAGCTTATCCACCATCTCACATACCACTTTTTTGTGGGGAGAACATTCAGATTTTATTGTTAACTATAATTGCCCTCTGTAAGAATGTAGTGTCTTCTGGGTAACCTCTTTTGAACCTTAGTGATTTCCTCCAGGAAGATTCTGTTGGTCATTTGAAGAACAATAGAAGTGATGTTTATCATGGAAATTTTTTGACATGGTGAATTGTACAGAAGACATTTTATACAAAGGAAATTGTAGAGGGCTTATGAGTTATTTTGTTCATTCAGTAATTTATTTGGTCAAATTTGAGTGCTTTCTATGAATTATAGCAGTTTTTCTTTGCACCTCTTCTAGCTTCCCACTGCCTTATATGGGGACCACTAGCTAAATATATTAAATAGCTCGTAAATTGTAGACATATTATCAAGGAATATAATGTAAGGTTCTACTCCATTGTATTTTATTAAAGTAAAATATTTAAATAATCTCAGTGCGATGATGACTTAGGAGGACATACTCCTAAATGGCAGACCCTTATCTGAAACCTTCTTCTGTAGGCTGAGGTATCTATGCTGAAGAGAAGGTGGTAAGATTATAAAAAGCCAGAGGTGGTGTTTCCAAGGAAACAGCTTCTTCCAGACTCAATAGGGCTGATGTACATAGAAACTCACAGTGACTGTGATAGCATGCAGACGCACAAGTTCAAGCCAGACCCAAACACCAGCATGTAGATAGGCTAGTGGATATCAACCATGGCTCCTAAGAAGCTATTTGCAATGGATAGCTGTTGGCAAGAGAAAATATGTTTTCTTAAATGGAGCTACCCTGTGTTATATCAAGATCAGGCCACATCCTCAAGAGTAGTTAGCCAACACAGAACAGAATCCAGTTTCTGTGTGCTTCCTTTGTTTCTGCTATTTCAGGTCTGGGAGGTTTGATTGCTTTGATTTTTTTCTTTTTGTTTTTCCTTTTCCTTGTCTTTTTTTTAAGAGAGAGAGAGAGAGAGAGAAGAGAGGAGAGAGAGAGAGAGAGAGAGAGAGAAACCATGAACATAGGCTGGTAGGAAGGTGGGAATGATCTGAGAGGAGTTTAAGGAGGGTAAAGTATAAGATCAAAATATATTGTATTATGGTTTTTTTAAGCCAGAAATTCAAACAATTGAATTAGCATTAAAATTTAATATTGATTATATATTGAATGATATTTAGATACATTAGTTTAAGTAAAATATATAATGAAAATAAATTTCAACTGATACTTTTTAACACTTTTAATGTAGGTACTAGCATATTAAATATATAGGACTCAGCTAGTTTTGATTGGTAATTGTCTACTAGAGCTTCTGTATTGAGTTAAACAAGCATGGTCTTCACTATGAAACAAGTTAAAGGTTTTATTTTACTTAACTAACATATGGAAGACTGTTTTGGGCCAGTTATCTTAGTACTGCATTATTTTGAGAAGCTTGCATAATCATGTAAGACTTATAAATGATAGTATTTTAATATTTCTATATTAAAAGCAATGTTATGCAGAGTAAGTTGACATAAATCTGTAAGAAATTCAGTGGCTTTGCTGGCTGTATTATAACTTGTTGTGTCATGGCATAATAGTCATACCTCTGATTCTGCAAAGAAAATCCGTTTTAATTAACGAGATAACTTTGAGATAACTATAAGTCATACCTTCAAAATGAAGAAAAGGGCATAGAATAATCATATAGTTTTTGAAAAATATGTAAAACACATGACGAGAATAGTAAAAATTCCAACACATAGATATATCATTAAGACAAAAATAAATAAATAAATAAATAAATAAATAAAGCCACCTAGCCATGAAGCCCTGGCTGGCTGACATTGTAGTTCAGGCTGGCCTAGAATTCATAGAGGTCATCCTGTCTGTCTTGTGAGTGCTGGAATCAGAGTCATGGACTGTCACACCTGGCTCATTTCAAATTCCAATCTGTCTCTTCTACAAAGCATCAAACCTTTTGAAGTTGAAGAAAAGGCCTTCACATTTATTTTCAGGAAACACATTCATCCCAGCTCTGGTCCCAATGTGCAACTTTTGACACAACTGTCTTTTATATCTGGGGAGGTACATTCCAGTGGTCTTGTACTATGCCTTTTTAGGCTTTTTTTGAAAAAAGGAACTTTTGTACCCTTTAAGCTAGTCTCATTCAGTTTTCTGAACTAATTTTCTGATTTTTTTTTTCTCTGCTATATGTGACTGCTACCATTAGGTATGTCTATATTCCTTAAGACATGCACAATAGAGGGGGGTTTTGTCTATTTATTCCGGTATCTTCTCTATGCCTGTACTAAAAGGTGAATCGTGATTCCAGGACTCTGATAGAGCACATGTGGCTGGCTTTGTAAAGGAAGGCTACATAAATCAAACCAGCAAAAATGAAATTTTTCTTCTCAAGACTAAAATAAATGATTTAATAATTATGACTTTGAATCTTCTTTACTTTTTTGTTTTTTTTTTTTCTTTTCTTTTTCGAGACAGGGTTTCTCTGTGTAGCCCAGGCTGTCCTGGAACTCACTCTGTAGACCAGGCTGGCCTCGAACTCAGAAATCCGCCTGCCTCTGCCTCCCAAGTGCTGGGATTAAATCTTCTTTACTTTTTAAGTGAACATCTGAAAACAGAAAATAAGTCTCTACTATTTAATCATTGGTACTAGATTTAAAGTCTGTAGTTTTATAAATGGAAAGAAATCCCTCTGATTCAGAAAAATTGTTTTGAATCATTTTTAAGAAAACTAAAAGCTAAAATGTTTTTAGACAGACATAAAATATTATTTTGTAAAATTAAAATTGCCATATATTTATTATTATAACAAACTACAATTAAACATTTTAGAAATCATTATTTTTTCATAGTTGCACTATTATTTATGTAGATTTAACAATAAAAGTTCCCTCTTCTCAAGAGGACACAATTCCATAAGTCAGGGTTGCAAAGACCATGCCATTCATTTTTAGACAGGACAAGTTTTTTATTAAGTAAAAATACTGTTTTTTCAAATATAATATTAGTGACAATATGTTGATAAGAAGCCATTGACTTACATGTACATTATAGAGGAGATCTGAGCACATGGCTAGATATGGCTAAGCAGGAGGAGCAAACCTCCTTTAATCAGTTATACCCCTGAGATACTGGATGTGATGGTGAGTGCTTATTTTCTGCTAGTATCTAGAAGTACCTAGGTGGCAGCACTCTGGGCATACTAATAATGGATTATCCTGATTGAAGTTAGTCTTTCAGCATGTTTGTGAGGTATTACCTTGCTTATGTTACTTGGTAAAACCCAACATCTTAATTGTGGATTGAGAAAGTAAACTGAACACCAGCAAGCCCAGTTCTCTGCTTTTTGAATGTGTATTCACATTCACTATGACCAGCCAGCATCCCTCTCCTGCCCCATGCCTTTGCTGCCTGCTCTCATGTCTTCCCAGTTATGATGGACTACATCCCTTTGGAACTGTTATTCAAAGTAATGCTTCCTTCTTTAAGTTGCATTTGTCAAGATATTTTTTCATTGCAATTGGATGAATAACTAAGACACAGATTCACCTGCCTCCTTCCCTACTTCAAAGTAATTTCGTCATTCTCATTGTTCTGTAATCTACTGACTCAATCACAAGAACATTATGCCTGACTTTCTTAACAGTGACATGACATTTCAACTACAAGCAAATCAAACACGTGTTCTTGGTCAATTCTTTTATCTCTAAATCTTTTTTATGTGTAATATAATAGAAAAGGTAACTACTAGAAAAGCTAGGTCCTCTAAATTCTTATGGCAATGATGTCACTAAACTGAAAATCTTCTGTTTTATTTCATGGAATTTAATCACATGAAATGTGAATAATTGAATAGCTACACAAATGAGATGATAACCATTTGAGATGTGACGATAGCCAGATCAAAGATGTTCTTCACATTACCACACACTATTCACTCTACCTTGTAAAAGACTTGATAATGCATGGATGATAGGGGTGGTGGCATTGAACATGTGATGCTGACCATGCCTTGAAAGGTGACAAGAACCAGCTGAGTGAAGATCAGGATGTAGAGCTCTCCCTGAGAGCAAACAGCAAGTGTACAAGAGAATGGGCTATGAAGAGCAGACAGGGAACTGTGGAGAGAGTACAAGGCAAAGAACAGTGTGTGGGGGATATGAGAAGCAGGCAGCACCTATGCTGTGGCCCTTTAGAGCTGAGAGCTATTCCAGTTTCAAGAGTAGGCAGCTATTAAACAGGGAGTGATGTGATCATACAGACATTTTAAAAGATCAATCTGGCTGACATCCCTCTCTTCTTTCAGGGAAGGCTACTACCCATTCCCTACAGCTCTTTGTAATCCCCATTTGCTCACACTGAGGTCGTTTCTCATTCTTACTCCATGGATGTGTGAACAGAGATGAAGGAATCAAACACTGTCAGATTTCTGAGTGCACCCAGGAATTTCCACCCTCAGTTTTATAGTAGCTTCTTGTTTGAAATAAGTAGCTAGCTGGCTGCTTTCTCTGTCATCACTTCATTTTTTTTTTTTTGCATTAAAAAAGCTTACAGATTAAACTCTAGACACATTAGACACACACAAACACACAAAAGTAGCAAAACCTCCTTCCTCTAGGTTCAGGTTTAACATCATCTGTGAAGCCTCTTTTCAGCGTCTCCTTCCTATCTGTCTCTGCCATAGTAGTTCAAACCTGACTTTTAATCCTTTTCAATTATATCGTACTTATTTGTTATCCAGGATGTTTGTGGTCTATGGGTACACTTAAATCAGGAACCATGATTTTATTTCTTT
Source organism: Mastomys natalensis (assembly GCA_021653895.1). NCBI lineage: Eukaryota > Metazoa > Chordata > Mammalia > Rodentia > Muridae > Mastomys > Mastomys natalensis. Next base: position 723,236 of record JAJTUV010001406.1, on the reverse strand, counting down.
TCATCTTACATCTAGAAAGGAGCATGATCTCTGACGAGAAGAAGCTACTGCAGTTTGAAGATTACATTCCTCAGAGCTCTTTGCCCAGTGACCTACATTTCCCATCAAACAAAAAGGTGAGACACAACAATGAGACCTTAGCAGTTTTTATCATGCATTAATCTGGATGAAACAACCTTAAGCCAAAGAAATATGATTTCTTAGAATCTGGTCTTTGTCATTAGAACAAACTATGACCGAAACTCTTATAATTGTATCTCTGACACTTCTGCTTCTCTGTTCAAATTTCACTTGGGATTTCTAGTTTTGCACTTACACAGAGGAGCCAGGGTGGTATCCAGTATTAAATTGTTTCTGTGTAACTTTCAGATGGTATGTCCATAATGTCCTCTTTCCATATCTGGAAAGTCATGAAACTTAGAAAAACACAACGCAAACTCAAGGAAGGAAAAGCAGGGATTTATGTTCTCAAGTGTCTTGCTAAAGCTGAGTTTTCAGTCTTGGATGTTTTGATGAGAGTAAAGGTGATTTGGTAGTAGACATTCTATTTGTGAAGTTTACATCCTGAGAATCAATGGGCATTGCCCACTCAGTTTGTGTGCCCTGTCTTGTCTTTGTAATATCTTTTATATCCAAAGGGACTATAATTAACGTAATAAGTATATTGAATTTTCTAATGGTAACTTATGTGCCAATGTGATTTATTTCACATAAAGTCATTGTGTTTCTACAATACTGTAAGCAAAAGAAAGGCTAGAAAGAGTGCTTGAAGGAAGGGTGTCGATCCATGGAGGTGTTCTCAGAACTCACTCAGTTTTACAACTGAAGCTTCTGTCCTAACAGACCCTAAATTACTAGTCTAAATTTTAATATAGCTGTGAAGATTGGATTTTTGAATTCTTTTAAATCTCCTTTTCTTTTGCCCTCGTATTTTCCCTCACAATCAATACATGAAATACATGCTCTTAAGTAGCACATGAAAGATGATAAGTTTAGAGGAAGGTTATGAGAAGAGGTTCATGCAGTGAAACAGATGCTGTACTATCTCACTCTTCCCTTGAAGAGGCAGCAACTTTGCCACTGAATCTCTTGGTAGCCCAAGACCAATCCGTCCAGAGTGAAAGCAAATCAACACTGCTTCAGAGGAAAGGGGGAAGAAAGGAAACAGACTAACCCAGGTTCTCAGTGATGTCACTATCATTTCTTTTCTTTTCTTTTTTCTTTTTTTTTTTTTGGTTTTTCGAGACAGGGTTTCTCTGTGTAGCCCTGGCTGTCCTGGAACTCACTCTGTAGACCAGGCTGGCTTCGAACTCAGAAATCCGCCTGCTTCTGCCTCCCAAGTGCTGGGATTAAAGGCGTGCGCCACCACCACCTGGCTCACTATCATTTCTTTATGTGCTTTTACAGAGACCAACTATTCTTTCACAAGGCCATAGTAAATTAATGTCCCAGCTCTTTTTGTTACATTTCTGTGACCTTTGTCAAGGATCCTGCTGTTTTTCTCTCTGAACCATGGAGGTATATGTAGAGGAAGGAGGTTCTCAGTGATGGATACTCTTGATTGTCAATGTGACACAACTGGGAAGAGGGAACCTCCATCAGATTGGCCTGTGGACATGTATATGGGGCATTTTCTTATTTCTAATTGGTGTAGGAAAGCCTACTGTGATTTGTGCTATTCTTCAGCAGGCAGACCTGGGATGTATAAGAACAGTAGCTGAATGTGAGCCTGGATTAAATCCAGTAAGGAGTATTCTTATGTGGTTTCTGTTCTAGTTCCTGCCTCTAATTTCCTGCCTTGAATTCCTGCACTGTTCGTCTTTCTTATGGACTGTAGCCTATGATATGCGCTAAAGTCTTTCCTCCCCAAGTTGGTTTTGGTTTGCATTTTGCCACAACAAAGAGCAAACTAGGATAGGTTCAAATTCAGAATGGAATTTTATATCCTTGAACTTCTGCTTTTGGATGAAAATAGCTAGCCAACTACTGTTAAGTGTTGGTTTAGAAGCTAGGCAGATAGGACATGTCTGTATTCTGTGCTACTCAGGAAGATGAAGCCGTAAAATTTCTTGAGTCCAGGATCTTGTAAACAGTCTTGATAAGAGTGATACCTTATCTCTAGAAAAAGAAGAAAAATAAAGGTATAAGTCTCAGTCTTACTTCTACATTTTCTCCTGACTTTTCTGCACATGTCTGAAAAACTGCTACAGCATAGTGTGCTTTCCTGTTCATGATTTATCACAGAAACTTTTGAAGTTTCTTATGTTGATTTACTGATTACACATATTTATTTCTATTTTTGATGCAAGGTTCTTGGCAACAATGACTAATATATTTCTGATGCTGAGTCCTGTACCAAACTCATACTGGAAATGTCACAATCTATGATACTTTCTAACAGATTGGAAAAGGAGAGAGAATGGTAATGTTTGAGATATTATTGCATATGAGAAATTCAGATCTGCTTCAATGCTTGAGAAAATAATGTAGAATTGAATAATTCATTTTTAAACCCAGTCTTGTTTTCCCTTATGGAAGGTGTAGATCAACTCATGCCATGTTCTCTGACTCGAGAGAAAAGGGCTACAGACTCTTTCCCAAATATACCATGCCCAAAGATTCCAAAAGCTTGCTGTGAGTATATTAGTAATCCTTTATCTGTCGACTCATCTATATGAAAGATCTTGCTTTCTTTATTTCCACCCTGGCAGCCTCTCTGTTCTCTCAAAGAAGCATATTTCTCCATGTTGTGCAAGAATTGCCTTCCTACATTGTTTCCCTAGGTGTTAGCAATGCCATGCAATGCATTGCTGTAGATCTAAAGTATTTTGCGCATAATCAGGCTATATTGATTTGTACTCTTTGTTAGTTGTCATTGTCCTCTTGAGTCAAAGTTGTGGATAGCTGATTCTCACGATGTAGCTGAGTGACAGACTTAACTCTAACTCAGTGATGTAATAATGTCCAAAATATGGGAGAGTTCTTTACTTTTACCTAAACATCACTTCAAGTAAGGCTAATTTTTTTCTTGTCTATATCTTAAGTGAATAATCCTAGTTCAGAAGCTAGGGCAAAGTGGTTAGACTTGTGTTTTCTTTTCAAGGTTCACAATTTGGTGCTAGAATACTGAATCAACTTTTCTATCTTCATTTTTAAAGAAAGATAAGATTTCTTCCCTGAGTCTGGCTAAAGGAGTTGAGTGATAAAACATACAAACAAAAATTTCACCTTTCTATTTATAGGATTATATCTGATATAAGTTGTTCCTGGGGAGGTATTTTCTTCGGCAGTTCAACATCAAAAACTCTTCTTTGTATAAAAATGTATGTGTTTTTAGATTACATAAAATAATGTTTGTTTCTTGGGCTTTTATTACATTCTAGTTATCTGTCATTTGATTGTATACTATTTGTTTGTAAATACCTAGTCCTCTAGGTCTGGTTGGATTTGGGTATGTGGGCTTTTTTTCCATATCACAGAGCCAGTGTTGACATAGCAGATAGGACATGATCATGTTTTTATAAGCAGCCGAGCTACAGGGAGTTGCTTGTGTCGTGGAGTCTGTGTTATTTCAAATGGATCTTCTTAATGTTAGAACAAAATCACAGAAAATAAAATATCTGGAAGATAACCAAGATAACAATCAGAGTCATAACGTAACTATATGATACAAAAATGAACATGCAAGATTTTCATAGTCCAGCGGGGGGGGGGGAGGAAGTATAATAGTAAACAGCAATCTCAAATATTATTGTCATTTCCTAATCATAGTATAATAATGAAAGAAAGGTTATGGAAATAAGAACAACAAAAATGATTAGAAAAGCCATTGTGTGATTAGCTATTACATTAAAATTAAGAAGTGGTAGAAGGCATAACTTTCCTTTCATGTAAACTTTCACTGCTTAGCCTAGGTTCTCCGTTATCTGAGACATATCTAGGAAGATGATCTTGGATTTTCCTGACATGGCATACATTCCATGGACATGATAGTGTTAAAATAAATAAACAATGATGATGTCTAGGGGCTAGGTGTTATATTGTTGGCCTTGCTATCATATAACATCTTCTGTATGGAACTCTCTATATACATTAGTATGTCTGTGGTTGGTTGAATGAGAATCATCCTTTATAGTTTCATGTATTTAAACGTTTGGTCCCCTGTGGTGGTACAGTTTATGAAAGTTATAGACACCTTTGGGACATGCGGTCTTCCTGCAGGAAGTACTTCATGGGTGGGGACAGGGTTTGAGAGGTTTTAGCTTCATCTCACTTTCAGTTCTCTCTCCATTTCTTAATGTGCCAATAAAATATGATCACCTAGCTTCTTGTGCTGGCTATGCTGTCTTCATCATTATGGATTCTTTTCCTAGAACTGTAAGTAAAAACTAAGTCTTCTGTAAGTTGGTTTGGGTCATGGTATTTTATCACAGCAATGTGAAGCAAAAAATAACGCATAGCAGTATGCTGTCTTAAAGGCTTTAATTTTATATAACTGGAATAATGGAAAAGACAAGTGGAAAATTTAGATTGAACCATTTCTATATCAAGGTGATCCTCAAAGACTCAGATTTAACCACTGAATGTCACATATTCCTTTGTGAAAGAATTGGGTGAGACAGGATGAACTGAGACATTGCTTACCAAGAACTGCTGCATTTCCCAAAATAAGAGAAAATGTTGAGTTATTTGTTTTGTATTTTCTACAGAACTGTCAATATGGTACTTCACTAAAGGCCTACTGATAGCCATGAGCCTGATGGTGTCTTGGTAAGGGTTTGCAGTATATATATTGAAAAGCAAATAGAAGCACTTTGCAGAAGTGTCAAAGGATAGATTTTATACTTTGTGATAATGAGATATACATGTGCGTGTTGTGGAATGAGTTTTGCTAGCATGGAATGGTCTTCAAATTATATTTCAGATTATATAATTAGGTAAAACATCACATAGAGAAGTAGGGTAGAGCTGAATGATCCAGTAGGTGACATGGGGGCTCATATAGTAAGAGACAGAAATAATGAGATGGTATATTCTCAAAAATACACATTCTCAAAAAATATTCTCATAAAAGTACATAATACATTCTGGCTCAGAAAGCAGTCCTTGCAAGAATAGATTAGGGAAGTTAGTGAATACACATAAACATGAAGATATTACTTCAGGAACAAGGAACACATCTGTATAGGTATCAACACTTCAAAAAACAAGAGGGGCTCACCGAGAGTCAACCAGCTCTTATACCAACAGATTAAATCTCATATTAGCTATAGTTTTTCAGGGAAGAAGTATGGCCACTGTCAAAATAGATTTAGATAAAAACTTGTAAATGTTGTTGTGTGGGCTGCCATGTAGGTGTTTAAGATACTGTATGCTAATCACAATGCCTACAGTGCCTACAGAGATGTGTTTAGTTTTGAGGCCACAAGGTTAAAATATCTGCCTAGAGAAAATAAAGTGGATGCGAAAGAAACTTATGGAAAAAATTTTCTGAGAATTATTGTTGAGTTTCTTGAAGATGCTTGCAGAAATAAAACTGAACTTGTATGCTTTATGTCTTTGAAATGAAAGAAATGCAGAGAGGCTCCAGCTCTTTGGGACCATCTCCTTTAGAGTGCTGCTGGTCATTTCCTTCATTATACTGATGCCACTTCTATGTTCGCAGAGTCCTTGAACCCACTGGAGCAAGACACTGGCATTAAGATAAACACACAATATTTTGAAGAATCATATAAGAAAATCAATTTGGGAATCAAATAGTAAGGTCATTATTAGAAAATTTGATGTGAATATCATGACATCACTAAGTCTGAATTTTATTTCTGGTTATCTCTGAACACACACACAAACACACACACACACCACACACACACACACACACACACACACACATATATATATATATATATATATATATATATATATATATATATATATATATAATATGCTTTTCCCTTTGATTTAGAAAATTCAACTTAATGAGCAATGCCATAGATTCTCAAGGGTAGGCAATTCATAGAGAACTGAAAGAGACTCAAACATTTTCTTTAATCTAGAAATTAAAATTTTATGCAATGCTTTTTATCTCAAAGTACTACTCTTTCATTTTAATATAATATTCTCATTTCTCTTAGTCAACTGTGACCCTTAGAGTCAGAAAACCTGCTTAGTCTCATAACACTCATGACATGAATTCAATCTTCAGTATCAAAAAAGGGGGAGGAAATGAATGCAAAAAAGGAAGGAAGAAAAGAAGTAAGAAAAAACAGAAGGAAGGAAAGAAAAGGAAAAGACTGGGGTAGCCTGAAGAGGAATGGGGAGCTGGAGAAGTAAGGAGGTAAATCAGTTTAACACATCATTGAATTGCTTTATAAAACAAGATAGAACTCTGAATCAGGTAGTTTTGTGTAAGATTCCCCTTACAGAATAGATAGCCTGCTTTCCCAAGATACAGAGGTTACAGTGACTGAACCTTAAAAAGAAAAATTATTTCTTTGTGCTTTTTCAGAAAGAGATGGTGGGGTGCTGTTGGCTTATAAGAGAGGGATTAAGCTAGAAGGAAGTCTTTTTTCAAAAATATTAACAAGAAATCTTGAACAAAGGTTTAATATGATTTTTCCTTGCCATCTAAAAGATTTTGATAGAATCCCATGAATAATGAGAGGACTTCTTGGTATGAAAACAAGAAAAGTTAAATTTGGTGATTCTGTGTATGCTTAGATGGTATAGCTCTGGATTTCATTTTCTTGCATTTTAGGAGAGGTGACATGCAGAAAGAATGCATTATGTGCTTTTAATATTTCTTAGCAGATGATTATTAATAAGTATTTTACCATTTTGTTCAGCATAGTTGGAACATAAGATTTTTTATAAACATATGGAAGAGAGGTGTAAAGCAGTTCACACTCCATTAGCACATTTCTCGACAAAATTTCACACTGGTCAAGAAATTGTGACATAATTCAGGGCTTGAAACGTATCACCTGAGGGAAGTACCCACACTAGAGACTGCTCTGGCAACACTCAGGAGTTACAAGATATTTGTTTTACTAGTATTAAATAACTGGGATTGATGCTAAAAATTTTAAATTAAATTGTAATCTTTGAAACTCACATTTTAAATTAAATTCATAATCAAGTTTTAAAAATGGAAGACACTGGGTCTGGAAAGAGAAATGGTTCAGTGGTTAAGGGCATATGGTGTTCTTGCAGAGGACCTGAGTTTGGTCTCCAGTGTTTAGATCAGCAAGTTCAACCAGCTAGGGGGATATGATGCCTCTTGGGTCAGTAAACACCTGCACTCAGGTGAACATATCCTTCCTCTGACACAGACTCATATACACATAACTTTAAAAATGCATATTTAAAACATTTCACAACAGAGATTAGTAGAGTCATTTAAAAGCTCAGGAGAGAGGAAAGGTATTCAAAAGACAGGTTTTGGTGGAGATGTCAACATTGGTACTATGAACATATTTAACATAAAGTGATAAAATGTTTCATCCAGGACTTAGGATTCTGTATCTTGCTCTTGCATGTTTTTTTTTTTTTTCCCCCTGAAATAACACAGTAAGAAACTGCCATCCCCACACAATAGGCAATTCAGCTGCAAGGCATTTATTTGTGTTTTTTTTTTTTTTTTTTTTTTTTTTGGTTTTTCGAGACAGGGTTTCTCTGTGTAGCCCTGGCTGTCCTGGAACTCACTCTGTAGACCAGGCTGGCCTCGAACTCAGAAATCCGCCTGCCTCTGCCTCCCAAGTGCTAGGATTAAAGGCGTGCGCCAAATGTGCCTTATTTGCTTTCGATTTGGTGACAAAATGCCTGGAAGTAACTTGGGTCAGATTTTGTAGACATGTAGGATATATTTATCAATTTGAAATACTATGAATAGTTTAATATGAAAGCTCTCTCAGAAGAGTTTTGTTGTTCTTTTGGGGGGTGTTTGCCACATCAGTAGAGACAAGACAAGTGCAGGCTGGTCATTTTGTGCGTATATTGTACAGAAAGAAAGAAGAAAATGGAACTATGTATCAATGGAGTGCTTAGTTATTTTTGCTTCTTATTGCTGCATGAGCTTTGCCATTGATTAGAGAAGAGCATCTCTGGACCCCTGGGCAGTCCATTTATCCTCCAGAGACTCATGTCTGTGAGACTGAGGACCACCTCTGGCTGTAGAATTTCTAGTTCAGAAAAGGCAAATTTATCCCCATATAGTAACACCAGATTAGGGTCTCAGTGTGCCTAGGACTCATTAGACCAAATTTACAACGATTTGTTTTTACTGACGGTAGAAGGTATAATTGATGGTGTATAGGCAACTGGCCATCACATTTTTTAGAGATCTAAAGATAGAAAAGTATTAAGTAAAGATATCCATACAAGGCTAGCTAAAAGAAGTGGTAAGGGATATCTGATTTTTTCCATGCGTTTTATGAAGCATGCATGTATTGAAATAAATGAAGTTGCTAAAATTCATAATGACTTTAGTTATAAATTTTTCTGGAAGAATTGACCTGTCACATGATACAACAAAGGAGGTCATCATTCAGCATTTATCTTGGAACTTGAAGTCTTAATGTCCTTGGTTTCTTTGTTATGATGTTGAATAACACAAACATTTAACCTCTTTTCCATCTGAGCCACTGACACTAAGTGTACGTAGACTCTTAATCTGAGTCAGACTCAATTCTTCAGGGTGAGTGAGATGAATCCTAAGTAAAGGCAGCCCAGTAATTAGAAATTACCATACTTACTATTCCTGTTATTCTAACAACTTACCTCCTAGATCACAAATATGTTCATATTTTTTTGGCAGTACTCTACCCTGATCTTGGTAGGTTGATAATAAAAATTGTATATGGCTTAGTATGGTCTTCACATTTTAATCTTGTCTTTTGATTGACACATTAAAATTTTCAGACAAAATGCATTTTAAAAGTTTAGTACTAGAAAAAGCTATACAAAAGAGAAGGTGTCTATTTTTTTTTAATAATTTGTACTTTGGAAATAAAATTATTTTCATTAAAGTGAACAGCTTTCTGTCTTAATTTAGGCAATTATTTTTTTTAAACTGTGACTTTTAACTTATTAGAGATGACAGTAAGTCAAATTATTGGTAACTAGCTTTAAGAGAACAAATACAGGATACCAAAGCATAAATTAGTATGCATATAACTTAGTTAAATGTCAACTGAAAGTTTTAAGTGTGAACATTCACATGTGTGTGTAGGCATGTGCATATATGTGTGGATATATTTATATGTAACTTCTATGTAAATTATTTCCTTCTGTAGCTCATAGTCAGTAAATCTGAAAGCAAATGATGAGATAAAGGTTTCAGTGAGTGATGCACCATGTAAATTTGAGAGTCTACAACTAAAATCCATTGTTACCTATAATCATATTTGAAAATGAAATCAGGTTATGGTCCAGCAAAAGGAGGTCAAAGGTGAGAACATATAGGAGGATTAAAGAGAGAGGAAGAGATACAACACAGTCTATGGGACATACTGCTGATGTTGATCTTTCTTTGGACTCGTTCCACATTCTAGATCTCCTTTCCTCATTCGTGTTCTAAGATAAGTGAAGAAAATCTGGATTTCTAGGAGAGAGGCTACTGCTTTAACTTGGAATAACTCAGGATGATCTGTAGTATTAGAAGTATGTGCATTTCAAAAGGAAAACATTTTAATATAGAAACAAATCTTGGAATCAGAGGAAAACATTCCAGGAAAGGATTTTTGATAGACAGAAGAGAAATTCAGTCAAATACTACAGATCATCCTGAGATATTCTAAGTTAAAGCAGTAGCCTATCTCAGGCTGGGTTTGAAATTCAAACCCATTATATACCTCACTCTTGAGCTCTTAGTATGCCTTGGAACAAGATTTTCCATCTTGAAACTAAGGTGCCGTATGTGACACCTCACAATTCCCTCTCAATCATGCTGGTATAGGATTTATACAGGGATACTTAAGAGAGTAAGAGAGAAATGTAATGGAATAAGATAGTAGCTGGTTGACTATGAGAGATTGTTTACAGAATGAATGGTCATAGAGCTTAGAACTCAAAACAGATGGCCAGATGCAAAAAATTTCCCTGCATTTATCTAAAGAGAAGGAGTAGATCACACAAATAGCTACTGCTTCCTGATTCTTAGCTCTTAACTGTGCTTGTGCCTTATTTACTACAAGCAAGTCATTTCTATAGGAACTATTAGCCTTTTCGTTGGCTGGTTCTTAAGATAACACAGTGGCTAATTAAAGAAATACATATAAATTTGAATTTTCTGATTATAAATCCTTTGCATTTCACTATGCTTCCTGCCAAATTAGTATTTGAGACATACTTTGGACTGGAAGTTATAGCATTGAGAATCTGTCCCAATGATCACAATATTCAAATTTTTAAAGCATGTACCTTGCAATGGGGATATGCAGTGACTAGTTTAATACAAATCATAGAGGGTAAAAAGTCAGAAAACATGGACTTCAATGTCAGTCGTGTCTATTACTACAGAGAGCCCCAGGAAGCTGTGTAACCCCCTGAGTCATAATTTCTTTATCATTAAAAAACACTAAAATCCTTTAAAAAAAAAAAAAAAAAAACCTGTGCGATGTGCCTCAGGATGCGACTGAGATAAAACAAATTAATCTATTTGAAAACATTGTACAAAGTACAAAGCATTGAATAAATGAATAACATAACCATTCATCAACACTTAGAATTATTCATCGCCTGAAACAGGAGGGAGACTTTGTAAAATGATGATGTGAAGAATCATAAAATATTTTATTATAAATTATGTGCCTATTTAAGGAAAGAATGGAAGCCATGTTAATGTGTTAATGTGGAGAAGCAGCTGCATTACAAATATCCAAGTGAGTAGCCTGTGGTTGTCAGAAAGTGGTTGTTTGATAGACTGCACTCTGAGATTAAAAGCATCAACACAATGAAAAACAGTATGACCCAACCTGGGAAGATTGTGATCGGATGACTTTGATGGCAGGTGGCAGAGGCAGGTTGATAAAAGGCAAGCAAGATAAAAGATCACAGAATCAAAGTAGGAACTGTTTATTCTCAAAGATGAGGCGAGATGGCATTTTGACCATAAAAGAGGCGATGGTTGTTATGAAAAAAAAAATCTATAAAGGCCGTCAAGCCAGCAGTGATGTCGTAGGGCAAGAAAAAACAAGTTAGTTTTATTGTAAGAGGTTTGGAAAAGAAAAATCAATGTTTCCTTTATCAAGTAAGTATTGGTTCTTCCTCCCTTTGAATTCTGCATCCAGTGGTAGTCGGATGTATAAACTCTACCCTGCATCCTAGGGAGGATGGGCTTCACACACACGACAGCTTTCAGGTTTTCTCAATGAAGAGAAGAAATTCATTGACTGAGACTGATTTTGGAAATGAATTAACTGGAGCTTAACGTATCCATATCCCAGGACTCTACAAATGTGACTGAGAGCATGACATGACACACAGTGCTTATAGAAAACACTTCACAGATTAAAAACCAGGGTCCAAGGCAGGTGCCAACATGGCTTCACCTAGGTTCCAATGAGCTAGAGAAAGTTCTTCTTGGCAAATCAAGAAGAAAACATTGATTATAAGTGGGTTACAGATTTACTGCTGAGATTGTCTATTTGCCATAGCAATGATATTGGGTCAGACTTTCAATAATAAATTTAAAAAACTACCATCAATCACTTTTATCACTGCTAATACAATGGGTCATCATAATGTGTCTTCTTCAAAATAAGTTTTAAGAAACCATTTTTTGCATGCTTCATTTCTTTGTTACAACAACGCAAAGAAGTGGACCTGACTACTGTCTTACTAAAGAGGGGCCACTGTTGGATGCAAGACTTGGATCAGTCATGTAGCTGAAATATGTAGGTGTCTGCACTAGGAGTAAAAACTCTCATTCTTTATTTTCAAAAGCTAAAGAGGTCTGTTTGTCTGTTTCTTCCAAGTGATCTATTTTCAAAGGCCAAAAAGCATGTACTTATAAAGAAAGGAGCAATCCAACAGTGTGTGGGAAGTCACAGGGTTAGGAGAAAGGCACACAGAACAGTAGCCTTGAGTATTCCCTTTAGCAAGTACTTGACATGGGATAGTTACACAACTTCTCCCAGTGTCAGTACAGCATGCTGCTCTCTGCCCCCAAGCAGTGCAAGCGCGCAGTTCCAGGGGAAGCCTATTTAAATCATCACGAACATAAACTCGGATTTCTGAACAGGCTCCGTGATGAGAAAAACGCTGCCGATCTCCACTCCTAGTGGTAAGATGGTACACAACCGGTGGCTCCAGGCTCATATCGATAATAAAAACTGACAATCCTCCAGCTCTTAGAAGTCTGCATAAAATTAGACAAAAAGTATACTTTATGGTACCTCAGCTTTTATAAAGGATGGGAGAAAGAAGGATAGATTTTGAGAAAGAAGATGGACTTTTTAACTTCAGCAAACTAGGAAAAATAAAATAAAAAGGAAACCTCTCCAGCATCTGCGATGGGGCCTTGCATGTGCGCATGCTCATTTTTTTCCGTCCCATTTGAGACCAGGTTTCAGTGGTGACTAGGGACAGGGACAAAAACCAAACTCTTTAACTGTATTTTAAGGAAGAGGTAGACAGTATGTTCCTATTTCAGGTAACTGATTAAAAACAACACTCTAGACACTAAGAAGGAAAAAAGAAGAAAGATACAAAATAACATTTTTCATGTTTTGCCATTTAGTCAAATCAAAGGATATCTAATTTGGGAATCAGGTGGTGAAATGCTATGTTTCCTTAGGATCCATGGTTGGATTTGACAGTGTTTGTATATTTTTATGTCTCTCAAGACAAAGAGACTGGGGAGAGGACAGAATTAATTGCCAGATTTTTTTTTTTTTTCCTGATTGGAAAGAGAAAACAGAAAAACTTAGTTTGTTTATTTTTTTAAACATGACTGCATGTCAAATTTGCTGTTACTTAACGGTAGAATATCCTTCAAGAAAGTCGGTATGATCTTTGCATGTGTGATTATTTTAACTGGCTTAACTTTGAAATAAGTATTTTTCTGAAAAACTATTTTTACACAATACTGAGCACAAAGTCCTGCCATCTAAAGTCCAACACAACCCATTTGTGAGGATGACAGATCCTATTTACAAATCTATTTTAATTACTTCCTGAACACAGTTCATAGCCATGGACTCTATTAAATAAGGATACAAGTGTGGCAGTTGGAGGGGGTGGGTTGCAGTGAAAGGGTTGTAGAAATTTACAAAGCCCGCCAGCGGAGAGGGACATGGCAGAGCTCAAAGGTCTGAGTCAGAAAATAATGAGGAAAAGCTGAGAACTGATCTGATGAAGTTTGTGGAATTAATAGATGGGTCAACAGGTCTCTCTCTCTCTCTCTCTCTCTCTCTCTCTCTCGTCTGTCTCTCTCTCTCTCTCTCTCTCTGTGCATGTGTGCGTGCACACGTTTGTGTGTGTACAGAACAATAACAATTAAAATAAAAGGGTTTGTAACCTTGAGAATGAGTAGAAAAACAGTGGAGGCACAGGGGAAAGGGTAGGGGTGTAAATCAGATAAATATGTACTCATGTATGAAAATCTTGGAAAGTCTTCACATTAGAAATAATCATTTGTCTTTACATTTCACCAGGCTGCATCTACCTTAGAATAAGTTGTAATCTGAGGGAATTGATAAAATTGAGCTTTTCTTAGTCTGTACAGCAAGTTATCAGCAATTGCGTTTGTAAAGGAGTTTATCTCATTTTAGTAACAACTTTAATTAATTCAGAGTCAAGAACCCAGGAAAACATTAGGATGACTGAAGCTATGTGCTAGGGTGAATGCCTGTGAGAGCCAGTAGTTCTGCAAGCATTTTAGATGGCATCTTCCGATCAGCAGAGGTATGCTTCCCTACATGGTCTCCTCTACACCAGTCATTCGCACACTGCAGAGAATGCATTTTGACTGTTCCTATCTGATTCACCTGGTTGTGCTGAAAGCCTCTTGTTAAATATAAAAATATCTGATTTTCAGTGAACCGAAGTATTAGCCTTAGAGATATTTTGACACTTTAGGATTATCATGAAAAAAAAATGTACGAATCATAACAAGGCTCAAAAATCTTACAATAGTGGAGTTAGTTTTAAAAGAACAAGAAAGTAACATTGCATAGTTTGGATAGTAAACCACAGATTTTAATCTTCTTTTTGTGTTTATTTTCTGTTGGGTATATTATTTATATTTCAAATGTTATCCCCTTTCCTGGTTTCCCCTCTGCAAGCCTCCTATTCTGTCTCTCCCTCTCCCTGCTTCTATGAGAGTGTTCCCCACCCACCCATCCACTCAGTCACTCAGTCACTCACTCAGTCACTCACTCACTCACTCACTCACTCACTCACTCACTCACTCACTCCTTCCTTCCTCTCTGCACTCGAATTTCCCTACACTGGGGCATCAAGCCTTCACAGAACCAAGGGCCTCTCCTCCTATTGATGCCCCATGAGACCATCCTCTGCTACGTGTGCGGCTGGAGCCATGGGTCCCTCCATGTGATTGTGTGATTGCTCTGATCAGCATTACTTCCAGCAACAGAGTTATTTATGTGAACTGGATAAGAGAGGAAGAAGGGTGTGTGTGTGTGTGTGTGTGTGTGTGTGTGTGTGTGCGAGAGAGAGAGAGAGAGAGAGAGAGAGAGAGAGAGAGAGAGAGAGAGAGAAACTGTATTATCAAAATCATGACCTGTCATACATCTAGAAAACATGCCTCTTCCTCTTCTGTGAAAGAGGTGGACAAATGCAATTAATGTTCACAGTTTTCTCTGGAGAATGACTCTATGGCATTTATCACCTTTAAAATATAAGCTCCCTGATGTCCTATTGGCTTGTCAATCACTAGACCAGTATCTGGATGTCTTGGAGGTTAAGCAACACCTTGCCATTATCTAATGCACTTAGTTAGGAGGTACTCATATGGACAGAATACTTGGTGAGTTTGTCTAATAGAATGAATCAGGTCAGTGTTTCAGCCAGGGATCGTTGTATCTTCAGGGTAAGCACAGTCACTGTTGGTCAGCTTTGAGAAGACTGTTCACCTTCAGGTACACTGAGTCCTGAGATGTGACTGAACATGTTGCATTGACAGGGTAATTCCTTTCCAATATCCAATATTAAGGTTATGCACTTAGAAGTTCTGGATGGCAACTATTGCTTTTCATATGCATAATGTGGGCAAATACTTTCTTTAAATTGCTGAAGACTTAAGTTGTGTCTAAATATCAGTTTACCAGTCCTTCTGTTACAAAAGATTTTGCATGTGCAAGGGAACCCTTGTCTAAACCTTGCCACAGAAAATGCATTGCCTTTTATTTATTTCCCCCTTTTGCTGCTCTGTTTATTTTAGGATCTTGGGCACTAGATATTCTGTATACCTGACTCTCCTGGAATCAGTCCAAGTCTACACACCTGAGCTGGTGCAAACATTTTGCATCAAATCAACAGTTTGAAGGCATCAAAGACAGACACTAGGAGTGAAGATCTTACATGGTTAGTTCTTCAGGATTTTTTTCCTCCTAATTTATTCCACCTGGATTCACTCCTTCAGTCACAGTCATGGGTGGATGGAGCAGACAGCAGCTAGGCCAGATGGCCATGAGTCCCCTCTGGTGTTAGTTGTTGTTCCCTGTTCTGTTTGCCACTCCTTCATTATCTGACTTGACTTGGCTCACCAGGGTCTCTGATTTGGTTGGTGGTGAAACTCTTTAGCTCAGGTATGAATGATGGGCTAGTTATTCAATATTAGCATTTCCTATGGGCAGCATTGCTTATTCAAGTTGGGTACCTTGTGATAGCTCTGAAACAAAACTGTTGTGCTCTGATTCAAGACTCTTTGAGAACTTGAGAAATATTATATCAGGAATTATGTTTCCTACCTGAATATGAGATAGAAGTTTATGCTGTTATTCAACTGTTGTAGTCAATACTTGTGAAGCATGTGTCATGCAGAAGGAATAAAATCATTATTTCATGATGATTTTATGTTTCATGAACACAGCTCACAGAAAATCAAGTCCAAAAAATAATCAACAAGTAAGATACTTTTGAGATACATAAAAGTAAGATATTTAGATACTATAACTTATACAAAGAATATATATGTATAGATACACAAAATATATGTATGTATATACAATAAATATAGACACCTCTCTCTACATATATCTACATATATATATACTAAGAGAGAATTTGTTAATATTAAGTACAAGAATAATAAAATACAAAATTAAAATTTACAGGTAAATGTAGAAATGTAGAAGATAATAAAGGTTACCCAACTTAATAGATCTAGAAAAATATTACCAACAACAATTTAATTTCTGTACCACCTCAATAACAGATCAAATTTTAAATCTTATGCCACTTTTGTTTTCATTGAAAATATTGTTTACTCATACAATATATCCAGGCCACAGTTTTCCCTCCCTCCATTCCTCCTAGCTCCCTCCACCTCCCACTCTGTTTCCCTTCAAAAGGAAGCAGGCCTCTAAGAGATAATAACCAACTACAACAAAATAAGATACAATAAGACAAGGCAAAAGGCCCTCATGTCAATGCTGGATAAGACAACTGTATAGGAGAAAAGAGTCTCAAGAGTGGGCCAAAGAGTCAGAGATACACCCACTCCCACTTTATCAATCCTCAAAAACCACCAAGCTAACAGCCATTCTATGTATGGACCTGGTGCAGACCCATGTAAGCACAGTGCTTTAGACTCTGTAAGAACCTATGAGTCTGTAGCCATGTTTCATTGATTCATTGGTTATGTTCTCTGGGTATGCTCCATTTCCTCTGACTGCTATAATCCCCCAACACCTTTTTCTGGGTTCCAGAGCTCCAAGGTGAGTGACCATTGGAAACCTCACATTTATACTCTATCTCAGCATAGTATCTGGCTATGAGTCTCTGCATCTATTTCCATTTGCTGACAGAGGAAGTCTCTCTGATGATGATTAGACCAGACGCCAATCTCTGAGTATAGCAGAATATCATTAGGAAACACTTCAACGATCTTTTCCCCAGTTGTTTTGGTTCTATCCCAGGTCTCTTGGCTATCCTGTCTCAGCTTTCTTGTCATCCAATCAGTGTAAGGCATGGCTCTATTGTGTGGAGTGGACCTCAAGTAAAAAATGGACATTACTTGTCTACTCCCACAAGTTCTGTGCTAATATTGCCCCAGCATATCTTGCAAGCATAACACATTATAGGTTTAAGGATTTGTAGCTGGGTTTGTGAACACATTTCTCTTTTTTTGTTTTTAGCCTGCATAGTACCTTCTTGTACCAAAGAGATAAAACCATAGTGATGAAGAGTGATTGGAGGTACTAACTCAATCTATCTACATTTAATGACCTGTAGAAATGTTTCTCTGAGCAATGGGTCCCTGCTGTCACTTTCCAAAGAATGACCTTCTGTCCTAGCATCAGACTGGATTGTTGTGGGAACTGCATGGGACTCCCTGGGCCAACAACTTGCATAAATGCAATTCAGTACCACCATTGGAGACCTTGCCTGGCCACAAAAGATGGTGAGTTCAGACTCTGTATCCTCCATTATGAAGGTTCCTCTCTAGGGTCAGTCTCAGAATTCAGAAAGTTTCCACAGCACTAGGTTTCCATTGTGCCTTCCAAGTGTCTCCAATGTTAGCCATATCTCTCCACACTCTCTCCTTCTATCACTTGCCCTCCCCTATAACTGATCCCCCCCATTCCCTTTCCCACCCTCTTGAAAAATCTATTTCCCCTTGCCAGAGAGATCCATATGTCCTCTCTAGAGCCTTCCTCTTTAACTAACTTTAATTGTTCTGTGGGTTGTAGCTTGACTATCATTTACTTAACAGCTAATATTTACTTATAAATGAATATATACTTTTGTCTTTCTGGGTCACACAGGATGATTTTTTTCCTACTTGTATCAATTTGTCTGCAAATTTCATGACATAATTTCTTAAACAGCTGAGTAATACATCAGTGGGTAGATATATTGTGTTTTCTGTATCCATTCTTTGGTTGAGGGACATTAGGTTGTTTCCAGTTCTAGATATTATGAATAAATCTAGAATGAACATAGTTGAGCAAAAGCCATTGGGTATTTGTCCAAGAGTAGTTTGGCTGGGTCATGAGGTTGATTGATACCCAATTTTCTGAGGAATCACTATATTGATTTCCAAGTCTGCACTCCCACCATTAATGAAGAAGAGTTTCCTTTGATCTACATCCTTGCCAGCATGAGCTGTCACTAATAATTCTGACATGATTAAGATTGAATCTCAAAGTTGTTTGCATTTCTTTGATGGCTTAGGATGTTGAACGTTTCTTTAAATGTTTATTGGCCATTTGAGATTTCTGTGTTGAGAGCTCTGTTTAGATCTGTACCCCATTTTAAATTATATTTTTTGTTTTTCAATAGCTAGTTTCTGGAAATAGTTTTTTAATATAAATTTGTGAATAGTTTTTAATATTAATAGTTTTTAATATTTAATATGTGAATAGTTTCTAATATTAGCTCTGTTGAATGAGGAGTTGATAAAAATCTTTTCTCATTTTTGTAGGTTACTGCTTTGTCTGATTGACAGTATCCTTAGCTTCATAGATGTTTTCAGTTTGATGAGGTACCATTTATTAATTGTTGATCTTAGTGCCTGTGCTATTGGTGTTCTGTTCAGGAAGTTGTCTCTTGTACGAACGCATTCAAGTTTATTCCCTACTTTCTCCTCTATCAGGTTCAGTATGTCAGGTTTTATGTTAAGGACTTTGATCCATTTGAACTTGAGCTTTGTGCAAGGTGATAAATATGTATCTATTTGTATTCTTCTACCTGTAGACATTCAGTTTGATCAGCTCCATTTGAGGAAGATGCTTTATTTTTACAGTGTGTACTTTTGACTTAATTATCAAAAATCAGGTTTCCATAAGTATGTGAACTCATATGTGGGACTTCAATTTGATTCCATGGATTGATGAGTTGATTTTCATTGCAATACCATGGGGCTTTTCTTACTACAGCTCTATACTGCAAATTGAAATCAGGGACAATGAGTCATCTTTGTTTCCACCCATTTTGCTGAACATGTTTTTCATCTGTAGGAGCTCCTTGCTGGTTACTTTAGGGTCACTTATGTATACTATCATATCATCTGCAAATAAAGACACTTTGACTTCTTCTTTTCTAACTTTATGCCCTTGATCTTGTTCAGTTGTCTGGTTGCTTCAGCTAAGACTTCAAATACTATATTGAATAGATATGGAGAAAGTGGACAACCTTGTTTTGTTCCCGATTTTAATGGAATTTCTTCTCATTTAATTTGATGTTGGCTATAGGTTTTCTGTAAATTGCCTTTATTATGTTTATGTATTATCCTTGTATCCTTAAGCTCTCCATGACTCTTACACAAAGGGTGTTGGGTTTTGTCAAAGGCTTTTTCAGCATTTTATGAGATGACCATGTTTATACACTTTTTCTTTCAGTTTTTTTATATGGTGGATTATATTTATGGATTTTTATATGTTGAAGCATCCTTGGGTCTCTGAATGAAGCTTACTTAATCATGGTGGATGATTTTTTGATGTATTCTTGGATTCTTGCAAGTATTATATTGAGTATTTCTATATCTGTGTTCATAAGGGATATTGGTCTTCTCTTTTTTTGTTGAGCCTTTATGTTGTATGGATTTAAGGATAAATGTAGTCTGGTCTCATAAAATGAATGTGGTAATGTTCCTTCTGTTTATATTTTGTGCAATAGCTTGAGTACTATTGGTGTTAACTCTTTTTCAGTAGTCTGGTAGTATTCTGCTCTAAAACCATCTGGCACTGGACAATTTGGGGAGAGGAACTTTTAATGACTGCTTCTGTTTCCTTAGGGGGTTCTAGTTCTATTTAAATTGTTTAGCTAATTTTGATTTAATTGTTAAGTAGCATCTATCAAGAAAATTATCCGTTTCTTTTAGATTTTCTAATTTGGAACATACAGGTTTTCATGTCCTTATTTCCTTTGTGCCTGTTGTTATGTCCCTTTCTATGATTTTGTTAACTTGGATATTCTCCCTTTATCTTTTATTTAGTTTGGGTAAGGGTTTGTCTATCTTGTTAATTTTCCTAAAGAACCAAGTTTTTGTTCCATTGATTCTTTGTATTGTACTCTTTGTTCTAATTTTATTGATTTCAGCCCTTAGTTTGATTACGTTTTACTGTCTACTCCTCTTGGATGTGCTTACCTATGTTGTAGAACTTTCAGGTATGATATTAAGTTGTTAATGTGAGATCTCTCCAATTTTTAGGAACTTAGTGCTATGAACGTTCCTCTTAGCACCACTTTCATTGTGTTTTATATGTTTGGTTATGTTATATATTAATTTACACTGAATTAGAGAAAGTATTTAATTTCTTTATTTCTGTTGTGACAAGGTTTTCTTTCAGCACTTTTTCAGTTCCCATGAGTTTGTAAACTTTCTGCTGTTTCTGTTGTTGATATCTAGCTTTAATTTGCATAGTCTCATAGCATGCAGGGAGTTAATTCATTTTTTTTTTGTATTTATTGAGACTTGTTTTGTGCCTGAGGATATGGTCACTTTGGACAAAGTCTCATGAGACTCATAGAAGATGTATATTCTTTTGTGTTTGGGTGGTATGTTCTGTAAATATCTGTTATGCCTATGTGGTTTATAAGATCTGTTAGTCCAATATTTCTTTATTTAGTTCTTGTCTGGATGATCTGTCCATTGGTGAGAATGGGTTATTGAAGTCATCCACTGTCAGTGTGTAAGGATCAATATGTGATTTAAACTCTAATAATGTTTCTTTATTCAAAAGTGGATGCTCTTCTGTTTGGGGTATAGATAATAAGAGTTAATAAGTCATCTTGGCAGATGATGAATATTTAGCACCCTTTCCAATCTCTTTTGATTAATTTTGGTTTGAAGTCTATTTTGGTAGATATTAAAGTGGCTATCTCCTCTTGTTTCTTAGGTTCATTTGTTTGGACTACCTTTTTCTAACCCTTTATCCTGAGCAAATATGTATCCTTGATGTTGTGGCATGTTTCTTGGATTCAGCAGAAGGATGGATTTAGTTTTCACATATGTTGTGTTAGTCTATGTCTTTTTATTGGGAACTGAGACCATTGAAATTGAGAGATATCTATGTCCAATGATTGTTAATTCCTGTTATTTTGTTTGTAGTAGTGGTAGTTGTAGTGTGTGTGTGTGTGTTTCCCTTCTTTTGGTTTTCCTGATACTAGACAATTTATTTCCTGTGTTTTTAATCTGTGTAGCTAGCCTCCTTGTGTTGGAGTTTTTCTTCTAGATCCTTTTGTAGGGCTGGGCTTGTAGATGAATATCCTTTAAATTTTGTTATCATGGAAGACCTTATTTTCTCCATGTATAGTGAATGAAAGTATTGCTAGGTATGTTAATCTGGGTTAGCATTTGTGGTCTTTTCAAGTCTGTAGCGTGTCTGTTGATGACCTTTTGGTTTTTAGATTCTCCATTGAGATGTCAGGTGTTTTTCTAATAGATCTGCCTTTATATGTTACTTGGTCTTTTCCCTTGCATTTTTAAATATTCTTTCCCTGTTCTGTATGTTTAGTGTTTTGATTGTTATATGGTGAGGGAACTGTCTTTTCTGGTCCAATCTATTTGGTGCTCTGTATGCTTCTTGTATCTTAACAGGCATCTTTTTGCTCAGGTTACAAAATTTTTTTCTATGATTTCATTGAAAATATTTTCTGGGGCTTTGAGTTGGGATTCTACTCCTTCCTTCATTACAGGTATTCTTAGGTTTGATCTTTTTGTGGTCTCCCAGAATTTCTGGATGTTTTGTGTCAGGAATTTTTTAGATTTAACACTTTCCATAACTGATATATCCATTTCTTCTATCGTATCTTCAATGCCTAGGATTTTATTTTCCATCTCATGGATTCTGTTGGTGAAGTTTTCTTCTGTTGTTCCTGTTCACATTCCTAAATTTTTTTATTTCCAGAATTCTCTGTTTGTGTTTTCTTTATGGCTTCTATTTTCTTCTTTTGGTCTTAAAGTTTTATTTCCTTTAACTGTTTTTCTCCCCTTAGTTTTCTTTAAGGAATTTATTTGTTCTTTCCAATTGTTTGGATTTTCCTAGCTTCTTTTAGGAATTTATTCATTTCCCCCAATTTTTGTGTTTTCCTGGATTTATTTTTCCATGAGTTTCAGCTATATTGGAATATTTGAGGCCTTCTTTGGTAGAATGACTGGGCTCTGATGGAGACATATTGCTCTGGTTATTATTGGGTTTTTATTCTGGTATGTAGGCTTCTGTGTTTGAGATAATTATGAGCTGATTTTTAAGTTTATATTTGTTGAATGGGTGTTGTGTTCCTTGGTTTCTATTTCCTCTCAGGATTTCCAGGGTATGTTGGCTGTATGTTGCCTGTTTTACTTACCTACTTACCTGGTGTATTCATGGGGAGTTATTTTCTGGTGTTGAAGGCTTGGGGGAAGGAGAGGCCATGGTGGCTAGGGCTGTCTGTGGGATCCATAGGAGGCATTAACCCAAAGAGAGAGGCCTTAGAGAAACCAACCCCCAGCACTTTCATCTTTATTTCCTGTCACAAGGCAGCAATAAAATAAAGTTCTTTTGTTTACTCTCTTGGTTTTGTTATGAAAGTCTTAATAAGCAAACAGGTTTTATATGTGAATTTTGAAAATTTCTCTTGTTTTACTGTTATGATAAAGCATTATTCATTTAGTTATATGTTTGTTTTTATTGATTTCTCTCTTTGAGGCAGGGTCACATGTATCCCAACTTGCCTTGAAATTATTAGTCAACACATAACTACCTTGGCATCATGGTTCTCCTGCCTTGACCAACAGAATTATGGTATATTCTATTCTTTCTTTTTTCATTTAGTTTTAGATTTAATTTGATTTACCTTATTATGGAATATAGTGTCATAATAGTTAAATACTTACACAGAGCAAGTACAGATTACATCAGGATAGCTAGCATTTTCCTTTCCCTAGAGTCTTTATGTTTGGAACATCCAGGTTCATTTTGCCAGCATCTTCTAAATAGATGTGACATACTATCATAAACAGTAGTCATCATATCATTCTATGGGATATCAGATATTGTTCCCTTTAGCCACCTATACTTGGTACTCATTATCCAAAGCCCATCTGTTCATATATTTATTTATTTATTCCTTACTATTCCCAGATTGTAACCACCAGTATTCTAAATCCAGACTGAAATTTTTAATGCTTCCACATACACTTGTTTGTTTTTTATAGCTCATTTAGCTTATCACGATGTTACTGAGTTCCAATTATTTTGCTTTAAATGACAGGATTCAATTCTTTTTTAGGACTGAACAGTAATGAATAGTATTTCCACATTTATCATACTTTCTTTATCTATTCTGCAGGAGAGATTTCAGGTTAATTCTTTATCTTGGCTATGGTGGATGTTTACATAAGAAACGGGGAACAACAGGTACACTGATTTTGACCACTGTGGCAGAAATAGGGTAGTTGATAATATTTTAGTCTGTTTTTATGCTTTTTTTATATATGCCTTAAGAGCAGAAAACCTCTTTAACAAATGGTCCCCAAAACACATGGGGAATGAAGGAAAAGATGTATCACTATTTATCCGACAATGTATAACATCCAGAATATCTAAGGAACTTAAAGAGTCAACAAAATCCTAAGGAATCCAATTTAAAATAGGAAGACTAACCATCTTTGACCTCAAGCTGTACTACAAAGCAGTAGTGATAAAGACTGCAGGGTATTGGTATAGAGACAGTCAGGTCAGGTCCATCAATAGAATAGAATCAAAGACCCAGAAATAAACCCACACACCTATGGGCACTTGATCTCTGACAAAGAAGCCAAAAACATACAGTGGAAAAAGAAAGCATCTTCAATAACTGGTGCTGGTCTAACTGGTGGTCTGTGTATGTGGAAGAATGAACAGAGATCCATATTTGTCACCTTGCACAAAGCTCATATCCAAATGGATCAAGGACCTCAACATAAAACCAGATACACTGAATCTACTAGAAGAGAAAGTGGGAAAGAACCTTGAACCCATTAATAAACGGGACCTCATGAAACTGAAAGCTTCTGTAAGGCAAAGGACATAGTCAATAGGACAAATCAGCAGCCTACAGATGGGAACAAATTTCTCTAAGCATACATCTGATAGAGGGATAATATATAAAGAACTCAAGATGTTAAGCCCCCTCCCCCCCAAAAAAATCCCAATTAAAAATGGAGTACAAACTAAACAGAGAATTTACAACAGAAGAATCTTGAATGGCTGAGAAACACTTAAATGTTCGAAGTTCTTAGTCATCAGGGAAATGCAAATCAAAATGACCTTGAGATTCTACTTCATACCAATCAGAATGGCTAATATTAAAAACTCAAGTGACAGCATATGCTGTCAAGAATGTGAGGAAAGAGGAACATACCTATGTTGCTGGTAGGATCGCAAATTGGTACAACCACTCTGGTAATCAATCAGAAGGTTCCTTAGAAAATTGGAAATAGTTCTGCCTGAAAACCCAGCTAGTCCACTCTTAGGCATATACCCAAAAGATGCCCCAGCATACAACAGGAACATATGTTCCACTATGTTCATAGCAGACCTATTTGTAATAGCCAAAAGCTGGAAACAACACAGATGTGCCTTAACCAAAGAATGGATAGAGAAAATGTGGTTCATTTACACAATGGGATACTATGCAGCTACTACAAACAAAGACATTATGAATTTTGCAGGCAAGTGGATGGAACTAGAAAATGTCATCCTGAATGAGGTAACCCAGACCCAAAAGAACTTTCATGGCATGTACTCACTAATAAGTGGATATTAGCCAAAGAGTGTAGAATACCTAGGATACAACCAACACACTGTAAGAAGTTTAACAAGCAGAAAGGCCCAAGTGATGATGCTTCAATTCCACTTAGAAGGGTAAGAAAAATAATCACTGGAGGCAGAGGAAGGAAGGGATCAGGGTGGGAGGAAGGGGAGCGGGAGGGGAAAAGGGGAACAGGATCAGGTACAGGGTAAAAGGAGACGAGAAAGAAGAGCAGAGGTCCAGGAGAATGCATGGAACTATGCAGCCTCTGGGGATGGGAGGTGGCAATGCCCTCTAGAAAGTACCAGAGACCTGGGAGGTGAGAGACTCTAAGGTTCAATGGTAATGATCTTAGCCAAAATGTCCAACAATGAGGAGAAGAAACTTGAAGAATCTACCTCCAGTAGATAGATAGGTTGTCAAGTGGGGGGACTGGGTTAACAACCCACAGTCAAAATTTCTGACCCAGAAGTATTCCTGTCTAAAACAACTGCAGGGACAAAAATGAAAAAGAAACTAAAGGAAAGGCAGTCCAATGCCCTGCCCAAGTTGGGATCATTGTGGTGGGATGGGAGGGGGATTTGCACCAAGGCCTGACACTATTACTTTTGCTATGTTGTACTTACAGTCAGGAGCCTACCATAGCTGTCTTCTGAGGATGCCCTACCAGCAGCTGTGACAGATGCAGATAATTACAGCAAATAATTGGAGTGAAGTTGGGGATGCCTATGTTTGAATTAAGAGAAAGATTGAAGAAACTGAAGGGGAGAGAGACCTCATAAGGAGACCAGCAGTCTTAACTAACCCAGACCCAGGGTGTTCGCAGTTCCAGAGGCCTGCCTGGTTTGGCCTCAGTGGGAGAAGATGCACCTAATCCAAGAGAGATTTGAGGCCCAGGGAATGGGGAGGCCTGGTGAGGTTTGAAGTACCCTCTTCGAGTCAAAGGGGAGGAGGAATATGGTGAAGAACTGTCGGAGGGTGGGCTGGGAGGGGGACAAAGGCTGAAAAGTAAATAGATAAAATAATTTTAAAAATGGGAAGATTATCTGAAATTTCTACAAAGAAGAAATACAAGTAGCCCACAGAGGATGAAAAATTCTCAACACCCTTGTCTATAAGGTGAGTGCAAATCACAGTCAAAAAGGAACTCCTGTCCCTGATAGACTGAGGATTAGAAGGAAAGACAAAGGGTAGCATGCTGTGGAGTGAAAGGAACCTCCGTATTCCATTATAGATTTAACTGTGGGGCCTCTCTAGCAATATCCAGAAGGCTACTATGTCTGGTTTGAGTTTTGAGATATCAGAGAACTTAACATTTCAAAACGGTATGATTGAAATTAATGAGTATGTGTTTTCTATGTAACAGTTAGTTGCTCCCATAAGTCTTCATCACAATTAGTACTTTCTTTTTCTTCTTATTTACTTATATTCTATAACAACATAAAACTAGAAACTAATTTTCTGTGTTGTTTTGTTTTGTTTTGTTTTGAAGAAGGGTCTTACTCCATCCCAGGTTCACCTGGGACTTAGTCTGTAATCTGGCAGAATGTGAGATCAAAGTAATCTTCCTGTCTCAGTCTCCCAAGTGTTAGGATTGTAGGCATGAATTACTATGCCTAGCTAACAAATGATCTCAGTGGATCGGGGTAGAAATAGTTGGAAGTTTTATTTTGTAGCAATCAAACATCTGGCACAAAATAAGAGCTCATGAAATTGTTGAATGAACATCAGGTTCAATTTTAGAGCTTCAAAACATGTATTATTCAAGCTAGCAAAGGTGACATTCCTAATTCTTGATCATGACTCAGCAATTAAAATGCAGCCAGCCACTCTGAATGAGTTGGTCATTATTCAGCCCTGATATATGCCTCAAGTAGATTAGTGCTGATTCTGAAGGATTAACCGTGGTCGAAATGTGCTTTCATACTCTTTTCAAACTCAACATGTTTACCACACGTTTCCAAGTGTGAGATTCAAGGCCACTGCCTGAAAAACCCAAAAGCACTTTAGAGCTTTTTTTAGAGACGTCTGATTCTGGGAAACATTTTTGTGCAGTCTCCACAGACATTATTTAACTTAAGTTCCAAGTGACCTTTAGGCCAAGCAAACATCGCTTGCAGAGAGTATTTTAGTTTATTTGAAGTGAAAAGTAAATGAAGGAGAAATCTTGTTTACTTTCTAGCTAAGGGAGAGACTCAAGTTCCTGGCATGGCGCTGTTAATTAGGCAGTGGGAATTTTGACTGGATGTTCAAAAGAATTAATATTTGAGTGAGCTTTCAAAAAAGTTTGACATCTTTTGAGAGTCTGGATTGAAAGTCTTGTAACTATGTTTTGCCTTTCAGAAGTATGCATCATCTTCTGCTTTTTCCTTTGCAAAGTGAATTTTTTTTGTGACACATTTTAAACCATGTACAGTTTCTAATGCTGAATTGCAAAGGTGTACCTGAATTTTCCTGTGTTGACACCAACACATGCATTTTAATTATTTTATGACATTGTTTCTAATTAAAGTTCATATGTAACGTTTGAAAGGATGGTTTAAAATTCAGACAGCTAAGCACTGAAAACTGCCCATTGTGTGAACTTAGGCAAGAATTTAACCTTTCCTATCCTCAATTTTTGTTTTGCACACCTAATAACAATCCATATATTTCACAGAATTACCATACTGTTATTCTGTGTTACATGCATAAAGAAATTTGGAGTTTAAATGAATTATTCATTAATACACTTAATTATTTGTTCCTGTTTTATAGGGGTTTAGATTGCATGAGATGTATGTGCACTCTTTAAGGGCATTAGCTGAGCTGTGTTCTTTAGATAAACTAGTTCTTCCACTAGTAGTAAATTTGCTCTGAAACCAAGAATCTAGTCATTTATTCCTCATCAAAACAACATTATTTTAGGTAATAATTTCCAAGTTTCTTATTTGTTAAAGATTGTAATTAATCTTTATATTTATTAAGAAAATACATTGTTTATATATGTTAGTTAATATGACAAAGATTTCTATTAAAATTTTAAAAGAAAATATTTAGATACTACTATTTGGAGTCTAAAGTGCAGAATTTCCTTTATTCTTTTTTTTATAGTCTGTAAACACAGGTTGAATTGCTTAGAATGCTGACTATAATTTACACAAAGAAATGTTGTTCAGCATTACTTTGCCATTGTGAGGATGGAGAGTAAATTAAAACAGGACAAGGCAGTGGCAGATATTAGGCTCTGATGCAGTCTAACTATCAATCAAGGTTTATCCATCCATTGACATTTTATTGCACACAGTAGCTACTGCAAGGAGCTGCCCCAAGAAAGGAAATCTCATCAGCTAGTGTAAACACTTGGAAGGTGGAAGTGTCCAAACAGTACAGCCTGTGATGGAGACTTGGAACCTGTGTTCATGTCCCTTCGTGTGCTCCTCCTTCCTGTAAAACCAGTCACCAGCTCAAACAGCCCATTGGTCTTTGTTATAGTTTTGGTAGATGAAGCACTGTAAGGAGAGGAAAAATTAAATACCCCACCCAAGATATATGTCAATCCCTTTCAAAGAAATTGTTGCTGTTTTTTTGGAGTAGAATATTTCACCATATGTTATTTTGGAATTCCAGAGAGCTCATTAAAGAATTAGCATTGATCCTGGTTGTCTACAATTGGAATTTTACAAATACTGACACCTAAGTAAGAATAGGAAGAAGGGATTCACACTCTTAGACACAAAGAACTTTGCTCACAATACCCAGTTTTATAGACCTTTTGTAGCAACATTAAAGTCTGAGTGACAGTTCACCTAGTCAAACAATCTATTGTTTCAGAGAAGATATTTTCAAACAAGTGTTGACACATGATAGATACAAAGTTCATAGTTCATGTCTGTTTCCCTGTAGTCTCACCTAATCTCAAATTCTCATCCACACACTGAAGCATCTCACTAGGACCCAAGTATGAGCATTTTTCTTTAAACACACTGTGCATTAACAACCTAATTACCCAAATATCTTTTATTGATATAAAATTCCCTTCTTTTGTTTTTCAGGGATGTCCGTGGGAGATACTGGAGCACAATTCAAATGTGAGTCACTGGCGAAACAGGGGAGGAGAAATTTGAGATCTTGACCAATTGTTCTTGCCACCTCATCTGCTGATGAATAAGATGAACATATTTCTACAGTATATTGTGTTGGCTATATGACCAAACAAGTAAGCTCACAAAAGCCAGGTATGGCAATGTAGCTAGTCTATTATACCCCGTTGAGTAATCTCTAGTTGAGCCATTGCTATGTAAGTATTTTGTAAGTAGTTGATATCTGAGATCAGTTGCCTTTAAGAAAAAGGGATTGTCTTAGATAATCTGGGTAGACGATATCAGCACTTCAAAACCTGTAGGTGACTATGTTTTTCCTGAAGGGAAAAGAATTCTCTTTGTGACATGTTAGTCTTCTCATTGAGTTGTCTTATTGGAGAACTCTCTTGTTTGTTTGTTCTTTAGTCTGGCTCTCTTTCTTTTGTGAAACACTGCACATGCAAAAGCTCATGATCAAAAATTGCATAGTAACATAGTTTCAAGGATTAGATGTTTTTGGAGTGCAGGAGATTGTGCAATAAATTGTATTCAAAAACAAAATCTTATGCCGGGCGGTGGTGGCGCACGCCTTTAATCCAGCACTTGGGAGGCAGAGGCAGGCGGATTTCTGAGTTCGAGGCCAGCCTGGTCTACAGAGTGAGTTCCAGGACAGCCAGGGCTACACAGAGAAACCCTGTCTCGAAAAACAAAAAAACAAAACAAAAAAAAAAAAAAAAAAAAAAAAAAAAAATCTTTTCTGTGCTGCAAATGATATTATATATGTCACTAGAAATCTGGGTATTTACACTACTATCATGGGGGAGATGCTGGGATAAATGTTACAATATCTTTTCCTAGATCACAAAACTGTAATATTACTCAAATTATATATATTGCCAAATTGACTTAATTGTACTTGAGTTGAAGTGTTCACTCTTCCCACCTATTTCTCAGAATTGTAAGCATTTTTTTTGTTTTGTTTTCTGTATATAGGTCAGAGTAGTATTTACAGAGATGGAATATTCTATTGCTAAAATCTAAAGAAGCTCAGCAGGTACTGTATTTCACTTATACTGATGCCTGGTAAAGAATGTAAACAATTATCCTTTCTTTGTGGAACACAAGGCTCATGGGTACCCAAGTTCTCCTGTGTACTCAGCCTCCAAGTCTAATTTACTAGGGCATTTTTCAAGCCTTTGCAGTGCATTTGGGATCCAAAGCTTCCAGAGACTTTTGACATCTTGTTCAATTCTTTCCGCTAAGCTGAAATTTCCCATCTGTGGAATTTTCACAGGTTGTAGTACCATGTTAAACTGCTGGTGTTAATTCCAGACTGATACAATAGGCTCGTAGCAAAACTAAAATTATGTTGACTATTCTATGAATATTTAGCAATAGTACTAGTTCTAATTTTCATTTTTGTTAGGGATGAAATAGAACATACTTGCAAGAGCAATGTTTGTATATAATACATCCAACAATGTGTTAATATGCTTTTTCAAAAAGTCCTGATTCAATATGGTAGCTACAGTTGGTGTTGCTATAGTTGAAATGGCAGGAGTTGGTTATGTATCCCAGAATCCACCTGAATTTTCTCAGGATCCATATTTATGGCTTAAATGGAGACATAATGGACTTAACCACTCTCAAAGCAGCACTACACTAACCTCTACTACTCTCTTGAGCACAAGGCATTGTTTTCATTCTTTGTTTTGATTTAGAAAAGGATCTTTTTAGAAAGTGCCACTGGTACTTTCCTCCTATAATAGCTTTTATGTCAAGAAGTCATTGTGGAACCTGGGAACCAGTAAGTATGTCATTGCAATCAAACTGAGAAAACCACCTGGTGTTTTGTGGATGAAGAAGATCCACTGTGGGGAGAAGCTGGCCTAGATTCTGCTCATTTTCTAATCTTTGCACACTCATTCTAACAAACAGATCTTTTTGATGCTTTGGGTCTTTTCCTATCAAAGCCTATTAGAGACTGTGTTTGATGTCATAGTGAGTTCTGTTCTCCTATCTATGTAGTTCTTGAGACTATAACCACAGGTTCTTTCCAGAAAGGAATCAGGAGATAATTTTTATGTATACGTTAGCCTGTACTGAAAGTTAATACTGTGGAATCTGATGGCTTTAGTACATGAGTTCTGGATGGGAAAATTGGTTCAAATTCAAAAAAGTAAGCAAGGGGCTGAATATTTTTATTAGATTGTCCACTCCTGGATTCCCAGTTATCACTTCTTAGTTTCTTATTTTACAAATTGGAAAATAACTCTCGATGACTGCTTATTTTCTTCCTCACAAGGATAACATATTATTACCTATTTCTATAGTTCTCCATATTTTAAATGGAAACATATTGAGTCTGAGAATCTGTTGGGGGTAAGATTTGAACTTTCTGAAACCTCCTCTGAGACTTTGCTACTTTTATGATTAAACATGACTTTTTTTTTTTTCCTGTCCTTCAGCTCTAGGAGCTGAGAATCTCTTTAGATACTGCCAACGAAAACCTCTCAGGATTTAATTGCTGATTAATCATCCCCAGTCTTTCAATTCTTTTCATCTAAGTCATCTTTGTCCCTGAAAATAGCAACTCAATTCCATTGTTCATGTTTTTGATGTACTTCTTAAAAGTCTGAGACTTTATTTCTTTCAGCTCATTCTCTGCTGGGGCATCTGAGATCCTACAGTGAATGTTCTTATAAAGTTCATTGCTACTATATGCTAAGATACCAATGCTCTTCCTGTGGCAGGGAAGGGATCTTTCCTGACAACACAATAGGTGATGTGAGGTGCTCTCTTGGACCCCTTTTATTATTTGTTCTTGTATATTGTGCTTTTCAGCTTGTCAGAGATTTTTCTGCAAGAGATTTACCTGGTAAAATTTTGAGCTGAACACCTGTGAGAAAACGAAGAGTGCAAGAAAAAGTAGAGAGAGATGTTATGCCTGGAGCCAACCTTATTCCATTTTGCAAGAATAGTTTTAGGTTATGTTTTTCCTCAGTTATCGACTCCTGAGAAAGCAGGTGGCCAATGGTCCCTGAGCCCTAAGGAAAGTGGTTGCTGTGCCCCGAGCCAGACAAAAACATCGGGGCTGCAAGATATCTGCCATGGCAGAATGCCTAGCTTCTGTGAATTTCTCCCAAACACATTATCCCCTTCCCTGCCTGTATAAATTGCCTGAGATATAGCTCGACTGACTTTGATCAGAAAATTTGTCTTGGTCCCATTCTTTGCATCTCCTGTCCCTTCCATTCTCTCCCCTTCTCTCTTAGGGTACCCTGTTGAGGACCCCGCAAGCCGGGCAATGTTAGATTCTATTGAGGCTGAGCAGTTGTATAGAGCACTCACCTCAATGGATATTAGGAGTCTTTGATGTGCCTGGAACTCATGACAATGGATCTGCCTCATGCTGTTGAGGAGTGATATTACAAGTAAAATTATCATCCCTGGAGGGGCTCTATTTTCCAGGCAATTCAGAGTGGAGCAATTATGTCAAATATGTGAGCATACATAGCCATCAGCCAGCCTCCCAGAACTCAGGTATAGGGATCCTAAGTCCCAAGGTATTTGTGTATAAATACATGAATACATATCTATGTATGACAAATATTAGTTCATTAGTGCACATTTACTGCATTTCCCTCATTGAATGACATTTTTTTTAAACCTTTAAATCTGTCTTGTTTTTTTTTTTTTGTCCTAAAATTTTCATTCTTTCACTTAAGAGAATTCAAACTGGGTCATTATATGAAGAGGGTTAGAAAGATAAATGAAGATGGTTTGATGCCTTTGAGATTTCACATAATTTTCTTAGTTAATAGTTTCATTGTGGCTTTTTATTATTGTTGAAAATATTCTTCTCTCATACAATAAATCTTAACCACAGCTTCCCGTCCCTCAACCCTTACAGCTCCGCCACATCTCCCTTCTGTCCCAGATCTACACCCTCTCCATTTCCTCATCAGAAAAGAGCACATCTCCAAAAGACAACAGCCATACAGGACAAAACAATATACAGTAAGATAAGGCAAAAGCAGCCATATAGAGGCTAGACAAAGAAACCCAATAGAAGAAAAGAGTCTCAAGAACAGGCTAAAGAGTCAGAAACACACCTGCTCCTACTGTTTGAAGTCCCACAAACCTACCAAGCTAAGAGCACCAACATATATACAGGACCTAGTGCATACCATGCAAGC
Source organism: Mastomys natalensis (assembly GCA_021653895.1). Lineage (NCBI taxonomy): Eukaryota > Metazoa > Chordata > Mammalia > Rodentia > Muridae > Mastomys > Mastomys natalensis. Next base: position 690,073 of record JAJTUV010001406.1, on the reverse strand, counting down.
ACAGTACTTGCTGCTCCAGTCTCCGTTGAGCCCTATGAGTCTGCTTAGCTGATTCAGTGACTTATGTTTTCTAGGTGTCCTCTATCCCCCTTGACTCCTACAATCTTCTCTTCCTTATTCCCTTGGATTCCAGGGCTCCAAGGAGAGAGACATGATGAATACTTCCAATTTAGACTCTCTCTCCAGATACTGTTTGGCTGTGAGTCTCTGTACCCATTTCCATCTGTCGATAGAGGAAGCCTCTCTGAAGACAATTGGACAAGGCATTGGTCTATGAGTATAGCAGACTATCATTAAGAAATCGCATTATTAGCTTTGTTTTTCTGTTGCGTTTTGTTCTATCCTAGGTCTCTGGGCTATCAGGCCTCAAGCTCCTGGAAATCCATGCAGAATGAGAACATGGGCTCCCTCTCACGTCTTAGTTCTAAATTAAACTAAACACTGGTAGGCTATGCCAAGTTCTGTGACAGGGCATCTTACAGGCAAGACACATTGTAGATTAAAGGTTTGTGGCTGAGTTGGTGCACAGTTTTCTCTTTCCTAGCCTCAGAGTACCTTCTAGGCCAGAGACTAAAAATGTAGGGGTGAAGGCTCCATCTTGTACCAGCTTGACCTCTCTCTACATTCAGTTAGCTGTGTGAATATTGTCCTTGGCAATGGGGCCCCCTGGTGTCACTTCAGAGAGTGACCTTCTGCCCTAGCATCAGCCTGGGTTATTTAAGGATCTTTATTAAACACCCTTAGCCAACAGCTCAAAGGAATGCAACCCAGTCCCATCTCTGGAAACTGCCTGGTTATAAAAGATTGCCAGCTCACATCTTGAGAGAATCGTGTGAATCTTATTTGAGAAACAAGACAATTAAGGATGTACGTAACTGTGTAGATTTTATACAACACATTTTAAAAAATAATTTGAAACAATTTAAAACTAATTGATTTGAAGCTTTGCAAATCTCTAGGTGATATTAGCTCCTATTTATTTATTTGTTTATTTTATAATATTTTTGATTTAATGTATAAAGTAATGGGCTTCATTGTGGCACTTTTATCAACACCATATTCTTATCAATCTTCTCACACTTGTCCCGTATCCTCCTGACTTACATTTGTTAAATACAAATGATCTACAGTGTAGTTTAGCTGTGAAGTTCTTTGCTGAGTTTGGAAAATCAATCTATGTATGAGAGCGTGGTATTGAACTGTTAATAAATATTAACAATTGCTTTATATTCGCTATGATTTTTATTACTATGGAGAAGCCCCTTTAAGCATAAGTCTAGTGTGACTAGATTGGGTTTGAGGTGAGAACAGCACATTACTTGTTTTCAACTGCCATTTGCTTGGTAGTTTGGGTTTGTTCTTCAACTCTGAGTTTGTAGGTATCTGTCAGTGACCGGAATCTTCTTAAACACAACAGACACTGGGTCCTGTCTGTCAATCCAGCTAGCTGGTCTGTCTCTTTCCATGTGCGCAATGATGCAATAATGTTTAAGGTTATTGTTGAGCAGGATTGTCATTTCCTGTGTCTTTACTGTTGGTTGGGATGGTTGGGTTATTGCTAATTGATCTTTCTCTGTTAGCATTAAGGATTTTCTGCACAACATGGATTCATTGCTTGCTGTAATTTGTTTATCTATACCTTTCACTATACATACATTTTTATTGCTGTTTACATGAATGGGAGCATGTTTCTTTAGCTTCTGGCTCCTACACCATATTTCTGTTTCTGATTCTACAGTCTGCATTTCCCTGGTCATATCTCTATTTAGAGTGTCTGCCTACCAACTAGACAGTATTGCTTTGTCTCTGTAGTTTATTCTGTTCCTATAGTTTCCCTGTGCAAAGTGTAACTGGTCACTTCCCCACAGCATAGTCTTGTTTCTAGCTATTTTTCTTATCCATATGCAGGAGAGGAAAATACTTTCTTTCAGCAATGGCTGACCCTTGCTCGATACCTTTGTTTAAGCAGTGTGGTTCTAGTGGCCATTACCTGACCACCAAGCAGGGCTGCTTCATTGTGAAGAAAAATCTCACCACTAAGACTTTTATTTAATACTTCCTCAAATTTTTCTCTTGCAGGAATGTGGCCTATTATTTTTTTTTTTTTGACTCTTGTCTTTTACTAGTTTGCACAGAGGCTTCTTCTATAACAGTATCTTAACCAGAGGTCTAAAATTCATATTGAAATTTACATATATCTGACCATTTTAAATTCCTCTAGAAACAGTTTTTTTTTTCTTTTTGTTTATATGGCTGTTATTTTCCCTTAATGTAGACACCTGGCTCTGATTGAATGTAGAAAAAACTACTGGCAGTATTGAAACAGAGGCTTAAGCATCATAAATCTCTCCTGTTAGTAGTTTTCTGTGAACCATATGGAATTTTACAATGGGTCCTTTAGAAGAGTACATATTAAAATAATCATAGAGCATTCTACCTATCTTTTCCATTAAAAAGAAAGAGAGAGTTTTTCTGATAACTGCACTTTACAGGTACAGGAAGGCATATTTGTTTACTTTTAGAAATTGTGTGAATAATAAAGGTACCAATAGCCCAAATCTGTTTTTTACTAATTTTATAGTGAAATAACAGGGAGGGTATATATTTTTTTGATTCTTCTTTTAATACAGTTGTGTTACAAACACCTTTAATATGAGGCTAATCTTGCATTCATTCACTTCCTGTGGGTAACGAGACTGCCTGCTTCCATCACATCCATTTGGGAGATTGCAGGGAATGAACACCTCCATTTCAAGTGCTCTCATGCATGTTTACCCCTGTGAGAATCTTTTAGGTTCTGTCATCACATCAGCAAGTTTCTTGCCATGCCAATGGAGGTATTTTATCATGCTGCTTCCCCATAGTAAATTCTAGTCCTTGCTGTGCTTGGCGTGACCACCTGTTCTCCCACACCTGTTTCCACTTATAAACCATATGCTGTAGTCACAGCTGAGAAGCACTGTGTACATGATATGTTTTTTCATAAATATTTCATAAATCCAAAGTTTCCTGTATTTCACAATAATTTGAAGGCATTTATTTAGCTGAAACACCCAAGAGAAACTGATATATGATATATATAATCAATATGTTATACAACATATTGAATATATTATACATTCATTGTTAAGAAAACATGTTTATTTTCTATAAAATAATCTATCAATACTAAGATTCCATGTTATATTTGTTTATCTGATCTTAAACTACCAATGAAGCATATAGAAAAATAAATTAGTTTTAGTAATTGGTTTGAATTGTCTGTATGCCCAGGAAATCCAAGCAACATACACATTAACATTGCATTTCTTACATGGAGTGATAGAGATAGCTCATAAATGATAAACTATTCACCAAATGCAATGACTAGGAATCATTTTAATATTCTGTTTTTGAGAAGCAAATGAAGAATACTTTATTTGCAGATTATGCTTTTTTAAGAAACAGAAGATGGAAATAAAATGCATAAAATGAAGAAAAATCACCTGGTTTATTCACTAGACAAAAAAACAGTTAATATGTATGATTTCAGGCTTTGACTGATTAGCCATGATTTAAAGTCTGTGAACAATATTCTGCATTTCCCTTCACTGCTCAGCTTTTCTTCTGCCGTGTAGGCCTTAGAGTCACACTAGAGTATACATTTATATTTGGAAGATGAAGTCTGTTATTTCTTGGACTTTCATTCTTTCTGAGGAATTCAAGTGAAGAAAGGTTTCTTATGGCTGTTCCATGAGCAGATATATAACAATGATAAACCAGACAACATTCATAAAAGGAAGCTTACTTTCTCCCCCAGAAGCCTCAGTAAGCATTTTCTTTCATTTCATTCTCTATAATATTTGAAGTGAACACTTACAAAAGATGTATTATGAATTGAACTGGGGTAGCTAAACCAATCCAAATATGAACTTAGGAAACAAAGTCTTTTTTGATAATTGGGAAATAGTGAATTTGTCAGTAGAGAGTAGGGACACTTTCACAGGGAGAGGGAAAACAAAGGCAGAAAAAGCCAATTAGTATCCGTATGTACTTATGTACACAGAGAGAATGATACTTTATTATTCTATCTTAGTGTTAGACTTTTGTGGCTACCAGGAGATCTGATTTTGTCAACTTTTCCCATGTATCAAAGTCATGCACATTTGTCTTAGTCATTCGATATCTTGAGTTTTTTTTCAAACAATGGTCCCTCCATTTCTCAAAAGTGTATATACTCATTATGGCAATGAGAAGCATAAGAGACAAAGTTCTCTAAATCTTTAATAATAGAGAATCCTCTGATTAGATGTATCATAGTCAGTAATACAGTTTTTACAAGTAGCACTTCTCTCTCTTTTTCACTCTCTTGCTCTCTCTATCACACACTCATCCTTTTATCACACTTTCCATTACTATATTATTACTTAGCAATTAAAAACAATAAAACAGTAAGTATCTGGTTATCGAGAAGATGCTCTATAACAAGGGACAGAGGGAAATGGAATGTAATTTTTCAGAAAGAAAAATGGCCCTAGATCTGGGATGGAGACAGTGGTCAAATAGCAACCCAAACACTGTATTTCCACAGTGTTCAATGAAATATAGAGAAAGAGAGTGAGATATGCATATTACTTTCAAGGGATTTTAATGATATATAGTATTGAAATATTTGTAATAAGTCACATTATCATTTATTTATAATTTGACCAAAGAACACAGATATCCATCAGTGACTATAATAAAATTGTAACTATGAACCATAACTCACTGTCCCTTCAAATCTGTTCTGCTTTTTGCGACCAGCATGAAGAGCATGCCCTTTAGTATACTGCCTAGAGATGCTTTAACAGTTGCGTATGCAAACTACTTCTTTCCTCCTAGGTATAACATGAATGATGACCCCATGTGACTTAGTTTGCTGTTTCTAGTTTTCAATTATATATTGTCAATTCAAAACAAATGTTTGTGGCTACAGAAGAAACATAAATCTCTCCAATTATGAAAATAATTAAATTAAAAATGAGGATTGAAAGCCGGGCGGTGGTGGCACACGCCTTTAATCCCAGAACTTGGGAGGCAGAGGCAGGTGGATTTCTGAGTTCAAGGCCAGCCTGGTCTACAGAGTGAGTTCCAGGACAGCCAGGGCTATACAGAGAAACCCTGTCTCGAAAAACCAAAAAAAAAAAAAAAAAAAAAATGAGGATTGAAAAGGTACCTGTGAGGACTAACCCTGTCTATAAACACTTCTCCAGGATTTTCAGTGATGATGATCTAGGGCATCTGGGTTATATTTGGAAGTTATTCTGATATAAGTCTTATAGTCTTAATCTTTATGACTTTGTACAAATGTGCTTATACTGTATTAAGTAATGTTCTTTGCCCATTGCCCCTTGGGAATACATTTTTACCAGAATCATACATTATAAACATAATAGGAGTGAAGAAATTGCATATTCACTTATGAGGGGATACTGGAATATGATAGATCTTAACCTGATAACTTTTGTTTGATAAAGGGAAGCCTCTCTCTAGGTATCAACCCCTCCATTAGTCTCCCTGCCTTCAAATCAAGTCCTTGCAGGGCTAGGCACATCCTCTCCCACTAAGCTCAGACAGGATGGTCCATTTAGGGGTTAGGGAAGACTAAGCTGACCTGTTAGCACATTGGTTGATGCCCATGGGTCCAGGTTAGTTGACTCTGTCAATCTTCCTGGGGAGTCCCTGTCCTCTTTTGGTCCCTCAGTCCTTCTCTAACTTCTTCTATAAGACTCTCTGAGCTACATCTACTGTTTGGGTGTGAGTCTCTACATCTCTTTCCATTGGCAACTGGGTGAAACACCTCAAGGACAGTTATGCTAGGTTCCTGTCTGCAAGCATAGCAGAATATCATTAATAGCATTAGGGATTGGATCTTGCCAATGGGATAGGTTGGCTTTTCCCTCTTCTGCTCTTTGACCCTGTACATCTTGTAGTTAGGACAATTTTTATGTGGGCAGTTTTGTGGCTTGATTGCTGTCCTTTTCCCTCCACTGGAAGTCCTGTCTGGCTAAAGGAAAGGGTCACTTCAGGATCCATATCCCCCACTGCTGGGAGACTCAGATAGAGTTGCCCCAACCTCTGCAGCCTCCCGATCCCAGATCTCTGCCATGTTCTAGAGATTGCTACCCTGCCTATTACCCTTCTCTCTCCCCTGCTCTCCTACAAATGATCTCCTCCCCCCAGGCCCACTCCCCACATCATCTTCTCTTCCCCTCAGTTCCCTCCTTCCATCTACCTAATCCAATATTGAAACATCCTCCCTTTGACCTTCCTTGTTATTTAGCTTCTTTGAATCTGTTTATTATAGCATGGTTATTCCCTACTTTATGGCTAATATCCACTTATAAGTGAGTTCATACCATGCAGGTCTTTTTGGGTCTGGATGACCTCACTCAAGATGATATTTTCTGGTTCTATCTATTTGTCTGTGAAATTCATGAGTTTCTAATAGCTGAGTAGTATTCCAATGTGTAAATGAACCACATTTTATTTATCCATTCTTTAACTGAGGGACATCAATGTTGGTTCCAGTTTCTGGCTATTATGAATAAATCTGCTATGAACATAGTTGAGCAAGTATTCTTGTAGGATAGTAGAACATCTTTTTAGTGTATGCTCAGGAATGGTATAGCTGGGTCTTTAGGTAGAATTATTTCCGATCGGAGAAACTGCCTAATTGTTTCCAATGTAGTTGTACAAATCTTCACTTCCACCAGCAATGGAGGAGTGTTCCTGTTGCTCCACAACCTTACCAGCATGTGATGTCCATTGGATTTTCGATCTTAGCCATTCTGATAGGTGTAAGGTGGAATCTCAGCGTTGGTTTGATTTGCATTTCCCTAATGACTAAGGATATTGAATATTTTTTTTTTTATGTTCTTCTTGGCCATTTGAGATTCGTCTGTTGACATTTTTCTCTTTAGCACCGTACCCTATTTTTAGTTAGGATATTTGGATTGTTGTATACTTTCTTGAGTTCTTTAAATATTTTGGATATTAGCTCTCTGTCAGATGTAGGGTTAGTGAAGCTTTTTTCCCAAATTGTAGGCTGCCATTTTTTCCTAATGATGTTGTCATTTGACTTACAGTAGCTTTGAGTTTCATGATGTAAATGATCCTGAACAATAAAAGAACTTCTGGAGGTATCACTATCCTGATTTCAAACTGTACTACAGAGCAATAGTAATAAAAACTGTATAGTATTAATATAGAAACAGACAGTGAATAAATGAAATCAAATCAAAGACCCAGAAATTAACTCACAGATCTATGGACACTTGAGTTTTGACAGAGAAGCCAAAACTATACAATGGAAAAGGGAGAACATTTTCAACAATTGTTCCTGGCCTAACTGGATGTTTACATGTAGAAAAATGCAAATAGATCTGTTGTGTGTAATTTTAAATTGCTACCACCTTTGCCTGGGATTAGCTGCACTACCAGCCCCTCTCAGCTTCCCTTTTGCTTTATCCACCTTTAACTCCAGGAGGTTTCTGTGCCACCAGGTCCCACCCAAGACCCTTGAATCTATGGATAAAAGACACACACCCAGGTTGTTACTTTGCAACTTGTCTTCTAGGCAAAATTTCTGGGCACAGATATCTTCCTCCTGGAAAAGTGTGCCTTTACTAATTCATTATTTCCATCTCTCCACCTGTCCTACACTTAGTGGCTAGTCCCACCTAGGACCTGCCAAACATCCTTGGCCACACAACTGTAGTGGAGGCCACAGCCCCAGCTCTCTCCAAGACCTTACATGATTGTTGTTTTCTTCTTCCTCCAGAGCATAGCAAAAAGAGCTCTCTCTCCTTCTCTGTGTCTACATTTCCTCCTGGGACCCCAAAGTCCCATCTGTACCTTCTGCCCAGGAATTGCACCCCCAGCCTTCTTTACTGACAAATCAAGAACAAATTGGGGAACAGAACATTAGTATCAGAACCTCCCCATATGCCGATCCATATTTATCACACTCTACAAAACTCAAGTTCAAAGGGATCAAAGATGTCAACATAAAACCAGATGCATTAAATATAATAGAACAGAAACTTAGTAATACAGACTGTACTGACTAGTCTTGAACTCATCAGTACAGGAGACCACTTCCTGAACAGAGCACCAATGGCTCAGGCACTAAGGTCAAGAAAATAATCTGGGCTCTTCTTTCTTTGACTTGTGTGCCCCTTGCTAATCAGGCAAGAGGCTAGGAATTTGTTAACTCTCTGTAAATAAGAAACAAAAAAGAAAATCATGTACAAAGAGAAAACACACACTCTCGATGAAGCTGTAAAAAGTTGCACCATAATTTTGACTGTAGTTCTTAGTTTTTATAATTTCTCTAAAAAATTACATCATACACCTGTCAGGTAAAACCGTTAATTTCATGATTTTCTAAATACTTTTACATTCCAATAAGTTTTTAGTAAGTTTAAGGCAGTAATTCATGTATACATTGATAAGGTTTTAGGAGTAACAACAGAATTGTTTATTTGTTTTTCCATTAAGAGTAGTATCTGACTAAACATTCATTTTCTGTTGCTAACCTCCAAAAGTTCATTATAAGTTTAAAGCAATAATTTTATGTTACAAGTTAACACACTTTTGTAGAGAGACAAATTATCTACTTTGTGTCCTATTAGTTTTGAAGTTTTGTGTCGATAAACTAGTCAATATTTTATTTTCTGTTCTTGTACTTACAATAAATTGTCCATTCTCAGTTTGTAACCTTTAGTTACCAGGTAATAGTCTTGCATCTAACATAGAAAGAAGCAGCCACTTCAGGATCCATACACCCCAACTGGTAGGAGTCTCAGCTAGCATTGTCCCCATAGATGCTCTGGGGACTTTCCCCATTCCAGGTCTTCAGAACATTCTAGAGATTACATACCCTCCCCCACTGCTGATCTCTTTTCTTTCTCCCCTGCTCTCCTTATGTGCAATTTTAGAGAGAGAAGGAGATTTAAAAAGGAGGGAGAGGTGTAGATGGAAAGAGATATGGATAGGGGGAGAAAGAAAGGCAGAGAGAAAGAGAGAGAGAGAGAGAGAGAGAGAGAGAGAGAGAGAGAGAGAGAGAATATGCCAGCCTGTCCTTTGCTTTGACTTCAGACTTTGGATACTCTATCTGTGAAAGTGTAACTTTTTATGTCCTTAAGCCCCTGAATTTGTGTAATTTTTATTTATAGTCCTTAAATCTAATACAGTAGTTCTAAGGGCTTGTGAATTATGGCATGTATCAAGTACTAATCTAGCTAATAGTGATCCAGTGGTTCATGCAATAAGAAAAGTCACTCTTTTCACAATTATAGAGGAATAATGGTAAAGAAGTCTATACATAAATCAGGGAAATATTTCGTTATAGAAAAAAAATTTAAGGAAGTGTGCGGCAGTGAGGTAAAGACACTATTTTATTTGAGAAATTATGGGAAGATCTAACATACTATTATTGAATGAAGGTATTAACTGAAATGTAAAACCCACTTATGTGATTATCTGGAATAAACATGTTTTAAATCATGAAATTACAAGTAGGAAAACTGCTTTATATGAAAATACTAGCATTTAAAAATTTATTGTTTTATTTATTTTGAAAACAGTGAGAAGATAACTATGTAAGGTAAAAGAGAATAATTTAGATTAATAAAACTTTAGTATCAAAGAATGTATTTAATACCTTGGTAGCTATTTAATATTTCCATGATTAGGAATTACAAATATTATTCCTGTATGTGGGGATTGTTGATTAGTATAAATAGTTTAATTCATACTTTCAAAACATCTGGTTTCTGTACAAATAAGCAGTAACTATGAGGTAGGAAGATAATTCTGAGAAACACTGTGTCGCTGTAGGGAGTATATGGTGATAGCTTTATCTAGAGTGTGAACAGTGGATGCGATGGAAAAAATTCAAATTCAAGTCAGATTTTTGTGTAAGAGAGAAGAGAAAGATTATAAAGACATGGCATTCAGTATCAAAGGATCATTAAAGATCAAAGATGAATCCTAAATTATTTGGCTAAAGCTGTTACTAAATAACAGTAGTCATAATAATAAATAAGGAGCTACATTTGAAAAATCATCATGCTTAAGTAAGGACTAGGGCATTGGAGTGTGGGTCTTGGAGATAGTTTCTCTGAGCAGCAGGAAAATGGATTGATAATTCTGACTCAGGTGGTATTTGGATAAGTTAGTCTTTTTTATATTTTTAATATAGGAGCTACTGGAGTGTGTTTTTGTGATGGATACTGTCAAGTGGAAAGGTCCACATGAAATTGGAAGGATTAGACTTAGCTACAGCCCAGGACAAATGGCCCCACCGTAGGAGAAGGTAGGACACATGAGTACTTATCCAGTCTTCTTAGTCAGTCAGCTGGTCTAAACTTGGGAATTTTTCAAATTATCATTTCAATTTTCTTAGTGACAAGTGCAAACAGGATGAGGAGTGAGAAAAGAACTTAATGTAGAGAATAAAAAGGAATTGCTAAAATATCATGTCAAAAATATAAAGAAATAGGGGGGTGGTGAGAAGACTCAATGGGAAAAGTGCTTGCTTAAGCATGAGGACCTAAGTTGGGATCCCCACATCCCACAGAAATATAGAGCTTCATAAAGTGCATCTGTGTCCCCAGAAGTTGGAGGGGAGGGGCATTATGAGTGGACACCAGCTATTCCAGGAGCTTGCTGGCCAGTTCCTATAACTGCAACTCTAAGCTCCTGGTTCATTGAGAGACTCTATGTTAAAGCAAATAGTAATTAAATGAAAAACTCAGAAGGAAATAGACACTTGCCTGGGCCTCGTCAATAAATCTTCTAATTTCATTCATGAGTGTGTGGGTATTCTTATTATGAAGATACTTTCTTTTATGTCTTACATTGGTGATTAAATCACAACATTCAAAACACAGCTGACTTGTTGATACTGAAGTGAGCAACCAATACTGATATAACTCATTGACAAGCTGTATAAGCAATATAAATCAAGGAATATAAGTTGATTTAAGGGACATAGTCTCATTTTAATAAATGTTGTAAAGAAGTTTTCAGATACTTTTAAGAGAATGCTCTTCTGCTTTGTAAAATTGAATCTGAATCTTATTAAACTTGATACCCAATGTACATTTATTTCTTTTTAATGTAAAAATTTTCAGACAAAACTATGCATCAGCATGGATTGCCATTTATCTAATACTCATAAGTAGAATTTTCTTCTTCACACATTGGTTATGATTTTTCTAGAATCAGATATCTTCATAGTTTTAATAAATCTGATTCAGGTTGTTTCCTTAAGAGCAGCAAGGGTATTTAATTTTTTTTCAAAACTCAGCTCTAATGTACCATCGTGAGCCAAAGTAGCTAAGTACTAACTTGTCCATTTTTAGAAATAAGCTGTCATTTTATATTGGATCAGGCTTCTTCTGGATACTTTGTCTTTTCTGTTCTTATACAGTAAGAACCTTAAATCTGAAGCCTAGGATTTATTAAATATTATAATGGAGATTTGTCAATGGAGAGAGATGTTTATTTCTGGTTTGGGCTCACATGTCATCACAGGCTGCTGAGAGAAATTACATCGTTGTGTTTTATTAGAGCACTGTGAATTTTTGTCACAGTTAAAGATCAATTCATTATCGAGAGCAACAAATTAGTAGGTTATGTATTTTATGCCTCCTTCTACCTAATGTTTTATTTATTTTATTGATGGCTGTTTGCTAGACAATTGGAATGTCACTGTGTTTTTAAAGCATCTTCCAGTTATACTTTACTTCCCCACTTTTATTATTAAAAAATTGAAGATAATTTTTTATTCATTGATTTCTGGCTTATTTTCAGCAATTTGTTAATTTTTTAAAATGTTTTGATTGAGACTTACATTTAGAATACAGGATGCTGTTGAAACATCTCCACACAATCCTCAGGAGTATGGAGACTACAAAATAAATTCTTCTGAGCCCACAGAGAACAGAATTTGCAAGGAAATTGAAGTATAAAAAAAATGACTCCCATGAACGATGGGAGTAAAGGATCTTACTTTTGTCAAAAACAGAAGAATGACATGGCTATTTTATCCATGGTCAACCAGTTATCACCTAAAATTTTCATCAATTCCTAAAAGCAAAGAACAGGTTAGCAATTCCTTAGAAGCACAGAAGGGAAAGCATCACAACCACTTACTCAAGATCTGCAGGAGGTATTATATATTGGAGGTGAATCATAGGAAGTTCTCCTTCACGAGTTAGGCATAAAAGAAGCAATCATTATTGTAGAGAGGACTACAAACAGGTCTAGCTACCACTTGCTACTTCTGTTATCCTGTAAATAAACTGTGGACCACTGTGGAGAGGAGTTGCATATATGTCAACCTACAAGACTCTGGCAAAGGTTCCTTTTACAGGAGGAAGGTAGTAAACTTCATCTGAGGGAATCTGCTTATGACTGACAGCACCACATCTGGGCAGATGGTCCTAGCTGTTTAAGAAAGCAATCTGAGCAAATTGTGGAGAACAAGCCAGTAAATCATATTCCTTTATGGACTCTCAGAATCAGCATCTCGCTCCAGGCTTCTGCCATGAGTTTCTGCCCTGGCTTCCTTAGATGACTGATGTCAATCTGTAAGAGGACATCAACCTTTTTCTCATTAAGTTGTGTTCATAGTCCTTTATCACAGCAGTAGAACCATCATTGTCAATATAGCAACTATAGTGCTCAAGTTCAGCTAATATTTCTTTATAGACTGTAAAAATAAAAATGTCAAAGAATTGAAATTATACAAAGCACATCTTGTGAAGCAAAAACAATGAAGTCAGAAGTCAGAAAGATCTTTGAAAATCCTTAATGAGTGTGCTAAGAAAATGCTTACTTTATGTGACATTATTGTAAGCAATAAGACAATTGGAGAAATGGACTTTAGTAGAAAGTTAAATGTTTTTGTTCATTGAAGAATAAGTCCAGATTATGACAAATCAAGCCACTGACACTGACAAATACCCATGATTATAACCAGAATGTATGAAAAGCTGTCAGAAATCAACAGTTAAAGAAATATGTGCACTAATAACATTTTATTGTAGATGTAAATGCACAGTTTCTAAAAGCAGATCAAAGGGCCATGAGGGAACATAGGAGAGAGTTAACGTCACTATCCATTGGCAGAAAAGACATTTATGTCACAAAACAACAATAGTGTACAACTATCAAAATGGAAAGGAATATAAAGAGAAGAGCTATTTCCAGAATGTGAAACAGCTGGAGCTCACAGTCTGTCCCTTTGTTGGTTGTGTGAACTAGTAAGACTCGTCAGAACATAGTTTCAGTGTCTACTGGAAGAAAATGATGTACATATGATGATATGCCAATTCCATAGCTAGGATTTATTCATGAGCAGAGAAAACATGCAAAGAGCAGCAACTTGAATAATCACTACAAAAAACCACAAATAACCACCACAAAACCAGAATATTATCTGGTGAATAGAAATAGTTATGCTATGGTCATATTGTGGTTGAATAATTTAAGAGATTTTTACCCACTGATATCATCCAATATTCTGAATAATCTAAAACACAAATTCATGTTTTACCAGCCTTGCGGAAAAGACTATAATATGCTCTGTGTTTACGAGAAGCTTGAAATGCAAAATAACAGAGACAGGAACACAAGTATTATCAAGAATTTATGTTTGACCTACTAGATTAGCAAAGAGACACCTCTCTCTCTCTCTCTCTCTCTCTCTCTCTCTCTCTCTCTCTCTCTCTTCCCATGTGTGTATGTGTGTGTGGTGCATGTGTTGAACTGTTGTGATTATGAGTGTATTCATGTGTCAAAATACTTAAGATTACACATAAAAAGTTTGAAATACAGGGAATCACCACAATTACTTTCCCAGTGGCTGGAGCTAGAGCAACTGGCTGTGTAATGTATCCCTCATGCCCACATTCTCACAAGCATTTTTTGTTTATTTTATTTTTCTTCTACACAATTCTCATAGAAGACAGATTTCTAATGTAGTTGCAACTTGAATCTCTCTAATGGCTATTGATACTAAATATTTTACATGTGCTGATTGGCGATTTTTACTTCTGAATGAATGAAGAGTCTTTAAAAACTAAAAGTACAACTTTCATGTAACCTAGTAATATCACTTATGAGTATATACCAAAAGGATATTCCAGAAGAATATTACAAAAATATATGCACTTCCTATTTACAATATCCAAGCTATGGAATCAGACTAAGTTTCTGTCAACCCATGAATAAAGTATTTTTATTTTTTAGCAAAAGAAGCCAAAGAAGAAAAGTAAAGTTATATCACTTACTAGATAATGGATGTAAATGGAAACAATTGTATTAAGGAGAATTAAGTCAGATACAGAAAGATGAGATACTCATTTTGTGTGTGTGTGTGTGTGTGTATCCATTTGAAAGCAGAAGGGAGAACACAGAGAAGAGAAGGAGAAGGAGGAAGAAGAGGAGAAGGAGGAGGAAGAGGAGAAGGAGGAGAAAGAGGAGAAGGAGGAAGAAGAGGAGGAGGAGGAAAAGGAGGAGGAGGAGAAGGAGGAGGAGGAGGAGGAGGAGGAGGAGAGGGCAAAGTACAGAACTATTAACGAGAGGCAGAAGGATGGGTTGAATATGATCATTATGTACCATGAATACATGCTAATAAAAATAGAAAAAATAGGTAGAGTAAATATAAATTATACTTTATTAAAATTGATATTTATAGAAGTGAGAAAACTGTAGAGAAAAATAGGGTAAAGACAGTTCAGCGAACTTTGACATGCAGAGTCAAGGAAAAGATTAACACAAACTAGGACTGTAATAGTAAAATTGACTGTTTAGATCTGAGGAGATGGTTCAGTGGATAAAGTGATTACAGTACAAATGTGAGGACCTAAGGTTTTGGTCTTCAGACCTGTATAAAGATAAACAAAGTAGTCTATAACCTCAGAGACCTCCTATGTTGAGGTGAGGAATGGAGCTATATTTTCTGAATATATACCACTAGTTAATATATACCACTAGCTAATAAGTACTACTAGCCTGCATATGAAATGGCAAGATGATGGAAGAAAAGGACAGACAACAGAAGTTAGCCGTGATCTCCAAATGTGAATTAGTGCATGTGTGCACACACATCCACACATGAACACACATACACACATCATTGTTACCACCTACACATCAACACAAAATGGAAATTCATTAAAAGATAAGTAAATGTGTTGCCTTTTCTTAGGCACTGGAAGGCAGTTTGATGTGTATAAATTGGAGTCTTTGCTTTGACCAATCCATTAAGAGAGTTATTCATTCATGATAACAAATAGCCACAACATATTCTAGATTTGAATTAGTCTATACTTGTTATGATAAATATCAGCATAAATTACTTTCTTTATATTAAATATACCAGGGAGAAATTGAATGGGAATTTTATATTTTATCTCAATTCTGTAATTTCCAGTTATTTATTAACTTTTAATACCTGTAAATCTATTTTTTTCATAATGGAGTATCCATGTGCTTCATATTATTTTGTACACATATGAGGTGTTCAGAAACATTATGCACATTTGCAATGTGCAGCACACTTGTGGGTACCATTAAGCCTTTTCCTTTCCAAAGATTGTTTTGTTTCCATAGTAACAAATGCATTTCAAAGTGAACACTGACATTGGAATCACTCAACTAGTGCTCATAGGACTCTGGGTTGGTACCTTAACAGCAATAAATTCTGCTAAGAAAAGCATGTTAACATAGGATTCTTGTTGAGTGTTCCATCTATTTTTTTTTCCTGCAAGAATGTATTCACTACAAATGAAACTATTTATTTAGTTGTATAGATTAATGAATAAGAAATACATATTTATCATTTTTATTTATTTATTTCCACTCTAAAGTCACTTGTGTACTATGACTTCACTCATTTATTAATTCCATATATAATTGTTGAACATATACTATGTATGGAGCATATACATTTGCACATAGTTTTTGATTAAGTATCGATATTTCAGTATTGCTATACAATATATGATTCTGAGTCATTTTATCAACAATAGAAATATATCTTACAGTTGTGGAGGCTGTGAGTCCAAGACAAAGCCACTGTTAGATTTAGCATCTGATAAGGACTATACTCTCCAGACAGAAATGAGCTATGCAGTACAAGGCAGAGGAAGAGCAGCAGAGTCTAACCCTGTGTCAAGTGGTTTTTATAAGAGCCTTAATCTATTCACAGGGAAGAATCTTTCATGTAATGTTATCATACTGGGTACCGGGTTTGGTACCTGAGTTTTGGAGATAACATATTTCAATGACGGCTGAAGGCATAATGCAATGTATGTTAAGGATAGAAAAGCAGCATAATGTAGCAATGCTTACCATGATTCTATATGGATGTTCTTCTGATCAAGCATATAGTATATAATTTTTTATATTGACAATTTTTCTATAAGGTGGCTTTTGATATGTGAGTGCTTTCTTTTGTGTTAAACATCGATCTCTTCTGGCTAGAGCTACAGTGGTCAGTATGGATGGCTACTCTGAATGCCATGGTTATGAATCCAGGATAAGCATTTGGCCATGTAGCTTCAACTAGCTTTTAGTGATTAAAAAAGTTTAGGAAACATTTTTGCCTTTTCTAACTTATGAGTTATTAAGAACGGAATTCTCCAGAGACCAGTGCTAGGGCTCTGTAGACTTATTTAACAATATTTTATTATAAAAGCTCTGCAAGAAGGGGCACTTAATGAGATGATCAAGTTTACAGATGAAAGTGTGGCCTCCTGGGTTGAGAAGTGCCAAGCTAATGGGAAGAGACTTCAGCTATTGCCCAGGAGGCCATGCATGTGCTGAGAGTAAGGGTAAGAGAACTGACAGGCAGACGTGCACAAAGCTTTACTTTTAGTTAAATTAATTCAGACCAGACAGATGAAATTAAGACCTCTAAGTGGTTGTATGACCCAGCAAGGAAAAAGTCTTTGAATAATGATTAGCATAGGATATTATTTCTGCATAAAAGAACAATTCCCTCTTGATTATCCTCAGCAATAATAATAATATTAATGATACTAATAGTGATAAAGTGAAAACAAAATGAGCCTGCTCCTTTGCTATTGAATTCTTCATGCTGTTTTGACTTTATACCCCAAGAAAGAAATAGAGAGAGAAAAAAAACCTTCCTAAAGGCATCTGGAAAAAAAAATCCAAGGATTTGAAATGATTTTGACTTCAAGAGTAAATGCATGAAAATCTGGGTTGAAGAGGTTCCGGCGGATTCTAAGAAACGAATCAAATGTGCAGAAGGACCATCCCCCTTGTCAAATTCAGCTGATTAATTTCTAATTAAGCCCATATTTTTTGAACGTGTCGACTTTCCACTTGGCAATTTTATAAGAATGTAAAACTTAACTCAAAATGCCTCTTATGAGGAAGAGGATCCATGCAGTGGAAAGGCCTTCCTTTCACTTCACCCCCTCAAAACTCTGGCACACAGGCCTGGCTTTCCCCTTCAGGGAGCTTAGGAAATGTACTCCCACATAGCTCACCTGAATTCACCCTGATAACTTCAATAGTCAAAGACCCATCAAAGCTTTAGGCCGCTAGCTTATACCCACATTCCATGCTTACATTTCTGTAGCATGGACTTGGGCCTTAGTAGAGAGCAAAGAGAAGGGTATAAATGCAGAGCTATACACGCTGTAGTTAAACCTGAATTTGAGAGGAGAACTCTGGATTGCCTAAACACTACAAAATAGATTCTCCTAATTAGGATGACTATTGCTGCGGTAAAACAGCATGATCAAACACAATAACCTACTAAGCCTATAAATGTCAATCCCACCTTATCACAGAGGAAAGTCCGGGCAGGAACCTAAAGGCAGGAACACAGCAGAACACTGTTTACTGCCTTGTTCGCTTTGTTTTGCTCAGCCTGCTTTCATATACCATCTAGGACCACCAAACCAGGGTTGGGATCACCACCCAGTGGGCTAGAGCCCACTAAATCAATAATTAATCAAAAAAATGGCCCACAGGGCAATCTGGTTGGAGACATTTTCTTAATTGAGGTTCTCTCTTTCCCAGTGACATTAGCTTGCATTAAATTATCCAAAAAAATACAAGGACTGGGATAGATTTTCATAGGCCTGCATTGAATTTTTCAAGAGTATATCAAGAAGAAAGCTTTTTTAAACTAATATTTATTATCATTATTAATTATTAGTAGTACTTACTCTAGTTACATGTAGTTTGTCTGTTCAGGATTCAAATTCAGAAGCTTGGTTGCCACTGTGGCATTACAGTTCTTTGTTCTTTGGTGGCAGGTCCATAGAAGGAAGTAAAGTAGTTTTTCTGCAAAGTAAAGTTAATTCTTACCAAAGTTTATCACAAAAGAACATTCTCCAGCATCCCTCATGCCTTGTGGCAACCAGAATGCTCCTCCTCTTGTGGTACCATTTAGTGTTAGACTGTATATCAAAGAGGATTCTTCCCAGAGGATGCATATGCTATTTAAACTCTTGGTCTCCAAAATTATGAATGGCATAAATGTCCTTGCATAAGCTGCCATTTATTCTGGTAATATAATGAACTAATAAAATAGGCTTCATGTCTATTATTCTAAAATAGTACAAAGACTTAATTAAATAATATTAAAAGATATTTATTGATTTTTGACTTACAAAATATTTCAATACTTCAAGTGAATTATTTTCTTTAATATTTATAGTAATTGATCATAGTCTGTCTCTCTCTGTCTCTTTCTGTCTCTCTCTGTCTCTCTGTCTCTCTGTCTCTCTCTGTCTCTCTGTCTCTCTGTCTCTCTCTCTGTCTCTCTGTCTCTCTGTCTCTCTCTGTCTCTCTCTGTCTCTCTCTCTCTCTCTCTCTCTCTCTCATATATATATTATATATTATAATATATATATATATTATTACCCACAACACTGTATAGTTTAACTGCTCCTAGCCTTAATTTGCTAAGTAATACAATTGAAATTAGTGATATCTCCAGAGGTTCATTTATTGTAAAGGATTGTTTTTGCTATCTTTTTTTTTTCTATAAAGTTGAGTATTGTTCTTTCATGGTCTTGACTAGAGTTACACCAAGATGTTTTATATTATCTGTGGCTATTGTAAAACGTTTGTTTCCCTAATTTCTTTCTCTTTCCATTTATTGTTTGTATATAGGAGGCCTGCTGATTTTTTTGAGTTAATTTTGTATTCAGACACTGCTAAAAGTGTTTATCAGCAGTAGGAGTTCCCAGATAGAAATTTTGAGGTTAGTTTTATATATAGTAACATATCATCAGTGAATAGTGATACTATAATTTCTTCCATTCCAATTTGGATGTCTTTGATCTCCTTTCGTTTTATTGCTGTAGCTAAAACATCAAGTACTATATTGAATAGATATGAAGAGACAAACAGCCTTGCCTTGTCCCTGATTTTAGTGGAATTGCTTTAAGTTTCTCTCCATTTAATTTGATGCTGGCTATTGGCTTGCTGTATATTGCTTTTATTGTGTTTAGGTATGTGTGTTGTATCCCTCTCTGATCTCTTTTATCTTGAAAGAATGTTGGATTTTGTCAAAGGCTTATTAGCATCTAGAGATGATCACTTGTTTGTTTTTCTTTTAGTTTGTTTAGTTTCTGGGATCTTTCTTTTTTTCTTTTTTCTTTTTTTCTTTTTTTGCAGGACAAGAAGGATCATGCAGAAAATCTTTTAGTCATGAAAGTTAACTCTAAAGCACACAGATTTTATATTGTTTGTTGCAGATGTATTTTTCTAAGGATACAGCCGACTTACTCAGGGACTTTTTTGGACTTACTTTTCCTCCATTGCCTCAGCTTTCTTTCTCTGGCCTTCCTGTTCCCCAGTATCACACTCCCAGGTAAAACACTGGATTACAGGAGTTTCCATTAATCTTTTCTTCCATGACATCACAAAAGATTCTGTTTCTATCAATCTCCTCATTATATTTTACAAGTTTTTTCACTCTTTCCTGCTGTAAATTAAATTTGTTCCTTGAGAATTTAATGCTATAGTATACATACACGTATAATTTAAACTCCCATTGTTGTTATTGTCAAATATGTATATGCTTTGTTTTAATGATTATAAATATATTCAGATTTTCAGCATGTGTAAATTATTTCTACAACACAAATGGTTTTAGATGTTAATATTGCATACATGACATCAGTTCTGTCTAGGGTGGTTCTTTCTTTTGCCATGCTTTTTACTTCTTTAGACTGGTTGGCATGAATTGAAAAAAAAAAAAAAAAACCAAGAAAAAAACTCCTTTGTTCTCCTGGTTTCTGATTAAACCTCACATTGTTTTTTACTCAACAAATGGAGTGAGGTCAAGGAGTAAGATTGGGGCATTCATTATCTTTCTGCCTTTTAAAAATTTGATTTAAAACTCTTGCATTCTTTAAAATCTATTCATCTCCTGAAAACTTGTTTAAATTGTTTTATACTTACTTCCTTTTAAGTAATCTCCATTTCTTAGAATCCTCTTGGATGTCAACTCCACAGCTTTCTAAGACAACTGTGGCATTTCACCTGCATACGGTATATAGCTCTGCAAACCCATTCCTTTAACAAACAAAGACAGCTTCAGTTATTCAAATTTCAGTGTGACATATGATTTCCTCCAGGACCGTGAAGACCATGTGATTTCCTGTTTTACTATTGCTTTGATTACTTTTAGTTGTGGCATGCTGTAACTTCATGTTTTAAACATTTGAAAAGTCCTTTGACTTTTCTCTTCAATGTCAATTTTCCTGTGGCACAATATCCAGTTTACTTTGAAGATGTGGCTCTGTACAGGGTTGCTTACAATGGCTTGTTACAGACTAAATGGCTCTTATTTCCCGCTTAAGGCATTTAGAATTCTAACCCTTTTTATTCTGATCCTTGAAAAAGTCAAGTAGTGTAAATTCAAACTCTCGATTTCTGGAAAATGCATAGCTGTAGCTATCAACTCAAAGGGCAATCGTTCAATATGAGCCTTTGCCAAGTAGATGTACTTTGTCCTTAATCTCTACAGTCAACTCCATATTGAAATTGTTTATTACTCTCCTGTGCCAATAGGTGGGTTTCTCTGCATTTCTCCAGTCTTTTGCAAAGAATGTAGTGCTTTGATGTAAGCATTTTTGCATGTAATTCTATAGTATCTCCACATTTCAAACAGAAGTAATAACTTATCTTTCTGTATGAACCCTATATGTTTGCCTGTGTGAAGACAAAGCCAACACTGTTGGGGCATGATGACATTAACAACAGCCAAAATTATATCTGACTTTGCATTATTTTTTGTATCAAACTTGTGAAATCATCCCTGCTTTTCTAGTTAGAAATCAAAATGTTCCCTCTCATCCTATGCTCCCATATATTTGGCCATGAATATCAGGTTGTTCAGTTACATTGATAGAACTCAATACTTTCAAGCTTTTTTCACTAAGGCAAATAATAAATATTGCACATTTTTTCCAATTGGAAAACATAATTTGGTTTTGTATCATTTAAACATACAACATGTACTAGACATTTAACAAATATTTATAAAAGCAATTGAAATAATAAGTGAAATGAAATGTTTATTCTGGGAACATATTTGAATCAAAGCAAAATAGATTTAGAACCAAAATTGTGGAGAATGAGAATTTAAGATATTCAGTAATTGAGGATTAAGCAACATGATAAAGTCAGAATTATATTCTGTGTAACTATAAAAAATGATAAAATAATAATCACACTGATGATTTTAATTGTACATTCAGGATATTTTTTCTAGTAAAAGCATTTCTTTTTTTATTTGTTATCTTATTTATTTATATTTGAACTGTTATCCCCCTTCCCAGTTTCCACTCCACAAGCCCCATAACCCCTTCTCCCTCACCCCTGCCTCTATGAGGGTGCTCCCCCACCCACCCACTCACTCTTGCCTCAGCAGACTAGTGTTCCGGTATCCTGGGACATCAAACCTCCAGGGAACCAAGGAGCTCACCTCCCAGTGATGCTCCATAAGGAAATCCTCTGCTACACATCCAGCTGGAGCCATGAGTACCCCTTGTGTACTCTTTGATTGGTGGTTTAGCCCCTGGGAACTTTGGGGGGGTCTGTTTGGTTGATATTGTTGTTCTTCCTGTGAGGTTCCAAACCCCTTCAGCTCCTTCAGTCCTTGCCCTAACATCCTCATTGGGGTAAATGTATTTCTATTTAGCAGATAAATGTTTTATTTATACATGTAACAATTTTATCGTGGCTCTAGTGTTTCTTCTTTTAGATTTACCTTATTTTTAATTATGTACATGTTTAGGCTTCTGTATTTGGTATGTGCACATGAGGGCAGGAGGCAAGAGGAATTGAATCATCTGGAACCAGAGTTACAGGTGATTTTCCGCTGCCTAACATGGGTGCAGGGAAGCAAATAAGGGTCCTCTACAAGAGCAGTATAAACTCAGCAGCTTAGTCATTTCTTCAACCCCTTGGATATAGCTTTTCTATAATTCAATGATTTAGATTAAATAATAAGCAGATTAAGAGTTTGACTTTAGTAAAATATTTTGACTTTAGTGAAATCAAGGAGGTTCTGTCTTTTCTTGGTAAACCTGAAAGATACGTATGACAATGAAATATGTTTAGTTTAAGTAGAAAAAGACTAGCTTAGGTAAGGAAGCATTTGGAGTATACTCTTTTTGTTATACTTGCATGTGCTTTGGAGCATTATAATTAAATAAAGTAGGTGTGAATTTTGAAATGTGTTCCACCTTTAGGAAAAACTAAAATTAAAAAATATATGAATGGTCCATTACAGACCAACTCCAAGTAGACATCATGAAAATAATGTGGTTACTTTAATCACATTTTATCAATATAGTGAATGCTCATAGTATCTTGAACATTATACCTGTGCGTCTGTCTATCTATCTATCTATCTATCTATCTATCTATCTATCTATCATCTATCTATTTATAGATTAATAGATATGCTTGTATAAATATCTTATATATGAATGATATCTTCAGGCATAATTCTACATAAACACAAATAATTTAACAAGGTGATTCTCATCCTAGGTGTATGAGCAAAGGGTGGTACTCTTTGATAGTAGGCACTTTATCTCAGTGTATGTAATAAGACAGCATCCATTAGAATAAGTGAGAAAAAGATTGTTATTTGCTTTAAAATAAAAACATAACAATTACATTCAAGGAAGAGTTAAAGGCATCATACAAATTACAGGCAAACATTTTATATTTTTAGAAAAATCATTGATAATACAGCAGAAGTAATGTTTTTATTCATGATTCACATATTAAAAATAATAATTTGGAAACACTGGGGACAATTTCAGTTAGCTTAAGTAATTTTGAACACAATATTTTAAGCCTATCTTTTTAATCTAAATATTTAAAACCAAAAGTTCACTCATATTTTCAGGTCTGAGGCTATATTCATATAACCCATCTTAGTTATATTTAAAAATTGTTCAATTGAGTGAACATAGTTTGAAACAAAAGGAGAAACTTTATATTTTATGGCCATTTTAATTTGAAAAATCAATATGCTCTCATCAATCTTAATACACATAGACAGAAGAAATACATATTATATATGTACATACGTAAATAATAAAACATCTTTAAATACTACATATACAAATATACAAATAGCTTATATAACAATTTGATTATCTAAACATTAGCTATTTGTTTCTATATTAAACCTCTCAATAAAAATGAGGGTTATTTTTTGATGAATAATCATTTTAATTCTGAAGCAAAGAAATAAGATGAACCGTCAATGTCAATAGTGAAAACAATGTACAAAAACCACCCTAGACTTTTGAAAATAACAACCATTTGTGACTATTGTGAATGGTGTCGTTTCCATAATTTCTTTCTCAGCCAGTTTATCCTTTGTGTAGAGGAATGCTACTGATTTGTTTGAGTTAATTTTATACCCAGCCACTTTGCTAAAGTTGTTTATCAGGTTTAGGAGCTCTCTGGTGGAAGTTTTGGGGTCACTTAAGTATACTAACATGTCATCTGCAAATAGTGAAACTTTGACTTCTTCCTTTCCAATTTGTATCCCTTTGATCTCCTTCTGTTGCCTAATTGCTCTGGCTAGGACTTCCAGAACTATATTGAACAGGTAGGGGAGAGTGGGCAGCCTTGTCTAGTCCCTGATTTTAATGGGATTGCTTCAAGTTTCTCTCCATTTAGTTTGATGTTGGCTACTGGCTTGCTGTATATTGCTTTTACTATGTTTAGGTATGGACCTTGAATTCCTGATCTATCCAAGACTATTATCATGAAGGGGTGTTGAATTTTGTCAAATGCTTTCTCAGCGTCAAGAGATATGATCATGTGGTTTTTTTCTTTGAGTTTATTTATGTAGTGGATTACGTTGATGGATTTCCGTATATTGAACCAACCCTGCATTCCTGGGATAAAGCCTACTTGATCATGGTGGATAAGTGTTTTGATGTGTTCGTGGATTCGGTTCGAGAGAATTTTATTCAGTATTTTTGCAATGATATTCATAAGGGAGACTGGTCTGAAGTTCTCTTTTCTTGTTGGATCTTTGTGTGGTTTAGGTATAAGTGTAATTGTGGCTTCATAGAATGAATTAGGTAGTGTTCCTTCCGTTTCTATTTTGTGGAATAGTTTGAAGAGAATTGGTAATAAAAAAAAAAACAGTTATTCAGTTATTCATGGAATATAATTTTTTATATCTCTTGTATTCAGTTTGCAACTACTTCATTGAGAATTTTTGTATGTATACTCATGAGGGATACTGGACTATAATTTATATATTTTTGTTGGGTTTACACTTGATTTCACTATTTCAATATTATTTGCTTTGTGAAGGAGCTTATTGTGGTTCTGAATTTTTTTAAACATAACTCAAAAAGTATTGCTTGTTTGAAGGCTCTATAGAATTCTTGTATAAGTATATCTGACCCTTGGTATCTTGTTTGTTTCTTTTCATTTTATTCTGTTTGAATGCTTTTTAAATTTTTTTTGATTTGCTGAAAAAAAATAAAATAAAAATAAAAAAAGAAAATAACAACCATCAAATCTATGTAAAATTCAGCATCAGTTGGATCTTGGAGAAGCTAAGGGAAACCATAACTAGGATATATTGTATGAAATAGTTCTATTTTTAATAACAAATGACAGTCACTGATTAAAAGAATATTCTGGAATCTACATTGATATATTAATGAGTGAATAAGTATTTAACAGTTATATAAAAGGAGAGGGCAATGCTCTTGCTTATGTAACAGTTCCAATTTGAAAGATAAAAAAAATAGATGAAATTACAATGTGGGCATTTGGCCATCATAATAATATAAGTGACTAAGGGAAGAATCATGAATGGAGAAATTTAAAAACCAGTGAAAATTTGAAGAGATCTTATTAAGCTTGAAAATCCAACATTTTATGTTTTTGTTCACTTGCATGACACACACACACATATACAACATCTTATAGTTGCACGTATGTGTGTGTAATATATATATTTCAAGCTATCCTGAACTGTGTTTGGTTTGAAGAGGAAAAGTAGGAGGGGTGACAAGAGAGGACAATGAGGAGTCAATGTGGCAAAAGTCCATGACATACTCGAACAAAAGTGTCATAGGACCTTCACTGTGTACAATGAGCTTACACTAATAGCTTTTTAAAAAGCAGGATGAGACCCAGGATACTTAAATTGGATCTTAATTAATCATCTCAAAATATACCTATTAATTATAAAGAAAAAATAGTTTTACAGTGGAGAAACCCGGGAAATAACCCATTATCCCAGCGATTAAAGCTAATAGCAACAGGAAAAGAACAAATTCTCTTCAAATTTCTTTTGTTAGAACATCCTAAGAAAGACAACACCAGTGTTTCTGTGATGTCCTGCTTTATTCAAACACCTAGTCTAACTATGGGAACTGTTATGCAAATGTAATACAAGAGACATTATATAATATAACAAATTCTCAGTCTTTCAGATTTCAGGAAAGAGGAGGCAAGACTGAAAAAATTCTTCAGACTAGTGGAAATGAAAGACAGAAAACAAATGAATACCCAATCATGGACCAAGTTACACATAGAAAAGTTATGTTTGTGCATATACTGCAGTAATGAAACTGCGGGATTTTGATTCATGTATCTGATAATGAAATGCTACAAATAATAAATTCTAAGATTTTTCTGTTATGTGAATGAAGCTCTTCTTTCAGTAAATATATATTATTATATCTTTGTTCTACAGTATCTCCCAGTGTGTAAGGCTTGGCCTTCAGCTGATAACATGATTGAGAGGTGATTGGGTCATGAGAGTGTTAACTTAATTAATGAATTTAATTATAGATGACTTCATAGCTGAATGGACTATTAGGATTTATGTATTTCAGTAAATAGATCACTAGGGAATTTTGAGATTCTCACTGATTCCTTTTTGTTTGTTTGATTGTTTTTTATTGGATATTTTATTTATTTACATTTCAGATATTATCCCCTTTCCCCATTTCTCTCCTCCCAGAAATTCCCTATCCCACCCTACCTCCTCCTGCTTCTATGAGGGTGTGCCCCCACCCACCCACTCCCACCTCCTACCCTCGAATTCCCCCAAACTGAGGCATCCAGCCTAAACAGGACCAAGGACCTTGTTTCCTACTGATGACTGATGCCTAACAAGGCCATCCTTCACTACATTAACAGCTGGAGTCATGGGTCCCTCCATGTGTGTTCCCCCACTGAGACCCTGGGAGCTCTGGTTGGTATTATCACTCTCCCCATAGAGCCGCAAACAGCAAACACCTTCAGCTCCTTCAGTCTTCTCTCTAACTACTCCATTGGGAACTCTGTGATCAGTTCAATGGTTAGCTACAGGCCTCAGCCTCTGTATATGTAAGGCTCTGAAAGATCCTCTCAGGAGACAGCTATATCAGGCTCTTGTCAGTATGCACTGCCTGGCATCCACAATAGTGTCTGCAATTGGTGACTGCACATGGGATGAATCGCCAAGTGGGGCAGTCTCTAGATGTCCTCTACTTCAGTCTCTGCTCCACACTTAGTCTCCTTATTTGCTCCCATGAGTATTTTGTTTCCCTTTCTAAGAAGGACCAAGGCACCCACACTTTGGTCTTCCTTCTTCATGAGCTTCATGTGGTCTGTGAGTTGTATATTGGGTATTGTCAGCTTCTGGGCTAATATCCACTTGTCAGTGAGTGCATACCATGTGTGTTCTTTTGTGACTGTTACTTCACTCAGGGTGATATTTTCTAGTTCCATCCATTTACCTAAGAATTTCATTAATTCCCTGTTTTTAATAGCTGAGTAGTAGTCCATTGTGTAATGTACCACATTTTCTGTATCCATTCCTCTGTTGAAGGTCATCTGAGTTCTTTTCCGCTTCTGGCTATTATAAATAAGACTGCTAGGAACATAGTGGAGCATGTGTCCTTGTTATATGTTGGAGCATCTTTTGGGTATATGCTAAGGAGTGGTATAACTGGGTCCTCAGGTAATACTATGTCCGATTTTCTGAGGAACCATCAGACTGATTTCCAGAGTGGTTATATCAGCTTGCAATCCCACTAGCAATGGAGGAGTGTTCCTCTTTCTCCATATCCTCGCCAACATCTGTATCACCTGAGTTTTTGATCTTAGCCATTCTGATTGGCATGCGGTGGAATCTCAGGGTTGTTTTGAATTGCATTTCCCTGATGACTAAGGATGTGGAACATTTCTTTAGATGTTTCTCAGCCATTTGAGTTTCCTCAATTGAGAATTCTTGATTTAGTAACAAAATACTCATGGGAGCAAATAAGGAGACTAAGTGTGGAGCAGAGACTGAAGGAGGGGACGTCCAGAGACTGTCCCACCTGGCAATTCATCCCATGTACCCCATTTTTTTTATTGGGTTATTTGATTGTCTGGAGTCTAATTTCTTGAGTTCTTTGTATATATTGGAAATATACTGATTCTGTTCTTACTTTCTCTATTTTTAGTTTCTTCGAGGTGAATGGCATTTTTTAACTACATTGTTTTGCCACCTGCATATGCTGCCTTGTTTCAGACCCAAAGTAAACAATCTAGTTTATGATGGACTGAAATTTCAAAGATAATCCAAAACACATAACTATCTTAATTTGTTATCTTGGTTATTTTGTGACAATGAAGTAAATATGACTGTCATATATACATAATTACAGACAATGGGGTCTCATATCATATGCTTTCTTGTTGGAAATTTTACTCACATAAAGGACATACTTGAACTTTTGTAAAATCAAACAATTGATAATCAAATTTGTAGCATACTTGCTTTTGCAGAATCTATATTAATAGAATAAAATGAGATTTTATATAACTGAAAATAACTCAAACTCTAAAGTTATACAATTTAGAAACAAACATTAAGCTTCATATTCATTCATAATATCAATTTAACAATGCAAAGAGAAAATATTTTAATAGAAAAATTGAGAATGAGAAGACTAACCCCACTGAACAAGAAAGATGAAGCATGTTTTCATCAAAAAACTTTCTAAACAACAAAAAGACATGTAGGTAAAATTGATCAAGTAGACATTTCTCGTTTTAGGATAATAAAATATCATGAATATACACACATTCTTGAGTACTTTACAAGTTTACTGTGATCAGTTGTATGTGTGTGTGTACATTGATATGCCTGTGTGAGCCTTTGTATACAAATAAACATTCATGTGAGTGGATACACATATAGAAGACAGAGGTTAATGCCAAGTTTCTTCCTCAATTTCTTGCCACTTCTTTCATATTAGAGTTGCTGGCTGAATTTGGAGCTTACTGATTTAATTAGATTGGAGTGTCAGCAGGCACTTATGATTTTCTTTTCCATGCAGCCCAAGTTTTTGTATCAAAGGCAACTATGTCAGATTTTTTTATCCTTGATTTCTTTCTTTCTTTCTTTCTTTCTTTCTTTCTTTCTTTCTTTCTTTTTTCTTTCTTTCTTTCTTTCTTCTTCCTTCCTTCCTTCCTTCCTTCCTTCCTTCCTTCCTTTATTTATTTTGGTGAGTATTGTAGAGCAAATTCAGGTTTTAATGCTTGAGAGGCAAGCCTTTTACTGATTGAGTTATTTTTCCCAAGCAAAATAGTGTTGATTTTTTAATCAACCTTTTCATCCCTGATAATAGATGAATGATTTTAAAGTTAATATAGAAATATAACCATAGAAGCATACATAATAATATCTGCAAAAGTGGAATAATTACGATCAATAACCCTACCATGTATAAAATAGAATTATGCTCAACTTCGAGAATAATATTAGAAGTACAGATTGAACTAAAAGTGAAATAGCCTTTTTAACTAGTAAAATAACAATAATTCAAATCCTTGCTACTTGGCAAATCAGTACTCCATCAGACATTCACATGTTCTTCAAGTTAAAAAATGTCATAAATGTTAAGATAAAGGTATTTATCAAAACTATACATGCATTTTAACTATAAAGAAAATAAGCAATTTTTAAGAAATAGGCAATATGTACATCTTCAATAAGCAAGCTAGAGTCAATACAATCACACATGTTAAGCAATGAGTAAGGGGTTGGGGAAAAGGGCTGGATTGCCCTAGGAAATTAAAACAGAACAGAGAGTTATGGATGGATACAGAGGTGACTGGGAGAGGAGAATCAAATAGGGAGGGGAGTGAAGAGGTTAACGAGGGACATAATACAAGGAAGAACAGCAAAAACAAAGGGCCATTTGGGGGGTCATATGGAAACCTTTTGCAGTAGAAGTTTCTTAAAATATATATGTGTATGAAGGCGATTTAAATGAAATCTTCAAATCATCAAGCAGGTAGACCTTAATCTATATATCTCTCATCATCAAATTAAGCTTCCAGTCTGGTAATGGGTTACATCTAGTTGAGTCCTTGGCCAAGTGTTCTCATAGGAATTCCCATACAACCCACAGGATTTTGCTAATTATTGATTGTTCTCCACAAACTGATGGATGGTAAGGTTTTATTGCTGAAGACAACATCTACACAATTCATTGAACATAGAGAAGTTGAGCTGGTATCTACATAGTGCCTTCACCACTACTGACTAGTGTTCATGGTATTGGAAAATACTCTGAATGCTACCAAAGGCAAACACCAAACCAGTTATAAGTTCTTCAATTTACAAAGATAACCAGCCTTCAAGATGTGCTAATACCACAAATCTTGGGTGAGTAACCAACCAGTATCTCATTGGATTTAAGGCCTACTCCATGAGATAGAACCCATCATTGACACTGCTAGGGTGACTAAGAATCCAAGACTAGGTAGGGAAGGGACCTAGAGGAGAACCAAATACTGCTGTTCTGCTAAAGGAAAACACAATAAAATGACTCCAGATGACATTTTGTGATACTCATAGTCCAGTGCTTCTGAGTTCGTTCTACTGGGATGAAAACTTTGGGTTAACCTATAAGCAGTTCCAGGAGCTAAAAAAGTACTTCAAGAAACATCATCACCCTAAGGAGAAGACTTTGGAGGCCTTGACTGGTGCACTCAAACTGATAAAATGGTGCATTAGGTTTTCGTTCTCCAAGAAAAGGCATGAGATGAAGCTCAAGTGGTTGTTTAAGGGAAGAAGTGGTTGTCTAAGTGGGAAATGTACAGTTACCACTCAACTCCAAGAGGCACCACCTGGAAGAACCCTGAGGAGTCCTCTCAAAATGACCCTGAACTCCCCAAAGCTTTGGAAGCCTTGAAGAGTCTCACACTCTCTTCTGGGTACCAAAGCAGAGATGGCATGGCACAGGATTTCTGACTCCCTAGCATAGGTTGTTTCTGTTAATGTTTTTTTTCAAGTTCCTTGTTGGGGCAGGGGGCTGTTGAGATATATGTCTATCGATGGTACATTAATAATAAAGCTTGCATGCATAGGAATAAAAAGAAAGAAAAAAGCTTTGTCCTCCAGTAGTTGGGAACAAATACAGAGATTGATTGAGACAATGTTCAGATTGTTAGAGACTTTGGAACACAAAGTTTTAAATAAAACGTCTCTGACAATTCCCTCCTCTCTGGTTCTAGGAACTCTGTGTAGTAGGAGGCTGAAAGATATTATAAGCCAAGGTGTGATGGGGTGGTCGTGGAGGACACCAAGGAAACAAACAAGTTCTTCTATGCACGGCAGAATAGACACACATCTGAATTCACAGAGACCCTGTGCAGCTTGCATTGTGCCTACACTGTGCCTACAAAGACCTAGGGCAAATGAAGTCCCAGTACTGAGATGAGAAGTGGACATATGCCTCCATTCCTAACCCAGGAGCCGTGTTCAATAGATAATTTCTTGCAAATGAGAAAGTTGTTGTCTCCAAAAGAATCTCACCAGGGATCCAAACCAATCATAAGGGCAGGACCCATGTCTAGCAGTAGTTGACTAACAGGAAATGAACTCAATTGCATCTTTGGAAGTTCTTTGTCTCATAATGATTTGTCAGGGACATCTTTCTTTTAACTTGAATGTGCTTTGGGTCTATATTATGACTTCCAGATTTGTGTTACAGGATTTCTGTGTGTGTATATTTGTATTTATGTTTCTTATTCTTCTGTTTGTTTGTTTCTTAATTTACTTATTTCATTATTATGCTTTCAATGTCTGTTTCTTTTTTGCTTATGAGATAGGAAAGGGGTATGGACTTTTTTAGGAGGGGACATGGGGAAGATCTTGGAGGAGTGTGGGATGATGTGATGGCTTGAATATGCTTGGTCCATGGGAAGGCTACATTTAGGAGGTGTGGCCTTGATGGAGAAAGGGTGTTACTAAGGACTTCTAGAACTCAAGCTCTGCCCAGTGTTGGTGAGTCAGTCCTCTTGGATGCTTTTGGATAAAGGTGTAGAACTCACAGCTCCTCCAGGATCATGTCTGCCTGACTTCTGCCATGCTTTCCACCATGATGATAATGGACTGATCCTCTGAAACTGTATGCCAGGCCCAATTAAATGTTGTCCTGTATTAGAGTTGCCTTGGTCATGGTGTCTCTTCACAGCAAAACAACCCTAACTAAGAAGAGGAATATATTGTATAAAATATATTTTTAAGTGAAAGAAAAATTAAAAAAAGATTTGGACAGTAAGAATATAAGATTAGTTCTTGAAGAACATGAGCACAAATATACACATCTAACCATAAAGGATGATGCTACTGTAACATTATTTGTAATGATGAAATATTGTAAATAGCCCACATGCCCAGGGAGTGAGTAGGAGAGGATAGTCTATACAACATATCCATAACTTTCAGAGTAAAGGGCTAATTCACGTATAGTAAAAATTCTAAGATCAAAATAAACAGTGATGTGCTGTCCTCTCGTGAAATAAAGTAGTCCTCACTTGACCCAAATCCCAGTTCCATTCTGTATTATCCTTCTGTTGCTACAGTTTAGCCAAATGGTTGTCCTTATCAAAGGAAGCAAGCTCAGTTCTTGATTAATAGCAAAAGGTGTCATTCTTTGACAACCCATGCACACTTCCATGAAGAATCAGATGGTACCCTACTCTCTTTACTATAAAATCTGCCTCTTACTGTAGTGGTGTCATACTCATTCTTGAGTACAAACTCTATGTGGCTACTCAGGCATTCTTCCAGAGGAATGTGGGCATATATAACAGTCTTCGGTTAATCTTACTTGTCAAATGCCATGTGCTACCATCATTACCAGTGTGTCCCCTGGCAAGACCACAATGTCCATGGGTGAGCTGAGATGAACAACTCCAGAGACAGTTTTAGGGTTATAGTATGTGAACAACCACCTACATAGTGGAAGGCTATGGAGTGTGATTGGTTAGCACAGTACCTCAGATTGGACATGGAATGCTCATAACACCAGGGTCTCTATGCAAGAGAAGTATGTAAAAGAATGTATGGAGACTGCAGACCAGTCCACAGGCCAGCTACTACCTAATCATACTACTTCAGAATTCAGTCCTCTGACTTCTGGGAATACTCTTGAGCAGGGTGTGCCATGCATCTTATTTAATGGCTCAGTGTGCAAGGTGGCCTGGCCACTAGTTCATACCTGCATTTTCTCCTACAGTTTCCCAATCTACATCTCTTTGCTTTTCTGAGAGCTGTGCTTCCTGATCAATAAGTGGGATATGCCAACCAATATATTACAACTAAAGAGATACTAGCATAAACACATAGATTCTAAGGGTTATAAAAACAAAGAGAGTATCTGAGTATGGGGATAGTGTCATTCAAGATTTTTGAATCTTCTCTTGAAGGACACATATCTGGAAATAGGTTGGAGTCATTAGCCAACAGCTGATGACAAGGTACTCTGATCTAGCCTCCTGGTACAAGGGAAGGTTAAGTACCAAAATCCAATGATTTTCAGCACAGGCATTATTAAGAGTCTGTGCAGTAGGCAAACACATGCATCCCATGTGGCTGCTCAATTTCATCTGCTTTATTTCTGGTGTGAGCTGTACAGGGTTGAGTGAGCTAGGCAGGGATCCAGATAGGCTATGGTCCATTTTACAGAAAATCACTAGGGAGACCTCTCCCAATAGTAAACAATGAGGCTGGGGATTGTCATTTACCTGTTATGATGTCTTTCCAGATCATCAGAGATGCCATTAATAAGATGTTGAGTCTTATTCAGACCCATATTCTACCCTCTGTATTTATCAATTTGTTCTTGGAGTTTTTTGTGTGCTCTTCCCATGTGGGCTTGATATTGGAGATTTTAAGGGATCCTGGTAAGATGCTGACATTTCCATTGGAGGCAAAACTCTTTAAAGGTAATTAATTCATAGTGTTTTGTAGAGAAATGTTTTTGATCTCTTGAACATATATCACCTTGAGACAAACTTGAAAAATTAAGAGTAAATAAAGTGCAAGAATATCCCTTGGAACTCCCCTTTTATTATTTTTTCATAATTGTTTTAGTGTTCTATTAGACTTTAGGGCTGCTACAAAAGCTTTTGCAAAGATACTGACAGTATATGTCTGAGTCCCTATTTCTTGCCATCCCAAGAGGACCCACAGGGATATTCTTTATTGGACCTAGAACCCTCTGTGGCTCTGCTGTGGCCCCATCATAAGTAAGTTGGCACACAGTATGCCAGCTGCCTCAGCATGCTGTACTTTATGTTTTATAGAACTTTGGACTCCAGACAGACATTTTGTAAAAACCTCAGTAGCTCCCTGCCCTAAATACTCAAAATGCACTGTCTCTTGAAGAGGACACTGCCTTCCAAGCTCTCAGCATGTACAGACAAATTTGGTCAAAATAATGAGGAGTTCCAGGGGCCTCCTCACAAGGTGATGAGAGGCTCCTTATCCCTGTAATATATCCATAATCAATGGTATGACTGAGCCTCGATTTTTCTCAGCCTGAAGTTCACATTGATTATAATAGTGTGCCTTCCAAATGAAAAATTCCCTAGGGCACATACACACTTCGGCTGGCTGCTTATAATCCTCCAAAGTGTTTAAATTCATGCATATGTTTTCTAATAATCACATTACATATAGAGACTGACATTCATCATCTCTATAAATAGTCATTGTGGTATGATTTTAAGGTCATGCAGATACCATGGTAAAGCCCTCTGTGGGGTAGAATTTATTTTCACTGGTTAAGTAGAGATTTCAGGTTGCTCATTTGGCTAGCAAGCACAAAGCTATGAAAAGCCTTGTAAATCTGGTGGCAGCTGAGATTCTTCACTTTCTAAACTACAGTGTTCAAGCAATGCATTCAAAGAAGGGTATAAAGAAGATGGCACCAAGAAGCCTTCACCAGGACTACCCTTCCTGTCAGTCACTATGACTTCGTCTTTCATGTGTGGCATCCTCTATTGTGAGGCAGCAAGCACTTCTATCAGTGGTGCTGTTTCTCCCCTGTTTTCTCCCCACCAGGTAGACCCATTATAGCCATAATAATAGGACAGAACAATTTAGACAAGGAACATCCAGTGCTAACTTCCTCTCTCATGCATTATTCAAAGCTCTCTGCCACAGTTCTATATCAATCAGTCCCTCCATGGAAAACCAAAGATTTTTTTCTAGGCACTCAGACCAAAACTTTTTAAATTCAAGTGTTTGTACTTTAAGTCCTTTCCCTTTTAGCAGAGGTATTATCACCTGCAACTGCAATGTTCCCTGAGCCAGTGGTCAATTTCCTATTCTGCCCCTGGTTTATTTTACCAGGGATTCCTTTACTCAGTATTCTCATGTTCCCCAAGATTGAGCTCCAAATTACCATCATTAATGGAATATCCCCAGAAGACTGCAATGCCTGTGAGTTGGAAAAGTGTGTCGCTCCAGAGATGGCTTCAGGGAACAGCATCTGCTTTATTGTATATGGTCAACTACCTACATCGTGGAAGCCTATACATTGTGATTGGTTGGACATATTGGACATTCCACCAGGATTTCTATGGAAGCCCTTAAGAGAAGACATAGTGAGCGAAGACTCATCAGTAGGCCACCTACTAACTACTACTCACACTACTTCAAAATTCAGTGTTCTGACTTCTAGGAATACTCAGGGCATGATGTGACCATGCTTATTATTTAGAAGTGTCAGTATGCCAGGTAGGCTGGGAGCCTTGTCATTCCTGCATTTTCTCCTACAGGATGCTATGTGTGACTGAACTTACTGCACTTGGGCAGGCATTAATTCTTTCCTAGCAGATTGATGATGAGGAAATCAAAGTATCTGTAGAATGAAGTAGGTTTTCTCTAAATAGGCCATTAATTGAAAGTAATCATAGTGCTAAATTGTATGTATTGGCTACTATTTCTTCACAATATTGTGTATGGTGAATGTATATGTTTGCTATGTAATGTGTAAGAAAGCCTGCAAAGATTTTATCATTACTGCAGATCAATGTTGACTCGAGGAAGGAAACTACACTGCAGGAAAATGTAATCATAAGCAAAGAAAAGCCTGCATTGTTTTACTTTACATCATTATATAAAAACTAATAAATAAAAATCACAGTATTTGATAGAGAAAGAACCATTTTATCAGTTTTGTATAATTAATATTAATTGAGCATGCATTAAGTTTGTTCTTTAGAATAATAGAATTATTGTAAAAGAAATGCCTCTGTCAAAATTAAACAGATTTTACAAAGATAACATGAAAGCAAATATTATTGTACTTTAGGGTTTCCCATACATGTAGAGTCAAAATTTTAAAATATATAAATGAATGGCAAGATTTCTACATTTTACATGCAATGTTATGTTGAATATAAATATGTGTAGAAAAGCTAATCTGTGCATAAAAAGTCTCCTATTGCAATCACTTAACAACCAGTGTCTTCTCTTGGCCATTCTATTCCTGAATCCATCTGTCTGTCTTTCTCTAATATATATATATATATATATATATATATATATATATATATATATATATATATATATATATATTATTATATTATGTGTATATATATGTGTGTGTATGTATGTATGTGTAGATTTATTTAATAATAATACTTAAAATATATTTAAAAACTGAGGGGTGAATAGGTGGATTAAATGTTATATTCTACAGGCATATAGAAGAAATTAAAAAGAAAACTGGAAATTTAGAGAAACTAAGATATGTAAGAAAAAGACATATTTAACACATATAAATTCTCATATGTGAATAAATTCTGGCTAAAAATCACGCCAACAGTAGGCATGTAAGGCTTTATAAATTAGACTAAAGATCTTTCCATAAAGAATGTTATATAATGCTCAAGGGCAATTCCATAAAGGAAAAAATTAACATTACAAAAGAAATTTCATCTTTTATAAAGCTTCAAGATTATTAAGTACATTTTTATAGAAATAGTTAGAAAATGCACAATGTAGTAGGATAGCCTCATGAACTTTTAGATAATTTAATAGTGAATGAGAAAGAA
The DNA here is from genome assembly GCA_021653895.1 of Mastomys natalensis. Taxonomy (NCBI): domain Eukaryota; kingdom Metazoa; phylum Chordata; class Mammalia; order Rodentia; family Muridae; genus Mastomys; species Mastomys natalensis. The sequence goes on along the minus strand of JAJTUV010001406.1, from coordinate 653,140 downwards.
TATGCACAGTAGCTCTTGACATTAGTATAATACATTCAGTAATTTCAAAACACATTTTTGTTGCTAGTGTTATATTCATGGAGATATACAATATATTAGACTATCAGATGATCTCAATGGATTTTAAGCAATGGGAATTTTACATAATATGTTTACTACTACAATAGAATGAAATTAGTTAACAATCACAATGTGCTATCTAGGTGAATTCTCAATTTGTAGAAATAATATAGAAAATATCGAAATAACTAGTGGCTCAAAGAGAATCAAGAAATATGTTAAGTTGAATAACATAAAAATAAAGCAAATGAGAGCAGTTAAATAGAATAAACGTAATTCTTAAAGGGACATGTATGACTTTAGTTTATAATGTAGAAGAGAGTTCTAAAATCATTGATGTATCAGCCTACATTTCAAAAGTGTATAAGAAGAGCAAATCAACATGAGTATAAGACTATAAATAATACATATGAGCAAAAAGAAAAAGAAAAATTTAAAATTAGGATATATCAAAAGCTATATATTAAAGATCAATAGGATTTTTTTTAAAACACTGAATATCCCAATATTTATTGAACAGAACTGTGTATGGGTGTTTTGCCTTCTGTAGGTCTGCACCACATGTGTGTATAGTGCCCATGGGGGGCATAACTGGGCATTGGATCTCCTGGAACTATGTTTAGAGATGGTTGTGACCATATATGTGGTATTGGGAATCGAACTGGGGTCCTCTGCAAAAATATTCAGTATTCTTAACTATTGAGCAATCTCTCCAGTCCTCAGTCACATTGTCTTGTTTCTATGTTAACTAATGTAAAAGATTGAGAGTTATAAGAATTATGAATACTAATAATAGATGTTTGTGTATCTTTTATTATAAGCCCTCTGAATATTCAGGTATAATAAAAAATATATTAACTGTAATCTCCCAACCATTGAAACAATTAAATTATTACAAATCTTTGTGCAACATAATGTTTCAAATTTGATGAAATAGAAAAAAATTAGATATCTTCATATTTATTGAACCAATTTGTGTTGGGGACAAAAGTATTTTTCTCAAATACATCTATAACCTTTGGTATTTTCACAGTTGCTTATCCAAAACCTAATGCTAAGTTCAAAGAAATCTTTTCAATAAACAAAGAAACAATGTAGAAATAACGTCATCTTTCCACACTAACCTAATGCTAAATTGTGACAAAGAAAAATCATATTATACTATAAACAATTCTTCCTGAAGAACATACATGAAAAACACTAATCAGATATTGTTAAATAATTTAAATTGTCCACTGAAGATGTCAACTAAAATGACTTAGTGGTTAAGACACTGACTTCTCTTCCAAGGGGCCATGGTTTAGTTTCCAGCTTCACATAGGAGCTTCAACTATCTGTAACTCCAGTCCCAGACATGTTATGCCCTCTTATGCTCCACACCCCCAAAACACCAGGCACACATATGGTGAAAGCACAGAAGTGCAGGTAAGACACCTATAAGCACTGAATACATAATAAAGTAAAAATCACTTCAATCATCTATGAAGAGTACACATATGATATTAAAATAGGAGTTATTTCAGTAATTCTAGATCAAAATGTATTATCATCCTACAATCATTAAAAGTTAGAATTTTGGATATTGCTAATAAATGTAGGAATAAGTATTCTGACAATACTAAGAATTAATTATGAGCCAAAATTATTTTCAAACTTAGTTGGAAATACTTTCATTCTAATGATGGTGAAAATTCTTTTGAAAATCTACAGCTATCATGACATTTAACAATGACTAGCTCATATTGAGGAATCCAAGGATACTTGGTATAGCCCTAATAAAACACAATAGTAAATGCCATAGCTATAGTCAGGGAAGTCATGAAAATCTCCATAGACTTATGAGATTTTAGTTTTATAAAAATTGCTGTTAATTTTCTAATAGATAATTAGAACTATATTTGTGTGTGTGTGTGTGTGTGTGTGTGTGTGTTGTTTGTGTGTGTACACACACATGTGCATCTGTGTGTAACAGAGGGGTGGAAACTTCTCAGATAAATCCATTGTACTTATGCGTTTTTGGCACATATTTGATATATGAAATGTTAACAATATCACTTCAAATAATCTTTTAAACTCTGAAATTTTTATTAAAGAACATAATAAAGTTTCTGTAAATACAAATAAGTATATAAGTATTAAATTAATAATATTAAATATATTTCTATGAGTATTAAAATTAATGGTGACAAATTAAAAGACAATACAAAATTTGCAAAGAATAAAACAAAGAAGCAAGATGTCCCCATGTTCAGTTACAAACCCATGTTACTCTTTTTGTCCTGGTTACAGTTGTTGGATCAGGTCACAAAACAAGTCAAACAGACTTTAGTGAGGAAGGAATTTGTAAGGGTATATGAAAGATAGAGGGTGGGAGGGAAGTTGGGTCAGTCAGGAGAGAAATAAAAACATAGTACATGCATGGAAAAGGTATTGAGAATTATTTAATTAGCAATTTTAAAAGGTAGACAAAGGAGGAATCATTCTATTTTAGAGTTGGAATAAATAAACTGGAAAATACAAACCTACTATACTTCTGAACTAGAATGAACATGTGCTTTCAAAGAGAGAGAATGCGGCTATGAGTCACCTTCTCAACTTTAACTGAGCAAAGAGAGAAACAATGAAATGATATTTATAGGTTGTCTGGATAAAGGAATAAAGCCCTAAATTAAAGACAGTTAAGATACTATTTCTGTCAAATTTCACAGAAGAAAGTGTGGTCTATAAGGTGTCATAGGGCTATTTTAGTGACGTGCTTAATACAAATATGTTACTAAAGGTTGAATACTGACCATTTAACAAACTAAACGAAGATATTAAAATAAAGAGTAAAGAACATAGAAGGGAACTGTGAGAGGTGAGCTTGGCATATATGACTTGCTGCAGAGCCACTATTCCAAATTGTCTCTTGGAGTTCAGTGTGCCCAGCACAAGGAAGGGACATGGAAATATTCATTACCATAGTGCGTAGAAGAGCAAACAGCAAGAGTGAGTTTCTGTTGGAATAAAAATGGTTATAGAGTTCATGGCACACAACACACACACACACACACACACACACACACACACAGCACCTAATTTAGCACAACTATTACTAAAAGAAATAATTAGATCTGTCTGACATTGGTGGGGCTAATTTCATATAAAGGAGAACATGAGAGCAAGAAGTGGTTAGAACTGCTTGACAGAATCCTGTACTTTGAAAGCAAAATCAGAGAATGCAATGGTGGTTCCATAAGCATCGAGAACTGTGTGCAAAGATAACTTTATTTTGCTCATAGAGTAAATCTTAAGAGAATATGGGTGGTTTAACATCTAAGTCAATAGTCATATATTCATCATCTCAATCTGTGAAGTTACAGACTGTACAGGTACACCCAGATGGGCAGTTTAGTCTTGCCTGTACTTGTGTCATCTGACATAAGTTTATAGCACACTTGGTTACAAGAATCAGCTGGATCAGCTCATCTCAGGACCACATTTTTACCCTGGGACAGTTTCCTCATGCTTTCTCCAAGATTCTACAAGGATGAAAAATAGAAGTTGTAGGGTTTTGGAACATGTACTTTTGGAGGATTCACAGTGTGTCACACTTGGTCAATGCAAAATACATGCACTGTCTGTTCCTGGGTTGAAGAAACAGGTACTGTTCTGTTTGCAATAAGGAATAACAATGTCACCTTTCAAAGACTTCTGTGCATCACAGTCTGAGATGTCCATGCACTTGTCTTGGGAAATAAGTAGACCACTGTGGATAAGCAGTGGGGAAATTCAGCAAGGAGGAATGGAAAAATAGACTCAATACTTGATGGCAATGTGAAGAGTTACATTAGTAAGATATGGACTCACTTTGAAATGTGAAGGAAACTTTCAGCACAGACTAGATGAGGAAGAATAAACTTTGGTTACAGTTCATCAATTTCCTTGGACAGAAATTGAAGACTTACTTCAGAAGTCAGAACATTTAAAAGAAATGTATATTTAATGTGAAATGTATATTTTATGAGAAATGGGTTTTAAAGTTCTTTCTAAATTACCCTACATAGCCAATGTGATTATATTAATTAGAAGAGAATTTTAAGAGAGTAATGTACTTAATCCTCAATAAGTGCTAAAGAATATATGTTCAGGCTTATCCACAGTGATATAATGAAAAATATAGAGGAAATGAGTATACATGAAAATGAATTCAGTTTATTATAAGGCAAATGGTTCACATATTACAATAAATTAGTTGATGAATAAAGGTTAATGAAGAAGTAACTGATATAAGTATCAAACTAGCACATGTATTAACACAGATTAAAAAATTGAAAATGAATCAATTATGTTGCTATTAGGCTATAAAACACTGTTCACATTAAAGAACAATTTTCTATTAATGTATAGAAGCTCAAATACACTGGAAATCAGATGGGTACAAATTAATATAGCTTTCATTTTTGCCCATCTGAGTTGCTAAATAGAAAATGTTTAACGGCAAGTTGAAGATAAATAATATATTAACTGTGCATTCCATGTAAAAGTATCAGTTGATAAGTTATGTTCAAAGCACTTGATCATTTTTCCAAACTTGAAAATATGTAGGTTAAATGAACAAATAGCCTAATTTCTCACCTTAACAATTTCTTACCAGGCTTTACAGTGAAACGTGATTGAGTTAACACACTACAGAAACTTATTTTCCCAAAGTAAAAAAAAAATAAGCTGCAATATCCTTACTTATATTTATATTATTCTTTGATAATTATTGATAAATTATAGCATATTTATATAATGAATTAATTCACTGAAACTGAAGGGCGTGGGTATATGAAGTATTTCATATTCAGCTATATTTCAAATCCTATTGTTGATTCAAAATAGCAAGGCCTGACTGGGCATGGTGGCTCACACTTTGAATTCCAGCACTTAGGATTATAGAAACAGAGGAAGGTGGATCTCTGTGAATTTTATCCTGGTTGGTCTACATAGTGAATTCCAGGATACACAAGTCAATGTAGAGAGACCATTTCTCAAACAGACAAACAAATGATTTTAAAATGCAAGGTCGACTGTAATATTTAACTTATGATACTATTTATAAAATGTTGAAACCTTACAAACACTACTGTTTTTGTTTGGGTCATGTACTAGCAAAAATAAAATGTCATAGATGTGAAAATATATACTGGCTAAAGCAATTGCCTCAAGGATACAAGGGAAATGAGATGAAGAAGAAAACGATGAAGTTTTCAAATAAACATGGAATGGCTTATCTCTTTTGAAACATTTCAAGTAAAAGTGATACAATCACTTAAGCATATTCTGGGAAATGGTCAAAATAATTTTTACTCTATTATTGTCTGTTTCTCTGAAGATTGGCTGAAGGAAATGTTGAATTCAAATCATTAAGTGACTATAGTTCTGGAAATAAAAATTGACCCAAGCTCACAAAAATACTGTTATTAAGAAAAAACATTTCATGGCTATACATTATGTGGTAAGACATATTTGATAGACAATTTCTATTGGTCTTTACCAGAACATTATACAGTAGAAGATTTTGTTTCTTTTCTTATTATAAGTAGAAAGCATAACTATAGGGAGATTAACTGTACTGATGACAAAATACCCTGTAACAGCAGCTGTACAAATGGAATTAGAATTTGATATTATGACCTGATCATCCCTGGACTGAGATTTTCATTGAAAACTCAGTTATAAAATGTAGAAGTTGAAAGTCAAAGATAGACTAGTTTATGTGGGCCTTGTTAAGGAGAACCCTATCTATTTTCCCATTGGTCTTACTTGGCTGATGATATTTAACGAGTATGCTTATTTTGAAATGAGTAAACAGGTACTATGATTTCATTGATGATCTCCAGGATGTCTATGGAGGTAGATGGCATGGTTCTTGGTGACAAAATATAAGTGTGCTATCAGACAGTCATGAGCAGATGGTAGTCTAACAGTCACTTGATAGGATTCAATGCATAGTTAGGGAAACATCTAGAAATCAAATACTATCACCTCAGTATCTCTTTTTAATATTCAAAGTTTGAATTATTTGTTATTGTTGTTGTTGTTTAATGTGTGTGTGTGAGGGATGGGAGAGAGAGAGAGAGAGAGAGAGGAGAGAGAGAGAGAGAGAGAGAGAATGGGAAAGCAGAGTTGGGTTGAGAAAGAGTTGGTCATTATGGAGCCTTCCTCAAAGAGAATCCTTTTTATCCCTCTCAAAAGAGAGATAAATAAGAAAGTGCTCGTCATGGATGAAACATTCACTCTGCAAGAAATGGTAGTGTTCACTTGATATTTCTACCAGCTTAGTTCCCATGGCAGCGGAGATGAGGCAATAGGAAGTTCTCACTTCCTCAATTCTTTAAGAAGTGGACATCCTGTTCGTTGGTGATTGGGCTGGGTGAAAGCCTTTCTTTGTTTGTGTCTTCTTTCTTCCCTTCCTTCCTTCCTTCCTTCCTTCCTTCCTTCCTTCCTTCCTTCCTTCCTTCCTTCCTTCCTTCCTTTCCTTCCTCCCTCTCTCTGTCTTTCTTCCTTCATTCCTTTCCTATCTCTCAATTCCTTTCTTCCTTTCTCTCATTCATGTGTCCTTCAGACTGTGTGTTCTTCATTTTGGAGACTGAGTTTCTCTGTGTAAGAAAAATGGATGTCCTAACACTCACTTTGTAAACCAGGCTGGCCTTGTTTGAGCTCACAGAGATTCACCTGCCTCTCTATCTCTCCCTGTCTCTCTCTGACTCTCCGACAAACCGCTTCTGCATCTGCCTATGTTAGAATAAAATGTGGGTACCACAATGTCCTGCAAACATTAATACAGGGGTGCTTCCTACTGCTCAGGCAAGTGGAGATACAAAGGAGATTCTGTTCATCTTCCATTATCCTTCCAGCCACATATCTGAGGAAAACACCACAGTTAACTTGACTTTCTTGGCTTCACTTTGCTATCCAGTGTCAGAGAATGCAACAACAGCCACCTGCCAACAAAGGAACTGCCTGATTGGAAGTAATCATTTGACGGAAGTCCAGGTTTATTTAATCACTTTATATATCATTTGTTTATGAGCCCTACTCTTAAAATGTCATCCTCATGTAATGACTGACAATGTTTCATGCATTATTGTCAGATAATACTCTATTGAAAATATCGTAACCTGGCTTAAGTTTCATAGAACACAGTAATAGGCTTATTAAGGTACTGTGAATAGTGAAAAGAAAAATACATAGACATTGGTAAATACTTCTCATCTGAAGCCTTTTCAAACCTACCTATCATTGGTTCAGTTTGACTTCTAAGTGGGGCATTAGAGAACTTTACTCATTGATCTAGGTTTACAGAGGCAGATCAACAATAGAGAAGAGGAAGAGAATGAGCCAAAAAATACATGACTGCTTTAAAGTTTAAAGACCAAGTTAGAAAAATTCTGCAATTTTCTCCTCACATGAACCTTTATGTCATTGTTCTCTTCTCATTTAAAAGTATAATATTCTAATTTTCATAGTATTCTATTGTGTTCTTTTTATAACTCATGTAGACTAAGTCATTTGAGTTCAGAAAATGTATAACAATCTTGCTGACTCCTCTACCTACAACTGAGTCGAAGCCGTTTTTCTTTTTTTTTTGGGGGGGGGTGTCTGGAAACAAGTTCAGGATTTGTTGAATTAATTAGTCAAAGTATCATCCTAAGTGATTTTCTTTAAGCTAATCATAACAGAATTTCAAGAAAACAATTCCATGCTACATGTTACAAAGAGAGACTGTTATCTCACAAAGAGCCCCTATACCAAGACTACTATTCCTAGCTCATCTTGACAAATCATCACCTATCTTCTACATTGAAATCACAAATAGAAACCCAGGCCTTGATAATTGTATCATAAAAATTGTTGTTATCTGCAGTAAAATAGAAGACTGAGTGTTTAAAAAATAGTAGCTCTCATTATAACTATTTTTCTTTTTAATGTTGAGCTTCACTGATTGTAGGCCAGTACTCTACCATTTAGTTCTATTTTTCACCCCCTCTCTGTCTCTCTCCATCTCTCTCTGTCTCTCTGTCTGTCTCTGTCTGTCTGTCTCTGTCTGTCTGCCTGCCCCCCCCCTCTCTCTCTCTCTCTCTCTCTCTCTGTGTGTGTGTGTGTGTGTGTGTGTGTGTGTATGTGCTTTTGTTCTTAAAGTGGCCTCTGGGGATGAAATTTTGGTTCTCATGCTTTTGTGAAATGCACTTTACTGATTAGCCAAATCCAATCCCTACATCCCCCTCTGTTTTAGTCTTGATTTTGAGATATAGTCTTACTAAGTTCCCTAAGCTGCCCTTGAATTAACTCTGTGACTCAGCTAAGATTTAAATTTGTAGTATTTCTGACTCAGTGTACCCAGCAGCTTGGATTATAGATGGCCAGGATTTTAATAAATTCTGAAAGGTGTATATATCTTATATATAAGTATTGTGAATTAAAATTTAAAATGCAATTGACAAATAAAAACGAGTGTTTTCTGGTGTAGTTGGCAGTGTGAAACTGGGTGAGTAGAGTCTAAAAATGAGGCTGATTAAAGTCCCATTCAATAGCCATCTTTATTCAGAGCAATTTATACTCTGAGGATTAAGAAGAGTCACTGGAGTAAAGTGCACAAGCTCAAAACCAGCCACACATGGAAAAATGTATTTTTCCTTAGAGACACAAGAATAGCAACAGCTGAAGTTAACTCACTCCTATCTGCTATACTTGGGAGAACCATGAAAACACATTCCAAGATCAATTCCATGTTTTCAGAGAAACTGAGGACATAAGACTTACAGTCTGGTTTTCTTGGATATTTTGCAAGTAGTCAACATTTATCTCTTATGACTCTATTCCTAGACTAGGTTCCAATAAGTGGTATAGGGAAAGGAAAGGAAGGAGAGGAAGAAGAGAGAAAAATCTATGAAAATCTTATTGTTCTTATTCATGGTAGGAGCCTGAAGACATGACTGTTTCTCACTGCTTGGGGTAACATTTGTGTTTCTTATGGTTACTCTATGCCACAGTGATCATATGGAATGAGAACTCATTTCCTTGTGACAGTTGAAATCTGTATTTTCTTGCATTTTATAAATTTGAAGCTATGTAATAGTTCTTATAACATTGAAGAAAATGTTAATATTGGTGCCACCTTATGCCTTACTCCATCTTTATTATATTTTGTATATCATAGTACAAGGTAAAACAGCTCAAACACTACAGTACTGTGTTCTATTAGTGACTGAGGAAGTTAGCTCTTTCATGTGAATGCAGTCTCTTCTTTCCATCAATTATGTGGCTCAGATAGATGGCTAAATACTACTAATTTGTTTCAGTGTCATAATAATTTATTATTATTTATCATTTATTTATTTACTTGCCAATAATGTCAATGTTTGGCTATTATTTAATCCTTGTTTGCCTTAATTTCCTCAATTGGAAAACTCAGACACTGGTATTATATCTTGAATGATTTTTTTTGTAAAGGCAAATGGACATCACAATAGCATTTGACAAATAATGGCTATAATTATAGTCGTATTTTTGATTTTACAGATGACTTTGATGATTTATGATGGAACAAACAGCATACAAGAAAGCAAACTCCTTTCAATCATCTTTATTGAATTGTTTCCATCTGTTAAAAAGGGGAAGAGTCGAGATCCTTGTTCTCTATCAGCTGACAGTCTTTCTGTATTAAGAAAAGAATACGTGTTTGACTATGAGTGGGAAATGAAATGTTTCCCTTCATTTGTTATAATAATCAAGTTGCATGTCACTATTTTCAAAACTAAAATACAAACTCCAGAGGGATCCTTTAAATTTCAGTTGTCACAATTGTCAGGAGACTTGTAACATTATTTTTAAAATTAATATGCAGCTATATCAGGCTTCTGTCAACAAGCACTTCTTGGCATCAGCAATAGTGGCTGGGTTTGGTGTCTGCATATGGGATAAATCCCCAGGTAGGTTAGTCTCTGGATGACCTTTCCTTCAGTCTCTGCTCCAGTATTTGTTCCTGTATTTCCTTTAGACAGGAGCAATTCTGGGTTAAAATTTTGGATATGGGTGGATGGCCTCATCCCTCAACCTGAGGCCCTGCCTAACTTCTGGATATGGTCTCTATAGATTCTCTCTCCCCTTTGGTGGGTATTTCAGCTAATGTCAAGACCTATGTGTCCTGGGAGCCTCTTGCTTTCCTGGCACCTGGGACTTTCTGGTGGCTACCCCCAGTTCCCCATCCCCCATTGCTACACACCTCTGTTCAATTTCCTGACATCTCTGTACACCTCCTCAGTCTCCTCGCATACCTGATCCTGCCCCCATTTTTCCCCTTTTCCTCCTCTCTTCCTCCCAAGTCCCTCTCACCCTTTACTTTCTGCGGTTATTTTCTTCCCCATCTAAGTAGGACTGAAGCATACACACTTTGGTCTTCCTTCTTGAACTTCATATGGTTTGTGAGTTGTATCCTGGGTATTCCGAGCTTTTTTCCTAATATTCACTTATTAGTGAGTAGATACCATTGTGTTCTTTTGTGACTGGGCTACCTCACTCAGGATCATATTTTCTAGATCCATCATTTGCCTGTGAATTTCATGAAGTCATTGTTTTTAATAACTGAGTAGTACTCCATTGTGTAAATGTACCACATTTTCTGTACCCATTTCTCTGTTAAGGGACATCTGGGTTGGAACTCCATAGGATGAACAATATCAACCAACCAGAACCCCCCAAGCACCCAGGGCAAAAATCTACAATCAAAGAGAAACCCATGACACCAACTGCATATGTAGCAGACGGTGGCCTTATCTGGCATCAATGAAAAGGGAGGCCTTTGGTGCTGTGAAGGCTTGATGCGCCAGTGTAGGGGAATGCTAGGGCTGTAAGGCGGGAGTGGGTGAATGGGTGAGGGAGAACCCTCTTAGAAGCAAGGGGAGGGGGGATGGAATAGGAGGTTTGTGGAGGGGAAACAGGGAAAGGGAATAACATTTGAAATGTAAATAAATAAAATTACCATAAAAAATAAAAATATAAAAAGATTATTATGCAGAAAGATAAGGCAAGTATAACCTTCAATGTCCTGAGAGGAATTTGATTTCTTGGCAGCTAATACATTAATTCGTCACAAGTGGCTCCTTTGTGCAATATCACCAAGCACACACTAGTGTTTCTTTTTAGCTAAGGATGCTAAAGACTGGTTTGTGAATTTTAAATATAACTTAACTGAAATTATATTAAATTTTTACAAACAATTAGCCAATAAAAAGATTGGTAATGAAGAAAATTTAGAAAAAGTTATATTTGGTTTTGTCTTATATTTTAATTTTCATTAAAATATAATTTTAATTAAAATATTGGTCACATGATTATTTTGATAAAGCACCAGCCTTGCATTATTCTTGGATTGCCCAGGCTTTGAAGAATGTATAAGCAATCTTTACAAAGAAATATTTTTCTCTACAAATGAAAATCTGCACTTTTAAAAAGTGAATAAATGCATTTGAATTGGACATGTATAACTAGAACCAGAATAAAATGATGACCTGATTCAGAAAAGCTTTTCACTGAGAAAAATCTTTCCTCAAAATTGAGACAAACATAGGCACTGTTTGGTATTTTAGGTAGAGTTTCCTTATGTAGTTTGATCACATGGGTTTGATTAACATCTTACTATATAGATGCCATTCAAAAAAATTGGAAGAACGTACAAGAGGAAGGCAAGTGTCTTAATAGAGGGTTGGACACATTTTAGTGATCATGAGTTCACTATGAGTGGATTGCCATTATGGAGGATATGTAGTATGGAGAGTTATGTTTAAACACTTAAGGCAAGAATGGTCCGTATTACCTCCTCTTGTGATTCACAGAAGCCTTTGGTAAGTTTATGTTACTTTGCTAATGTTAGTCTTACACTAATTGAAATTTATATTTGATCCTGATTCTCCAGAACTAAGACCCAGATAATTCACTGATTGCCATAGTAGGTATGTTGAAAAGACCCTGAATTCATCCAGGAACACATTTCCTGGATGTGCCACTTTATCCTACATTATGACTTCTGAATATTATCCTGAATTGCATCTTTAAGTGCATGGTCCAACATCTATTACTAATGGATTTTATTCCCCCTCTGGATTTTACAGGAAGTATAATTGTTTCTCAGTCCAAAGGTATAATTCCTAGTATTTCAAATATAGTTTTGGCAAGAGAGGTTTACAGTGCTTGCTAAATATTTCAGATAGAAATTTGGAAACTAAAAAGAATGATTCAGAAGTTAAATAATACTTAGGATTTCCTTGTTTTTTTTTTTTTTAATAGGGACTCTGCCTATAAATTATGTCTATATACCCTACTCATCTCCATAAAAATTATCTATGTAAATTCTTGGAACACATTTTGAAATGCACAGTCAAGAAATGAAGTTGGACTTGTTTCACTAATCAACCACAATGAGCTAATACTGAGTATCTTGTAGCTTCAAGATTTTGCTTTTGACTGTAAGAGAGTTGGCTATATAATGATTGCCCTACAGGCTATAATATTCTGCACTATTTATAAATCTCTTAGCCTGCCCTTGTGCCCTAGGAAGAGCCCAAAGCACTTGGGCTGTATTTGGTCTGCTGAACCAAGCACAAATCATTGCCTAAGGGGTTAGGGCTTGGTCTGTCTGCTTTTCTGACAGCCTTTCTCAGGAATCATGTGGCAGTCTCAAAGCACAGGTGACACCATTGGCTTCTATGATAAGTAGGAAGTCTGTCTTGCTCAGCTTTTCCTGGTGGCAACTGGTGTTCTTGTATTAAAATAATAGCTTGAAGCAAAATACAACAAAAATCAACACAAGTGACTTGAAATAAGTTTTTTCACCCAAGGTGCTGGGGATAAAGCCTTGCTAGGAACTACTTTACCACTGAAGTACTCCTTCAAACCTGGAATACAGATTTAAAGATCTAAGATTTAAGACCAACTAATAGTAGTAACCTCATATATTAGGAGTGATATTCTATTTTTATAACACTGTATTTGTATCATTTTGCAATTTCACACAGTGTAGCTTAATCATACTTATTTCCATTGTTCCAAGATTCATCATTTTTCCAAATACACCCAACTTTGTGCCCTTATCTTTGTTTAATAACCCACAGATTTGTGGGGTTATTTGTGCAGTTTATATACTCATGACTGGGGCTAGTTGCAGGAGCATAATTGCCTTTCCAGGGGTCAAATCTTAAGGAAAAGTGATGTCCCCCCCCAAAGTCATCAACTAGAGCATAGCTTTTTAGTTAGGTGTGAAGACACACACAACCCTCCCTGGCTCATGCTAGAATGTTGAGTGGTATGTCTTGTGCAGGCCACCAAGGATCCTGTGAAATCATGAGTGCAGTAGTTCTGTTGTATTCCAAAGACAGTGTTTTGCTCTTGCCCCATTTGTTGGTTGAGGTAGAAATCAAAGTCCTGAAGAGACCTATCAAAGACATAAGTTGAAGGAGGCCAGAAATTAACAAGGACATCTGAAGATCCTAACGGGTATCCATATTTATTTGCTTCTGTAAATTGTTTATTTTCTTATATATTATGATGAGTACTGCTTAAGTATAGGTACTTAAGAAATAAGAGATCACATTTTCCTCCTTAACTTTTTAGACAATATAGCAATAAGGAAACATTCTGGTACCTCTGACTATCTTCAACTACTTCTCCTTAAAATTCTGTCAAAGACTTGTGTTTAATCATCCTTAACACTTATTAGTAATCAGGACTTTCATAAATGATGTTATTTATCTTTTTCCCCAAGACTTAAATACAGGCTTCAAAAAACATATCTGTGTCACTGTGTATTACAGACACATCATAGCTAATGAAGAAAGACTTAGCCAAGAGTATGCTAATGTCAATGAAAAATGTATCAAATATCTAATTAGAATCTTAAAACATTCTTTCATTAAAAATAAGAATTATATGTATCTGTAAAGTAAAGGCTACTCTAACAATAAGTGGACTGATTGTTTTGGTAGTTGAGATACAATTTTTCTAATATCTTTGCAATATTCTCATAAAAATGAGAATATTCACTTCTGGTGTCTGCCTATGCTTCTTGGGACTATTGGTGCTAGAATCAATGAATTTTGCTTGTGTTTAATCTAGTCAAGTTCTTTGTTACTATTTTATTATTTGTTTGTTGTACAGATAGGGTTTGTGGTGGTTTGAAGTATGTATGTGAAGCCCATAAGCTTATATGTTTGAGTACTTGGATGCTATCTGGTGGAACTGTCTAAGAAGGACTAGGAGTCATGTTCTTGTTAGAGTTGTTGTGTCACTGGAGGAAGCCTATTAGGTTTCAAAGGCCCGAGTCATTCCCATCGTTCTCTCTCTTTGTCTCATGACTGTGTTTCAAGTTGTTAGCTCTCTTCTGCTTCAGCACCATGCCTGACTGCTTGCTGCCATGCTTCCTGTCATGATGATGATCATGGAATCTACACCTCTGAAACTGTAAACCCCAAATAAACTAGTTTTCCTAAAAGTTGCTTTGGTCACAGTGTCTTATCACAGTATTAGAAAGGTAACTAAAGCCCGATCCAAATATGTAGTCCAGGGGAACTAGCTGTCTATATCAACCTACACTTAACCTTGTGGAATAGCTCCTGTGTCTGCCTTCTGAATACTAGGATTATTACTTGTTTTACCATACCCCATTCTCAGGCCCACCTGTTCTCCCTGTTTCATCAGTTCAACTAATTTCTTTCATAATTCTTCTAATAGAGGTTAATTTGGAGAATTTTCTAGCAATTTCAAAAGATTCAGGGTGTATTTGCCCAACTGTCCATCCATTCATTCAACAAATATGAGTTCTCTAGCCTTCAAGTGATTCTATAGAAGTGGTATATGGCTTGGGAAATACCTGGCTACTTCTTTCAGAACATGGAAATCCCAGAAATTCTAATTACTTTATGAATTTTTATTTTTCTTACCCCTCCTACTTATATTTCCATCTTTGAGCATAATGGTTGGTGATTAATGTATACTGAAATACCTACTGTAGCTACAAATCATGTTGACTATTTTGGAGCTCATTTTGCCACATCACAAAATGCTGAGTTAAAAAAATATCATTGTTCATCAATCCACATTCCTTAATTTTATAGGAGAGAGATTATTTTTGAATAAGCACAGGGAAGATGATATAGCTAAGGTATCATTGAAAATTAAAACTAGGTTTGGAATTACTATTTTCTGTCACTTGTATAACATCCATTGCAATTGCTCATTTACAATATTGTGTATTTTAAACTAATGTGTAAATGTTTAAAAGTAATATTATTAGTTTTCTAATATTTACAACCAAAGTAATTACAAATCATATTTTAAAGCAATATAATCTGAAGTTAGGACTTCATAAAGAAAATTTTTAATGACTCATTGCATTTAGATCACCAAGTGAAGCTAGCTTACAATTTTGTAGTCTAAGTCCCACCAAATCTCACTAATTTACTATACTAAATATGGAAAGAAAAATGGTTTATATCAAAAGTAGAAAATATGACTTCTCTGATGCTCATTTTGAAAAATGTAGCCTGAAGAAATATCCATGTCCTAGCTCAAAATGAAGCTTTTAGGGAAATGAGGTGTATAATTTTCTTGAGCAAGACAGACAATAGTATTTGGAGACAAACATTTAAACAAAAGTTGGGAACTCTAAAATTAGTGACAATTCTTGAAGTATTAGAATGGTAGCTAACCTACAAGCTTGTTCTTTTGTTTTGCTATTTAAGTGGTTTGGCTTATCTTTTAAAACCTTTCCATGCTTGTAGCTACGGTGGTTGTATTTGGCAAAAATCACATGACATATTCTGTTAGGATCTGACTGTGGCATAGTTTGCTTTGACTACAAAATCATTCTTGAATCATAGTTTTTTGAGTTCAAATTGTAGAAGTTTCTTTTCAGTTTATTAATGGCAATGGAAAATGTACTATATCATATCACTATAATAGTAATGAGAAGACAGGATCACTTATTTATTTGGATTTTCTTTGATACCGAATCTTAGTGTTCACCACTTTTGCATATTTAAGCCTTTCATTGCACAAAAATTATGTTAAAAGATGAAAACTTAAACATTTATTGTACAGCGCATCATTCAGTCACAGCTACTGCATTAACTATTCTAAATATTCAACACTATCTTAATGACACTTTAACCATTTCAAAAATAAAAGGACTAAGAACTAATGTCTTTTACCCAATCTTACTACTAGTAAGTAGTACTGCTGGGATGTTAGAATTTTGATTTGTGAAATTGTAATTTCATTGTTGTATATGATAAGTTATTGCCCATCTTTGATAACATCATAATTACTATGCCTAGGACATAGTCATTGAAATAAAAAAGTCATACATTGAATATTGAATTTTTATCATAACATATCTTTTTATATGGTTTGTATGTGAAAATATAAGTTTTTAATAAGTTTTACTCAAAATGTAAATTAAGTGTCTCTATGTATTTGCAAAGTGTTCAAACATAGCAGGCAATCAATTGCTCTTTTGGTGTCATATGAGAGAAGAACTTACGATAGTTTTTAATTTATTTGAATTTACGTCAACATCAAAATTTTAACCAATTGAAGTTAAGATGTAAATAAGACATAAACCATTTTATATCACCAATAGTTATTTTAAGCCCTCTTTTCTTCTTGCTCTTCTCACTTCATTTTCTCTCAGGATTTTTCCAACTTTTTAGAATCTTAAAATACTAGGCAAAAAATCAAAGCTAAAAATTAGCAAGAGAGTCAAAACACTAGCCCAAAGCAAGCATTAAAAGGGCCCTGAACTTTCTTACTCTTAGGATGTTTACAATGCCTGAGAATCATTTACATTCTTTAGGAAACCATAACACTTAGTACTCACTGATATTCAAGCAGCATATATTTTTTTTTTCTGTACTCTGTGACCTTTTCAAAATCTCTAGATGTCACTGTGTCTTATGGACAGTAGCATTTAGATGATAACTTGAGGGTTTCACCACAACCATTTTGCCATAAATCTTGGATGTGAGCATACAATGTTTTTATGTAAACAAACATTGGCTAGCTAGCATTTTTTATAAGACATAGCTATATACAGAAAGAATGAGTATTAAATACTAAAAGAACTTCTACAATGAAGAGAGTTACTTGTAGAAATTTCCCATAATTAGATTTCATTTTTGTATAGGAAAGTAGTTGACAAGCATTATTATCATATTTATGCAATTGTCTGAGTGTCTGTCTGGCATATCTCTATCATGTTGTTCATTGGTAAGACATACTGAAGAATATATGACCTGGAATATTCTAATGTACTTTTGTCTCTAAATAATATTGTCTCATCTGACTCTAAATTCTTGAATTGCTTCTGAAGGAAACTTTTTATTTTTCGTTTCACTGTGGTTGGCAAACATTTTTTGGTCATGTGTAAATTAAGATGCCGGTGATAACCCAAGATAGGACTTAAGAAGTATGGGCATCATTCATGTTTCAGTGTAAAGATAATAATGTCAAATTTTCTCATGGTTAGTGAGATCATACAGTGTACATTTAGAGAGTTTTGGATATTTAGAAGCATGAAATAATGTGTGGTAAAAAGTGTACTAAACTAGATTTTCATGGTGACTTACAATTGTTTATGTAATCTTTGCACTGTGCAATCTCACAGCAAGGAGCTCATATGCCCTTTAATGTCAGCAAAGAAGCAAGTCTTGTAGCAGAAATAGCATGATAATTATAACTGACCTTGCTTTCAAGGCATCTGAAGCATATAACTGTGGTACAGGTGGCAGATATTTCCATAATTATGCAAGTTTTACTTTACACATTTTTCTTATGTGCAAATTCAAGAGTGTTAACAATGGTCAAGGGCTTAGTGACCATATGAGTGAAATGACATCCATTTTTCTCTTTTACTTTAGCACTTGGGTTTAACTGATTGTTGCAGAAGTAACATTTCTTTGAGCTCAGTTCTACCTGCTAGTCTACATGTTTAGTAAAAGCATCTTCTTTTTTCTAAACCTCAACAGGTAATTAAATGTAACAGGGTTAAGACCTGATGGTGACCTGTTCTGTACATATTTTGATGTCTGTAACACTGTCATGTTTTAAAATGTTCAGATTGAATAGATATTCATGTAAAGACATACAATACATTTGCCATTTTATTTGCCCCTCTGTGAATCAAATTCTTCCTGAATTTTTGACATTCTTATGTTAGTTTCATGTAAGATAAGTGAGTTTTGATTTTTTTTAGACAATCTATCAGTTACTAATGTTCAAATTTGAGCAGTGGTAACTTAAATGAGAATACAGAAATTGTAGATTTAAATTTAGTATTTGTATAGAAAACCAATTGTTAACTTTGAATTTAGAGACATTTCATACATATTTTTTCTTCCAGGAATAATGTATTTTCTTCCAGGATATTTACTTTCCATATTTTCTTTTTTAAAGAAAATTCTTTGTGAGTAAAACACACACACACACACACACACACACACACATGCACACCACTGAAATATGATAGAATCTACCCCATTTTCCCTTCCAACTGCCTCTATTTATTCTAGTGCACACCCTACCAATTTAATGTTTTTCTTTGCTTGGTAACCCCTAAATAAGTCTAACTAGTCATGGATGTGGAGCCATCCACTGAATCAAAATAATCAGAAACCTATCAGAGGACACATTGTTAAAAAAAAAAAAAAGAATGATTTTCTTTTTTCCTCCCAGGCCTGTGTTCATTACCCACATTGCTTCAGTAAGAGGTGGTGTTGTGTTTTATTTTTATATGTTTAAAGCTATTCTGCTTGTATTCTAATTAAAACTAATATTTCAAGTTTCATTAGCAAATTATATGGAAGAAAACAAGTTATTATTTATGTATTTATTCCTAACCTATTTTTCTGAAGATAATAGCTTAAAACCATTTCAAAAAATAAGATCTAAAGACAAATAATAGATTCAGGTATTTTTTTATTATTAACTGGTTTGTTTAGTGGAATTTAGTTGAAGTAGACAATTGAAGTTGTAGGGTTTACAAAATAGCTTTGGCAAGCCAAGAATAAGCATTTATGTTAATGAATGTTAATTTTTGATTACAATGTATTTGTCCATTTCATGAAAGTCAATTCTTCAGGCACCTAACCTTCAGTTCATTCATGATTTTAGTAACATTCATAGTTCCTAATTCCATTTAGTTACTACCATAAGTTGAAGGAAAAATGAAGAGCAGTCATAGTTAGGCTCTTGTTATAAATCAGTATTTATCTGTACAGCACCACAGAGTTACAGTACTAAGTACTAAGTATGGAATAGAGCTAATAGTCCAACTCAACCATGTCTCTGTGAGTAAAAGCAAGCTTGGCAACCCTTGTGTAATGGGAAGCCACCCTGCAATATATGAACTTGCTTATTCCTTTAGCCATTATGCAAATTTCTAAAAAACACTTAATATTTTCACAGATTACACTATAGCTCTAAATCTCTGTTGATGTTGTTGACTGTAGGATCCTTAAATGCATGCCATTTCTTCTTTCCTGGTTCCCCATGCCTCTAATGAAGAAATTAATGCATTGTTCACATTTTTGTGACTACAAGACACTTCATTCCTTGGGTGGCTGGCTCAAGTGCTGCTGCTTGTAACAGCTTTATTTACACATACTTTGCTTTGTTACAATAACAACAGCAACAAACGATTAGGGTTTGGAGTCGTTGAAATAGCTCCTGCATGTCCAGCAGTCTTAGATGAATATTTTTTAAGCCGTCTTCCTTAGATATCATCATAACCAGCAAAAACAGGAAACATGTAGCCACATTCCTCTACCACTGCTTTCAAATGTACATATTCAAATCTATAATAAATAAAAGGGCAAAAATTTATTGAAAGACCTAATAATCTAGTCCATACAAAACTCCACTGACAAGCAAGCTGCCTGGATACCAGATGACTAAATATTACTCCTAATATTAGGCTTGCACATACCTGTGCATTCGTGCTTACATGAATAATATTTTTAAAATGCTGAGAGACAGATGTTTATATTTACCAAATGGATTTTATGCTTTTGCTTGACAGTTCTGTCTTTGTTTTCAGGGTTTATCACAGAGAAACATGTTTGATATTAGATTATTTCTATTCACTACCCAATTGTTTCAGTGGACCACATATTGGTTCCAGCATAGCTCCATCCATGGCAACTTTGCTTCAAGAAAGATCCTAAGATCTAAATATAGATCTGCCCAATGCTACTGTAATATCATCAGTTACTTATATGATTTTTGTAGTAGAAGTCACTAAATGATAAAGTACATACTCACTGAATATTTTCTTCTTAGAATGGTGGTGGGGTGTGTTTGAAAAATGCCTAAAGCTTTTAAGAATTTATGTATCTCTGTTAGCAACTGCTTAAGAATTATTTTAACAATCCACAATAGTTTGTGTTCTTATGTTTCAGAGAAAATGACCACTGTGTTTTTTACTATGGAGTGTTATATTTCAAATTTTATCATTTTTCAACATTTGAGATTTATGATCTTTTATAATGGTCTCCATCAAATCCATGGTCTTGTTTTATGCTGTATAAAAATCAATACATAATTTGGAATTGCCCTTTAATTTATTCACAAGGCTCTCATGCATACTGAAAGTAAATTACTAGACACCAAAGAGAGACAAAAATCACTTTTGTCTGCATTGATTCATATTTTCTCATTTTATCATTACATTCAGCCTTTCAAGAAACAAATTCAGTTGTGAGAAGATAAAGCTTATGAAAGCTCAATGGTATGAGAAAAAAATCTACCAAAGAGGTCAGAATAGGAAGATATTTGAGGGTGAACATTCACAAAGATTTAGTTTAAAGACAGAGAAGCTGCAGTTGGCTCTACAATTTTCAAACATGCTAGGTTTTACAGATTTTTCACAATTTGAGCAGTTTGAGCAAATGACCAATTCAGACTTAAAGTACTGAATTCCTATTATGGGCAATGGAGCTAAACTATGTGTATAGTGTGTCTGTGCTTTCCTGGGGCTATTTACTGGGTCATCTAGACCCCTAGTTCTCAAAAGTCAGCCTTCAAGCTAAATGCTAAAGAATCATCTGGTTTATTTATTAAAGATAGGATGTCTTGGGCCACACACAAAATTGACTGACTCAAAATAACCAAAAGTGGTTTCTGGGAATTAATAATTTTATGAAGCTTTCTGTGTAATGATGTCCTAAATGCATGTTCACATGATGTATGCCACTCTTGTTTTACTATTTAATAAGAGCAAAGGAAGAGGGAGAGAAGGACAAAATTGCTTTCTCCTAATGGGAACAAAATGCACAGATAAAATGTACAAAACTTCCTGCCAGACACACTCTCCTAGTTCTTTGCCATTTGTTGTGGGACCATTACTCTCCCCATCAATCATCCATTATATGCTGATGAACTCATTCTGTGAGTTGTGAGCAGATAGAGGTCCCAAACCTGAATAACAGCTTTAGAAAGTTTTTAGCTGTCTTTCTATTTGTTTGAAGCAGTGAAATTTCTCAGACCCCTTGACTACTTTTTGTCTGACATAATGACATCATAAAAAAAAGACTGATATCAAGGTCCTCCAGATAATTGTGCAAGAGGAAGTTTCCAGAGTCATACATCATCCCTACCATATTTGTCAACATTTGAGTTAAGTGATCCACAAGTAGCTATATAAAACAAATGAGCCTAAATTTATTTTCATACCAGTGTTGATAATAGCATGGAGCATGAAGTCAGCTTTGCACAATGAATGGGCCTTAAATCTTTCACAGTACATGATTGTTAATCACAGTGATGATATTTAGAGAAAGAATAAGACTGAATAATTCAAGCTATTCTGACACCAATATTTGAATGCTCAGAGAATGCAATAATAAATGCAAAATACAACCAAAGGCTACTATTTCTAGTTTACTAACTCCCCTCAAATTATAAATATATTTCCTAATTGGAGAGTTTAAATAAAATATTTGACAGTCATTGTATGCCAGTTTTGTGGACCAAATCATACATGAAAAATTTGAAATCAATCTAAACTTTCACTAGGGAATAGTATTTTATTTATTTTTGACTTATTTTTAAGATATGCTTGTGTGTGTTTGTCTGTGTTTGTGCACATGAGAAGGGGAATTGGCCAGAGTTATTGGATCTCCCTAGATGCTAGAGCTGTAGGGGCCAGGAGCCCACTGACATTTGTAGTAGGAGAAGGAACGTGAGTCCTCTGCAAGAAGAGTGTCTCACTAAGCCAATTCTCTAGCCCAATGGTTCATTTTTGAAAAAAAAGTACTGAAATAGAATTAGTTAGAGACTAATAAAATGCTTTCAATGTATGGTGTTTTTATAGCAGAAAATTTTTATTAAGTTTTTGACACCTATTTAGGCTTCAAGGAGTATTTACAGTTCTGGTATTAAAATTGTGGCTAATCATGTACATATCACACGAGGTGAATAAGAAGTTTCGGAGAGATGGCTTTATTACAATCTTTCTTTCCAAATAGATTGCTTGTTTTGACATACCCATGTAGTCATGTAACTTTTATTTTTCATTTTCTTGACTTCATTTCTTTATTTTTAAGAGTTTCATACATGAGTACCTACTTACATAGTTTTCATACTAAGCTCACATTGTCTTCACATTCTTCTCATACCCCCTCTCAAATCCATTATTCCTTTAATTATTATTGTTTCATATGTATTTATTGTTTCCATGTGTATGAATTTTGAGATGACTGTTTAAAATTGAATAATCTATTATGGAGTTCATACTGGAATAAAATAATGTTCTGTCCCCATAAGAATTAATTATCAGTATTTCATTGTCTAATGATAAGTCTGTGTGATATTTTACCTATTCAGGTTGGCCTACCAACTTGTGGTATCATTATGTATGATCTTACATAGGCAGTCACGTTATTGTGACTTCATAATTCCAATTTCCCTGTCATAAATAGAAGACAGTATCTCATAGCAGATCTCCTGCTCCTCTATCCCGTACATCTTTCACCCCTCTCTTCCATGGTGTTCCCTTAGTCTTAGGTGTAGAAGCTGTATTGTTTGAGTCGGGCAGTCCCATGGTCAATTGTTCTCTGCATTTTAATTGCTTAGGGCTTTTTCTAATGGTCTTTGTCTGCTGCAAAAATAAGCTCTTTTCATGAACATTGATAACCATATTCATTTGTAGCTAGAAGGCTAAGTATTTAGAAGGCAGTTTGGAATTATACTGGTTTAGAAACATTGTAGTAGCAGATTTTTTCTCTAGCTTTTGTGACCCATGTGAGCCCCAAGTAGTTGTCACTTTGTGTACTAAGCGTGATTTTCCTTCTGCCGAGCCAGCCCAAAGTCAAATTAGAGAGTTGTTGATCACTTACTGTCTATGAACATCACATTACACTACGGGATAGATATTGCTTGGTCATCAATGTTGGTCACTGTCATGCTTCACCGTGTTTATAGTTCAATGGGCTCTTAGTTACTTTTCCATATTGGCAGCTTATAAATCACCTTTGAATTTATGAGAGCGACTCCTCAGTACAGAGGCTTCCAGGTCAGCACCAGCTTGATTTCTCCAAGTAGTGTATCTGAAGTGTGTTAGAGATCTACCTTCAACTTCTAGGAGGAAACCAAAGGAAAAGAACTACTCATAGGGAGGTTTCCCATGCCTGACACTAGGGATTTTGTTAGATAGTTTATTGCTCTTGGGAAGGTCATTATTATTCTAAGTGGTGTAACTTTATTTCAATGACTTATTTGTGAATACACATATGAATACAGATATATATGAATATTATCTATTATATATACAGTTTTTGGTGTTTTCTTTTATTTGGTATTTTTTATTTATTTTTCAAATGATATCCTCTTTCCAGGTCTCCCCTCTGGAACCCCCTATTCCATCCCTCTACCCCTACCTCTCCACCACCCACCCACCCACTCCTGCCTTCCTGCCCTGGCATTCCCCTACACTGGAGCATCAAACCCCATCAGGCCCAACAGCCACTCCTCCTACTTATGTCCAACAAGGATATCCTTTGCCACATATGCAGCTGGAGCCATGGGTCCCTTCATGTGTACTCTTTGGGTGGTCCTATAGTCCCTGGGAGCTCCAGGGGTAGCCGGTTATTTTAAACTAAATATAAAATGATGTGTCTTTTAATGGATATTTCAAATCCTCCATCTGCCTTTGAATTTTCAGACTTGCCTTCCTCATATTAAGCCTTCTACTGCATCACTCTTTTAAAATGCAGGCATAAATTTGGCTCCTGTCAAGAAACATAGCATAGAAAACATCATGAAATAATAAAATGCTAGTAATTTATGTTGATGATATAATAAAATAATGATCTGCTAATAATTTATGTCAATGGTAATACCATTATTTGAATAATTCAACACATACTTTTGATTTTCTGTGAGCCAGGCACTCTGTTAATTCCTGGACTTATAAAATACTAATAAGAGTTATTACAATCTTCTAATGGGTCTACATTGTAATTCTTCTTTATATTCAGATGGTAATAATATGTACTGTCTCCAAAAGATTTAATGATTGGGCTTATACAAAATATTTGATGGGTGGGAACAGGGAAAGAATAAACATATTCTAAATATTTAAGACTGCTTGTAATGTAGTTATGTTATCTGAATGCTTGCTTAGCATGCATAAATCTCTGGATTTGATCTCAGGCACTGTACAAACCAAGTGTACTGGCACATGACCACAATTCCAGCACTTGGGTAGTAGAGGTAGGAGGATCAGAAGTTCAAGTTTATCCTTGGCCACTTATGATTATGAAAGGAAATGTTTGTCTCAAATTTCAAAAATTAAGAGTTGCAAAGAAAAGCTTGGAATACCAACAATACAACTCACTGACCATATGAAACCTAAGAAGAAAGAAGAACAAAGTGTGGATGTTACCCCTACTTAAAAGGGGGAACAAAATAGTCACATGAGGTAGAGAATGGGAGAGACTTGAGAGAAAGAGAGGAGAGGGAGAGGAAAAAAGGGGGGGCAGGATCAGGTGTGGGAAGAGATGGGGGAGATGTCCAGAGGGTCAGGAAATTGAACAGAGGTACATAGCAGTGGAGGATGGAGAACTGGGGTAGCCACTAGAAAGTCCAAGATCACAGGGACCCAAGAGGTTCCCAGGATCCAACAGGGATGACATTAGCTGAAAAACCCAACAAAGGGGAGAGAGAACCTGTAGACACCATATCCAGTAGATAGGCACGGTTCCTGATTGAGGGATAGGGCTACCTACCCATCTCAAAAAATATTAATCCAGAACTGCTCTTGTAAAAAGGAAATGCAAGGACAAAGAGTGGAGTAAAGACTGAAATAAAGGCCATCCAGAGATTGCCCCATCCCATCTGTAGACAACAAACTCGTTTACTATTGTTGATGGCAAAAAGTGCTTGTTGACAGGAGCCTAGTGTAGCTGTCCCCTGAGAGGCTGTGCCAGAGCTTGAACAATACAGATGTGGGTGCATGAAGCCAACCATCAGACTAAGTGCAAGGACCCCAATGGAAGAATTAGGGGAAGGACTGAAGGAGCTGAAGGGGTTATCAACCCCACAGGAAGAACAATATCACAACCAGATACCCCAAAGCTCCCAGGGACTAAACCACCAATCAAAGAGTACATATGGAGGGACCCATGGCTCCAGGTGCATATGTAGCAGAGGATGGCCTTATCTGGCATCAATGAGAGGGGAGGACCTTGGTTCTGTAAAGGCTTTGATGCTCCAACATAGAGGAATGCTAGGGCAGTGAGGCAGTGTGGGTAGGTGAGTAGTGGAGCACCCTCATAGAAGCAGCGGTAGTGGGTGGGATTGGGGGTTTAATGAGGGGAACCTGGAAGAGGGATAATATTTGAAATGTAAATAAATAAAATAACCAATAAAAATTAAAAGTTAAGAAACATACATTTAACAATCTGTTATCTTTAGACATGTATTTGTGTTTCTCAGATTCTTTTAACTCTGTTTGGAAATGGTGGTCTATTATAAAGATAGTTGGCTCTTTGATTCTGGACACATTTAGCATTTTCAAATCCAAATGTTATACTTCATTCCAAGGTGGTACTCAAATATGTGATGTATAAGAATAATTAAAACTAACACCTACTCAGGACCCACTATACATATTGATAGCACAAAGAATAGTAAGTCTGTGAAAAGGTTGTGTTTGTGTGTGCACACACACGCATGCGTGTATATGTTGTGTGTATGTGATATTAAATTATCATGAAAAAAGAAAGACAGTTTCTTAATTTGACTTTATTATCAGGAACATAAGGTAGTGGTTAAAACAACCAAAACCAATATTAATAATTAATTCTGAATAGTTAACAAAATTAGCTATCATTTACTTATTTAAAATCCCTTTTATATATTTAAACACATAAAGGCAAACATGTTTGAAGAATATTAACATATTTTGAGGGTTATTGTATTGTTTCAGAGTTTGTGGTATTTTAGCAGACTTACTTTACCATCTTCCATGTAGAAGTATTCTGTTTCAGATTTTAAAATCTGAACATACATAATACATACATTTTTAAAATAATATTTTTATTGTTTGATACTGAATTTATTCTTTAGCATGAAAAATATGCATGTTTTGTGGTTACTAACACTGTTGATTTGTCAGTCCTAAAATCACTGTCTCTGTTATCTGATTTATAGGAAGGATATGTGATAAATATCATTGTCTTAGGGAGGGCTGTTTGTAGTAGATTAACAATGAACCTGGCCTGTGATGACCAGTATAAAGGCAGCTTTATACTGTCATCATCATTTTATTTAAATTATCAATTTTAGTCTGTCTCTGGTTCAACATAAATTAGTAAGTTTCAGAGTGCACACAGAAATTCTTGTTTAAATTTGTTTATCTGAATTGTAGATTGAACTGGAACATGGAGTGACCAACCTTATCTGTTTCTATGAATCAGTATTGCAATCTTGAGTCATACATAAAATTTTCAGATCTCCTGTCCCATACAAATAAAATAAAGAATTAGAAAATATTAGTCTTTGGCTATTAATTATAGTGCTAATTTAAGCTGTTCTGTGTGACTGCTAAATGTGGCCTTCTATAACACTAGCCTAAGGTACACATGTAGGTCAACATCATTTCTTCCCTGGATGTCTATAGGTACCTCCTGCCTGCTCTCCTTGCTTCTACCTTGACCTCTAATTAACACACACTCTAACGAAAGCTTGGTGATCATGTAAAATGGAATTTTCATTATCTGTTTTATGGCTTACACTTATCCATGAACTTTCAATAAAATTCTAATGGTTTTTGTGGTGTGTTCTGCTGAACCTAGCCCAGAGCATTCAGTCACAATAGTTGGAATGGTGTTGCCTTACTCTAGTGTTGCTACTGTATCAACTCTCTTCATTACCTGAATAGTCCAGGTTCTTTCTCCACATAAGAAAGTTAGAAAATCTGCTTCTTGAAAATAAAATAGTCTTTCATAGTCTTTCTCCTGACCAAACACTTATCACAAAACCACACACACACACAACAAACATACTCTATCATTATCTATTTATGTATCTACCTATGTATATCTATCTATGTATCTATCTATGTACCTTGTATCTATCTATGTATCTACCTATGTATCTATGTATCTATCTGTGTATCTATCTATCTATGTATCTATCTATCTATCATATCCTCTATCTATCATCTATCTAAATCTCTCTATATATCTGTACTATACATATATACATATATAAATAAATAAAAATCAGGTCTTGTCTTTACTGTCATTTCCTAAGATGTATGCTTCACACATTTAATAACTCCCCTCTGCTGCTGTTGTCCGCCCAATCATTTGGCTTTCAAGTTTCTGTTAAGTTCATATTCATATATAGTATACCTTAATATATATATTTATTTTTATTTCATGTTTATAAATGTTTGCCTGCATGTATGTATGTGTACCATGTATATGAAGTGCCCATAGAGGCCAAAAGATGGCAGCAGGCCCTTGAAACTAGAGTTAGAGATAGTTATGAGGCACCAAATGATATAGGAACTTGGATCCTCTGCAAGAGTAGTAAGTACTCTTAACTCTTAAGCCATCTCTGAAACCTTTCCACACAATATTTTAGCTAAAGTAATGTGCTTAACTTTATTTTGTTTACTTATTATTGTATTTGACCATCTAACTTTTGTTTTACTTCATTATTTTAGTTTAAGAGAAAAAGACCACTTCAGTTCAAACCTTATTTGTCTTCAGGATACAGATTCTGGGCTAGTAGCTAAAAAACAGTTGCATATTTTTAATTGATTAAGTAAATGAAAATAAATGAATAGGTAAATAAATGGAAAATGGATAAAACTGAAAAATCTAGATGCACATATGCTTTTGCAATACAGTACAATTTCTAGAATGATCATTTTAGTTTATTTAGTTCTGGCAAACTATTTCCATCAAAAAGTCAAGTGTATCTTGGCTATAATGTGAGAGAGGCTGAAAGAAGTTTACAATTTCAATACTTTGTTTAAATGACAGATGTCAACAGCATCATGATCAAATGGAATTTTCAAATAAACATCAATATCATAAGAGAAGCAGTGACTGGTGACCTTGCTACTGTTTTTGATTCATCAAACTTATCAAATGGCTTCAAAAGTGTGGGACTTAATGTAACACTCAGTATATTTTTCCTGCTATTGTCAAGTTTCATTTAAAAATCCATTCCAGGTCATGAACTTTATTGTGTCCTTCTCTTCTCTGGTCAGTTAGATATAGGTTAGCTTCACATGTATATAATTGCAGCTGGCCTTCTCCGGTAGACCTATTGCTTACCATTAACCTATGTTGTTCAGTTTTATGGGTAGAGTTAGATCAGCACCTGATTGTGTTAGTGATTGTGCCTATGAAACTCCTGAAAACATCATTTGTATTCTTGAAAAAGAAATGACCTGTCAGATAACAGGTACTACTGGCTATATTGAGATTCCAAATGCCCATTCTAACTACACTTTAATGATCAATAGACTAGCAATGAAAGATGATATGCTTTTGTGTAAATGCTCTCCTTCTGCCCTTGGCTTAATCAATGAAGAATCCTCTTTGAGGTCCATGACCCATTTTTTTCTTTATCGGATTTTTTTTTATGTTTCAAATGTTCTCCCCTTTCCTAGTTTCCCCTCCAGAAAGGCCCTCTCCTATCTCCCTTCCCCCTGATTCTATGAAGGTGCTCCCCCTCCCACCCACCCACTCCTGGCTCCCCACCCTGGCATTCCCCTACACTGGGTCATTGAGGCTTCATGGGACTAAGGACTTCTCCTCCCATTGATGCGTGACAAAGCCATCCTCTGCTACATATGAGGCTGGAGCATGGGTCCCTCCATGTGTACTCTTTGGTTAGTGGTTTAGTCCCTGAGAGCTCTGGGGGGTCTGGTTGGTTGATATTGTTGTTCTTCCTATGGAGTTGCAAAAACCCTTCAGCTTATTTTTTAATCACCCTTTTTGTTGTGTTCTTTGAGGAAAAAGAAGACTGGCTTCTGACATTTGTATACTTTACATTTTTTTTTTCCTTTAAGACACATTGGTCTAAACCTTTTGTCGCTCTATAGGAACATTCAGAAAGGTGACATGAAAATGGAAAACTCAAATTCATGCTTAAGGCTGTGATTATCAGAAACAGGTCAAGTACAGTAAGATGGGAACTCTAACCTATTAAAGATTAACTCCGTGGCACATATCAATGCTGCTTACTTTAATTATGTAAGCCTTAAAAATGTTATGGATGTGTCACTGGTTACATGCCTATTCAGAAACTCAGAGAAAGCTGATTTACTTTTGAAGAATTACAAAGCTAATTAATCAATGCCAGAAATACAAATCAAGAAAACTATGATCAACATATAAAAATTCTAGAACCTCGAATTTTTAATTGATTGCTTTTCAATTTTTTAATTTTAATTGTTTTATTCATTTACATTCCAAATGTTGCCCCTTTCCAAGTCCCCCCTCCAAGAGTTCTTCACCCCACCCCATTCCCCTTTGCCTTTGGGAGGGTGTTCCCTACCCTATTCCCCTCACCCACCTACCCACTCCCAGCTCACTCCCTCTTGCACGTCCCCCTTCTCTAAGCCATCAAGTCTTCACAGGATCAGGCACATCCTCTCCCACTGAGGCCAGACAAGGCAGTCCTTTGCTACATATGTGCCAAGAGCCATGAACAAGTCCATGTATGCTCTTTAGCTGGTGGCTTAGTCTCTTGGAGCTTCCGGGGTCTGGGTGAGTTTCTACTGTTGGTCTTCCTATGGGGTTACCATTCCCTTCAGTTCCTCCAATCCATCACCTAACTTTTCCAAAGGGTTGCTGACCTCAGTCCAAAGGTTGGCTGAATGGATTTGCATCACTCTCATCACTCAGTCAGATGCTAATAGAGTCTCTCAGAAGACAGCCATGCTAGGCTCCTGTCTGCAATCACAACATGGAATCAGTAATAGTGTCAGGGTTTGGTGCCTGCTTATGGGATAGATCCCAATTTGGGCTGGTCACTGGATGGCCTTTCCTTCAATCTCTGATCCGTTTTTTGTACCTATATATTTTTAGTCAGGAACAATTCTTGGTAAAAAATTTGGAAGGTAGTTTGCTGACCCCATCCCTCCACTCAGGACCTGTTTATCTACTGGAGGTGTTCTCTTCAGGTTCCATCTCCCCACTGTTGGGCATTTCATGTAAGCTTCATCTCCACTGCGTCCTGGGAGCCTTTCACAATCCAGTTCTTTGAGACTTTCTAGAGGTTCCCCCTGTCGCCCCAAGCCCCCACAGCTTCATATTTCCATCCATTCTGCTGATCCCTCTGAGTTTCTCTTCTATCTCCTCTCATACCTGATCCTGATCCTGCACACCTTTCCCCCTTCCCCTCTTCTACACAGGTCCCTTGGGGAAAAAAAAAAAGCGGGCGGGTGCCTGGCCCCAAGCCTCCTGCATGCGGCCACGGCCCACGACGGGGGTTGACTGGGGTGGGGTCTCACCAGCAGGATTTGGGCCCGCAGGCCAAGGCCTGGGTTTTGGAGCACTTCCCTCCCAGTGCGCTGTAGTTCCCACGTGGTTATGATGGTCGCAGAGTAAACGCAGACACGTGGAATTGAGTTTCCATGAAGTAATTTTATTGATGAGAATGGTGAATCTGGTGCGCTCCCCCTCAAAAGCCAGGAGGGGTTTCCTTATATTGGGGAGTATCAAGGGGAGGAGTTAGGAGGGGAAAACTTAATTACCTACGTCCCCCCGCCTCATTAATATGCAAATTCAAGGCGGAGGGCTCTTAGGCACACCCCTTACCCGTGTCCTACATGACTTAAAGGTACAGGTGAAATGGAGAGGGCAGGTCTGGGGCCTGGGTTTTTGGGGTCGTGGCCACACCTGCAATCTCAAGGTTTCCAGGCCAATGGCAGCCCTTCCATGGCCCAACACCTCCCTCCTTCTGCCTCCTGTGATTGTTATTACCCCTTCTAAATTGGATTGAAGCATCTCCACTTGGGCATGAAGCATCTTCATTTGGGCCTTCCTTCTTGTTATACTTCTTATAGTCTATGGGTTGTATCATAGGTATTCTGAACTTTTTGGCTAATATCCATTTATCGGTGAATACCGTACCATGCATGTCTTTTTGGGTCTGGGTTATCTCACCCAGGATGATATTTTCTAGTTACATCCATTTGCCTGCAAAATTCATGATGCCTTTGTTTTTAATAGCTGAACAGTATTCCATTGTGTAAATGAACCACATTTTATGTCTCCATTCTTTGGCTAATGGACATCTGCATTGCTTTCAGCTTCTGGCTATTATGAATAATGCTGCTTCGAACATACTGGAGACATGTCCTTGTGGCTTGGTGGAGCATCTTTTGAGTATAAGCCCAGTAGTGGTAAAGCTGGGTCTTCAGGTAGAATTATTTCCAATTTTCTGAGGAACTGCCAGATTTTGTTAATCCAAATCTTAAGACTTTGTTAGTGTTATACTTCAGGAAAACTCCATTCCTGGATAATCAATTAGAGTCCTAATCCTTAAAGAAGACTATTTTTTACTCTCTCAGCATTCTTAAGTTGTCATCTGTAGTTCTTTGTCTATGGGTTGGGCTAGATAATATTATTCCCTACTTGGTAGTATGTCTTCATCAGATCTAGTTCAGGCAGCCATGTTATTGGGATATCATGGGTAAAGCTTCCCCATCATTTATAGCAGACCCATCCTCACAGCATATTTCTTGTCTCCATCTTTTACAGTCTTTCTGTGCCTTTTTCTATAATGTTCCTTGTACCTTAAGTCAAGAAGTTGTGTTTTGGATGAATCAGTTGAGACTGGAAAACCCATGATCATTTGCTATCTCATTTTGACAAATTATGTTTTTCTGTAATGGTCTCCATCTACTTCAAAGAAAAGGCTCTTTGATGAGGGGTTAGAGATACAAGTATACATGTGTATAAGGAAGGATATGCTGGATTAATGAAGCGGCAGTATGTTTTCCTCTGAGACCAATGATCTGAAATCATATATACAAGAAACGTTAAATGGACTGAACAGGTTGCAGGTTAAATTTCTATATTGAGACACATATGTGTAAGTGTGTGTATGTGTGTGTGTGTGTGTGTGTGTGGTGTGTGCATGTGTTTGTAATGATAACAAAGAAAATGTAACTATAATATCAAAAGGGAGCAAGAGGGGTTCAATAAGAGGGACTGGAGGGAGAAGAAAAGACAAGACAAAAATGGTGTGTAGTTACATTTTTAAAAAATTAAAAATATAAAAACTTAGAAACAAGGAAATTTATTTTATTCATTTTCTTTCTGTCCCATATTGAATAGATAAGGTCTATGTGAAATAGAATATACTATGGTAGCAGTAAATCTGAGACCATACCAAACTGACAGTCAGTGGCAGTCCTTCTTTTCACCCCATCACTATCTTTATTTTCTTCGTAGGAAAAAATGAAAGAAAGAAAAGCATGTGAATCTTTTCTATCTTGATTTTCTAGTAATAACATATCAAATTTCTCCTCTGCTTTAGCTATTCAGGACTATTCATATCCTTCTCTGAGCAGCTGGGACCTATTATTTCCTTCAGATTCAATTCGTTCTAAATTCTTTTATTTATTTATTCTCTTCACAACATCCTTCTGACTAAGGCACTTTGCTAATTCTATTTTTTAGGGAGGGAAGTCCTGAAAAGCCCAAGTGACTTGTACTAGGTCACAAAGTAAGTGTCTAATCTGGGATTAGAGTTTGGCTATTAAAACTTTATCTCTTCTGAATTCTAAAGATCTGACCCTATTAAGACATTCTTCTGCATACCTTCTTCACTGAGAATCGCTGGTGTCATTTGCACTGGAGGAACAGATGGGGTCATAAGCAGAGTCTGGAGACAGGCTCAGATCATTGCTCTTTTTCTTTTGTAAGTCTACATGACAGAAAAAAGTTTGTCATGCAAAATATTATCTTTTGAGCGTAAATTCCAGAGAGAAAGGGACATGGAATAAACATGAATGAACTCAGGGAGAATCAAATTCTATTTAAAATTCTATATCCTGGAATAGATTTGTCAGGTGAATCTAAAAGCCATATAAGCATAAATTACAGTAGCTGTTTTAAGTCACTAGTTTTTAAGGGATTCATAATTAGTAACACACACACACACACACACACACACACACACACACACTTGTTACTGCACTGGCAAGTTCAACGATGGATTCACTTTGTATCTTGGGGAGAAACACTATGATACTTTGGTGCTGGGATTACTAAAATTGATAGTTTTAGTAAGATCCAAAAGACAATTGTTTGAAAACATCTATATCAGGAAATTTCAGTTTTGAAGCCTGAAAAAAAAGAAAAAACCTAAAACAAGGCAGTGCAGAAAATAGTGGAGTAGAAAACACCACATCTTAAAGTAATCTATAATTTCAAAGACATTTTGATCAATGGCTCATCCATGTCAACAGGTAATTTTTTTTTTTTTTTTGCTATTTTCTCTGATTATTCCTGTCTTAAGAGAGTAATGCTCCTTTGAGTTTACAAGTTGTGGATCCTGGAATGCAGTTGTTTTAATTCTTACAAATTGAATCACCAACTTCAGTGACAAACTGAGACATCTACACAGTCTTCCTAGAAAAACAAACAAGCAAAAACCTTATCAATATGATTAAATAGAGGTAAACTACATGATCTTCATTCTGAACTTCAAAGTGTGCCTACAGATTGGCTTAATCCCAAAGCAACATCCTGAGTCCTCTATGAGATGAATCTTATAAAACTCACTTGAACAGACACCTGGAGGTGCATACTGTGGGTCCCTTCTCATTTAAATGCTTCCTGATGAAAGAAAGAGCCAGACTGTCAAATGTAGCAAGAGCCTGGCTCTAAGAGGAAGTAAGAATCGGTTTATATTGTATGCATTAGCAGACAGTCAAGAAATTTCCAGTTCTAGCCATATTCAGAACACATTACAAACACTATAAATTTTGAGAACAACAATGCAGAGATTTTTGGGAGACTAAGACACCTTTGTGACATTTTTTTTTTCCTTTAAAATGACAGTAGCATTGCACAGATATGTAAGCCTACATGCAGATGATACTCTCTTAACAACATACACTCACGAAGCTGTACCAGTAGGTACTGTTGAAGCTAAAGAAACACACACACACACACACACACACACACACACACACACACACAAACACAGAGAGAGAGAGAGAGAAGGGGGGAGGGGAGGGAGAGAGAGAGAGAGAGAAGGGGGAGAGGGGAGGGAGAGAGAGGGGCACATAATACCAGGTTCCTAAATCAAGAAAAAGGCCTAGTTTCATAAATTACTTGTTAAATATTATACATGTGAAAAATTTCAAACCTCAATACTGATAATGAGTACAACTTAGTGGCCTGGGGTGTTTGATGGATTCAGTAATGGGTTGAAATTAATTTTTCATAATAAATTATGGAATCTGCAGAACAAGGAAATAATCTCATGCTAGTCTCAGAGTCTATATGATGCATTACATTTCAAATAAGAGAGAGCATGTCAATGAAGTACAAAGGAGTCTATTCTAGAAAGTAAGGTTTATTGTTTTTTAAATCTTCCAATGGTGCATTGTGGTCTTAGTTTCCAAATAAGAAATGGATGGGGGTTTAGGTGATGAGGATATCTGCTATAGTATATTGTATATTGTATCAATCATGTGAAAATACAAATTTCTACAATTCTTTATAAATTTATTATGGAATCATCACCTTGGGTGTGTATAACATGGTGGAAGCTGTTATATCAATGCATGGTACTTGTTTAATAAAAGCCATATTCTATACAAGCTAAATCACATGATTAAAAACCCACCTCAGACTATTCTCTAGTACTTACATGACTAAGACAGTCTCTAAAAGAGGGTTTAAAGGAGTTCTCAAAAACTTTTGATAAAGTTTAAATTTGGTAAATGACTCAGTGGTTAAGAGGACTGGCAGCTCTTCTAAAGGACCTTGGTTCAATTTCCAGTAGCACATGGTATCTACCAACAGTCTCTACCTCCAACCCCATGGGATCTGATGTCCTCCTTTGGCTTCCATGTGCACTGCATGCATATGGTACACAAAATACTCAAACACAGTCCTTGTAGCAGCTCTGAGCCATTACAAGGTCCCTTTCAATTACTGGAGGTCAGGCCTCTATCCCAGCCTTCACAAGAATAGAATCGCCAAGGCCCTTCTATACTTAGAGAAGGGAGGAGATGTCAGGAGCAGCCCTGCATATACACTAAAGGCCTAAAATCAGCCATAGACCTAAAGTCAGCAATAGGCCTGACATACATGCATGCTAACACAAAGTCTTGAGTCTCTGTGGAAAAACACTGAAAACAGAAGGCTATAAACTATTGTAAACAGACAGCTTCTGTGGAAATTTACCAGCCCAAGTAGTTCATAGGTCTTATAAATAGGCAGCCTCGGTGGACAGTACCAACTTAGATAAGGACAAGTGAATCATAGGCAGAGTCATAGTGACCTGTCCCTGAACCTACACCCAGCTGATACCCTGTTCTGAAAGGTATCTGTACTCCCCCTGAACACCTATGCTCTGGGCCATTCCCTTCCCACATCCTGCCTTTTTGTGTTTATAACCTCTGTGTAAATAAGCAAATTACGATGTGATTTAAATAAATAAAAAAACCACTCAAACACTTAAAAGTAATTTTTTTTAAATAGAAACTGAAGAAAAAGATTAAGCCTTTATCTAAAATAGTAGTTTTAGTTTTAAAACCCAGAATCCATATATTTCTATTTTTAGATAACCTGTTTTTATTTGCTATCTAATAAAACTCTAGTAAAATATAAATATATTTGGACAGAAAGTAATCTTCCTTTTTAAAAACATCTTTATTGAGTTATTTTTTTGTTTCTCCTACACACGTACCCATTTAAAACATAAAATAGCAGTATTTTTAGTCTGCTCATAGAGTTGAACTACCATGAGATCAATCAGTTTTGACTGAAACATCACTGTGCGATGCAAACTCATAACTGTAATTATCACATAGTCATTCTTAATTTCTTCCAGTGCCAGCAGTTCCCCAGAATCCACTGACCTCAATAGGTTGTCTACTTTCTGTCTCTCTATGTCGCCTGTTGAAATGATTATCACCAGCTGTCATTACATGTCCTTTTACAAATATTTTCTGATGTCCCATTTTTCTAATTACCCCAGATGTGGCAATCACCATTTTATCATCTACTTCTAGGAGATTAAAAAACAAACTTAGGTTTTATTTATGAGGATGACTGTAGAGTAGAAAAAAGTAGTTTTTAAATAATCATTTTCTATACTTGTACATTTATGTTAGGCAAACTTCATGATCATATGCTCATACATATGTGTCTTCTTCCACTCACATGATCCAAAGTCCATTGAGACTCTTGTGCAAATCTATGAATGGAGTTATGGTTATTGATCATGGTTGTTACTGCTTTATTGTTTTGTCAGCCCGACTTATTTAGAACTGATTGATAAACGTGGTTTGTTTGTAACCTACAGCTTCCGTATGATCATTTTTTAACATCTTTCCATTTTCTCTTTATGTCTCATCCTTCTATCAGAATAATTTAGGATCTCAGTTTCCCACCTAGCCTTAGTCATGCGGACGCTGAAAATCCCTATATTTAAAAAAAAAAGTTGTTCGTGGGGAAGGGCTACGTCTCTGGTTCACAGCAGCCTTCTTACACTAATTCTGACAGACAGACATAGTGCTATTTTTTCCCCCAAGCTCCATCTTTGTCTTACCCATGAAATTGCTTTGCTATGCATTCTAGTAGGCACTAAGTCTTAATTCCCCTTCTCCTGCTGAGAAATGAAGAGGATATAGGTCCCAGGATAACCTTATCTGCTGGAATGGAACATAGAAGTATAATCTCTTAACTCGTTTCATATTATTTGCCTGTGCTCTGCACAAATGCACCGGAAGACATTTATCTGACTCTGGAGCTGAGATTTTCACAAAGCAGGTTAACTCTCCAATGTTCAAATAGCTGGGATTTTATCCTCTAGCTTAGAGTGACTTTTGAGTATTAAACAAGGCCTGGGGTTGAAAAGATGGGGGTCTCAAAATTATTTAGAATTACTGCTAGTGGCAAAGGGGCGAATTCACATAGAGAGAATGGTTGAATGACATTTCCTGCTCTGAAGGAGGCTACTATAATTGGTATTGAAAATCAGTAACAATGTGTCTTGAAGTGCTGGAACAGAGCACACTGTACTGACGCTCTGTGATGTCAGCATCTTAGCACTAAGCATAAGCTCTACTGCAACTAAGTTTTGAAATGTTTGTTCTAGTTGATAATGAGGGCTTCACTAACATGCTCTTATGGAAAATAACAGCTTGAAATGTGTGACCATGTAGTAGAAAAGTTCACTTTTTTTTTCCATTTCAAGAATAGGATTTTCTTATCATTAGGTCTGAATTCTGTCCACACCATGCTAATATAGAGTGTTCAAAATCTAGACAAGGCAGAAAGTAGCAGCAAAAGAAAATAGCAAATAGAGGAGTGACTTACACTCTAAGAAAGGGCTTTCTTGGTACATATTCTGGCTTGTCTCCTTTCTCTCCAAAGCAGACAACACTTGCATTTTTATTCCCATTTAACAAAGAGCAGGTGAGAAGTAAGGCATAACTGTCTGGATCTTTCTGTCTACTTGGAATAGTATGAAAGAGATGCATAAAGGCCTATTATACTTCCAGCAGTAATGAAAATCAGCATAAATTAGACGTTGATTTTGAATTAGGATCTTCTAATAGATATGACATATTAGAGTCAGTATTTCTGATTTTTAACAGCATATTGGGCTGTTTAACTTTCAAATTATATTTTACTTGTTAGCTTTTTATAATTTTTTAACTTTTTACTGATACTGATGCTTTGTGAGTTTCATATCATGCACCCCCAGTTTCACTCATCTCCTGGACCCCTCATATCGTCTCTTTACTCTTGCAACCTTCCCCCCAAAATAAAATGTACAACACACACCACACACACACACACACACACACACACACACACAATGCATAGTAAAACGTGCCATTGTGGAAGCTGTAGTATGTCACAGTGTGCCCCACAGTATATCCCTTTGTCCATACATCTATACTTGAAATGAATATTAGTTTGGTTTGAGGACCCTGACTTCTGTGGCACCATCAATATTGCATCCTTACCAGGACTCCTCCTCATTTTCCTGTTGTTCCCCTGTGTCACAGAGATCATGTAAGTTTTGATCAGCAGGACTGGTCCTTTCATGCGTTGTGACTGTTATTAGATAATACAGATTTTAAGTGGGCCAATTCAGTGCCCCAGACCTGCGCCTGGGTAGTATCTGAGTTGGTCAGCATGCCAGCTCTCCTTTATTCCCACCACCAGGGAGAGCTCTCCAACACTGCTCCAGCTAGGCCACTCAGTGGCACCATTGTCAGGAGGCCCAGTTCTCCTACTTTTATGCTTCAGGGGCAGGCTCACCTGCGCTCATTCCTCCAGAGAGCCAGCTCCACTGTGCTGCCCAATCAAAGTGCCAGGACCATTTCCCATGTGCTGCAACCTTCCAGGGGCTGGACCAGCTCCTCCTGTCTCATACCCTGGGGCTGGCTCATCCTTGCTTTAACCATCAGGGTCAGCTCCCCTGCTTTGTCCATTTGAAGTGCATGGCCCCCTCCCTCTAGTGCTGCAGGTAGTGAGAGAACAGGGATAGCTTTGCTGCTCTCATTCCATCAGGTCAGATCTCCTGAATAGCCTGAATAGCAAATAGCCCTTGGAGCTGACTCACCTTCAGTTTCTCCACCAGGGCCAGCTCTACTGTACTGCCCAGGTAATGACAACTCTCCTGAGTTCTATGGACAGCGAGTTGCAGGGTCAGTTCACCAGCACTCATGACCCCATTAAATAGTTAAGGAAAGAGTGGACAACCTTGTCTTGTCCTTGATTTTAGTTGGATTGCTTTGAGTTTCTCTCCATTTAATTTGATGTTCACTATTGGTTTGCTATACATTGCTTTTATTATGTTTAGGTTTGTGCCTTGAATCTCCGATCTCTCCAATTTTGTCAAAGGCTTTTTCAGCATCTAATGAGATGATCATGTGATTTTTTTTCTTTAAGTTTGTTTATATTTTG
Source organism: Mastomys natalensis (assembly GCA_021653895.1). Taxonomy (NCBI): domain Eukaryota; kingdom Metazoa; phylum Chordata; class Mammalia; order Rodentia; family Muridae; genus Mastomys; species Mastomys natalensis. Next base: position 613,367 of record JAJTUV010001406.1, on the reverse strand, counting down.
TATTATATTATTGATTTTTGTATTTGGAACTATCCCTACATCTCTGGGATGAAGCCTAGTTGATAGTGGTGAATGATGTTTTTGATGCATTCTTGGATTCAATTTGTGAGAGTTTTGTTGGTATTTTTGCATCGATGTTCATAAGGAAAACTGATCTGAACACAACTTTCTGTGTTCTGTCTTTGTGTGATTTGGTTATTAGTGTAACTATGACCTCAAGGAATGAATAAGGTAGTGTATTTCTGTTTCATTTTGTGGATGAGTTTGAGAAGTGTTGATATTATCTCTTCTTTGAAGGTCTGGTAGAATTTTGTGTTAAAACCATCTGGCCCTTGGCTTCTTTGGGTCTGGGGATAAGGAGATTTTGATGACTGCTTCTATTTCCTTATGTATTATGGGACTGTTTAGATAGCTTATGCCATCTTGATTTATTTTTGGTACATGGTATCTATCTAGAAAATCATTTATTTCTTTTAGATTTTTCCAGCTTTGTCCAGTATAGGCTCTGGAAGTAAGACCTAATGTTTTTTAGAGCTTTCTCATTTACTGTTGTTATGTCTCCATTTTCATTTCTGATTGTGTTAATTTGGATACTGTCCCTTTGAATTTAGTTTGTTTGACTAAAGGCTTATATATCTTGTTGAATTTCTCAAAGAAGCTGCTTCTAGTTTTCTTGATTCTTTTTATTGTTGCATTTGTTTTTAATTGATTGATTTCAGCCCTTAGTTTGACTATTCCATGCCATCTATTCTTCTTGGACGTGTTTGCATTTTTTGTTCTTCTTGAACTTTTAGGTGTGCTGTTAAGTTGTTAGTATAAGATCTCCCCAATTTCTTTATGAAGGTACTTAGTACTATGTATTTTCCTCTTAACACTGTTTTCATTGTTTCCCATAAGTTTGGGTGTGTTGTACCTTCATTTTCCTTGAATTCTAGAGTTTTTAATTTCTTTCTTTATTTCTTCCATGACTAACATCATTGAGTAGAGAGTTGTTCAGTTTTCATGAATATATGGGCTTTCTGTTGTTGTTGAAGTCTAAACTTAATCTGTTGTGATCTAACAAGTGTGCAAGGGGTTATTTCAATTCTCTTGTATCTGTAGAGGGATATTTTGTGCCAGATTATATGGTTTATTTTGGAGAATGTTCTGTGAGGTGCTGAGAATTATATTCTGTTCATTTGGGGTAAAAGGTTCTATAGATATATGTTAAATCCATTTGGTGCATAACATCTATTAGTTTCATACTGTCTCTGTTTAGTTTCTGTTTCAATGACCTGTCCATTGGTGAAAGTAGGGCGTTGATGTCTCCCACTGTTATTATTTGGAGTTCAATTATGTTGTGAGGTTTAGTATTGTTTTCTTATGAATGTGGGTACCCTTGCACTTGGGTCAGAATTGAAACATCATCTTGGTGAGTATTTCCTTTGATGAATATGAATTGTCTTCCCTCATCTTTTTTGATTACTTTTTCTGAAAGTCTATTTTACTAGATATTAGAATATTACAGTTTGTTTCTTGGGTTCTTTTGCTTGGAAAACCTTTTTCCAGCTCTTTACTTGAGGTAGTATCTATCTTTATTTCTGAATTATGTTTCTTGTATGCATCAGAATGATGGATGCTGTTTATGTATCTACTATGTTAACCTCTGTTGTCTTTTTGGTGAATCGAGGCCATTGATGTGGAGAGATATTAATGACCAAATAATTGTTAGTTCCTCGTATTTTGTGGTTGGAGGTGGTACTGTGTGTGCGTTTGCTTCTCTTTTTTGGGTTTGTGTGAGATAATTAACTTCTTGTGTTTTCTTGGGTGTAGTTACCATCCTTTGTTGGAGATTTTCTTGTATCCTCTGTAGGGCTGGAAAGGAGAAAGATTTTTTTAAGTTGGATTTGTAATGAAATATTTTGGTTTCTCCATCTATGGTGATTGAAGTTTTGTTGGGTATACTAGTTTGGGCTGGCATTTGTGTTCTCTTATGATCTGCAAGACACCTGTCCAGGATCTTCTGTCTTTTAGAGTCTCTGCTGAGAAATTGGGTATATTTCTGGTAGGTCTTCCTGTATATGCTACTTGTCATTTTTCCCTTGTAGCATCCAGTATTCTTTCTTGATTCTGTACTTTCAGTGTTTTGGTTATTATGTGACAGGAGGATTTTTTTTACTGGTCCAATCTATTTGTTGTTATGTAGTCTTCTTATACATTTATAAACATCTCTTTCTTTTTGCTAGGGAAGTTTTCTTATTTTGTTGAAGATGTTTTCTAGCCCTTTGAACTGGGAATCTTCACTATCTTCCTATTATTCTGAGATTTGGTATTTTCAAGTGGATGCTTTGAGTTAGGACATTTTACAGTTGGCATTTTCTTTGACCGATATATCAATTTTTTCAGTGGTATGTATCTTCTATGCCTGAGATTCTCTCTTCCATCTTTGTATTCTGTTGATGATGCTTCTGTCTGTAGTTTTTTGTTCTCTTTCCTAGGTTTTCTATCTTCAGGTTTGCCTCCATTCCTGTTTTCTTTATTGCTTCTATTTCCATTTTTTTGTCTTTGACCATTTTGTTCATCTCCTCAACCAGTTTGATTTTATTTTCTTGTGTTTCTTTAGGAGATTTATTTATTTCTTCTTTAATGGCTTCTATCTGTTTGACTGTTTTCCTGTATTTCTTTAAGAAAATTATTTATATCCTCTTTAAAAACCTCTGTCATCTTCATGAGATGGGACTTAAGGTCACAATCTTGCTCCTCAGGTATATTAGGGTATCCAGGACTTGCTGTAGTCAGAAAACTGGGTTCTGATGGTGCCATGTGCATTGACTTCTGATGATTATGTTCTTGTGCTTGCCTTTTGCCATCTGGTTGTCTCTTGTGTTGCTGGCCTGGGTGTCCTCGGTTGGAGCAGGCCTCCCTGGAGACAGGTAGAGCTGTGTGTCTTGGGTTAGAGCAGTACTCCTGGGAGGCAGACAGAGCTGCTGGTGGGGATAAGGCAGTGAACCAATTGTGAGTGCAGGTGGAGGTGTGGACAAGAAGGTAGGCAAAACTCCTACAGGACTGAATAGAGCCTATGTCTCCTGGGTTTGGTGGCACACCAGTAGGCAGAAGGGATTGGGGTTGGGGTCTCACCTCTGTCCTTGATTAATATAGGCCTCTTGCAAGACAGGCAAAACTGTGGGGTTAGGAAGATAGCACACAATATGTGAGTGCATATTGTGGAGATTTTGTGAGTTTAGCATCTCTGCAATAATTAGAAGAATTACGTCTTGGCAGATATCCTTATTCTTTGGCTGTTAGACTTTTTCTGACACATCTTTCACAATATTCCATGTGTCTTATGTGTAGAGGTTTTGTTGTACATGTATCACTTGGGGATGGGTCACTTGGTATATGTTTTAACCAGGTTGAGAATTTCCTTTTATAGGAACCTAGGTGGATTTTCTATCTTAATTATTGTTAATAGTGTTACAATAAGCAGGTTTGGTTAGAATATTGATATTACTTCCTTTGGATAGCTATCTGTCATCTCTCTCTCTCTCTCTCTCTCTCTCTCTCTCTCTCTCTCTCATCTATCTGTCATAGTGAAAGTCTATTTTTTTTATCTTCAAAGAAACTTTCATATAATGGCTGTCATAGTATGTGCCTCTTCCAACAATGTCTAAAATTCCTTTTTTTTTTTTTTTTTTTTTTTTTGGTTCCTCTCTATCAATTTTATCTTTCTTATTTTATAGTAACCATTCTAACTGGGCTGTGATGATATATGGCTATGTTTCTAATTTGCATTCTGATAATGACCATTGTCATAGATTACTTTAAGTATGATACATTAAAAACCACAATTTATACATTTAAGAATTAAATATTTTGAAAAACCTCTTCCTCATATTTTGGCATTTATTTTTTTCATTCATAAATATTATTACATAATTATTGAAATGAAGAGTAATTAATATATTCTTTATGGTTTATACTGAAGAATTACTGTCTTATCCACACAGACCATTTTTTTTGTTATCCTTTCTTCCTTTCCTCCTTCTTTCTTCCACATTAATTTAGTGATATCTATTATTAATATATATATATATATACCAACTGTTCACTATTTTGACGTTGACCTGACTATTTGCAATTTTTTCTGTAATATCAGACAGTGAATCCTTCATTCTTATTGAAGTTTAATAGAATATAGAAAATAATATTTTCTTGCAATGTTTTTGTACTGTCCATTTAACAATGAGTGATTTCAATAAATGCCAGTATTGTATACGCCAGCCTTGCCTCCAGTTACAGTGTTTGAATACTGAATTTCAATTAGATTCTTACAATAAAAATGACACTGTGAGGGCATAAGGAATATAGTAAAAACACACTTACTAAAATAATACAATTCAACAAATTACCACAGCAATGAGTGACTAAAACTAAGTTTCCACATTTTATTTTAACTCCAGAGTGGAGATTTCCATCCTGCTATTTTGGACTTGGATTCAACTAGTCTTTGCCGGTAATTATACATTTAGTTGAGTAAATATTCTTAACAAAGTCCTGAGACTTTCTATGTGCCATTGGGAATGTCATTTTATGGCATTTTCTTTGATATTCCTATACCACTTTAAATACACACACACACACACACACACACACACACACACATACAAACACACACATTCACACACACACATACATACACATATATCTTTCATATAAATTGGTATAGATATAGACTTATACCACAATCTTGTTGCCAAAGATAAATGTTCCCTCTTAAGTGCTCCTTCTGGTCATAGTCTTGGTAGGTTTTTCCAGCATCAGTGAATGTACAAGACCAGTATGATCTCTAAAATAGACATAACAATAAATGTTTGGTTAATTTTTGAGATAGGGTTTCTTATATTCTAAAATGATCTCAAACTCAATATGTAAGAAAAGACAACATTGAACTTCTTACTATCCTATTCATGCTTCCTGGGTGCTGGGATTACAAGTGTGTACCACCATACCCAGGTTGTGAGTTTTTAGAGATCAAACCTAGGATTTGCTGTACAAACTCTGTACCAATTGAGCTAAATCCTCTGTGTATAAACATTATATTAAAGACGGAACAGTGACTGGATTGAAGCTAGCTTTTGAGCTCTTCAATAAACCATTGATCAATATTTGGCACCAGAGCTAGGGATGAAGATTTCAATATTTCTGTAGAAATATTTACAAAGAGATAAATCTCATGTTTTCTTTATTCTACCAACATCAATAAAACATATTGGCTTAGAGTTTGCAAGTATCCACTCTCTCATAAAGGAAAATAGGAACAACTTCTGCACCTACTTACTTTTGGATACCGACCTAGGCTACCATTTATTTCAACTTCTAGAGAAGGGTTTTATGTTCTGGGTAAAATATATGGGCTATCAAGTATCATTAGATAGTACCTTGTTGAAAATGCAAGGAGCACTTTGCTTCCTTTCTGTTAGAAGCCTCCTGGATGAGACTTATCTTGGCAACTAGAGTTTTCCCTGAAACCAGAGTGTTGAATATGGATTGAGTATTTCCTCTTTATAGAAGCCAACACTGGTGATTTACACTGCCTTCTTTGTTCTCACTATAGATCCATTCTCCAGGGACAAGCAGATTCCAGACTCCATCTACAAGTATGTGTGTGAGCTATGGGCGACAAGCTCACAAGGAAGCCTCAGCTTCTTTCCTCTCTGACTGAATTAAATGCAGTAATGTATTTCACTTAATGTGTTACATATAAATGTGTCTGTTTTTGGCTCAGGCTAGTTGGTAACCAGTGCAGGGAGCTTTTTAAGAACTGTTCTAAAATCACTAAAATTTATAATGATTTATAAAAATATTATTAGTTATTAATCTCTTTAATATGTTAAGTGGCTAGTTAAATTTATTTTATTTTTACTGAAATATATAAATATAGCAAAAAGTTAGTAGCTGGTCAAGGAAGAAAGCAAGGCAGATGAATTGGAAATGCCTTAGGTTCTAAGGCCATGTCATTCCACAGCCAGTGTGATTTGTCTATTAAGACCCTCAGGAATAATTCAGAGTGCAGATCAAATGCATTTTTCATGTCTAGTCTGTTTACAGCCTTTGGAACTTTCCATACTTTTCTAGTAAGTTGTTCATCGCACATTCAATAAATGGATAGCATGACAATTTATGTGACAAAGTGATGGAGTTTAGAATCTGTGTATTGTATGACTATGTCTGACAGGTAGAAAGAATTCCTCTTGGAGGAGGAATGATAAGGCCTATGAAATTTATAAGAAATTTGTAAAAGTCTAGTTGGCCTTAAGTGGGGTTTATACTTTGCAAATATCTGCTGTGAAGGAGTGGACTCTTGGTTAGGAACTGTCTGTCGATTGTTCAGGGAACTCCCGTAACTTTTTCCTGGATTATCAGTAATGCAGAGATGGACTTTTTGGTAATGCAACTTCCCAAGTCACCCATGCTCCTGTAACTCAAATATACTCATGAGTTCACTGAGGCAAGGCTTAGGTGGAATGGTTTCTGTCATCCATCATCTACTTAGTCTCATGAAAAGAAACATTTGCTCATATATCCACAGGAAAAAAATCACATAAGAAAGTATGACAGTGTTGAATGGAACTTAATAAGGAAATCTTAGGAAGCTTACTTATTTATGTATGAATTCATTTTTTTCTGAGCTTCAAATGCCTACTTCTGAGGTTGACAAGGGACAAAAATTATCTTTTCTTCATCTTGGTTACTGAGAAACGGATCACTGGGAAGATTTGTCTGTTAAAGTACAATTCCAGAATCTCATGTTAAAAACTGATAAATCAGAAATAACAAGATGCTTTTATTGTATGATTGAAAACACTAGGAATGAATAATTAGAAGGGTCATAGCTTCAGCTACTTCATTTGCTTCTGTTACCTTTTATTGAGTCTTTAATAACACTATTACATATGAATAATAACAAAATATTTGTAAGTATTTCAAATTCTTTATAATTATTAATTTGGGCCCTTCATTCATCTTCAAATGATGCCTATTTGTGGAATGAAGGAGAACAGTGAAGACAGGGTTTTTTTTTTTTTCCAACAAGATACTCAGTCTTTTCTTTCTTACTTTAGCTTTTTATCATTTGTTATATAGGATGTAAACTATTATTTCAAATTCTTATTCTCCATTACTACTATTTTCAAATGTCAGATTTGATTATAAAATAAGGTTATTCAAAAATAAAAATGAAATAGGATTTAGTTAGAAATTCTGTTTTAGGTTAGATCGTAATAATTATTCTACTCTGATTCCTTACCCAGTAGAACAAAGTTTTCCTAAATATTATCTCTTCTATTAATATATGGTAGGGTTGTCATTTTGATGTAATTATTAATGTGCCAGTTATAGTTACATTGAAAATCCTCTGAGGACAAATGCCTTCTACAAAGCAGGTGGGGAATATTTCTGATGATATTTCTTGAGGCTGATTTCATGCCCTCATTTTAAACTATTTTAGCAAATGTTTTTATCCATGTCTTGAGAAGCAGATCGTTAACTACTCTCTTAGGTAGTTCAAATTTAATATCGTGAAAAACACAAATGCACATCAAATCCATTCCTTGTAGAGTTATAGATATATATGTTAGCACATGGATATGTACATGCGTGAATTTGTACAATAAATCACGTATGAAGAAAACTTCAGTAATTTCATTGTGTGACTTATAAAAGCACATATCTTGAGCTGGCTTAGCAAATCAATGATATTCACATTGTTCATTTCATCATTAAGTTGCTTCAAGAATCCTGTGTTATTGGTATGTGAACTGTGTTTCCAGGACTGGGGATTGAGACACTCCTTAGATGACTCTTAGAGTTTCTACTTCCAGCTATATTTTGAAGTTTTTGACTGATATTAGTTTATTTCTACTGCATTCTAAATTGCCCATATCATCTAAAACTAGCTTTTGTACAGTCTAAAATAAAAAAATATATATATATTGCTGTTTTGTTCAGAAAAAGATAGAAAACATTCACCTATTGGGACAAGGAAATAATCAGGGAAAGGGATAACAGTGGACAGAATACAACATCCAAAAGAAATGTAGTTAATGATACTGATTCTCTCTGTCTATTTCTGTCTGTCTCTGTCTTTCTCTGTCTCTTTCTGTGATTCTCTCCTCTCTTTGTATATGTGTGTATGTGGGGTTTGTCATGAAGCATGTGAATTATTTTCATGTATTTCTGTTCTTTTGGTCTTGCCTGGGAAGATGTTTATGAACAAGTCTGTATGTGCTGTTTTTTTAAAATAGTTTCTGTCTAGACTTGATTGTTAATAGCTTGACTCTTTCACCCAACCACCCAAGTTTAAGAGATGCCTTAGGCAGGCAACTTAGTTGATAAAGTACGTGTTATACAAATATGTGGACCTGAGTTTTGCCCTCCAAAATGCATGTTAAAAATTCAAGCACAGTAGCATGCACTTATAAATCCACACACTACAGAGATGGAGGCTGGTGGATCTATGGAATTCACTGACCTGTCTGCTAAGCCTAATTAATGAGCTCCAATAAAATGGTGAAAGAAAAGCAACCTCCAAACCACAAAACAAGGCAGTTGAGAAATGATGCCTCTGACTCCTCTAGTTATAAATCTTTTTATCTCTTTCATACATGTATAGCTTTCAAACACATACACCACATCTCTCTCTCTCTCTCTCTCTCTTCTTTCTAAACACACACACGCACACAGAAGTTTTAATGAAAGTTTGAAAATATGTCTATGAAAAAGGTTTAAGAGAGATGTCTTCAAATATGTATTGTTACTTCTGAGGTGTACACATTGTCTATTCTGTCATATAACACTCTTTTTTGCTCAGACTTCAAGGAAGCTGATAGATGAGGCAGGATGCACTTAGTAATTCTTTCATAATATAAACATTGGTGTTGACTTAAACAATATGAAGAGAGAAGGAAACAAAAAAAGGAAAAGAAAGAAAATGAAAAGTAAATAGAAACAGGAAGATCTGGATGACTTGTATTCAGACAAAATGCAACTTAGTGGCTTTTAAGTCTTGTGGGTAAGAGCACAACCAATTCTTTCTATTAAGTTTGAGTTCAGAAAAATACACATGTGAAGAATATCAGCATAAGTATACATTAATTTTAATTTAATTTTTAATTTAAAAATAACCATACCATTCCCCCTTCCCTGTCCTCCCTCTATACCTCCCATGACCCCCCTCATTTCATCTTGAATTTTGTTTTAAATAATATTGTTTTCTTCTGAGTGTCTAATTCTAAATGCCAGTTTTAATCTATTTCTTGTTACTTAGCACAGCTAGAGTGATTAGGAAGAAGAATCTCAGCTCAGAAAATGTCCCATCAGATTGCATGTAAGCAAGTTTCTGGGACATTTTTGTAATTAATGATGGACATGGGAGGGTCTAACCTACTGTTGGTTGGGGCCACCCCGGGTGAGTAGGCCTGGATAATATAAGAAAGCAAGCCACGGGGTTGCAACCCCATAGGAAGAACAATAATATCAACCAACCAACCCCCAGAGCTCCCAGGGACTAAACCACCAACCAAGGAGTACACATGGAGGGACCCATGGCTCCAGCCACATGTGTAGCAGAGGATGGCCTTGTCAGGCATCTATGGGAGGAAGGCCCATTGAGAAAGCAAGCAAGCCATGCAAGCAGGACAAGCCAGTAAGCAGCATTCCTCCATGGTCTCTGCTGTATTCCTCGCCCTGACTTCTTACCTTGACTTTCCTTAATGGTGAATGGTTAAGATGTAAGGAGAAATTGAAATGCTTTCTTTCTTTCTTTCTTTCTTTCTTTCTTTCTTTCTTTCTTTCTTTCTTTCTTTCTTTCTTTCTTCTTCCTTCCTTCCTTCTTCCTTTCTCCTTTCTTTCTTTCTTTTTCTTCTTCTTTTCTCTTTTTTTTCTTTCTATTATTTTCTTCTTTCCTTCCTTTCTTCCTTCATACTTTTTTTTTTTTGAAAAGAAGTTATTTTTATTATTTTAGTACTAAAGATATCATAATCAGCTCATTCAGGCTGTTTACCTTTATAGAAATATAACACCTTTTTTTCAGGTTAAACTCTTTTATTTCCTCATTTTCCAAGCTTGCACTTATTCCAAATTCTATGCTTGGACTCTTTTTACAAAAATAATATTTTTATTAATTATTTGAGAATTTCTTGCAGTGAACTGTGATCACACCTGCTTCCCATCCCTCCTAGGCCTACCCTTCCATACTTTTCACCCCAACCCAAAAGAAATCAAAAGTACACCAAGTCAATTTGTGTTGCCCATATACTCATTGGCCCATGGTCAAACTTCCAGTGGCCAGCCCTGAAAGGTAATGGAGTTCTTTCCCACCTACCCACCCTCACCTCACTAGAAGTTGTCAACTATGAAGAGCTATACTTCAACATATTTAGCATAATCTCTTTAATGTCAAATCTGAATTACTTTTGGTCACAGTGGAAGTTGTTTTATTTTGCTTTGTTTTTGTTGTTCAGTTTTTGCTTTAGAAACCTGACTAAACTTGACTAAGTTTATTCATTTCCTTATGTTATGTAATTATTCTTTTTCCCTTTCCCAAAATGCTAATTAGTGGAAAGTGATTGTTTCTTTCTGTGGCATACTGTTAACCTTCTGTACTGTTCCTTTATTTGTTATGTCTTAGTACCTTATTTATAACTTATTGGGTACTAATATTTCTTGGTAATGAAAGCAAAAAATGCAAATACACTGAACTTTTGGTCAAAGGTGAAAATGTATGCTATAATTCTTCCTTCCTTCCTTCCTTCCTTCCTTTCTTCCTTCCTCCCTCCCTCCCTCCTTCCTTCCTTCCTTCTTTCTTTCTATCTTTTTTCTTTCTTTCCTTCTTTCTTCCTTTCTCTCTTTCTTTTTATTTTTTTATGCCGTTGCATTGTTATAGTTGTCAGTATTGCTTTACTTTGATCTTACTCTCTAGTATCAAATGCAAGCACATAAGAACAACCTACCATTTATAGCCCCTTTGTATCATTGTTTAATAAAGGACATTTTCACTTTATACTGTTAAGTCTAATTTCTCATACAATCTGCAGAACGAGAAGTTCACAGATTTCATGGGAAGCTTTCAGCAACTTCTTTCTAACTTAAACCACATCCTTCTATTTGGATATTTTTAAAGCCATTTTCTTTCTATGCTATGGAGATTTTACCTGCCAACACTATATCAACACATTTTCAATGGAAACTTTGGCAGTTGCTCCTAACGCCTGAATAACCTATACAATTCTACTTTGTAGGTCAGAATGTACAAGATATGATAAAGGAAAACTTTCCAGATGCCATTTTGGACTTTTTGACTTTGGCATACTGAGGACAATATTTCATTATCATATACTCAGTAGTAAATGTCAGACTGTAGAAGCAAGTTTAGCAAGGGCATATTCATGTCAATTAGAGATCACCACAGCTTTTCTTCACCTGTCATACACATACTTAACTGACTAAATAATGAAAATGCGAAAGCCTATATTCTAAGACAAAGCCTTTGATTTTCAGAAAATACTAATATGAATTTAATGTCTGACATTTTTCTGCTAGATTATTTAAATGTAAGTGTGGGTGCTGGGGCTGGATTCTTTTCTTCACAGGATGATTTTTTTACTAAGCCTTTTACCTCTGTGCAAATAATTCTTTCACATGAAATTGTGCTACAAGTTCCTCTTTGATAATTTCAAATTGAAATAAGTTAGGAGCATTTGTTTATCTGATAATTACTTTGCTTATACATTTTAAGTTAATCAGACCTTATTTTGGTTTATAATATTGGTTGATATTAAAATAAAAATATTGATTTAATTAATGTAGTTCTCAATTCATATATGGTAGATTAATTTTCATTCATTGTTTTCCAATCATTTATAGCTATCTAAGTGTCTGTAACTACTTAAAGTATGAATATTATCTGATTCAAATTTTAAACAAAAACATACTCTGAGTGAACATATTTAGAATCATTTTAAGGATGTTTACTACTTTTTAAATATATAATTTTTGTACATTTTAAATATTTATTTTAAAATGGAAATATCTGTGACCTTTTTATCATTAACAATCCTGTTTAGCAACAATGAATTTGTTTATTTTAGTGGTTGAATTTACAGTTGTAGATTTTTTTTCACCCTACTTTTGTATAAAACACATACCACACAAAAGCAAGAAGATTAAATATTTTGATGTTCCTAATATGTATTAATTAAGGAGTAGCCTAGGTTTCCATGCAAGAATGTATTAGTTAGAAATTAGACAACAATAAATCCTGTTTATATCACAACACAGTGTAACCCAGTGGAGTGTATTTATAGGATACTTTAATATATGTTTAACGTCTTACATGAGACTTTTTATTTCTGAAATGACTTTAGATTCCTAAAGGAAGCAGAAAAGTCATTACAGGTTCTACAATGTTGATCTGATGACAGGAACCAAGAATTTTATAACAGGGGCCAGGATGGCCTAGAGTATGTCTTTTTTATTTGAAGTTCAACTCCTCCTGTACCATGACTGCTTATTCTTGTTTGTTGTTGAGATGACTACTTCAGTATTTGACAACCTAAACTGGAGTTTATGTGTGTTACTTATATTTGACTACTAAAATATAAGCTCTAGGCTCTCACAGTCAACAGCCACCATAGCTCAATGTGTGTTTGATTATGAGAGATGAAGTTCAAGTGAATGTAAGTAATGTAAGACAAGAAGCAAAGTGTGCCTGAGGCTTGTGCTTCCCAGTGGCCAGTGGTGAGCATAGTTTACGGTCACTCCGCAGGGCTTCTTGCTCATCCTAATATTTGCCAATCACGGTCAAGGTGTCAGGAACACAGGATGAATGAGGCATATCCTCTCTAGTTCGAAATTCCCACAAATTTCAATGAATGCCAAACTAAGAAGGAAGCAATTTGCTAAATCTTTGAATTTTACAATTAAATATTTTGCTGTAGTTTTATCCTTTGCTCTATCAAGTGAAAAGTGACTGGTAAAATCCTTTAAATTCTAGCTTGCTGCTTTTCCAATAAGGGAAACTTGACAGATAGCAAGGAGTCTCAAAATGAGAAGAAAATAAGCTACGTACACAACCAAAATAAAACATTACAAGGTATTTAAGATAGATTTATGTTTCAAATTTTAGTTCTGTGGGACAGCACCGTAGTTTTTACAACACTTTGGATTTGCAAACAACTTCTTCACAGATTATCACATTGGAGATATCAAAAACAGATTTTTTGAGTTAATGATTTTTTTTTTTAAAAAAATTTCAGACAGTTTGTATATTTAAAATTTAACTATATCCTCAACAAATAAGCTTAGTAATTCCATGCTTTCCCCACTGATTTCCTGTGGTTTTATTCTTGGATTTTGTTGCTTCCAGTATGGAAATGATTAAACCTTGTTATACAAAGTCATGTAGCCTCGATGTATAAGGAATTTTTAAAAATTTCTCCAAGGAAAACATTTTTTTCAGGTACATAATTATCTAACATTAATGACTCTAAAGTACTTTCAGCAAGTTCCAAAAATGTATTCATTGGGTTTTCTGCAACTCGAAATTGAAATAGCTTAATAATGTGGACAAGGCTCACAGACTTCTGATTCTAATGTCTCTGAATGTGCATTGTATTTGAAAGCACAGATTGCATTTACTGTCTGTTCAAACTGCCTATGTAGCTTGGGTTCCGGTTTTACCTGATGCTCTTGTGAGCCTTGGTCTTTGTGAAGAAGGAAGAAGTCTTATCCAGTGACACAGTTGGGTGTAGAAGCAGGTCTAAAATTCTGTTATGCTAACAGCACTTCCAGTGTTGTAGATGATGAAGATAAAACAGTGCCCATCTACTGATCAGTTATATACATGAAGATGTCATTCATAAATTATCTCAACATCCACAACAAATTCATGAGTCAGGTATTATTATCATCATCACATTGTGTAGAAGATACAGGCTCAGAGGGCTACAGCATCATTACTTCAATGTTAATTACCTAAATTATCAATTATTACTTCATGCCTTTTAACTCTGCCTGGATTTTCATTGTTTTAAGAAACTTATGCAAAAGTGATTGAGATTAGTCTAATCATCAATCACATGATTTTCTTTACTTGCATTCCCTTCAGCACAGTCCAAACTCTGGCCATAAGTATCACAATACTTACTTTTGAGTGAGGTTTCTGAGGAAAACCATACAAACACAGGTAGCCAGTGACTCTAGAAGTGTGCTGCTAATAATCTGCTTTGGTATTTTGGACACAATCCTGGTGTTACTCTTCCTTTGAATGTGTATGTATATGTGGGATATGTATATGTATGAATTTATGTATAGTGCATGTTTATATCTTCATATGTGGGATAACACATGTGTAGGCACATGTCCACCTGTGTGTGGAAGCTCTTAGTTGACTTTAGGTGTCTTCAACCATTGATCTCTACTTTATTTTAAAAAAGGTATCCCACTGAACCTATAGCTTGCTGATTTTATCTAGCTAAACTAGACAGCTTATCCAGTCTCATTCTCCCAAATGGCAGCATCATGGGGCCAACATGTCTGTTTGCCTTCATGTGCACTCTAGGAATCTGAATTCTGAGTAGCAAACAATTCATCCACTAAGTTATCTCCCCATTCTTCTTGTTAATTTTATAAGAATGGATTCATGTACCTGTGCTGCTATAATGGTAAACCATGCTTTTCCACAGGAAAAGTCATGATGTACTCAAAGAGTGTGGAGTGTATATAAAAGGTTTTGATGTTATCTCTGTCCTTTACTGCATATAGATTTAGATATATGAAATCATTGAATCCCATCTATTTTTTCACAAACTAAATTGTGCATTTTTTTGCATTCTATAATGGAAAATTTTGTTTCTAAATTAAGAATCTTATCTGTTCATATGATCTTATTGTTCAAGATGATGGTATAGTCTGTTTTATCTGTGTGACTTGCATATTTGTATAAATAGCCTTTGTGTTTTACTTTAACTATTACTCTTTTAAGTTTGAATTTTATGCATTTTTTTCTATTTTTATAAGAAAAAGTTTATTATTCAACTTTGCTGATTATTCAATTTTCACAGTTTGTTCACAGGTCACTCTTCTTGTGGAATTGTTTGAATAATCATGTAAAGTTTTGGAAAACCCAAAGGCATTATGAGGTTAGACATGTATTTTCAGATTGATTGGATAAATCTAATTTCTCTTGGTTTTCATATTCCTAAAAAGATCTTTCCTGTAAAAATAAGGTGACTGATAGAAATGTGTTTGAAAACATGAAGGGAACATGGTGAGAATGATTAGAATGATAAGGAACATGAATGAAGTTTAATTGGACTAGGTTGAGCAGACTGATGTTTATAATTAATTTAGTCTCATGATCAGTCATTAGGGGACGATCTCAGATGATAAGGATGACTATGTTGATATGACGAATCAAGATATAAATCAAGCTACACAGGGTCCAGATGTTGTATGACAGTTCACTTGGGGAAATGCAAACAGAAATCTGCTTCCTCCAGACAGGGAATTGATAGTGGACAAAAATATAGCCACCACTAAAGTTAAACTTGACAAACTATTCACATTGGGGTAAATTATATGAATGTGAATGAGGAGTTACTTACAGAAATCTCTTAAAGCACTGCATCACAGAAGACTGCCCTAACATATGTAACAGTTCATAAAAAATGAAAACTTGGTGTGCACTTAACAGCCTATCGGAAGCTGAACCTTCCTTTCTAGCAAGTTCAACTGGACTGAGCCACCTCCACACCACTCAGCTAGTCTGTATGAATCGTTCTCAGCCATCCTTACTAATGGTACATGGTTGGGAGAGGAGAAAACCTACTGCATCTGTTTCCTGAAACAACTCTAATTTACTTTATGGATGCATATTGAACTGTGAAATTATGGTCTAAAGATATGTAATATTTTCTTGATACACGGAACACTTACAATTTGAATTGACCAAAACCTAATGTTCGACAGATGTCATCAAAAAAAAAAAAAATTAGAAGAGAATTTGTAAATTAACTAAAACAAGAATTAAGAGAACTGTATCACATTGTGACAAAAATGTTGAGTAATTATTGAATTTTTATGAAGATCAAGAATGTAAAGTAAAAATATATTTACGGATGAGAGGCTCAACATAACAAAGACAGAGAGTTTTTCTTGTTTTATCAGTACATGTGAGGCAATTTCAAAGTATTTCTAATAAAATTAGATTTGGTGATTTAACTGAGCTTGCCTAGATAGAAGAATGGATATAAAAAAGAATCATATGATGTGATTTTTGTTACACTTGCTATGGTAGGAAAAAGAATATAATACTAAAAATCTTTCATAATTGATACATAATGCAGCTGGAGAGATGGTTCAGTGGTTGAGCGCATTAGATGTTCTTTCAGAAACCCACATTTAGTTCCCAGTCACTACACGTGTGGTTCACAAACATATGTAACTTCTTAGACTGGTACATGTGTATGGTTTATTTGACAAAACTACCAGATCCAAATATTGTTCCTTATACAAAGGATGTGATTGGTCATGTAGCGCTTTGACTGTGCAGAGTGGTTGTCTTCTCATGGAGCCTATCTGTACTAAACACCCTGAGAATCTGCTTGAATCATCAGTTAATTAAGCCATGACCAAGAATGCGGGTTTTATTATAGACAATGTATAATCCTGATCCAGATTTATTTATTTATTTATTTATTTATTTATTTATTTATTTATTTATTTATATTTTACTTATTCACTTTACATCCTGCTCACTGCCCCATTCCAGTCACCACCTCCCAAAATCCTTCCCCCCCCCCCGCCTTCTTCCCCTCAGCAGATGGGGGCACCCCTGGATATCCTCCTACTCTGGCACATCAAGTCTACCTGAAGCTAAGCACATCTTTTCTCACTGAGGCCAGACAACGCAGCCCATCTAGAAGAACATATCCCATGTACAAGAAACAGCTTTTGGGATAGCTCCCGTTCTAGTTCTTCGGGATCCACATGAAGACTAAGGTAAACATCTGCTGCATATGAGCAGGGAGGCCTAGGTCCAGAGCATATATGTTCTCCAGTTCGTAGTTCAGTCTCTGAAAGCCCAAGGGACCAGGTGAGTTGGCTCTGTTGGTCTTCCCGTGGAGGTTCCATCCCCTTTGGATCTGCAATCCTTATTCTTATTCTTCCATAAGCATCTAAGCTCCATCCAGTGATTAGCTGTGGGTGTCTGCATCAGTCTGAGTCAGTGGCTGGGTTAATCCTCTCAGGACAGCCATGCTAGACTCCAGTGTGCATGCATAACAGAGTAACATTAATATTGTCAGGTTATTAGTCCTTACCCATTGAATGGGTCTTAAGTTGGGTCAGTTATTGATTGGCTGTTCCCTCAAGTTCTGGTCCATCCCTGTCCTTTCACTTCTTGTACACAGGATAAATTTTGTGTTGAAAGTTTTATGTGGGGGTTGGTGTCTCAATTGCTCCACTGAGGTTCCTACCTAGCTACAGGAATTTTTGTTGAGAAATATCCATATGAGCTGTTTCTACAAAGCATTTTGAGGTTTATGAAGATCTTCTTGAATGATAGTAAGCTTGGTAAAGCTAAAGAAACACTTCCAACTGATTCCCACTCTAGAATAAGAATTCTATATAATTAAAAATATTATTACAATATTTGATTACTGATTTTGTGAATTCAACTCAAATATACATTTATTGACACTGGATTATTGTTTTTAGTTCTGTGGTTGTCTGAATTATGCATGGAAAATGTAAGATTTATAAAACAAAAAGAAACAATATACATATCAGCAATGGGAAAATTATCTGAGGAGATTATAGATTTACAGGATAGTTCACTTTCCTAAGATCTGACAAATGGGTTCCTCTGTAAATTTATCAGATTCCTTGCAATATAGGTTTCAACTGAGCACATTTTATTGTACAAGGCTTATTAGAAAGTCATTTAACACAAACTCTTGGGGACAATTTGAAGTTTTCATGAGAATCAAGGTCCTAAGACATCTCAGCAACAAGCCAGGACATTTTTCTTTTTGCCAAGTGACTTGAGTGGAAGCTCTTACTAGGAAGATGACACTCTAGAAAACCCCACTTATTCCTATGTCAACTCTTCTCTTCTATATCTATACTTAATTAATCTTTCTTTTTATGCCTTAAAAACTCATATAAAACATTTTGCCTATTCTTTCTTATAATACACCTTTTAGAGTTCATTGAAAGTCTATAAAATTATGACAAAAAAATTCAAAAACTTGAATTTATCTGTTGAGTATCAAGGGACAACCACAAACATATGATAGCTTAAATAAAGAAAAAAATGCTTCATGTGTAACTAAAAGATAGTACAAATTTTCATAGACATAGAAAGGACATTTTCAGCCACACAGAATATGGGGCATTTTTTCAGTTAGTTCATCATTTCAGTCATTCAGCAAACTATTGTATAGGGAGTTAAAATGTGGAGGTAGTAAGACTAAGTCTACAAAAAGTAGAGAAGTAGATGTTTTTCTCAGGCTACTCAGAGAAGCTAAATTATTGCCTGGCAATAGTAGTGTAGTGTGATAATGTTTATAGGAACAGTGCACAGGTGGCATTAGAAGATACTGATGAGATGTGAAGCAGAGGCAAGAGATGCTCTAGAGAGCAACTCAGACCTTTGGTTCACTCTAGAAAGGAAAGTGTGGTTTATGTGCATGGAGAGGGGGATGGTTGAGATCCCTAGAAACAAATGCTATGTGAAATAAGGCAACCTGGTGAAGAAAAATGAGCAATGGGTACAGGATAAAACACTGTAAGAAAATTTTCACAATAAATCCAAATGATGACACTACTATATCTGTCTGTTTTACTTGTTCTGTACTGATTGAAGGGATAGCATAATATAGGTTTCTGGATGCCTAGTCTTGTTTCCCAGATGCTCTTCCATTATTTTTATTGGTAAATGAATACAGTTCCACTCCCTCCCCCATGTTCCTCCATTTCTTTCTACTTAGGAACTTGCCCTTTCAGTTGCTTCAGAAACTATTTTAAAATGAGCAAATGAGGAGTCTGGCTACTTCACAGGGCAGTGTAAATTGTCTCCATATTTCCAGTACAGGGTGAGATAGATTTACATTCTATTCTTCAAAGTCCCCCTGGGAGTCATTGGAAAGCTGGACATTTCCCAACATTTTGTTGTTTCTTAGCTCCTTCTCTTCACCAGCTTAGGCCCCACACCTCATGCCATTTTCTCTTACAAGTATTGCTTAATAAATCACTTTCATAAATCCTCATCTCAGGCTCTGCTTCTAGGACCAAAGCCAAGACAAGTGGAGTCTGTGTTTCATTCATCTTTGTGTCAAAGTAGCAAATAGTGGAGACAGGCCGTAAGCACTGAAAAATGAATTGTTAAGTGAATGAACATGAACGATGCTTGTTTTTGATAGGATTCAAGTGCACAGGATATTTGACATCGGATAATAGTTAATATTTATTGAATATTTGACAAATTCTCAGAATCTTGTTAAATTTATTGCATGTATAATCTCATTAAAGCCCTTAAAGACCCCATGAGGTAGATGGAACGCTATCTACGTCTTATCAGTATTGAAACTGGATATAGCACTCAGTTCTCTTGTCTGTGAATACCCACAAATAATAAACGAGAGCTTACAAAATCTCATTTGTCGTTTCATTTTTAGTTGTTGGTAGAAAGACGATAATTAGAATTCCATTAATTATAATTCATTTTAAAGACTTTTTTTTAAAAATCTGAGATTCAGAGTGTGAAATGTGTAACAGAGTTGCCAAATACTAACTCAGGAGCTAGATGCATTGTTTGATTTATTTAAAAGATACTAAAAATCAATATCCATAAAAATACTTAACTCTATCCTTGTTTATACAGTTTCCTAGTTTGAGGCTAGCCTGGTCTACAAAGTAAATTCCATGTTAGCCATGACTACATAGTAAGATTCTGTCTCACAAAATAAAGAGAAGAAAGAATAAAGAAACAAAGAAAAAAATAAAAAAAAAAAGAAAAGAAAAGAAAAGAAAAAAAATTTCTCTCCTAGAGTGTCACCATACTATTAATAGGTAAGGTCATGAATGCTAATTCAGTATTTAGATTACATAAAGTACAACTGAATTTATGATATAAAATCATGTTTGAGGGTTTTTTTTTTCCTGCCAAAGTAAGCCAGTAGTGCATTCCCACATTCCTGCTGCCCAAATGAATGTTAAGCATTTTGTTCAGTGCTCACAAAATCCGTCTTGACAGTGTTTAATAACAGAAAAACTATCAAGTAGACTGTTATAGATAGCCTTCCAGATCCCAATTTGAGTGGAAAGTAGTGATGATATTTTTTTGTGTGTGGAAATAGTCTCCATAACACTTAAGATCAACCGTATGTGAAGAACTACATGCTCATCAAGGCAATGGCAAGGGAGTAAATGTGCTTGAAGAGTAGATGCTTTGAGTTCACAGCAATTGAGATGCCAGCGACAGAGTATGGAAATTAGTAGCACCTTGTGCAAAGCCAAATCCAGCTGTATTTTGCTCATAACCCTTAGCACAGTTACATTTACTGAATGAGTTCTCTAAAAGAGAAAAGTAATCTGACCAGCAAAATGTCAATATAATTTTATGAATTCTAAAAATGCATCGTTTTCTAAGGAATTTATGTGAACAGCTAAATCTGAGTTATCCATTCACAGGAAAACTAGTTCACAGACACTATGAGTTCAGCAAACGGAGCTCAGTGATGAAATAAGTCAGCACACCAGTGGCAGGTACAAACAGCATCCCCTTAGAGATTTCAGGGTAAGTTTTAAATATGATTATTTCTATGTTGCAAGGGAATGCAACATGGGTTTAAAGCATTCTCAAATGGAATAATAAGCAGGACTGTACTGAAGAATTATCTATACAACTCAGTGAACTTCTGTGTAGTTATAATATAAGCATTTGTGTTGATGCTGTAAAGCTTCATATTAAATAAAACACTCATTATGTTCTAGACTCTGGGACTAGTTAAACTTTGTGTGTGATTATTTTTTATATATTTGCAAGTTTTTATAATAAACCCTGAAATATTATTAAAAATTAAAAAAAAACCTGGCTTCATCTGAAATTATTGTGATTCATAAATTTGAAGTGATAGACACAAAATACATATATTTTTATAGTTTTAAACCTTAAGTGATTAATATGTAAAAGTATGTTTGGAAACTAAGTGCCAAGCGTTTAACACATGTATAAATGTTTTCAGTTGTGGTGATGATACAGTATAGCATCTAACTACTAGTATATATGATCATCAATATATCTGATAGTTATATGAACGTGTGTACATGTGTGCTTGTGAAAGTCCCTTATTTTTGTTGGATATGAAACTTGTTTTGATCTGAATAGCTTCAAGATATCTGAAAATGATCTTTAAGCCTAAACAGGTCTATTCCATTGTCTTGAGGCAAAAGTAGCTCAGGTTTGAGGTGGTTTAAACACTGAAGGGAAGGGATCCCATGCCTACTGTGAGATTCTTATCATTTTAGTAAGTTGACTCTCATACCTGAGAAAAACTGAAAAACTTCATTTAATCTTAGACCAGACGTTACCCATAGCTGGTTATAACATCACTCTAAGATTTCAGAAATACAGTAAGATGTGGCAGTTTTCATGAACAAACACTAATTTTTCAAGGTAATCTTGCCTAGAACAGATCTGTCTGTGATGGCACGTATTGTAATGTATATTTTTTTCCATTTCACTTTTAAAAATTGCCCCTCTCACATCTCACAAAACAAAGGAAAAGCTCTAATCTACTTGTGATTTATTGTAGTAGATTGTTCTGGGATGTAAAAATCTCAGAGGTTCCAAAGGAACAATTCAAAATATCGATGTGAGTGTTGAAAAATAATGATCCAGCCCTCTGTGTGAAAAATCCTTCTGCAAATCAGTTGTTTCCTAATTTTTATTTTCAGCAACATTGATGGAAGATCACATGAATATGTCAGTGGAGACCTTTATTAATCATGACTTTTTTATATGTAGTCATCTGTAATTTTGGAATATAACAGGTAAGTGGTTTAAAAACTGAGTTACACATTTTTAAAAAATCTCTTGCTAATGTGAAGAGCGTGGGTCATCTTATACACTTGCAGAAATGGTCATATGGTTCTAGGTATAAGCAATACTTCTTTAAACATTTAGAAAAAACATCTCAAAATGAGTTCATTCATGTGACATGCAAGGATGACCTGTAAATATTCTAAAATATAAGCCAAACCAGAGTTTACAGTGTCCACTCGAGAGTGTTTGCTTTGAATACTGAGGTCCTTACAATACTTAGTCTAGATTTCATTACAATATTGTATTACTTGACATGTGTAGGACTAATTCAATGTCTCATTTCTGTATTTCTATCTTTTGGCTTCAAATGTGTACTAGTGTTTACCAAGTTTTGGTGCTAGTATAAACATTATCATAAGAAAATAATCAGTCACTGTTGCTGCTGTGCAGACACAGTATTTTATACTGCTCCCACAGCACTCATGGTTTGAGATGCACTGATTAGCAGTTAGGTTTTGTTGGGGGAGCTATGCTCTACATAGCTAATCCTGTTATTTATAATTAATGAAAGTCTTATTCAGTTTTCAAGAAACTTTAATTTATTTTTCCCCACTGACTTGTACTCCACACAAGGGATTCTAATAAAATGTGGAAAGGTTTGGAATATTTTGTAAAATTCAAAATTTGTTTTGGCTGTTGTTATGTAAAAATCTTATTCAGACTTAAAATGTTCTCTTGCAGCCTCATTATACCTGGTGGTATTTTTAGGCATGTAAGATATTATTATAACTATCAAAATTCCATAGAGTGACTATTTTTCTAATGTGGTTAATTAATGTTGATTGATAGTTTGATTTTAATCTATGAATAACCATGTTTAGTCAAGACTTGTAAGTTTTAATATAACACATGCTATGTTGTATGAATACTTAAATTTTCATATATGTTGTTCAATATTGGTATAATATTTTTATAAAGACAGAATAACTTAATATTATAGGATCTGAATTAAGAGTCTGTTTTATTTTAATTATATATTATTCTGAAAAAGACAAATTCATAAGAAAATGAATCAGATAACTGGTAATCAAGACCAAAGAAAATTTGGAAGATTGGCAATTACGAGATGAAATGGATCTGGTGGGAGTATGAAAATCTATTTTTTTGAATAATTGTGAAGATTTATATAAAGTGTTTAAACTGTGTAATCTATACCATTCTGTTAAAATGATGAATGTTCGTCAGCAAATTATTCATTGATGCTTGGAATTTAAAAAAAAAAATGTGCCACACAGTTAAATAGCAACATTATGCTTTAGTTAATTTTAAAAAGTGTTTTCAACCTGAGTGGAAGTTATTTCAAAAGAAGTGCTTTGAAAATGTGCTAGATTTGACATGAAAAATGGGTATTAATCTGTTCTGCTCAACAGTTCTGTGGTCTTAGATGAGTCACTTACCTTCCCAGAACAAGCTCATTTGCAACAGAGACCTTCATCTCCTTCATCTAGCCCTCTTAAAAATTCCATCAAATACTATTTGAAAATATTGGGGCCAGGGAAGCAATTACAGAAATATCCATCAGACTCGAATGTGACATGCTGTTAAGTATCCTCTTCATCTTGTCCTTAAATAAGGCCCCATAAGAACTCTTCACTTGAGAGGCAGCTTCAAGTTGGGAAAAGAATACTGTGCAAAAGAAGGAATTCCTTTTATTTGCTTAGTTTTCAGAGATTTGCATTATAAAGTGAATTGTGCTTCCATAATTGAAAGAGAGTGTCTGGAGTAAAATAATATTATTACACTACTTTACTGTGTTTCCATTCACTAAGCTACTTACCATATGCCTACCTGCCTTAATTTGATTATATAAGCTACTTAATCTGTGTGATCAAGAAGACATTGTTAGCACTTGTGTCACTGATTTTTCCTCTTCAGAAGACACTCTAACCAGGTTCCTTCCTGCTCACCTTTCCCAACTAAATCCAGAGTGATGACAAACTTGTCAGCTTTGACTGTGTGGCTACAGACCACATTTCAGTCTTCCATTAATTTCTGTCAGTTACTCAACCCTTTTTGCTGATTTAGTTGTCACAGGTAATTTTCAACACACTTTGTCATTTTTGTTTTACATTGGTCAGTGGTAGTTTATGTTTCCCACAACTATAACCTTAACTATGCAATAATCAAGACATGTCATAGTTCCAGTGAATATATCCAGAGCACAGTTCCTTCATCTATGGATCAGAGAACACTGGAGGGAGGACAGAAAGACTGCATGTCTCAGAATACCAGGACTTTTTCTATGAGACTGCCTCTCATAGAAAGTGATGCATAGAGAAACCTAAACAATGACAATATTAATAAGTATGTTAGCATGGAAAGAGAAAAGTGCTTAGTGGTTCCCTCCTCTAGGCAAACAACTACATGTGACTGTTGACTATGGAGAGTCTGAAAATTAGTCACTCCTAGAGATGAGCCACCTGATTGGTTATTGAATACAAACATATGGGATACACAAACATCAGAAGCAGACTTAGTAAGTTGTATCTACATATCTGTGCATTATATAGAGATAACAATAATAATGAAAGAAAAACAGGTTTTAAATTTAAGAATGGAGCTGGAGTCAAGGGCTAAGTAGAGGGATAAAATGAGGGAGTGTCTTAAAAAAAGGAAAGAAAGGAATGATGTAATTATATTTTACTTTAAAACGCATGTATAAAAATGATATAAGTTAAAAATAAACCTCAACATACTTAAAAATATTTGTGTATGGGTTGTGAGAAAATTAAACAACCTATATCACAACTTGGGTCATCTGTGCTATAGTGAGACAGGAGTTGTGGGAGTAACCAACTACCTTCCGAGTAGATTTGAAGCCTGATCCCCAAGTGGCAACCTATGCCTGGTACTGAAACCTAACTAACACTCCATATCTGGGGATTTGATAGGGAGATGCTTACTATAGTTGTCTAACTAAATCAACACATTATCAAACTGTCTTTAAATAGCTGTGCTAAAACATATAGAGTCTGTTATGCTTTGTCCATATTAAAGACAAAAGCTACTGTTGGCTTCAAACCGAAAAATGTTGTCTTAACCATGTGATATCTTTCTATCCTTGAACAAGAATTATCTGTTACAATCATTATTTTCATTGGGATATTCAGAGTTTCATCGTTTCTGTTCATAATGTGTTAGTGTAACGCTTAAACATTTAATTAGGTTGTACACTGATGTATATTTTGTTTTTAATGTAAGCTAAATTTGTTTGTTTGTGCTATATTTAATGATGTTTGACTTGTTTTCTAGTTTTGTGACCTGAAACCATGTCCTGATTGCTTATCAGCTTCTGGAGTTTCACTGTCATTGTTGAGATTATTCCTTTATATCATCCCAGAGATGCTTTACGTCTCTTAAGTAAATGTGGCTTTACTTATCCATTTGTTTAATTCTCTATTAAAATGTCATTTCATTAGCAAGTACTACCAGCCTTATTACAAAAGAGTGGTGAATAAGAACAACTTCTCATTATTTAGGATGCTAGTAGAAGTGTACCAACTCCTATCCATTAAGTGTTCTGTTAGTTACAGATTCCTTTTGAATTTTATTATTTAAATATTTCTATAGTTTTTTCAGTTGTTTCTGTGTATATCATAGGGTCATTTAATTGTTCTTCCTTAGTATGTTAATATGTTGGAAGAAATTAAATAATAAATATTTATTTAGTATTAAAAAAATAATAAAATAAAAGCCTCTCTTTAGAGTGAGTATCGGTGAATCCAGACACTCATGGCTGCTGATAGAATAGAATATCTGATAGTCAAGGGCCCATTCCTGAACAAGGCATTTGTAGCACAGGATACATAGCAGAAGAAATCAGGAAGTGTCTAGGAGCTAAAAGATAGAGTTAAGAGCTCAAAATACCTCCAGAATTAATTCAACTATTATTATAATCATAAAGTCACAATTGATTTTATGTGCACTGGGCCTGTACAAGGCTGGCCTTGTCACCAATTAGTTACAGAGGGGGAAAATAGCTCATAGGTTGCTAGTCACTACTGGTGAACAATTGTGTATTGATGAATTCTGGGACAGAGAAGCATTGTCGCCAGTTATTTGTCTACTTTGAAATCAACTAGTCTCCAAGAGATAGTTCAGACAGACATAAACAAAAGGCAAAGAGAAGAAAGACATCAACCTGACAAAGTGCTTTTTAGGTAGAAGGTTGGGTAGACAGGCATAATGGAGAAATGTAAACAGGTAGAAGGTGTGAGTGGTCAGTATTTGTTATGTATTGTGAGAAACTTGTCAAGTTTAATTTATATGAAAATGGTGGAAAGATTGAGTTGTAGTTTATGTCCACAAATAACCTATATGAAAACCAATAATGACAAGCTATGCATTTATGAAGAGGGATAAATTTTAGTCAACGAACTACAATACTTATAGACTGAAAAATGGAAAATATTAATGAAAGAAATTAAATCAGTGACTTTGTAAAAGGTAGTTGGTACAAAAACTGTCTAAGAAAGTAGATAGTATAAACTGACTATAGAAAAGTTGAAGATGCAAGAGAGAAGGAGATAGACAAACTAAAGACGTATAATGATATTGTATGGCAATCTTGTACTTAATAGGTAATTAAAAACAGAAGTACAAAAAGGAAAACAGCATTTGAATAGAGGGACTATGGTTCAGGGGATAATCCTTCTTCAGAAAACCATAGGTTATTAGACGAAAATTTGTTTTAACAGGTTTGGTACAGAAACCTATGAGTTGTCATTGGTCCTGTGTGCCTACCAGATGGATAGTAAGGCCCCACTGCTGGATATAGCCACAAAATTCAGTTATATGTCACAGAAGAATCAAGCTGGAGCTGACCCATGCCCCCTTCTCGCTGAGTAGCTTTTACAGTGTCAGAGGTGTATGACAGGATAGTGCTGGGTCCATTTTTTTCATAATTGTCTATTATTTAGTTTTAGTTATAGTTTTATTGTTTAGTTATAGCTGTGTTTTGAGCTGCTTTAAAATTTTCATACTTTCAAATTATTTAGAGATGCTTGATTTCATTGCTAAACTATACCACTGATATTTCACATGCGTTCAATATTGTGCAAATTGCATCTCGATCCATGTTTGTTTCAGGACCATTAAAGCTTCTCCACCTTCCATTTAGATCAAAACATTTTCAAAGCATGAGATGGTACAGAAATGAACTCCCAATCTAAGTCTAACATGCCAAGGAAATCACTGTGCAGCAGGTTAGTGACTCCAGTCTTTGTCTGTGTAAACCCTCTAGGCTTGCTCTGCAAAGATCTATATAGCTATCATTCATGCATTATAGAAAAATGACATTAGAAGAGTCTCAGAGTTTCCCATAATTATTTACCTTATTTTTCTAGTCATGAAATAAACACAATTAGAAAAGGATTTGAATATTAGAGAGAAAGCAACAGATTTAAAGGCTTAATTAGTTCTCTATGTGGAAATTATATTCAGCAAGTTGGTATAATATTTCTTCATTGCCTAATCCAACATGGAGAAAATTGACAATCTGCAAACACCAAATAATTTTCCAGAATCAGATAAATAGTAGAGACATTTTAATTATTATTTGAATATAAATTACTTGCTGTGTTTTAAATATTTCGTATGAATTGAATCCACTGAAATCAAAGAGATTAATAACTGTACACTCAAATTTCCAACTCTCAGGTACGAGTGCCATGCTGTTTGATTCGTTAAGCTGCTTATTGCTTTTGAATGCTCTCCCTACTTTTATGAACTCCCTTGTTGATGCATTTTGTCTTCAAAGGCAGAAAACATAAAGCTTCTGGTTGCCCTTGAAACCGAGATTCACAGCCCACAGAAGAGTTCCAACAATGAGCAACATGAACAGAAAGTTTCCTACAAATGTATTGTAACATTGCTCTTGTTTTTAGAAGAGACAGTAAATAAGGGCTTTACGTTCCAGCTTGATTGTTCCAGGTGCCTAGAAGCATTGATGTGTGTTATCCGTACAAGCTTCTAGTATTCAGCACCACCTGCCAATAAGATGGGAATTATTTGTAATCAAAATTTGAAATTAAAATCTCAGATAAATATTGATAATTTCATTAACATTTATTTAAATAGAATTACATTTGCTTTCCCCTTCCCTTTCCTTCCTTCAGGGCCCATCAGTTACCGTGATTAACCCATCTTCTTCCCTCCATCAAGTTGATAACCTTTGATTACTGTTGTTACATACATTTATTGTACATATTGTTACTACATACTGTTACATACGTGTATGTGCATGAACACATGTGTTTCTGTGTGTGTACATATAAAACTTCCTGAGGCCATTTTTGTTGCATGTATATGGCTTCAGGCTTGACCACTATACCTTCCTCTGTAAGTCTCTATATGATTTGTTGTTACAGGCTCTCTCATGAACCTGGAACATGATGATGTCTTGATGGGCAGTCATTCATCTCATAGACTTTATAGTTGTTGTAACAGTCCTTTAAGCATACACCCAATGTATTCTATATTAAAATGTACACAATAGCTAGGAAGTGGAAGCAGTTTATATGTTTGTCAATTATGAAGGGATGTGGTTCATATACACAATATAATTATTTTAAAATTAAAAAATAAACCATAAAATTTACAGGTTAACAGGTAGATATACTAGCAAAATACTACTGGTACATCAATTATTTCTAATGCTATACATAAACAACAAAACAACTGATACATCATCAATGCTTCACTGCTATAATAAGAACCAACAAAAAGGCTTCTTTCATCTCACAAATTACAGTCCATCATCAAGAGAAGTCAGGGCAGTAACTCAAGGCAGGAACTAGGACGCAGGCACTGTAGCAGAACACATGGAGGAAGGAGGCAAGGCCTGACTTGCTCAGTGTGCTTTCTTAAACAACTCAGGATGCCCTGAGCAGGGATGTACCACCTGCAGTCAGCTGAGCCTTCATCTGTCAATCAATAAACCTCTCTACAGACTTGCCTACAGACAATCAGCAGGCATTTTCTGATTTGAGATTCCTCTTTTTGGATAGCTTCAGTGAGTGAAAAGTTTATATTAAAAACAAAACCCAAACACTGAATAAAGAAACCCTGACCCAGAAAAACAAGTGACAAATGTTTTCCTATTCTAGCTCTGGAGTTTCAGGTTTGAGGATGTGACCTGTAGTAGCTACAGAGCTAGAAAAGTAGAAAGCAACCTTGGAATGAGGGGTAGAGCAGGAGTTGCAGACAGGTAGTTGGACACAAGGCACTGGGGCTGGAGAACATGAAGGGAAGATGAAGGGTACAAGTGGGAAGGCATAAGGAGAGATAAAGAACATACAGGATGCTTGAGAAAGCCAATGAAACATTTATATGCTTACTTATAAAGACATTTCATCTATCATCCATCTATATATCTACCTACATTTCTATCTATGTCTCTATTCATGTATCTATGTATCTATCTATATATCCATCTATCATCATCTATCATCTATCTAGATATTAATATTGATATGTATTTTTATTAGGAAGTGTGGCACACACAGATTATTACCCACATGGGGAAATGTTCTATCTAGATATATAGACTATATGACAAAAATTCCAATGCCAAACCAGGGACATCAACCTTTGAATTCTCATTAGGGAGTTCAAGAGACTCCTTAAAAATATAGGCTACTGCCATTGCCATTGGTTGCAACACAGAACCTTATGATAGAACCCTATTGCTAGTCCTGACCTAAAAGCCTCTTCCCTTGGCCTTAGGTCCATAGTATTGGAAGATGCTGTGAAAGCTATCATGCAAGAAAACTAATCAGTTTAAGATCTTCTGGAAGAAGACAGATGAGGTTGTAAAACTAGGATTGATTTCTTTTGGAAATCAATCAGAAACAAACAGCAACAAAACATTTTATTCACAGCCATTAACACCAAATAAATATAATTTTTTTTTAAAAAGTTGAGTTGCACCAGTTGAAATATAGCTGAGAAATGTTCTATTATCCATGTCAGCATGATAACATAATAGCAGAGTGTAAACAGATACTAGGTCTTCATAAAGGTGGTTGTCATTACATGAAGTCACAGTGCTCATAAAGATGCAATGCACAATCTATGGAAGGACTGAGGGAGAGCACAGTGATGTGTTGAGGACTGTGAATTTTAACTTTTAGTCAAAATTTTAAGTTTTATTTGAGCAATTTTAGTTTCAGAACTTCATTGTATTTATGACACCCATTCACTCTCCAATACAGTATTTGCTTTCTTGTCTAATCTGAAACACTAAAACTCAAAATCTGCTGTTAGTTCTCAAGATGATAGGAACACAAATACTTATATTTATTTTATTATTATATTTGCCTCTGATGAATTCCAAAGGTCCTTGGAGCTTCCCAGCATCCTAGTTCCCAGGCTAAATAGCAAAGTAAACCCATAAAAATGCAAATACATTAGAGAACAACACTGAGCTGCCCATGTTTGATGGGAAAGAATTGGTGGGTCAGACGTCTAAACATGAGCATGATCATTTTATGGGACAGTAGATATACTGCCCCCATCAACTTACATTGAGCACTGTGGGAGATAAAGGAAGCAATAGCAACTGTAGGATAGATTCTAAGAAGTGAACATTAAGAATACCTCTAAAGGCTAAATTGATTTCAAAGTATTTTGAAGGACTTAAATGGGGGCTTAGGTTGTATTTCAGAATATTTTAATTAAATCATGGTGGCTCAGAGTTTAAATCTCCCCTAAAGAACTAAATTGGGCAAAGATCGCTCATCAAATTGACGCTTTCTGATTCTTTCTCATTAATGAAAAACTCCATATGTGCTTTAACTGTGGCCTGACATTCCTTCTGGAGAAGTGCAATTAGAAGTGCTTAAAGGTCTGCTCTGTAAAAGAGTGGACTTAATATTTCCTGTGAGACTCTAGAGAACATATCTAGGACCAATGAACTGCATGGAGAGGGCAATCTTGTTCTGCTTAATATAGAAGATAGTCCTTAGAATCGCTCATTAGCCAGAATAATGTGCCTTTCAAGGTCATAAGCTTTATGTCAAAGACATACTTAATATGTGAAAAATTTTTGTACTTTTTAATTATGTGAGGATATTTTAAAATTACTGTAAGCCAAAATTTCAAAGTTCTTAACTCTTTTATTTTACATTTGATAGGATTGAGCTAAGTTTGTACAATTGTAATGGAAACTGTGCTATTAAGCAGTCTGTTTTAATGCAATATCTTTGCATTATATTGAACATGAGATAAAAATTAAATGGACTTATGTTATTTCAATGTACTAGCTTCTTTTTAAATTAGGACAAGATAGAAACAAGTATGTTGAATTTTTTTCATGTGCTAAGTTAGATGGGGTAATGCTTTTTCAAATATCCTATTATACACATACATATATGTACATTGTAGATCCTAGTTATTGGTGAAAGCAATTTGTCATGAGGACCTTAACAAGAGGGCCCTCATTAGGTTGAAAACTATGAACTGAATGACAACAAGGCCACTGCTAAAGGTTATTATTTTCCCTTGGGACATCAGAGATCTTGTTCCTTCAATGAGGAGAGATTCACTAGAACTCAAGTTTCTCTTAGATTGGTAACTCTTTGGCACACCAGAATGGGATTCTCTATTTACAGACTCTTAAAGCTTTGAAAGCATGAAAGAAGGGTACGTTTAATTTGTTCATGAACAAGTTTTCACCAAAGGAAAACAGCTGATGTATGATAAGAAGAGTAGCAACAAACTGATCTAAAGACCAAAGGAAGAAATGGGGATAGGTAGATATATACAATTCTCACCCTGTTGTAATTACATCATTCTATCAAGTTTATTCATTTTTACGTGTTGAAATTGGCAAGGAAATGAGTCGAAAAACTTCATGTGGTTAGTATGTTTGCTTGTTATTTTCAATTCTAAATGAAGTCAAAATAGTGATGAAGATCTGTTCAATATGCAGAAAAGTTGACAAACTGAATTTCTTTTTATGTGCTTCTTCTACACTGTCATAATTTATCAATTGTTTAATTGAAGCAAATCTCCAAAATAAATTCATTAACCTTAAAGGCTATATCAATAACTTTAAAAATAATTTTAAACTTTACATTTTAATTTCATATTGATATAGTTCCCACAGACACATATGTCAGGGAGATGTTTGCGTGGTGCAAAATTTAATACGGAGTGGAAATAAAATTTTGATTAATGAAATTGGTTACATCAAACCACATTATCTATTTTACTGATAAAATCGAGCCACAATATGGTTAAATAAGTTGTTCAAATTCTCATTTAAGTAAGCTCTGACGCTGAGATCAAACACAGGTTTGTTACTTTACTCTCATATTTATTTTACTGTATACTTTGAAAATGATATTTGAGCAGATTCTGATATTTAGTTCTCCATGGTGGAGACAAATATTTGCTAGAAAGGTTTATAAAGAAGGAAAGATTTATTTGGGTAAACACTTCAGAGATGTTGGTTCCTCGTAAGTTGGCTCCATCACTTTGAGACTAAAGACATGAAGAAAATCATGGAAAGGGCAATGCATGCTAGCCAATGATCATATCATGGTAGCCAGGAAGCTGAGCAAATCACAAGAAAGGGTGAGGGTCAACATACATATGTGTTGTGTGTGTGTGTGTGTGTGTGTGTATGTGTGTGTATGTGTATATGTATGTGTATATGTACATGTAACACACACACACACACACACACACACACACACACACACACTATAAAGCCCCCAGCTTCCAACTTCTACAATTCTACGAACTCACAATAGTCCATCCAAAATTTAGATTTAGCATTAGATTAAATCATTAACTAGGGTATAGCCGACATGATCTATTCGTCTCTCTCTAGAAAAGCCTGAGGTGTTTCTCTCCCCCAACCCCAACTCCTAAGCATCTTTCTGTCTAATCAAGTTGGTGGCCATGATTAACTGTCATGGTAACTAATGAGCTATTTGAGTTTCTTCTGATCCAATCAATTCTCCATATGCAATTAAGGTAACTAATGTGTTTAAGAAACCCCAGAATCTCATTATTTCCATTCTGTAGCTGAATTTAAGCCCAGAATTTAATTGTCCATACAATATGTTTCTACATTATTTTTCATTCGTACTCAAAAGTCTGATGCCAGATATTTTCAAGCCAGTAACCATTATACACTCAGTGTGTTTCCTTTCTCTTCCATATTTTATCATGTCTTCTGTTAGATATAATAACTGATATATTACCATACTGTGAAAACTCCATCCCTTTAAAGATATTTCATCCTATCATACTTACATATATATATATATATGTATTTCAGTGACCTACTTCATTTTATATTTTACATTGTGGTACAAATTAGTGCATACTAATCTATATTATGCATTTTAAGACTTTACCTTTATTTAGTAATATTGAATAACATCAAGTAACATTGTTATGAAATTAAATAAATTCAAGCTATAAATATCCTTTAAGGAATTTAAAATTTTCTCATATTTAAAAGTATTTTTTTAAAAGTTACTTTTTAATTTCTATCATAATTGTTTTATTTGCATGTATTTTGTAAGTTCACTGCATGCACACCTGGTACTTGCAGAGGCCAGAAGAAGTGTTCTAGATTTCCCTGAAACTGGATTTAGAGATGGTTAGAATATACTTTGTAGGTGCTAAAATCTTAACCTGCATCCTCTGCATGTTCAGCAAGTGCTTTTAACCACGGAACCATCTCTCCAACCCTTCATCTTAGATTTTCAAGATCATGACAAAAAATATAAAGAGGAGGCTTTACCTATTTATAAAGGTTATAGATTATCTCTTTCACCACATATACATATCAGAATACAATGAAATTATCAACTATCTGTATGATCTCATTTTATGCTGCCAAAGTAATTTGGGATCTTTAAAAAGCTCATTTAGGACTGAAAAATTGTTCAGTGGTTAGGAGTGGTTGTTGCTCTTGTAGAGGAACAGAATTCAACTTGTAACACTCAGGTAAGGCATGTTAGAACTGCCCTCTAATTCCAGCTCTTTTGGCTGCCAGGGTTATGTGGTTTTGCATTCCATTTTGCCACCTAGATGTGTGAACTCCATTTAGGTAGACAAAATGCAAGGTGCTATAATACATTTTACCTACACCGCCATCCGGTGATGGGCTTTCTGGAAGCATCAATGCACCACTCGGTGGGGTGTGTGAGAGAGAATGCAACCTGGCATGGGGCCTCAGCCCAAGTAGCACAGGCTGAGGCCAAAGCTCAGGTTCCCTGACTCTTGGGCATGCAGACAAGACTGGAAATTGTGAAGAGGATTAGGAATGGAGGGGGCCCTTGGGTTTTCAATAATGCCAGGGCCCTGGGGAGGGGATCTCTAGCTTAGCTTAGTGGTGATTGTCTGAGAGCTGGTTGGTTGGGGTCTTCTGCAGGAGACTTAGGTGGCAGCTCTGTATAATGAAGGCTTCCTCCACACACACAAACACACACCAATGGCAGTTCTTAGTGGAAAATGGGTGTGTACCACTTCCTCAGGGTGTACCACATATTAAATACCTTTGCAGGAAGGAATTTCCAGGAAGGGAAGCTTATTGGCTAATCCTTCAGTGCTCATCTAAATACCTCAGTAGCACAGAGAACTCTCTGTTTTGTGCTACGTGACTAGTAGCATTCTTTATGTGGGGAGCTGTGACCACTTGTTTCAGGCTAGGAAGCTGGTCAAGGGTAGGTGAAATACCTACCATCCCCATGGATGAGGTGCTGAGGTTTCTGAACCTACTCAACCTTACCAAGTTTCCTGGCATGGTCCATTGTCCCACAGGCATTAGGCAAGCACACACACACACACACACACACACACACACACACTTAAAAGTAAAATAAACTTTTAAAATAGACTTTATTGTTACACTGACATGAATACTATTTCTTTTAATATTGTGTCATTTGGGGACATTTACTTAATATAGCTAAACCTGAGTGTCCTTCTAGAACTGATTTAGTGCATAGGGTCTGCTCCTTGTGGTCAATTAAAAACACAACATCATCTACATCTCACTGCAAGAACATCCTCTTCTGTCTTGCTCCTCTATTTGCTGTTATCCTTTTATGCTACCCACTCCAACTTGTGGCAGACAAGTTGTTCTAAAGGGATAAAACGGATGACAGTGACACCAGGCACCCCTGCAGAGTCAGAACTGAGGCAATGATTACATTGTAGCTCTAAGAGAGCTACCTGTTTTGCCATGGTACACAGCCCAGGTTCATCCTTTGTTGCCATTTTCAGAAAATTCCAATGCTCTGTTAATTGCTTGAGGACTGACTTGAAGTCATCAAACTCCTTAAATTTTCTTTCCAAGGAAGCCATGGTGATTAAGTCTCTTCTCTGTCCCCCACCTCCCCAATCTCTACTTTTTGTCTCATTGATCGACATATTGTAATGAGTAACTTGTCTCTCAAAAATGCAGGAGATTGGCCTTTGACCAAAAACATATTTGGATATGATCATGTCAAATACCATAGACTAGTTTCTCATTAATAAACATTCTGTCAAATTTCCATCTTCATATAAATGAATGCAAACATTGTTTTCATTGGGAAGAGAAGAAACAGCTCTCACTCAATCTCATCATGGATAAAAGATCCAAAACAGTTTCCATATCTTTATCTAGAATATATTTGGTCAAGAGACAAAAACTTTAATTGAGAGAAATGAGATTCTGTATTGCAAATACCTAAGCTACATAATCAAAATACATAAAATTGTACTAGCAACACATTCCATTCCAGAAGTAGAAAAACCATTGACACAAAAGAGTTGTAAATACTGTCCATAGATAGTATAGAATTTTGTCATACAGATATTATTACTAATCCTGGGAGTGATGAGGTTTATCCACTTTGCCATAGATCTATATTGTGAGAATGTCTTTGTCCCTGGTTCCAAGTTCCTGGCCCTACCCTCTAAAACTTTTTGTTTCTCATTGTTTTCCTGTACCAAGTACAAGGTCATTTGATTATATGATTTATGGTATACCTTTACTCTACCTTAAAAATTGGGTAGCTCTCAAGTTACTATACATCTTAGCAGGTAGCATTTTCTGACTGTACAAATCACTGAGGAACTTTGCCACAATGATATTCACTAGAGCCCCAATAAGAGTAATTACACTAGTAGCTCAAGCCTGGACACTTTTAAAAATAATATTAATTCCCTCTGAATTAATAAATCCATCCAGTGTATTTTGGCTGTATCCACTTCTAACACCTCTCATATCACCTCTCTTTACTCTAACTTTTCTACCTACTCAACTTTGAGTTTTCTTCCTCTCTCCAGCTCTGCTTCTGGAAAATTCTATTTAATAACACTCAAGTCTTTAAAGCAGTATGTGAGTCACTTGATTTAATGAAAACATCACACTGACAGACTATTTCTTAAGATAAATTAAAGATTCTCAACTTTTAAAACAAAATTAGTGGTGACTACGCCATGGATTTAGTCTTTACCTATCTGTTATCTCTTCCTGCAAACCTCAAAATTTCTAGAGGCTCTTTTTATTTCACTTTTTTTCTTGTAAGGTGGCCAATTGTTTTCTTAGCTAACTTATTTCTTATAGTAGCTTCTGAAATATTGATGGTTTCAGACAAAACAAAACAAAACAAAAATCACCAGATGGAGTAAAACAAGCATAGAAAACACCTTTTTATGGGTCAAGGCTATTACGATAGGGAAAGATTGAACCTAAATCCTCTGTGGAGAAAATGAAGAAGAAATTAGAGATTTTAAATGCTGGAGTGTAAGAATGGAAAATTACTGGAAGACACAGGGGAGAGATGAGTCAATAGGATTAGACCATCTATGTTTGCTAAAGCATGCTTCATCAAAAAGTTAGGCACCAACTTTCCCCTAGGGACTGAGTAGTAGGAGCCAGGTCTTTGCTGATGATAGCATTTCAAAGGTGTGTTTTTCTCTCATTGTGAAAGACATCCATGGTCTATAAAGAATTTACAATTTAAAGAAGTAGAGAACAGATTTACAATTACAGGTTTTTTGAAATAGTGCTTTAATGGACAAGGAAGGGCAAATGGTCAGCAATTGTCCAAATGAGGAGGGGTCAGGAGCCCTGTCAGTCACTAAATCCCATGAAGTGTCATTTTTTAAAATTTTTTTTACAAAAGCCAAAACTCATTGCACACATTACCCACCTTACAAATCACCACAAGGAAGTACTTTACAAACTATTTTGCATCTTTTACACATAATGTGGCTGTTTTTCAAAGATTCACTGACAGTTTGGACCTTTTCCTTCTCTAATCCCAGAAGCAAGTGCCACATATTTCAGGCTGATCTCACAAAAGAGTCTCATCTCAAGTGACAATTTTATTAGATTTTGTTTCATAGCCTGAAAATATAAATGGCTTATACATAATTTATTTTATTTCTCACTCATACTAGATGTCATTAGCTATGAATTTCATGTGTCTCAGTTGTGTGTATCCACTATTCAGGAACTCATTGACAGGCTGACTGCATTTAAACCAAGCTATTTTCTTAGCAACGGGTTGGGCAAGAGTTGGCAGAATTACAAAATGTGAATTAGACCTGTATAGATGATGTGCTTGTCCCACACCTGCCCCACATTTTGCTGACCAAAGAAAGCCAAATGGAGTCATGAAATTGCTACCATGGGAAGTCTCTAGAAGTCACATGGCCGAGAGGATGGTTTTGATTAAAAAGGAGGCATAAACATTTCAGAACAAATTCACTGCCTGTTATAAAATTGCATTGTAAGAAGGAACTTGAGAGCTTGAAGACAAGCAGACAGAGAACAACATTGGATTTTAAAATGTTGAATCGAATTTTAATTTTACCAATACTGATTGCTTTGCAGAACGCTTGTGGAAAACACCACATGATCTTGTAATTGGAAAACATTTGGGAAATCAATTTTTCAGTGAGTAGTTTAATGTTTAAGTTCATTTGAGTGAGGTCTTGGTCAAGTGGCAGTCAGTTGAATGAACTGGAAAAGATCGCAGAATAGTGTTTGGCTCAAGCCAATTCATTTTATTTTACTGCTTCCATCCATGGGCTCATAAATATTCATGACATTTGAACGTGGAAAGGAAATAGGTTCTGCAGAACAAGTGTTATAAAGTAAGCACTTCCTGTCATATATATTCAAATAAAAACAGACAAAAGATGTGACTATGTTTTGATTCATGCCAGATATTCCAGCAGTTAAAAATAAACAAACTGTAAAATTATACTGCATTTAGGGTTAAGAATAAGAGAAAAATACATCATTGTAGCGAGAGATCTAAGTAACTTTCCCCTAAATTTGAATGTATAAACTAGGTGGTTTCTCACCTGAGGCACTGGAGTTGTAGTTATGTATATTTACTATGAAGTAACATCCAAGGGACAAAGACTCTGAAAAAGTGACAGGATTTGGAGGAATCACTGCTTTTCTTTCCTTGGGGGCTAAACCAGATCCTTAGGGTGCAAGGGCAGGTGAACTAGAGCACCAAAGGCATGCTTTCTAGATAACAGGAGTGATAATAAAGTGTCAGTTTTAGTGATTAGGTATGGATTCAATGAAATACTTTAAACTCAGCCAATTGGAAATGACTACAGACCTCAGCCTCATAATTTCTCCAGTTCCTAAAGTGCATTTCCCACTTTAAAATTCAACTCAGCACAGTGGGGCATATATTAAAACTATTTACACACACATAGGCTGTGGTAATCTTTCAGGTGTTTTGCAGAATTGGGTAAATAGTTATCTCCTGTCTTTCTTGACCATTCTTTACATTTTTGGATATCTGTATTATTTTACTTGGGTGTCTTTGTCATCCAAAATATAAACTGAATTAAAAAAATCACAATTTCTTTAAATAACTGATATTTACAAACTATAATTAAGCATAGTTAGAATCTCCTTGATTTTTATACACATTAAACAAAGGAAAGTCTTCTATGGACTATATATTGAGGTGAGTGGCAGGGACCATGACTTGTTGGTTTTTTCAGTCTTCTCATGGTTACTGCAATCACTTACACACTTCCTAACTCTATCAAGGTCCAGCATTGATATCACAAGGTAAACCAAGGCAGGCAGAGAAAATTTTGGAGTTAGTGAACCAGGTGGAAAGCTGATGAGAGCTGGCAATTCAACTCTCTCTTGCAATTTAGGGCCAAAAGCTGATGGCTTCTGGCAATTTAACTCTCTCTTGCTATTCAGAGGCCAAAAGTTGATAGTTTCTGGCAAATT
Organism: Mastomys natalensis; assembly: GCA_021653895.1. Taxonomy (NCBI): domain Eukaryota; kingdom Metazoa; phylum Chordata; class Mammalia; order Rodentia; family Muridae; genus Mastomys; species Mastomys natalensis. The sequence goes on along the minus strand of JAJTUV010001406.1, from coordinate 573,990 downwards.
ACTACTGTTGATAGCAGCAGGGGAAAGAAACTTAGTTATTTGGGTTCTTTCCTCTTTGACTCAGGGACCCCTCTCTAGCCAGGAAAGAGACTCAGAGTTCCTTGACCTTTGAGAACCTGTGAGAAAAGAAGAGCAAAGTAAAAAGAAAAGAGAGATTGAAAATCAGACACCTACAATATTTACACTGGATGAAACTTAAAAAGGGTTTATCACACTTTATTATTATTCTTAGTTTCAATACCTTCTCATGATAATTGATTACATGGGTTTTAAAGCATTTTTACATTCCATAAGTTCATAGTAAGTTTAAGGCAACAGTTCATGTCATAGGTTGCTAAGACTTAAGGACTTACAGCAGGATTGTTTACATGTCTTTCCATTAAGACTAGTAAGTGACTGACCATTCATATTTTCTAGCCCCATAAATTCATTATAAATGAAAAGCAATCCTTTTTGATGCCATAAGTTAGTATGGTTATGTCAAGATACAAATCATCTGCCTTGTGCTTATTATTTTGAAGTCCTGTATAGATAAACTAGTCCATCATTTATTTTCTGTCCTTGTACCTACAATAAATTAACCATGCCAAGTTTATGACCTTTAGTTACCAGAGCCCTAATTCCTAACCTAGAAGGAATGTATTCCTTGATTGTAAATTTGTTTCAAGCCTGATCTCATTTTCTATTGCAATTAGACTGTGACACATAAGCTCTACTTGCAATGTTTATTCTATAGGGGTCTTGAGATTACTTGTATCAATTTAAGAGTTCTACAAAATCATCATCAAGAATTATGAAATCATCAATTCCTCTACACAGCATTGCTACATGAAAGTACATCTTCATGTTGATTCTGTAGGAGAACTGCCCAGTAGAGTGGGCTGATGCCCAGGAATTATTAGACTATGTAATAGTGGCAAGAAAGGCATATGATGAATTCTCTGAGGACCCTGCATCTCAGAGCACACCATCTATAGCCAGGAGAAATGGTGAGCCATCTCCAGAAAACTCATTTGCTGGCCATAGACTTTCTTAGATGGCTTCTGACAGAACTCCTTTCTGAGGAGTTATGTAGATCCTAGTGGAGATATCCTAGGTCCACAGATAGGTCAGATCCAAAGAACTGAAAGGTTGTTCATTATATAGTGAATATTAGTAACATTGTATAAATCTCCAGAGGACCAAAATAGAGATAAATGCAGATGGAAACATTATCCCAGAACACCACCTTTTTATTACTCTCACCATCTTTCAAACACAGAAAAAGAAAAATGGTATGCCATATCCATCAATATATAAATGACTAAAGGAATTGTTTTACATACTTGAAACAATAATAATGACACAAGTACATGAGCATAGTAGGAATTGTTAATCATAAAATAAAGTATGCTTCTCCCCAAATAGTTTGGACTAAAATAATAAAGAAAATAACAAACTAACTAAACCATCAAAAAATACAGTTATTATTCTCCATTGTTTTTAATTTTGATTTTTTCAGGACTTCATCTAACTTCCATTATAGTGGGAATTACTTGAAAGCCTACAGCTTCCCGCAAACTCGCACAAAGCTCTTGTAATTAACTCTTGGAGTTAATTACAGTAAAGAGTTTGCTATTAACAGTAGACATTTATTTAGCACTTCCTGTGCATCAGACACTTTCAGAGTCTTGTTACCACATGTGCATTTTATTATCAAGAACCCTAGTATGTCCTGTGCTGACCAAGAAATAAAAAGAGCTTGAGCAAGTCCAAGAATCCTGCAGCTGATCAGCACAACAGTTATTTCAGCTCAGGCATTTGAGGCTCCAACACCTGTGCTTTTAACAGGTATAGCACATTTCTGGGAATGTGCTGAGTTGCTTCTGCAGTCACACAACTCATTGCAAGTCTTCAGTGGAATCTGAGCAGTATCTAAATTTAAGTCAAAACCTCTCTCACTTCTCCAATCAGCTCTGCCCTACTTCAACTTCCCTCCTGCTAACACCAGACTCTGGAATAGCAGAGGTCGCTTCTAACAGTTTCAAAAAATATTGTAGTTTTATTGTACTTGGTGAGAATCGATCCTGCTTTCATCCATTTGTTTCATTAGTCACTTTGGCCTCTATCAAGAAGCTTACAGGAGATGAAAAGTCCCTCTTTCTTTCTTTCTTTCTTTCTTTCTTTCTTTCTTTCTTTCTTTCTTTCTTTCTTTCTTTCTTTCTTTCTTTCTTTCTCTCTCTGTGTTCACATGTGAGTATATAAATGTGGATAGATATGTATATGACATATACTGAGTATTCATTAATTTACACACATCATTAGAATGCCCAGGCCCGCAGAGCATACAGAAATTGAAGTCTGTTTCTTACTAAAACCTTGCACATTTTTCTGTTAAATGTAAGCAGAATCTTTTATTAGGGCAGTGGTTTTACAACTGGTGGGTTGTGACCTCCAAAAGACCACTGGAAAACAAAGATATTTATGTTACAATTCATAACACTAGTAAGATTACAGTTATGAAGTAGCAACAAAAAATAATGTTATAGTTTATCACAACTTAACAACTGTAGTAAGGGGTCACAGCATTAGGACGAATTAAGAACGACAAATATAGACATCAGGTGCTATATTTAATTGATGATACCCTTTAACTTATATAATTTATTGCTTAAAACTAGTGATTTTCCATTTTAAAATCTGGGCCGTTGTTCACTGTAAATATTAATGGGGTCAATGTGATGGTTCCTTTTGTTCATCGTATATGCACTGATGACATTTAGATGCTTGTATATTGTCCCTCCAGCCTGTAGTGATCACTGTTTCTGTTCTGTATTAACAACCTTGGTTCCTAGCTTCTGTATATAATTATCAGTATGCAGCTTTTCTTGTCTGTGTCTGGCTTGTTTCACTTAACATAGTGTCCTGCAGTTCTTTACTTCTTTTCATTTATCCTTCTCTCATACAACACATCCTGACTGCTACGACCCCTCCCTCAATTCCTTCCAGTCTCCCTCTCTCTCTACCTCTCCTTTTGCCCAGATAGATTCACTACACCTCTTTTTCCCCTTCAGAAAACAACAGGTTTCTCAGTTGTATCAACTGAACAGGGCATAACAAGATGTAATAAAACTAGTCACAAACCCTCATCCCAAGGCTGGATGAGACAACCCAGTAGGAAGAAAGTGATCCCAAGAGCTGGCCAAAGAGTCAGAGAGACTTCTACAGAAACCCTGAGTCATATAACTGCAGCATGCATGCAGAGGATCTAGCAAAGACCTGTGTAGCCACTGAGATTGCCACTATAGTCTCTGTGAACACTATGATCTGAGCCCTGCTTAGTTGATCCTGTGGGTTGTGATCTCCTGTTATCCTCCCTAAGGCTCCTATACCTCCTCCCTATAACTTCAATGATTCCTGGGGGTCCTCTAATGTTTTCTCCCAGAATCAGTGTGGTTTCACAAGCTCCACCTAATGTTTGTCAGTCACTGCATCTGCTTCCATCAAATATCTTGCTATAATTGCTAGAAGTCCCCTCTGTCATGGCTGATATATATACAATCCATTAATTTATTTATGATAAACTAGGCTGATTCCAGGTCCCAGCCATTATGAGTAATAGTGGTAAAATAAGCATGGGAATACAGGAGTCACTCAGTATATCATTTCATTCTCTTATGATATACAGTCAGAAGCAAGATTGCCAGGTCTTTTATGTATTTTAACATGAATTATTCTTACATAATCCTAAACAAAACAGGTAGATAAAACAGTTATTCAGATTAAAAATCTTCCTTAGAAATGCACGCTGTTGAAAGTCTATACTTCAAGAAAAATCAGTAAGGATTTAAAATATTTTAGTAGAGTGTTTTGGCTTTCTTGATATTTGAATTGTTTTCCCTTTGAATTCATTATCACTCTAAACTTGGTCATCTGTGTGTTCCTGTCTCCTTAACTCGTAAAAAATTAGGCTTTGTGTTTCATGTTTGTGTTCTTTATGGGTAAGGCAGATGGTTTTCTACATTTCTTGAAATGTGATTGGCTTTTCAGTGTAAACTTTTATGTTTCTGATTCCATATCACTTTGCTTATTTCATTTTACAGTTCTGTGACTACCTGTGAGGCAACTTAGGAGATAGGGTAATAGAATAATAAATCTTTACAGGGACATCTGATGCTAATCTTAATGTCCAAGTGCTAATAAAAACAGAAAGTATTACATATTCATATTCACACATTCTAGCCTTCTACCAGTGTTATAAAAATATTTATATCGGAAAAGTCACAAACAGCTTACTAGGAGCTGGTGCATCATGAATGTATTGTTCCAGAAAAATTACTTGCCCCTGAACGGAATTTGCATATTTCTTTGCATTGCAGTGTTGAATATGTTATGCTTGTTCATAGACTTTCTACTTTATTCTTCTTTGAGACTGATAGTGACATACTTGAATAATTTCTCTGCTATTGATCAAGCAGATAATTATAATAGTTTTCTTACAGCAGTGTGTTTTACCTAAGAACTTACATCATTTTATATTTTTTTTTAAAACCAGGAGATTTTTTTTTTTTTAAACCACAAGAGGCATTTGGAAAAACCTGAAAACTGTCCTGATAATGAAAAGATTTAAAGAATTTTCTTAGAAAGTTTTTTTTTAATGCCATCGTCTCCTGTTCTGACAATAGGGTGCAATATATCAGTTTCCCTTCTCACTATTGTCTTGCATTGTGAATATATTTCCACTGTTAGACTTTTGAGCTCTGCAGGACAATATTGGTCATGTTCCTGGTCAACATCCATTTGCTCGAGAGCAAGTGAGCATGTAAGTAAATATACTAAAGTTTGCTGATTGGATATCAATGATTAGGTTGAAAATACTTAAAATTTAGCAATAATGGAGGAAATCAGTAAGTTAACCCTAATTAGAGAAAATTTCACTGTAAAGAAGGTATAGAAAATCTGAACAATTAGTTTGAAACAACACAATGGCGTAAATATCTTATACACTTTTTTAAAATTGAGTTTCTATAGCTAGACTACTTGAAGACTGAGAAACAAGTAGAACAAGATGTCGAAAATAAATCAATGTTAAAAAATATTTTAACCCACATGTTATCCTAATTGTGTGCAGTAAGTACTAAATCTTAAAGACCTAAACGAGATTCATTTGTAGTAGAAGCTTCATTAGAGAAGCTGCCATTTGGGAAAGGGCTGAGTTTTTATAGACACAGTAACACAAAAGCCTGAGAATAGTTAGAGAAAGAATGGATGGTGTCCCAGCAAGGGATTGAGGATGGGCTTTCTAATGGGGATGGTTGTTACTTAACATCTCTGTGCCTCAGTGATTCCTTTGCAGAAGAAAATGCTAATGGCATCATCCTCAGTTGTCCTGGCTGTTAAATGAGCTGATAAGCATAAAGCTTTTAAAAGAGCCCTTGACACATAGTATGTGCTCAACCAAAATTAAATGACATCATTATTACAACGGCTAATAGTATTATTCATGAGGGACATGACAAGGAGAGTAGGACTTTTCAAGTTTAAAAAGGCCTGTAGAAAAAAAATGCTGAAAACTATGAACATTTCAAGAAACAATGAAGAATAGAGTTTGGGCATTAAGTGAGGGTATTGATTTAAAAGTGGTTGACAAAAGTGCATTTATTAAAATAAAAGTTGCTTAGCAATTTGATTAAAACTATTAATTTCTGTATTCCCTGTGTTTTTTTAGTTTCACTCTACATACCCACTGTCTTAATATCTAGCCTTAATATTGAGACTCAGAAAATACTTGATGTGACAAGAGATTATGCAACTAAAACTTAGTGGTATATACACAGACACACAGACACACACACACACATATGCATGCGTGCACGCATGTGTGTGTATCATAAATATATTAAGTATAATATATACTTAATATTGATATATAATATATTTTATATATAAAATATTTCTATATAGTTACATATATATATATATTCCTCAAGCTCCATCCACTGTTTGGCTCTGGATGTCTGTATCTGAGTCAGCTGCTGGTTAGAGCCTCTCAGAGGACAGCTTGTCCCTGTCTGTTCTCAGGCTGGAGGTTTAGATCCTGGGAGCTATGGTTGAATCTTTTGATACTCGTTCTAAAAAGGGCAAAAGCACCCTCACTTTGGTCTTCCTCCTTCTTCTTGAGTTTCATGAGGTTTATGTGTTGCATCTTAGGTATTGTGTGTTTTGGGGCTAATATCCGCTTATCAGTGGGTGCATACCATGTGTGTTCTTTTGTGATTGGGTCATCTCACTCAGGATGATATTTTCTAGCTCCATCCATTTGCCTAAAAATTTCATGAGCTCATTATTTTTAATAGCTGAGTAGTACTCCATTGTGTAAATGTACCACATTTTCTGTATCCATTCTTCTGTTGAAGGACATCTGGGTTCTTTCCAGCTTCTGGCTATTATAAATAAATAGGGAAAAGCCTTGATTACATGGGCACAGGGGAAAAGTTCCTGAACAGAACACCAATGGCATATGCTCTAAAATCAAGAATTGACAAATGGGATCTCATAAAACTTCAAAGCTTCTGTAAAGCAAAGGATACGGTCAACAGGACAAAGCGGGAACCAACAGATTGGGAAAAGATCTTCACCAACCTTACATCTGATAGAGGGCTAATATCCAAGGTATACAAAGAACTGAAGAAACTAGATTCCAGACCATCAAATAACCCTATTAAAAAATGGGGTAGAGAGTTGAACAGAGAACTCACAACTGAGGAAACTCGAATGATTGAGAAACATCTAAAGAAGCGTTCAGCATCCCTAGTCATCAGGGAAATGCAAATGAAAACAACACTGAGATTCCACCTGACACCAGTCAGATTGGCTAAGATCCAAAACACAGGTGACAGCAGATGTTGGCGAGGATGTGGAGAAAGAGGAACACTCCTCCATTGTTGGTGGGATTGCAAGCTGGTACAGCCACTATGGAAAGCAGTCTGGTGATACCTCAGAAAATTGAACATAGTGTTACCTGAGGACCCAGCTATACCCCTCCTGAGTATATACCCAGAAGATATTTCCACATGCAACAGGGCCACATGCTCCACTATGTTCATAGCGGCCTTATTTATAATAGCCAGAAGCTGGAAAGAACCCAGATGTCCTTCAACAGAAGAATGGATACAGAAAATGTGGTACATTTACACAATGGAGTACTACTCAGCTATGCCCCCTTTTTTAAACTTATATTTTTAATAATCCATAAAATTCCCTTAGCAATGTCCATATGTTCCTTCCACTGAAACAATGGAAACTATAAGTCCTACCATAAGATTTATTTTTCTGACATTCTACTGATTGAATTATTTTATATTTTGCACTTTGAATAATAAAACTGTATTTGAAGTTGCTTCCAAAATGACTTTTATTCAGACAAAGCACTTTCTCAAATTTAACTCTACAGAGTAGAAAACAAATATGCATCTATAACATTTAAACCCTTTTGCATTTAAAAATAATTTTATAGAAATTAGTAAATTAAATTCATGGAAGATCATGTGATCCTGTAAACAAATTATTATCAACATTAACCATGTTTGCTATCATCTTATGTTTTACAACATCTTCAAATTTTAGTTTACTACACTGTTGGATTACTTCAGGCAATTTTTCTTTGCCAAAATGCCTGTTAACATGATATGTATTCCTCTTGAATTTGTTGAGTGTTATTTTTGGTTTAATGTTTCACCATAAGAATTACTTGAATCATTAGTGAAGAGGTCCATGTTGACAATGTACACTCAAATATATTTACTGCATTAAATGATATCTAACATTTAATTAATGCTGAGTATTTGTTTCTCATTATATCCTCTGGGTAGCTAGTGGCTGTGACTAATGATGCATCAAGAATATGTTTTAAGCCACTGTAATGGCTTTCCTAATATGAGCAGGCTAGTAATTCAAGTAATATTATGTTATTATTCATTTCTTAAATATGTTTCTGCCATTGTACTCATTCCATGGAGATTTTGTGCTAACATATCACAGGTTGGGACACTTACACATTATAATTTTATTTTCTTATAGCTTCAAAGTTAAAGTTATAGAAGTTCAAAATCAATCTGTTGCCAGGTTTGTGTTTTTACTAGCCCTACTCTGGTTGACTGGTTGTCACTATAATGTTGGGTCCTTAAATGGATCTAGATATGTATATATTCATGGTCCAACTCCTTGGACATTAATAAATATTGGAGTAGAATTTACCAGTTTGATTTTTTTCAGTTGGTCAGCATTCATGTGTGGCATTGAATTTAATCAGAATTGTCTTTGTATGTCATCTATTCTTCTACCAGTTGTTTTTTTAATTTTTGGTACTCCATGAAAGAAATTAAAGTGTAAACACATGATTTCCTTTATTGTGAGATGTATTTAAACTGATGTGACAATATGTGCCTAGATGAAATAAGATATATATTTATTGCTAAAGTAATTTTCAATATTGCTTCTGTAATACTTTAAATTCTTGAATACCTGGACTAATGAATAGGAAGATATTTTTTTAGTTCAAAATTCTTCTTATATTCAATATGGGTTATGTAACGATGACTATTTTGCATTTGCAGAAGAGAGAATTGAGCACTTGAGTCTAGCATTCTTGAGTCTTCATCCATATCCACTCATCTCCAGTTTTTTCACCATGTCATTCTGAGCAATTCAAAAAGCAATTCAAGAATCATTAGATACACTGCTTTTACTTCTGTTGTTTAAAGTAGAATTCACTAAGTGAGCCAGACAAAATAACCCTTTTAGCCATATTTTCTTCACCCTACTAAAGAAATGGATACAAGGTTATTAACAAATGATTGATTATCTCATTTGAATTTTTGATTCGTTATTCAAACAATTTTTAGTAAGGCTTATAACTTTTATGAAATTACTAGAAATCTCAACTCACTAATACATTGAGCAAAGTGGTTATTCAGACAAAATTTAGTGGCTTGCTGATTTTCTGAAGGTTGTTCTAACTATTTTAAAACAATGTATTAATAAAGACAAAGAAAAGATGCTTAAGATAGTTTCCATGTGATAAAGTTAAATGAGTTATAATTCACTATTCATTGTGTATCATTAATTAATGTGTTTCCTAGGCTTCAAGATAATTAATGGAATCACTTTGGGGAATCAAAAATTGTTAACTCCACATTTTCTATGGAGCTATTCGTAGTTATTCATAGTTCAGAAGAAGGACCTTGAAAACGCTTCTATCACAAATTTTCTCCATCTCTCCATCAGGATATTTGCCTTTCAGTGACTCAGACTGAAAATGAAAGAGGATCTGAAACTAGAATTAGGATACTGTGTTTGCTTGATATTTTTTAAATTAAATTGTACTAATTGTACTAGGGGAATGTAAAATAGTGTTTTGCCATTAATTACTATAAAACAAAATCTCAAAATAAAAAAATTAAATGGAAGCCAAAGATTCAAGTAAAATACAACCGTCTCTGTTTATTTATCTGTGCATCTACCTATCTATCTATCTATCTATCATCTATATATCTATTTATCTATTCATCTGAAAAATGTTACAGACAAAAAATGCTGTAAATATTAGAAGTCATTGATAGCATTCAAGAATAATAAAAACAAAATAATACAAAATATAGAAATGGAATATAACAGTAAAAATAGTAAAGTGTAGTAACAGTAGAAAGTAAAGATAGCATGTGAAGAGGAGTTAAAATTTGATATTAACAACTAAAGTAATTCTGTATTTTCATAATAACACTATAGCCTGGGAAGAAAATTTGTGTAAGGAAATTGTGATCCGTTCTTCTAGGCTTTCTAAAGGTATGGTATTGGTGTGAACTATGTCATATTAAACAGAGTACTAATCAATAGCCTGTTTCTACCTTAGCGTTACACTTTAATTTTAGTACATGGCAAATTAGGCTTTTATTGTAGTCTTGAATTTCTCCAGTGTGACATTGATCCAGGTAGTCATGGGACCCCAAACTAGCATGAATATACGATTTGTATTTAAATATGATCCTGAGGGGAAAAAAGAAACACAGGAGACTTTAAAATGTATGTATAGGACATTAAGCTGTTGGGAGCACAGCATGAAGGTCCTTGTGCCCACAGATCTCTAGAGAAACTAGGAGTGTTAAGCATGCATGATTGTCTCTCCAACGGGAAAGTCAAAAACCTGTTCTTCCGTTCAAAGTTGGGAATTGGAACTGATTAATAGCCTGGTGATCTGTGTTATCTGTTACCTGGACTGGTTATAGAAATTTATATAATCTAGCAATCTAAATGATTCTTACTTAGAGTCAATGTCTCCCCATCTCCCATGACCTAGACCTCACATATCTAATAGTGTAAATGACTCTTACATTATCTGTATATTTAGATGCTCCCCCAGGCTACCCCAATTAGTAGCAGAGGTGGCTTACAGCCCAAATGACCTCTATGTTATCTGTATGACTAAGAATAGGGAAGAATCTTCCTTAGTCCTTTAAGATAGTATGTGTAGCCTATTTTTAAAACACATCAACTTGGCAAAAGGGGGAATGTACCCTGAGTTAAATTTCAATGTAATTATGCTTTCCTGTGCATTGAGCTGCATTACACCAGGAAACTAACTTTCTTTGTTTCTTTGTTTGTTTGTTTGTTTGTTTGTTTGTTTCTTTGTTTCTTTCTTTCTTTCTTTGTTTCTTTCTTTCTTTCTTTCTTTCTTTCTTTCTTTCTTTCTTTCTTTCTTTCTTTCTTTCTTTCTTTTTTTCTTTCTTTCTTTCTGGCCTCAAATTCTTTAGAAGTCTTAATCCAGGTGGATGAAGTCAACCTAACTGGAGTTTTCATTCCCACCTCTTCGCAGTTTGCTTCCCTGGCAGAGATCCTACCACTCCAATAAACCTAATAGAGAACAGATAATCATTTTTGGACAAATTTTGAACTAATGAAAGATATAAATTTATTTCATTATTTATTCAAATTTATATATATATGTATATATATATTATATATTATATTTAACATATATTATATATATATAATTATTGAATTCTGTATTCCTTTAGGTTATAGCATATAGTATTTGTATTGATTGTAAAGATTAAAATATTAACAATTCATTAATGTATGCTGCCATAGAAGAATATTTATTTGTTTCTTCTTGCTTAAAAGCCCATAAGTGGGACTTTGTGTGGTTGTCATATGCCTGGAATGACCTAAGAGTATAATTTGATATTCTTCTGATGCAGAAACTTTCACTAAACCATGCAAATTAAGATGTGGAAACCTTTATGTTGACTCATGAAACTCCACATGCCTGTAAGGCTAAACAAAATAGATAAACCACTGAGTCTCTGAACTGTTTCTCTTACAGAGGCAGCATATGTCTTTCCTAGACGATAATGACATAGTTAGTAGGTTTTCCCAGAGTAGTGAGGCCAGGCAGTGTCCTCATCCTAAAAAAATTCTGAACTTTTGTTGCACATCTTTAAAAATTCAGAGTAATGCAAGACTTAAGGATTTTGACCCAGATATTCTAGTCATTGAACTTCTCCAAATGTGTAATAGCCAAAGTACACTACTATATTTATAGAATTCTGGTCAGATTAACTCATGCTGGAATAGTTCCTACCAGGTGGAGTGTAGCTGCTCTAATGAGGAACTTTTTTTGTTTTTCCTGAGCAAGAAGGGTAGGCTGAGAAAATGAGAAAGATATTCTGGAGAAACCAAAGAAACCTTTGGCCTGGAGATAAATTCAGCACACTATACATGCAATTAAATGTAAAAGACAAGACAGACAAAAAATAGTAACTTGTTCTATTTTTAAGAAACGTATCAGAAACTGGACCTCAAATAATGAACAAATAAATACTAGAAATCACATTGATATCTTCAGAAATACCAGAAAATAATGACGCATTAAATGTGGATAGAAAATGTAGGCTACCTAGAGACCCAAAGCAAACAATGATTATCTTGACACATATTTTGCATTTTAAAATATCTAAGGAAGTATCTGCAAAGTACATAAGGAATAAATAAACAAATGAAAGCATGAATTAAGATGATGTTTAGAAGAGGAAATCAAAGATGAGATGTCTTTGATTAGGAAACAAAATTAATGAATAGCTAAAAATCTAGGTAAGCAATATCTGACAATGGATGACTTCACTATGAAGCAGAAACCAACTGTGGAATGACCTTACAGACTATGCAGGGAATTATTCAAAATTTGAGGGAAAATTCCCGGATAGATGTGCATGAAAACTTAGTGTCAAGTGTTGTGATTTTAAAGTAAAATGTTTCCCATGGGCTCACCTATTTGAACACTTTGCCCTCAGTTGGTAGCACTGTTTGGAAAAGTTGCAGAACCTTTAGGAGGTAGAGTCTGGAGACAGGAAGTGGGCAAGCAGGAACACGCCTTGAGGTTTTTTAGGCCAGTCCCAGTTCCTGTCTCTGCTGTGACCAACGAGCTACCTGATTCTGCTTCCACACCCCCTCTCCTAGCTTCCTGTCTTCTCTGCCATGATGAACTATATCCCTCTGAAGCTGTAACCACATAAGTGTTTTCTGTCTTAAAGTTCCTTGTCAGGGTATATTACCACTGTAATTAGAAAGAAGTTAATACGATAAGTATTGAGGATACATAAAGGCAGATAGCGAGGATGAGAGAGAATAGTTAAGCTGCATCAAACTAATTGAAGCTGCTCACTGGTTAAGGCCGATTTAGGTGGACGAAGTCAGAAGTAGTTGAGGATGACATACTCTACTTCCTGACTGGGTAAAAAGTAAAGCAAGGGATTAAGGATGACTTAAAAACGTTCCCAACTTGCCACAAAGCAATATGAATTAATCTGCCATTTACAACACAGAGGTAAGATATTCCTGGGAACAATCTTACATGTTTGAATTTTATGACAGTGGGAAGCTTATAAAGTCATGTCATCATGAAAAATTAAGTTTTTTTTTCTTTTTTCTTTTTTTATGAAAGCAAGCATGTGCTACACAAATGGTATGGTAAGACCTTTTCAGTGAGAAAGCTTGTTGTTAGTGAGGGAGAGTCTCATGTGAGTTAGCATTCATAAATCGCAATGTGCTTACGAGCTGACAAACTTAAGCCTAGTGCTGTAGTAAAGTACAGGACAATATCACAATGAAAGATAAAGATAACAATTACATTGCTTACATTGTTAATGTAAGATGTGGTTTTGATACGCTCAGTTTTCTGCTTATGTAATGGAACTCCAAATGCAGGTTTCATGTCAGCCCTCCAAGTTTTTTCCAAATGTACAAAGTATATTATTTGTAATGGAGAGGATGAATAGAAGGAACCTATACTCTGAATTATATACAAATCAACTCTGATCTATATGCATTTGTATATTTTGAGTTATGATACAGGCTTCAACGATGAAGAGTGCTATAGGAATTTCTGGGACCAAAGAATCATAGCGAAGGACTTTGTTTTCCTTTAATATTTCACAAATATATAGAGAACCATACAATAACAAATCTTTATGATGGAAAAGACCAGAGTGCATGAATGTCTTACCCAGTCCTTCTACCTTAAACATTCTATTAAGACAGCCAAGGGGAGTCGGAATCCTAGAACAGCAATCATCCCAGCTCAGCCTGCCTCTTTATAAAGTCAGAGAGGAGAGGCCTGAAACTGACAAGGAAATTGCCTCGGTCCACTGGGCTTGTGGTACACAAATAATGCATAATGTTTTTAAACACTCTTGTCAATTTCCACAGCGATAATGCCAGAGAAAAAGAAGAGTTTCTAGAGATTGTGAAATAACTATGTTGAAGGTGATTTCACAGCCTTCAAGTCAATAATTAATTCTGCCAACAGGTAGACTTGTTATCCTTCTCTGAAGGTCATGTAGTTGCTCATCTTTTATGAAAAGGAAACAAATGACCCCTGGACCAGCTCGCATCAAGGATTTTCTGATTATAGCTAGCATTTGAATCACGCTGTTTCCCACTACCTCTGTCTGCTTCTGTATCTACAGAAACAATTGGGAGTTCTCATCATTATTTTTAAATATCAATTTTATGAATGCATATTTTGGTAAGTAATATTTATTTTACTGAGTCTATTCAATCTAGACAGGCTGAAATAGATGGTAGAAATATGTTTCATCTGGATAGTCCTAATTTGGAAAATAGCTGACTAAGCACGTCTAAGAACCAATTGTTTTTATCAATATCAATTCAAAATTATACTTTAATGAATATTCTAGGTGCAGTTGTTAGTGACTTTTTTATCTGACAAATCTATTTGTTGCTATTGGTTAGGCATTTAGCTTCGTGGCTTTTTTGAACACAACAAATTTTTTTTTTCCTCTTCCCAGGAACAAATTTTATTGTGACTAAAGAATAATGTCTAACTATTCGTAACATATTTTTACATGTCTTTTGCCCCCTTTATTTTAATTAATATGCATAAGTCTGTAAAACATGCACAATGTATTCATAGATGAAGAGAACTAGACTTTCATGCAACTTGAAGAGCTGTAATCAAACATCTATAGACAGGTAGCTTGGTGTGTCAAATCCATACTCCATGATTTTAGGGTTGGTCTTGGTCAGTTTTGCTTCTTTGAAGTAAGTCTCCTGAATGTAAATCCCATCACTGTCCATACACCTAGTGGCAAAATTTTGCCTTAAAAACTATTCATGGTAGAACCCTATGAGATGATTAAGCAAGTCTCTGTAATGTTGAAATCCATATAAAGATAAGGAGGAAAAACTGGCTCTACAAAGCTGTCCTCTGATTTTCTCATTTGCTCTATGATGCATATGTATTCGTGAATACACTTTGTGCCAACATGTACAATAGTAATATTATTTAAAGATATCCTGTTGTTTCAGAAACACAAATGGCAAATGCTTAATAGTTTAGTAGATACCTAGTGTTTACATTTAACAGTCCCTCATCCTGATTCCCAGTCCAGAGCAGACGTACTTCCTGTTTTCCAGTTTGTTGATTTGGTTAATGTCTCTGCAGCCTTCATCTGTATAATAATTTGAGCCTCATTCTCTTATAGTTTTCTCATTTGGGTTCCACCCGAACCTTTCTAGGCAGATAGATGGTGTCTAGTTGCTCTGTGTATTTTAAGTTCTCCAGGGAAGATGAGTCCACTAGCACCCTTGATTCCCAGCCCTAGTGTCTAATGGAACATGCACATCACTGTCGATGATATCTGCAATTATACAGCACATTTCTTCTGAGAAGCTTAGGGCACTTTTAAATAGTGTTTCAATCCCCAAGCTGTTTCTAGAAGTAGGTGGTAAGCTTCATTATGCTCCTGGAGGGTACAAACAATGTCTTTGTACAGGCAATATTCAGTGACCAGGACATAGAAAAAGCTTTAGAAATGTTCAATAATCAGAACAGTAATTTAACAGACTGGTGGATTGAAAGAGAGGAGATTTAACTCCTCTCTGAGTATCTAATATAAGGAAAAGTTGGAAATTTCTTACTTACATAGACTGGGGGTAATGTTCTTTGATAATCTTTTGCTACATTTTTATAGTTTGCTTAAAAACCAGACTTCCCTAATGTAAATTGTCCTATCCACTTATGCTCTACATATGTCTGCCATGATGCAGTGAGTTCTGACTTGTAGAGGCTAATAAGCTGAAAGTAAAGACATCCTTGTTCTTAGGGACTGCTAGACTGTGTCTCTCTTGATTGCATTGGAAAGATCCATTTTATATTGTGTCAAATATTCAGCAAGCCTTCTCTAAACAGACTTGTTAAACTTTTAAACTTTTCCTAGTTTTAAAGTATCCTGAAGTGTGTTCTCATGTTACTTGGGTCCTGGTCAGTTGTACAGTGTTCTCAAACATGCACATATGAAATAATTTATGGTCTTACATCATACATTGTATGTAAATTTCAACAAGAAGTTTTGAGACCATATTAATTTGATAAGGATCAATAGAAAAGAAAAGCAAATTGGGAACAGCTGGCACTTTTAAGATATTTGATTATTTATGTTGATGCTTATTGGTCCAATGTTCGAATGGGCAAAAAAAGTGGGCACCTGGGTTCATTAATATGGAGAACTTTAACATTTCATTAAAGACTAAATTTTGTTACATTACCAATGTCAGTATCCTTGAATATTTGTTTTGTTTAAAATAATCTATTTCTCTAACACAACCATTTTGGGGGCTCCAATGACCCAAATCATGTCATTATTCAATCAAGTTACCCCCTCATTCTCTTACCTATAGATGGATTTTATAAAAGAAAATATTCTTAGCAGCTTCTGAATAGGTTTGAATCTGAGGTGTTCACATGTACCTCATTTTCTTCAGATGTTTGGAAATTTAAGATTAAATCTCACTAGATTGTAGGTGAGTGAGTATATTTACACAGGGTAAAATATGATATGAAAGAAGAGAGAAAGGGAGAGATTTTGTGTGTTATGTGTGCAGATGAGACACAGAAACATGAGTGTCCAGTCCAATAGACTGAATCATGAGAGCCTAAGAGACAAGTGGGCCTATTTTCACTTGCTAGGGTGCAGATAGTCTATAGGTCTTCATGATTTTTCTGGAGGAGATTCTGTTACAGAGTGGAAAATATTACTCCACCCAGACCTGAGGCCCCATACTCCCTACAAAGTACCAGCAATTCTTATACAAAAGTGAGCGATCAAGAGTCTCAAAGAGAGGGGAAACGTTCATGACTTTCACTCCACTGGCAGCAGTGTGGATGGATTGTACTTGGGAGAGTTTCCTTAGTGCTTGGTGCACTGGGAGACTACTGCTGATGACTCTCAAATGTCAGGAATAATGCTGAAGAAAGAGCAGCGCAAATACCAACAGAAAGCTGACATTCTTAGAATGAGAATTAATTCAGTTAAAGCATAGGACTCCAGTTAGCAGTTAAGTTCCGCCCTTAAGATTGATGTTAATCACAGTACATACTAATGTGTTACTATTCAGGGTATAGGTAAACAAACTTGTATTATATACATTGGTAGGTCAATGATAGTAAAACTTCCATGTAAGAACATGTGTCATCCAGGCTCTATATCACTGGATTCAAGGTTGAAAATAGTGCATACATATGACCAAGGAGGGATTCTAAAAGTCAGCTTCACAAAATGTGTATATATTTAGGAAATCTGTGTTCTGGAGATATATAGTTCAACAGTTATGAGCAATGTCTGATCTTTTAGAGGATCTGGGTTTTATTCCTAGGTCCAATGTAGTGGCTTACAGCTATTCATAATTCCAATTTTAAGACATTTGTACCTTCTTTTTTGCCTTTGCAGATACCATGCACATGTACAGTAGGTACACAGACATACATTCAGTCAGAGCATCCCTACATATAAAATAAAAAACAAATATGTTCTTAAAATGGAAATGTAAACTATACTTCAGGAATAAGATATATTCTATTTTGTTAATTACTTTTAACCCTTGAGATATTTGAGCCAACTACACCTGTCAGTGATACAGTGATAGATGATCAATTAAAATAGAAGATTTTGCATGAATATTATTCAAAGAATAGGATGCAGGTGTGTGGAGAGCCGTTTAGCCACGCCCCTGAGGCGGATGTGAGCCTTGGCTTGTCCTTGCCATTTACAACTCCTTGTATGGCGTGGGGCTGTGCTGACAGTGATGTGAGGTTACATCTGATCGCTCTGGACCTATGGGCTCGGACCATGCCACGACCCGTGATTGGCCAGGATGGTGTACCTTTTACTTCTAGGCGCCATTCTAAGATGGCGCCGGTTTTCCAAGGTCAGCTCAGTTTTCTGAGTAAACAAGCCCGTTGCGCATGCGTCGGTCAAGCCCTTCCCGAGCGGGTTTATGCTAATGAGGTATTGGCAGCCTAACCTATCCTGAGAGAACACGCCACCTAGCCTGCCTAGGGTGGATATATAAGCAGCTCGCTTCTGCTGCTCGGGGTCCCCGTATTCAAGATTCGTTCCGGGAATAAAGCTGTCTGAGAAGGATCCAACTGTGTCGCGTCTTACTTGCTGGTCGAGGTGGACGCGACACAGGTGCAGATGCAAGTAGACCATTGGATGGACAGTCTTGGTACTGTGAGGGAAAGGTAAATTTTCAGCTTATGATATTAATGAACTCTCTATTTCAATAAATAGATTCTCTGTGTGCAAATAAGGTATGCTCCCTTTGAATGTATAGTCATAATGAGATGCTGTTAATAATATTAGAGAAGTTTATTCATACATTATGCACATTGGGTTAACAATGAATTTAGGAAAACAAGTTTCAAGGGTCAAGCAACAAATCTCCTCATAGGTTCTATAACTATTCCTGCCCTGCTTCGAACTCTGACTAGGTAATTTAATTGAGTGAAACTTCAGCTTCCTGTCTTACAAATGGGAATAAAAGTCTCTACTTCGTAGGATCACTGCATGATCCAAACCTTGATAATAGGGCAATTAACCTTGTGTTTATGATACTGATTTGTTAAACTTGAGAAAAATCAGATCTATATTTTCTACTGCAAATTTTTTGTTAAGCTGCAAACACTGTGGATGAGTAATGAGTTTGGTGAAATGAAACTTCATTAGTGAGTAGTGCAAGCTTGTAAATTTGTTATCAATACTGTGCAATGAGATGCACCATAAGAATATGATCAATGAAGATAAGAGTCCACAGTTCTGAGATTTCAACTGAATAATATAACAGTTGGAATCTAGGGAGCATCTTCTAAATATGGTGTTAATGAGGAAAAAATGAACTATGACCTCTATGTGCATATTGAAGAATTACCCACTAAATATGGTGTTTGTGAGTATAAAATGAATTATGACCTTTCTGTGCATTTTTTAAATTTTTGAACATAAAACCCTTAACTTAAATAACACTCAATATACTTTCTTAAATACACTCAAATTTAGAGAATTCTCAAGGCACACTTCTAAAGAAGATATTTGACCAGAGGCCTTGTCATATACTTTTTTGTTTCTAAAGAACTTGGGAAAATTCTTTAAATAGATGTTTTAATTTAGTAGCTAATTTTTAAATCCATATGTTAATTCAACATAGGCAGCATTATTCTTCAAAATATTCTTATTTAGGTAGTGGAGAGGGTGATGGATATATATGAAATTGTAAGGACTCATGCTTTATATTAAAAGCATATAGTAGGGATGTGATTACACCTCTTGGTGCAGAGGTTTTCAGGTTGACTCTGACTATCAATTTATAGCTACTATACCATGTTACTAAAATTGGGCTTCATTCAACAATCTCTTCCTCGTACTTCACGGAGCTCAAAGCATTTTTCTTGAGCTTTATTTGTGTTGATTTTTAAATTTCCATCTTTTTCCTCTTTACTCTGTGGGCAACTTCAGAAAGGCACAGTTCCTAAATCATCCTCATCTCCGGGCCTCAAAGTTCCCTGCCCTGGTTAATGTCATTTTCACTCAACTTTATTCTTGTAGGATCTCTACCTTTCCCAATTTGTTTAGCGATCTGATCATCTTCTAAACACCTGGAAGGGATTACAGATCCCTTCATCACACATGTCAGTTTGAACAGAGTATTAAGGATTTATCACATGTTCTCAGTATAACTGAGTTTCTTATTTAGAACTTGTTAAGACTTTGCTATGATAGTCATTGTGCATAATAAATGGAGTTCTCATTGGTAGAAGCAGATTGCGTTGTGTGAGAGTTGCCTTCTTCTCTTTTCCATGATGACTAGCAATCCCAAGTCTGGATTATATTTCTTGTGTTGACATTCTTCAATGACCACACAGGTTATTGGAGGATTTAGAAGGCATAGAACACAGATAATTAAGTTAACTTAAAGTTCTCAAATTGCACTATGCCACATATCATTTACATCCATAATTTTGGATTATTGGTGACTATTTTCATTGGAATCAAAGTTGATTTTAGTAAAGACTGGGAACCAATCAGGAATGGGTAAATGTTAAAGCTTGTTACCTACCCTGAGGCATCCAGTCTCAGCAGGAGTAAGCATACCTTCTCCTACTGAGGCCCAAATAGGCAGTCTAGTTAGAGGAAGGGGATCCAACAGCAGACAATAGAGTTGGAGACAGGCTCCACTCCAATTGTTTGGGGACCCACATGAAGACCAAGCTGAATATTTTCTACAAATATGTATGGGGTCTAGGTGCAGCTCTCACATGCTCTTTGGTTGGTGGTTCAGTCTTTATAAACTGCCCATGGGCCTAGGTTAGTTAACTCTGTAGGTCTTCTTATGGTGTCCATGACCCCTCCAGCTTGCTTAATTCTATTCCCCACTCTTCCACAAGACTCCCTGAGCTCTGCCTGAAGTTTGGCTATGGATATCTCCATCCGTTTCCATCTGGTGCTGGATGAAGCCCCTCTGGAGATAGTTATACTGGTTCCTTCTACAAGCATAGCAGAGTATCATTAAAAGAGTCAAGAGTTGGCTCTGTTACATGGAATGGGTCTCACTTTAGGGCAGTAATTGGTTGGCTGTTCCCATAGTCTCTGTTTCATCTTTATTTCTATCTGCATGTACTTCTGTATGCCAGAAGAGGGCATGGGAATTCATTATGGATGGTAGCTAGCCACCTTGTGGTTATGGGAATTGAACTTAGGACCTCTGAAAGAACAATTGGTACTCTCAACTGCTGAGCCATCTCCCCAGCCATTTTCTGTATTTCTTTGAGGAATTTATTTATTTTCTCTTTATAGGCCTCTAACTTTTGATTGTATTTTCCTGTGTTTCTTTAAGGGACTTATTCATTTCTAAGGCCTCTATCATCTTTATAAGATTAGATTTATGGTCATTTTCTTGTGCTTTGGTTATGTTTGGATATCCAGGGCTTACAGGAGTAGGATAGATTGTGCTTTGAAAGTGCGATATTGCCCTGGTTTTTGTTGTATTCTTAAGCTAGCTTTTAGCCTTCTGGTTGTCCCTGGATATTCCTGGTGCAGCAAGCCTCTGTTAGTTTCCATGGCCTGGATAGTAAAGACTCAGTGAGCAGGGAAATGGGGGTAGGGTCTAACCTGTATCTTCCTGGTGCTTCCGATCTGGTGAAGGCAGGCAGAGGATGGCCTGATGGTTCAATGAAGCTGGGGGTGGGGGCCATGTTGTTCCAGCCAGCTCTCTTTTTAACCTGGCCACAGACATAAGGAGACTTGTATTTAGATCTGACACTTCTGTTCATTTCTACTGGCCCAGTGCTGATGTTGGTAACAATAGACACATTGCTGCTATTTGTCAGTTCCTCTTGTCTTGTTCACAATCATCCTGTCCTTTATCATCTGTGTCCCATGAAACACTCTCATGCTTTATAATTACAAAACAATACAATGTCTGGGTCACTGTATATCTACTGACATCATGCTGTCTAGCAAGGGTCCATTACATCCTGCTTCTTAATACCTGATCTAGAAAGTCTTTACAATAGTCCACATACAGCAAAAGTATATCTGTGTCCTTTTCATAAAACATTTCCTAGTGTCTCCAACTAGGTAGGAAGAATTACTTTAAAAAATGCAATGGGAGGGCTGGAGAGATGGCTCAGTGGTTAAGAGCACTGACTGCTCTTCTAGAGGTCTTGAGTTCAGTTCCCAGAAATCACATGGTGGCTCACAACCATCTGTAATGAGATTTGATGCCCTCTTCTGGTGTGTCTGAAGACAGTTACAGCATTCTCATATAAATAAAATAAAATAAAATAAAATAAAATAAAATAAAATAAAATAAAATAAAATAAAATAAAAAAAAATAAATCAATCTTTAAAAAAAAACCTTAAAAAACGCAATGGGAGTTTTCATGGTATGTATAATTTTGTATTAGACGTAATTAGATATCTCCTCAGGTAGATGTTGCTAAGGGCTTTACATGTTTTATCTTTTATATATGAGAAAGCTAGGATTTTGAGAGGTGACATAGTTTGCCAAAAATTCTAGAATGACTAGATCTCACTTTTAAACTTATATCCACTCTAATTAAATGGATCATTTGTTTCTCCTCAAATATATAAAAAGATATCAGAGTATGTATAATCAGTCATCTGTAAAAACCTTATGTGAAGCACGGTGGATTTAATCATTATTTAACCAGGTTTAATATTATGATTAAATTATTTTTTTCAGATCACAAAATCAACTCAAATTTTATCTAGCTTCTGTAGCATTTCTTGCAGTGACATATCGTAAAATTTGTATCACAAGAAGTCACTTGACATCTTAGAATGTCATCAGTGCCCTTTTCTAGTCTATTCAGGAGCCACCTGCTCTGTTTCAAAATGGAAGCCCCTCTGATAACATTCCTGTGAACAAAACTTGGAGAAGAAATACCTTGGTCTACAGAACTAGACATCGTAGTCATTAAACTGAGACACAGACTCAAGCTAAATATTTCACTTAAACCAGGTAGAGCTCATTTTGCAGTGACCTAAAGTTGGGGAGGAGGAGTTATAATTTTGACCTAGGGAGCCATTATCAGTCCATGATCTTTCTATCTTTTCTCCATGGTATTTCTAGGAGTTGTTATTACCCACAGGGCTCAAATGGCTCACAGCAATTTCTTCACAGAGAATTGTAATGTGGTGAGAAGGCGGGGATACTTGTTCTTTAGTGTTCCATTTGAGAAATTTACATGTCAGTTGTGTTACATTCTGTTTTCTAGAACTTAGTGGCATGGTCACACCTTACCAGAAAAGAAGCTAGGTAATTTAGATTTTATTTTAAAGAGTCACATACTTAATATACTTAGGTAGAAAACTGAATACTGTTAAAAGGATGCAGAGGTGTCTATTTACCTGTTTATCATCTCTCTATCTATCTATCTATCTATCTATCTATCTATCTACCTACCTACCTACCTATTTATCCTCTATTAATCATCTATTTACTTGTCTATCATATATCTATCTCTATATATGAATGAAAGTGCACACAGTTAACAGTTCTTTTATAAATTGAATTATATATTTGCCTTTGTATTTAGAAGAAGCTTGCTGGAATCCTCCACAATTTGTTTCACAGATATATGCAGATATTGGTAAAGTTAAGATTAAATAAAGTATAGAACATTACTCAATTATGAATCATATATTATTCAGCCTTAAGTATGGCTTAGAAAAGTTCAAATTGAATTAGTAACTGTTGTATAATATTGCATTATAAATAAGGAATGGTGTGGTCCAGAAGAGCTCTTCCCTTGCAAGTATTCACCTCTAATGTTCCATTTTTGAATGATGATTTAAGTGCACACACACACACACACACACACACACTATATATATATTTGCCAGAGTTTGTAAGCCCTTGTGCTCACAGATAAGCACTAAGAATTCTAAACACACAAGGTTGTCTTTTCCAAGGGAAGCATATATAATCTATTTTCTTGCCAGAAGACTGGGAACAGTGATGGTTAATAGTCTGGTGATCTTTGCACTATTTCTGTGCTCAGACCACAAGAGATCCTCTGACAGCATATTTTTTAAGCTATATTATGGGTTTTTACATCTCTACGTCCAATTTAACCCTTATTCCACCCTAATCCTTTCCACCCCTCAACACTAAGGAGGAGAGAAAGAAGGTTAGAGGAGAAAGGGGGGCAGAGACCTCTTTCAGTTAACAAAATATACTACTCCCTGCTGATTAGGGGCATTGGGTTCCTTAGACAATCCACTTCTTTGTAAGTGAGGATATATCCAACTTCTTTTCAAACTGCCACAACAGCAACCAGGAGCAGCAGGAGGAGCAGGAGCCTTCTTCTCTGAGGACCTTCCGGCCCCTCTCCCAGGCTATGGAATTTATACTCTCTGAAGTGTTCCCAGAATTCCAAACGTAAACTATCAGCAGCTGGCAAAAATCATGCCCCTCCTAGAGCCAGAGACAATCATAGTTAGCAGCTGTGGACAAACTAAAGCCGTCCCATATTCTACACCTGAGATTAAAACAACAATGTAGTTACATAACACAACTGGAATTTTAACGAAACCAAAATTCTCACTAAAATCCTCCACCAGACCCTTATCTTGATCTGGCTTGTCTCAGGCAGCCTGCAGTGCTATCCTCTTCCAGCTTGTTTTCTCAGTTAATCTATAGAACCTATCTTTATGGAGGATGACACTTGTGCTTAAAAAAGGGTTTCAATGTAGTCTTTCCTTGAGCATTGTTTTGCACACAAGATTGAGTTAACTATCACCAGAAAACCTTTTCTCAAATTATGCTGTGCATAAATATGATTAAAATAAACTACTATAGGTCAGACTATGATAGCTTGAACCAAAACTGTCTATTGAGTCTTATTTAACTGACTTGCCTTCTTGCATTGCATTCATTGACACACTGCTGGCTGTGATGTTTGCAGAGACACCTGCACTTATGCCCAATCTGTAGCTAACTTCATTAAGAATAAAAATGCCTCAAAGCTGGATCATGAGATAGCTTTTCAGGTAAAGGCTATCCACGGTGCCAAAACAAGAGGAACACACCCAAACATACATGACGTGCATGCACACTCACACTCATAATAAACTAAAAAAAGAAAATTAGAAAAAATTTTATTAGTCTAAAATTTAGAAAAATTCTAAAGAATTTTTTAGAATTAGAATAAGTTAGAAAAATTCTAAGAAGCACGCAGAGTATCTCATGCATAGGATAAGCTCTTATCAGTACTGTGAAATGCAGTGCTTGAACTGAGTGACTTTGACATAGTAAGGGTTTCCTTAAAGTTATTAAGCTCTTTTCTTCCGTTTCTATGAAGAAACGCTGTTGCACAGTCCCATTTGTCTGAAAGAAGAGAAAAGCATGAAACTTCTGGCATTACCTGAAGAAGCAAGGATGACAGCCAAGTGCTATAGAGTTTAGACACAATGAATAAAGTCTCCGTGAAGTCGCTGGGGAGGAGGTGAGACTTTAATTGTGACAGAAAAGGTATTGTAACAGTATTTATGTAACTAAGCCAACACCATTAACAGATGCTGTACTGAAATTAAAAGCATTTTCTACTCAGGTCATATTACTAACCAAAATTTGTGGACACAAAAGTTGATTTCAGCTTACCTTCCTTATTTGTAAATACATCTGTTCAAATGAACAGACGAGAGGCATCATCAGGCTTTTGGATACACTGCGGAGGACAAATTTGAATAGTATGTGGTGACTCAAAGCGACATAGTGACTCATCCACACCTCTCCAGTTTCAACTCAACATCAGGTTTGAAAATGCAAACAGATGTGTCTGATCAGAAGCAATCAAGCTCGGACATGCACAACCCATGCTTAATGTGCTTTTGAAGATATTCTTTCAGGATTTTTATTTTCCTTTTCTGCTAGATACTACCAAACTCATTTTTTTTTTTTTTTTTTTTGGATGGAGACGGTTACTTGGCAACAACACTCCTTCTTCCTAAATCTTAGCAAATCCTTTAAAGATGTCATGATTGTGTAAAATGTAATCAGAAAAGAAATGAAACAAGTTTGTACAACATGGTTGGTTATAAAGAAATCCATGGTCCAATGTTGTTATTATCCATCACATAGTATGAGGGTTAGACTGGGGTGGTCAACTTAAAGAGAGTTGTGAAGACATATACAGCCAGTTGTAGTTGCACACATCACTGAATTTGGGAGTTAGAGTGAGGGGGAAGGGCTTAGAAATGTGATGGTCGAGGGCTCACATTGTACAGGAACTATAAAAGTACTATAGTTATCTCCCTTTCATTTGAGCATTGTCAGACCATTCTGAGCACACAAAGTATAAACTGTGTCCAGAGATAGCAGAAGCATTTGCTTATAACAGGATTTATATTTGCTTTCTGATGAAATCTAGTGCCGAATGAACAGTCTTATTGTTTCCCTGAACTTTTTACACAAAAGTAGAGATGCTTCAGTCTTTTAGTTAGCCTTTTTGCCTTTTATTTGGGCTTCTCTTTAGCTTGATCTTAGACAAACATTTATCTTTCTAATCCTAAGGATAATGAAGGGAGAACACCACAGTCTTTCTGGGCAGGGCACTATGGGAAAGGAAGGGAATCAGTATGTTAGCAAGAGGCTCATCAATAGACATTTCTATTTGATTATCAAGTAGAAAATTTGAAACCCAACATGCCTAAAACACAATTTATGCCTTTCTGTGTAAATCGGCATTGCAGAATGAAATCTAAATGCCATCTCTGTGTCTTCTCCCTTTAACTTGCCTCATATGCTGTTCCTCAGAAATACTTATTAGCCCTGCTTAAGTCTCACAAACCTCACTCCTCACCGTCTTCTCACTTCTGGATTAGGGAAACTGCAGTCATGTCTGACCTGAATTTCCACACACCTTCCTTCCTGCCTTCTCTCGTAATTCACTCTCCCTATGTTTTATTTTTCCTCCATGGTGAGAGCAGCCTGATCTCAAAAATTCAATTCTCTTAGTATTCTCTAGCTCCAAATACGAGCAATGCAGGCACACCGAAGTAAAGGCTGGATGCTGTGAGCCTAGGCAATGCAGTGCATAACAAACAGTAAATATCCACCTCGGAGTGGGTAGAATAAAGCTAATAGAACTTAGGAGGCTAGGGCTGTTCCTGAGATGTTTAAAAATGTGCAATTCTGTGTGGGGGCATCTATAGAAAGCTTCAGAACGTTTGATGAACTGGTAGACTTCAATAAAAAAAACCTTATAGTTAAACGTGGCAAGAAGGAAATGTATGTATTGTTATTATATATTTTTTAAATAGGGGAGAACTACTTTGAATTAAAGATGGGATTATACAGTGTTTGGATTGTCTAGTGTGATTGAATAGTCTGTCAAGTATTATTGCCCTGGAGGAATTTTAATTATTTTCAAAAAAATTAACTGAAAGAAGAAGGATTATTACTCTGGAGCAGAAAACGACTTGTAAACCGCAAACAAATTTTGCACATATATTTGGTGATAACAATAAGTAAGAAAAGACAGAAATGGATGAAGCTGGCTTTGAGAAAGGCTGCCATCCTAATGAAGGACAGTAGATGGCGGTGGCGTGCCAGAAGACAACCGGGAACTTCTAGGCAGAGGCCTAAAGGAGGTAGCTAATGCAGGTGCATACTTAAACAACACTATTTTGTCTGAGGAACTGTAAATTGTATTCCTGATTCACATATCATTATTAATTCATTTTGTATTCATTATCATATGGCAAATTCATTTGGCAGTTACGCAGATGTCAGAGTGTAGGTACTTCCTGGAGTGAGCTATTTCGGCTCTGACCAGGCTGCCCATGTGTTGGCTTCCTTGATTTGTGGAAGCGTTGACTGAAAAGATGAAATGCTTTTTTAATATCAGAAGATTTGGGCTGTAGATTGGAGCAGAGACTGTCCCGCAAACCCCTTTTGGTGTGTGAGTCCGTGCCTGCTGTCTGCACATGACTTCCTCTTGCATAGTTATCCCAGACTAAGTCTGACAGATGAAAATCTCCTAGTTTATAGAAGCTCTGCCTGAGATAAAAAAATTAATAAACTTATTGCTGACCTAGCCAGTAAGGGTAGGGCAGATGATCTTTTAATAATGCACTTCAGACGTCTGGTTTGCATATTCTGGTAGAGCAGAAAGGAAGTCTTACAGACACGATGACGAGGCATTCGGATTGGTGCTTCCACTAACTAGCTGTGGGACTTAGGGAAAATCAATTAACCTTCCCAGGCCTCAGACACTAATCTATAAAATGAAGGGACTTCATGGCATCATCCCCAAAGTTTCTTGCAGTGCTAAAAATAACAAGATTTCCTGATAGGGAAGAAAAACACAGAGCTTTGAAACTCTAACTGTTCTCTGTGACCTAGTTCAATTCAGAAAAGCTGTAAAGCTTGCCAATGAATTATAAAATGTGTATCATCTGTGAGTAAATGCACCTCAAGCAGTTGGTTACTAGTATGATTTATCACCAGTGGCTGGTGCAGCATCCTACGAAAGTGACAGCATTTGGTCTTGAGACTGTCTTGAAGTCTCAGAAATGACAGGAGAGGAACTTTAGGAGTGAGTTCTAACATCAGGACTGCTTTCTCGCAAATGAACACAATTTGACAAACTGTGTTTCGTGCTGTGTCCTGTATTTCACAAATGTGTGAAGAGATGATCTAAACTGCAGCATCCTCAAGACTAAAGCAGCGTCTGCCAGTGTTCCAGTCATACTGGAAACCTAAGTGCTCTGAGAGCCACATTAACTCTTTCAAGATAGCAGGCTGTTCTCTCTGCTGCACTTCTCGGATGCTTTCTGTGTTAGACATATTTGATGAATACAGGAAATTGCATTGGAAGAATACCATATTTGCCTCTATGCAAAGAAACACAGCCTTTTACATAATGTTCCTGGGCATTTGAATTTCTTCCTTGGATATGTGTCTATTGATATAACTTGACTCTATTTTAATTGGAATTACTTTTGTTGTTGCTACAGTGCCTTTTAATTTCTTATTTTGTATAGATTATATA
This sequence comes from Mastomys natalensis, assembly GCA_021653895.1. Classification (NCBI taxonomy): domain Eukaryota; kingdom Metazoa; phylum Chordata; class Mammalia; order Rodentia; family Muridae; genus Mastomys; species Mastomys natalensis. Next base: position 545,579 of record JAJTUV010001406.1, on the reverse strand, counting down.
TTCATACATATGTGGAAAAACCAGATACTAGCCTAGAAAGATATGCAATGAAATATTGTTACAGAAGTAAACCCCAAAACACATAGGTTAACTTAAATGACCAATAAACATGACAATATCTATTTGAAACTTGAAAGTCTGGACAGGTCATTAAATAAGGGCGATGTCTTTAAGGTAGCTGTAGGAAAGATACAGATGTTTGTCACAGATCTCAGATTTCCATCTCTCTGGAAATGAGTTGATAAGTAAAGCCAGAAAGGAGTACTCAATCCCTCAGGCATCAATGTTGACACTCTGTGTTGTCAGATAGCAAGGAGAAGAAAGTTTCAGTGTTCCCATAAGTCTACAGGTAAAGCCAGCTCCTGAATACACCTTCAAGTACTGGATCCACTGAGAAGGAACATTTGAGTGTTCCATTAGTGTGCTGAAAACTGGGGGGAAAAAGCCTCTTCTAAAACCTGTAACCCATACTACCTAGAACTCTACAGTGCAGGGAGTTTTGAGACACTCTGAACAGATGCTAGATAAGTACAGATTCTGAAAGTCACCATATGCCATCATGAACGGTTCTGCTGAGAGCCATGTAAGGAGGGAATCGGGAAGGATTATAGAGGGCTCCTATGATAAAACAAGACCAGGGCAGGTATGTAGCTAGAAGATAGGTTCAGATAATTCCCAGCTAAAATACAGAAGTATATGGAATGACTTAAGAAGCTAAAAACCTGTGGTGCTTATTGAATGTTAATTAGCATGATATAACTAGAGAGATGACAACAGAGGTGATTGTGGCCATCTGGAGGGAAAGGTAAGGGAGAATTTTGAGGGATTCTGTGTGGGAACAGCACGTGGTTTATATATAAGACAAATTGTGCTTTGAACTGTTTCTTACAGTTAATGTGTAGTTTGAAAAAGGTTGCTTGATGTTGAATAATGTTCTTTTTAGCTTTGAAGGTAGGGAAATACAGCAAAATAATGCTTTTGTTGTGTAATTTTGGAATGTTACAAAGAAGTGTGGAAGGGTTATGGAGATGCTAAAAATGGAAGCAAAGAATTATCCCCAGTAGTTAAATTCTGAAGTTGTAAATATAAATTCTAACAAAACATACTAATTTTTACATTTAATTTAAGTAATAAATTCAAGTCCAATCTTTAAATGCCTATAGCATTTTATAGTTTAAGGTTTTCTTTTTAACTTTTTATTTAATCTTCATTTTTCCTCTGTTCAGTACTAGTCAAAAATCCAAGGGCAGTTGAGCCACCTTGTATCTGGAAAGATTTCAAATCTTTGACTCATACACTTTGAATTTAAAAAATAAAAATGACACATGAATAGTTCACTAATTTTTATGGTACTGACATCATACCCACAGAGCTGAATCCAGTTGCCAAAGTTATTATGAGAAAGTATAATGTTTGTAATACAGTACATAGTTTGAATTATTACTATTAACCACATACACAGACACACAGACATACACACACACACAAAACAAACAGACAAAATTACAACAAAACCCAGAGAGAAAACTGCCTTCCTTACTTCTTATCATAATCTTGATCCATCTTTCCAAGTTGTCCCATGTCCGAAACTTAGGATCTTCAGTTCGTTCTAGTACCAGACATATGAGATGGCAGGTGGAGGACTCATCAGTACACCTCAAGTTCTGCCTTGCAATGTGACAACTACTACTTCTTCTTCTTCTTCTTCCTCTTCCTCTCCTTCTCCTCCTCCTTCTCCTCCTCCTCCTCCTCCTCCTCCTTCTTCTTCTTCTGTATTAGAATAGAATTTATTCAGAACATGGAGAGGGAAGTTGAGAGGGTAGTTGAGGCAGACAGAGAGAGAGAGAGAGAGAGAGAGAGAGAGAGAGAGAGAGAGAGAGAGAGAGAAAAGAAGAGAAGAGAAGAGAAGAGAAGAGAAGAGAAGAGAAGAGAAGAGAGAAGTAGAGGCTGGCCATGGGCACATGAAAGGGGGGGACGGGAATGAGAAGAGAGCAGGAGCAAGAAGGCAAGAGCAAGAGCGAGAGGTGACTTCTTGAGATATTTGAGTCCACTGAAGGACTTTCAAATTTGCTTTACTGGTACCCCCACTATTTTCATTTCTTTTTTTTTTCATTTCTTTTGTTTATATTTAAGTTTTTCCTTACTGACTAGAAAGACTCTTTATCCTCAAACTCCTTTTTATAATCCATAGAAGTAACAAGCTCAAACTTCTTCTCCCAGCTGCTGTTGAAATTTTGGACAGGAGCTGCAGTGAACACCTAGACACCCTTCCCCCCAACTCCCTGCCACCATTAGTTGATTCTCAGATTAGTCTTTTGTCTGCTTTGCGTTTGAGTGTTTCAGAATTGGAACAATTACTTGTGGTTTGATTGAAAATGCACCTTTTTCTGTTGTTTCATCTGCTGCCTGCATGCTTTGATCCCCTCCTGCTTTCTTCTCAGAAGCCTCAACAAAGCTTTGGATAGTCCATTTGCTCCCATACTGACTACTTTTCTTACCCACGGGATGGAAGTGAACATCATTTCTAATGTATGATTGTCTCTCAATTTTACTTTATTTCCTGTTTTACTTTCAGATTTATCCTTCCTTTGCCTTGTCATCTAGAGGCTGTATGTTCAGCATCCTGAGTAACAGACATATTGCCCCGTCCTGGCTCCACTCCACTCCAATCCATCATTAGACACTTTAGAACCATTTGATTTTTTAATTATTGTTTCTCTCTTTCTCTTTCTCCTTCTCCTTCTCCTCCTCCTCTTCCTCCTCCTCCTCTTCCTCCTCCTCCTCTTCCTCCTCCTCTTTCTCATACACTCTTTGCCTTCCCTTTGAAGCTCTGCAATGGCAAAGATTCTCTAGAATTATAGAACCAAGAAGGCCAATGGCTAGGTAGGTAGAGATCGACAAATGAAAATAGAGTTACTAGGAAAATTGCCTCATGTGACTATAGGGACTGAATAATCCCTTGAAAGGCCAGCTGAATTTTTTGGGAAACTAACATATTTTGTTCCAAATCCAAAAACTTCAGAATCAGGGAATTCAAATTTTTTTAACTTCCAGTCTGAGACTGAAAGTTTGAAATTCCAAGAGGTCATGGTTAAAAGCACCTGAAGTAGAAAGTCAACAGAATAAGGAGTTTTGATACCCAAGGGCAGGTGATTAAACAAACATAAAACAAACAAACAAACAAACAAACAAACAAACAGACCTACCTCAAGCACCTCAGTTCTATGAAGGCTATAGCAAGTGAACATTCTCTCTGTCTTGTTTTACCCAGGCTCCTAGCACATCGGATCATGCCTGCCTGCATTAAGAGTGGACCTTCCATGCTGAGTCTAGGAACTCATGTGCCAATCTTCTCTAGATGTATCCTTTCACAACAATTTAGTTAATCCTGAATTCCATCGACTCCATACCTAAAATTAAATGCATACTCCTACTCCCACCAGTAAGGAATGAGCTTGGTCATTAATCCTTCCTTCTCTGAAGAAATCTACCAATCCCATTTATTTTTCATCTGTCCAGTTTAGACATCAGGTCCATATGAATTTGTGATTGATGGTTTCTTTTCTTTTCTTTTTTCTTCTTTTCTTTTCTGTTTTTCAATGCAAAATCTTGAGCAGTGCCTGACAAACAGTAAGTCCTTAAGTACTCAGTTGAGTAAACTTTTCATAAGCAGGGGACAACATGACCACACTCATGTGAACCTGGTAATTTACAGAATGCTTTGTAACCTGTCTGACTTTCTTTCTAAAATGTGCAAATAATTTATAATGGCTTCATGTGGCTTCCCCTGTCTTCGTGTGATGCTCCCTTAACTGCTATGGCTACAGGCTTCCCGTCTGCAGTTATAGGATGATACTTTTTAAAGAGTTCTTGAATGTGAGCTCTTCTAGGGAAGTCACTCAAGCTATTGCTGAGAAATTTCACCATTGCTATAGATGAACCTCATCTTCCCTTTCATATAATTCCGACTTGGCTTCAATGATTGTAAGGTACCTCATGGTTATGGTCTCTGTGCTGTATGATTTTTTTTTTCTCTGTTTTCAAATGGAGACCTGTGTTATGGGCATAGACTTTAACATTGTTTTAAATACTCTAACATGTTCTTTTCTTTCAAGTACTTGCAAATAAAAGGAAGGAAAGTAATATAGTTTTGCTAAATTTGGGGTTTTAGCTTTATGTTAATTTTATTCAACATAGTTCCTCAAACAGAGTTCAAGTAAAAGCTGTCTCCAGTGTATGATGTTTCTCATCTCTACATCTGATCAGTTACTGATTATTTTAATCAAGTATCCTCCCTAACATGAGTCAATCCAATATCTTTCTGACTGTTAGTCCTTCATTGGATCTCCTTCAGTGACTAAATCAGAGTCAGTGTGAAACTGTAAAGTCAGGGATCTCGCAGAGTGACACTGAGCAAGTCTCAGCTATTAGATCTTGAAAGGAATTTCAAGCAGGTGAGCTAATGGCTTCTGTTAATGTCAAACACTAACAACACAAAGGCTAAAGCTACTCCCACTTACTTTATAGCCCACAAATATATTAACTCCCCTTGAAGATGGAAACAACAGCTAGTTGATGACAAGAAACACTACAAGGAGCAGAAGTCATTTCACTCCTCACTGCCTAGAAAGGCTGTATGTAGTGAGCCTTAACTGAAAGGAAACGACTCCCTGTCCCTTGATAATCTAATCCCTATCTCATTCATGCTTGCTTAGGTCAAAGTGGCGCCTGCATCTGCCAAGGTCAGCTAAGAAAATCTGTGTAGGATGTGCTTACAAAGCTGTCCACTGCTTATGCAAGAGCTGCTAAACAGCATAGATGCCTACTGCAGTAAGTTTCTGTGACAAGCTGCTGTGGTCCTAAGTGGTCAAAAGCAGAAGCCATACCTAAAACAATGTATCCAAATAAAAATTTGTTTTATATGTCCCCTGATCATGGTTAATTCTTTCAACAGCCTTGGCCAGTGTGGTAGCATAGGACAGTTTTAATATTAAAAATAGTTTTACAAGTGTTATTTATCTCTATCCATTTATCTCTCTATCTCTTTATCTCTATCATTAATCTATCCGTGTATCAATGTATCAATCACTTATCATACCTATCTATCAATCTCTCTATCATCTATCTATCTATCTATCTATCTATCTATCTATCTATCTATCTATCATCTATCTATGTGTCTATTTCTCTGAGTGCCTGGGTAAATGTATGCTAAGATTTCCCTGTGAAAATCAAAAATCTATTCTTCTCTCATCATATTTTCCTGAGGATTAAACCTAGGTCAACAGGTTTGACAGGCAGTGCTTCCATCCACTGAGGTATCTTGCTGGCACCAGCAGGCCTTCCTTTACTGAAGTCTTAAGTATCCAACTGGGCAAGTAGACTCAGGTGACTGTTAAGTTGACAGTTCTACTACTGAAAGAAGAAGGAGAAGGGCAGGTGGCAAGACAGAATTTAAGTGTTTGATTCTTGTACCAGTTTTAAATTTTATCCTATGTTAATTGAATATATCCATACAAAAAGACAAGCTTCCCAGCAAGGAGAGACATTACCTTAGCAAATATAGCACATATAGAGTTGAGAATATGAATATGATAGTGATAAAGGCAGCCTGAAGTGGAATGCCCAAATCAATCATAGTATAATTATCAGCAAACCTGGTGAGAGAGATTGTGAAACTAGGTCAATGTGCTTTCAGACCCTCCTCTTTGGTTTTGGAAATGAGTCTCTATTAATTAAAAAATAAAGTAAGCAAATATTCATTGTGTAGTTAAAGTCTATTGTGGAAGATATGTATTAGAAACTCCAAGGAGTCTAGAAAATACTGACACACTTGTGGGCAAGAAATGTTTTTGTCTAGGAAAACAATATGTTATAGAAAGATAGATTTTATTAAACAGAGATTAGAACAGAGGGGGGATTTAAGTTATGGCATTAATGAAAATAATACAGTATGTGGGAAAACATTAAAACTAAGAGAGAGGGGAGGTACTAGAGAGGAACAGCTGGAGAGATGACACACAGGAACAAGCATAAGCATAAATAGAAATGAAAATTAAAAAAAGAGAAAACAAAAACACTGAATGACAAAAGTGGGCTTTTTAGGGCTAATATGATCACATCAGAAAATTTGTCAAACCAGTCCAGAAAGATCATCACTGGAGATAAGAACTATGAAGTGATTATTTGTCCACAGACAAAGAAACACTGTAACCACTAGAACTGGAGGGAATGATAGTATAACATTTACATATATTGCATCCAGAAAGAATGACAGTCCTCGCTCCTTGTCTAAGTCTGACCATGTCTGTATTGTTTCCTTACTGCGTAACAAATGCATCTTTTCCTCAGGTTGCACTGGGTGCACTGATATGGAATTATGTAAAAAAACACAGTTTAAAGGAATATGAATCCCCAACGCTCAGATTCCGGATTTACCCTTTTCTAAACGTGTGGCAATGAGAAGAGTATTCAAACATTCTGTGTCCTCAGTTTCTTACTTTAATGAGACAATGGTGAGGCTCAACTTCATTTCACTTAGTCATGCATCCACTTGGTTTTCAAAAGTTATATTTGTTCTTCAGAAGATTTTCACCTAGTAGATAATATGAAAAATAATCAATTGAGAACAAACCACCAGGTAAAACTAAAACAGGTTGGTGTATTGTTTTTTCTTTTATTGAAAATAGATTTTTCATACTAAATATTGCGATAACAGTTTCCATTTCCTCTACTCCTCCCAATTCCTTCTCATATCCCCTCCCACCTGGATCCTCTGCTTTTTGTCTTGAATTAGAAAATAAACAGATTCTAAGGGAATACAATATAATTAATATAATGTAATATAATCATTTAACATATAATATATATAATTATAATATATAATACAATGTATCAATAAAAACAAAAGCAAACAAATAATAAAACAAAAACAAGCAAACAGAAGGAAAAGAAGCCTAGAAGAGTTACAGGAAACAGATCTCGACACTGAAACCCACTATAGCACTTAGAAATCCCAAACATAACACCAGAAGCTATAATACATATGCAGCGGACCTGTTGGGTAAAAGGTAAATAAAAATAGGAAATAAGAATGTAAAGAGCTTAAAAAATGAAAGAAAAAGAAAATGACTTGATACAACATTATGAGACAAGGATTCTCCAAATATACTGTTGGGTTTGTTTTCTGTTGGCCATCTTTGCTGGGCGTGTGTGTGTGTGTGTGTGTGTGTGTGTGTGTGTTGCATTAAATGCATTGTTTTATCTTAACTGATCATTACTTAGTATCTGTATGTACAGTGAGGTTTTTAAACTCTCAAATACTGGATAAAAGGAAGCAACAGCTTTATAGAGATAGACTTCTAGTACTTAAATCTCAGCCCAGTGGTCAGGCGTGTGTAATATAAATTTCTGTGCCCGAATCCTCTCATCCGTGAAATGAAGATAATAGCATACTTATCTCATGGAATTTTGGAGCTTGAAATACTCCACAGTAGGTAGTACTCTGAAAACTGTGTAGTACATTGGTCTCCAGTGTTTATGTTATTATTGTCCTTGTTAAGAAGCTTAGACTTTGACTTAAAATCAGGCTGCTATCCAACAACTGACCAAATGTGAATGATAGTTGCAAAAGAACGTCATGTTTTCATTTAGCATCTCACTGTAGTGGAATATTGAGAGATTTTGTACATGTTTTTGGGTTTTGAGAGCCTATGGATGGCTGGTTTGTATTGGTACATGAATCTTCCATGCTCATCTCAGTGTGTTTTAGTCACTCTTCTTATTAAATAGAAAATTGCTAGCTGGAATATGGATTAGTGGTAGAGGGCTTGCCGCTTGCCTACCTTGCACAAAGCTCTGGGATTGATTCCTAACCCTGGAAATACAACAATGGCAACAACATCAACTCAACTTTGTTCTCTAGTAGACCAATTTATTGGTAAAAGTGAGAATAGAACAGACTGTCCCCAAATCTTTACATCTTCATACCATACTCCCATTTTTTTCTTCAAGTGACATTGCTATAAATGTGGTCAAGTAAATTAATATCTCCTCTCCTCTGCCTTACTAAGCAGAAATAAATGAACCTATTAATTTCAACAGAGAATGCTCTGGTCAAGTTGACAAATCAAATTAACCATCACAGGCAGTGAGAAGACAGAGAGTGGTTTTAACTGAGCTAGTTTGAGAGGTGTTCAAGACAAATAGTGCTAAATTTGGGCTAATAGTGGAGAATTTTCTATGTTTAAGAAGGAAATATTTTCTTTGCTATGTTTTAAAATACTTTAACGTTTTTTCATGTAAAAGATATATATATATTAGTTTCTAGAACATTAGCAGTTATCTGTGAAATAAAAGTCTAAAATATTAAAAATAACTCATTTCTTTTTTTCCCCCTCTGAGACAGGGTATCATGTATTACAGACTGCGTTTGAACAAAGGAAGTAGCCAAGGATGGCCCTGAGTTTCTGATCCTTTTATCCTCTTCTTCCCTGGTGCTAAGATTACAGGTTTGGGTTACCACACTTGATTTAAGTGGGCTTGGGGATAAAATCCAGGGCTTTGTGCATGGTATTCAGGCCTTCCATCAACTAAGCTACATCCAAGCCCTCATTTAACCATTGAAAAAATTTTAACTGTAGAAGCCCACTCCCATGTCAGTCTTGCATTTCCACATGCCCATATTTATTAAGATTTACCAACTGGGAAAAATGCATAAATAAATTCCACATATAAGCAAAAGCTCTCCAATTCTCTACTGAGAACATTATTATGGAATTTGAAGATTGTGAATAGACAAGGAACTCTGACCTTAAGGACTCACGACTATGTTTGGTACCTGATTGAGATTCACGCGTCATCAGTGTTTAAATTTCTATCACCTCTGGATAAATTACCTTGCCTAAAATATGACAGTTTGCAGGTATGCTAATGTTAAGGGTACTGTAATGCTGGTCCAATCTTAGATTGTCCATGTTAGACTTAAATGTTCTTTGAACACACCGAAGATGAGAAAAAAAGCACATGTTGATTGAAGCAGAGATTCAAATGATGCCCAAAAAGTGTAATGGGCTCTAGAAATTCAAAAACCAGAGGGAGATTCTCCTCTTTAGGCCTCTGAATGCGACAAACCTAGCCAGCACCCTGTTGTAACTCGATTTAGACATCCAACTGTGTAAGACAATAAAACTATTGTTTTAAGCCCAATTTGAGATGATTTATTACAACAGCAATAGGGACCTAATGAAGTCTGGCAATACCAATAATAATTGATAGGATAAGTCTGCTAAGCTGTTTAGAGAATGACCACATATAATTATGGGAGGCTGATAATAATATCATCTCGTTTTGCCATAAGACAAGTTGTCAATTACAGGCAATTCACAATTCCCAACACTAGGAACTGTTTGAGTTACAAAAGTACTTATGGATGGAAGACTCCTACTGAGCAATCCAGTATCCAACCCATGCCTTTGGCTGCCATCTTTATCATAACCTTCAATCTCTGCATCTCCACTACCTGCTCATGTTTATCTCTCTGTTAGATTCTTGACGATAAGCTTAGGGTCTTGTTGGTCCAAGAGGTAATCATTTCATATGAGATTCCAAACTGTCGCCATTAATTAAGCAGATATTTAAAGAGCAACCATTATAGGCCATGCAGTCTCCTACCCAGTCAGGTGAATAAGACAAGTGCACTTCCATCAGTTGGAAAGCTGAGAATCACAGCAAAAATAAAACCTTTTTAGGACTTATTACATTTCTACTTTATACTCAGTACTTTTTGTTTTCTGCTTTTTTCTGAATGCGTTACAGTTGCTGGGTCACCACAAATGCAGGGCATATAACTCAGCTATGTCTGTGTTGCTATCTGAAGCAGAGGAGGAGGCCTGTTTTAAAAAAGAGGAACAGCAAATGCCCAATACAATATTCTCCTGTATTATGGTCATTAAGAACTCTGTACTCAAGCATTCTTTACTGGTGATGAAATCACTTTTAATTTTCATTTCCTTTACTCCCTCGAAAGCAAAATGAATTAAGTAACATCTCAATGTTTTAACACACAACAGAAAGCTTAAAATGAGGTTTTGGGGAGCCCAGAAAGAACCTTAAATGATGTAGCAATGAGTTCAGGAAACAAATTTACTCAAAATCAGGAAGGAAAACAAAAGAATGCTGTCTTTTCAAAAAAAAAGTCTTTTGATTTCATTCTAATGCTTTCATGAGACAGATTATTTCAGAGTCATGCTCAATAAGAACAAAAGGCTTCATTGCCTACTATTAAATATAAAGTTATAAAAATAATCACATAAAAATAATTACATAAAATGCAGTGCATTTGGATTTTTAGTGAATTTGGGCTCATATTCATCTGAATCTTTTGATTCTGTTTCTATAAAACCTAAGTGATTTTTTTTTTTTTGCAATTTACCATTGTTCTCCTTTTAATTAAGCATGGATATATATGTAATATAGCAGCAGGCAGAATTTATTCAATAATATTAATTCGGCAGCTCCACAAACACAAAACTCTTTATATTAAATAAACTATGCTGTACTGCCTACAAAGGGAGGTTCTATAGAAGACTCTAGGGATTCTGGGTGTGATTTCCTGGGTTCTGGAAACATGGTTGTTGTTTTCTCTAAGTTTAAAGGCCACCCTAACCTCACATACCTTAATCCTTGCAACTGTAAAATCAAGCTCCACGGAGTTCTCCACATAGTTTGTACAGGTTTCTGTATATATTCGCTGCTGATGTTGTATTCCATTGCCCTTTAGAAGGAGGCAGTATCAGTCACAAAGGCAAATCCACCTTACATGTCAATGGTCATCAAGACTGCCTGGAGGAAACTTTCAAAAGCCTCTTGGGTGAAAAGCAGCTTGTTCCCAAGTTCAGTTCTAAGGTATTTCTTATTTTCTGTTTTCTTTGCTGGATGATAAGTGCCATGTCACAGGCAGACTTGCTTCAGCTAATTCTCCAGGGACTTCAGAAAGACTTTTGGGTTTTTGAACCGCTACTTTCCTTTTCCATAAACTTGCAGCTCCAGAGAACGAAATGGGGAGGAAGTTTTCTTCTGAAATTTCCTTCCAAAGCCTTACCTCCAAGTGTGATCCCTCCTTTTCTGCTGCCATTATGTTAAGTGAAATAAACAGATTCAGAAAGAAAAGTACGATGATTTCTGTCCTGAGAACTTTGAGCTTCAGAAGTGTATGTCTGTGTGCGTGCGTGTGTGTGTGTGTGTGTGCGTGTGTGTGTGTTTATGTATGTGTGCACACACGCTTATGTCTCTCTCTCTCCCTCTACTTCCTCTCTCTCTCTTTCCCCCGAGTGTGTACGAAGCAATAAGGACCCCAGGAGTGGGGAAAGAGATCTTAAGGGGATAGAGAAGGGGAATGAAGTAACCATATAAAACATGTGATATGTAAGCAGAAGGAGAGACTAATATTTGGGTGAATTAAGGAAGTTAGCAAGAGGGAGCAAGGGGACATGGGGAGGGCCACTGTGAAGGAGGACAGATTAGAACAAAATATTGTCTCTCCTTTCACTTCTCTCTCTCTCTCTCTCTCTCTCTCTCTCTCTCTCTCCTCTCTCTCAACACACACACACACAGACACACACACACACACACACACACACACACACACACACACACACACAGACAAACACACACACAATAAATGCCCCAGCAATGAAACACATTACTTCAAAGTTAACTTAGACTAATTAAAAATCCTTGCTTCAAGAATACAAAAAATGAAAACAAAACCTCAAGTCAGGGATGTCTAATGATTGTGCACCACCTTTGAATGTCATTCTTATAAAGCCAATTGAAAAAAAAATACATGTACAGCAATAGATCACAGTAAATATTTCAATGTCTCTATATTTTAAAGCTTCCTTTAAATGCTTAGCACTTAGCATTGTCCAGTACTTATGCCTCTCAAACAGCCTCATCATATCTCATGATGCCTTGGCAGGCATAGGTTGCAGAGAAGGCATCTTATGTCTTGGCAGGCAGAGACATATCTGTCCTCATTTCAATACTGATTACATTTGCTGTTTGTAAGCACCATGAAAAATGATTATTGTCAGTTGCAAGCTTATTTTCATGAGGAAACAATGATACTAACACTACATTCCTCTCAGCATTATTGCACAGATCAAAGAAGATAAAGGACATAACGACTTAGCTTCCTATGCATCACACACTGGTAGAATACAGATTCTTACTGTGATGTGAAATTAAACTACTATGACTACAGCTATTCCCAGGAAAATATATGTAGGACTTTAAAATATAATTTGTTATGCTTTTATATGTCTCTCTTGAGATGAAATTCAAAAACAAAGTTATGAGTATATATTTATAATGTAAAAAATAATCGTTTAATATATGTATGCTTTAAGACATGATTACCACATAAAAGATAATTAATAGACTCAACCAGTTCATATAGTTATTGTAGTAACATAGCAAATTTTAATAATAGAATGCACTATTTTAGCGTTGAGCTATGATACCTAGAGCTCATTAACTATATTCCTGAAGCCTTTGTTCTTTCAGAATCATCTCCCCCACTCTGTCTTCCCCCATTATCTGTAAAGAAGCATTCTACTTTTCTTTCTAAGTCTGATTTTCTTTCTAGTTTTAAAAGATATTATTGGTACAAGATTTTGTGGTATTTGTTTTTCTATTCCATAGTTTTTTAGTACAATATTCCCTAAATCTTGCCACAAGCAACATTTCTTTCTTTTTTAAAGGCTGCATAATATTCTTTAAATTTGTTACCTTTAATCTGACAAAGAATGGCAGCAGATATTCCTAATTGGTCCTTTACTATTCAGTGAATAATGACAGAGAGATGGAGAGGGAGGGAAGGATGGAGGGAGAGAGAGAGAGACAGAGAGACAGAGAGACAGAGAGACAGAGAGACAGAGAGAGAGATCTCAATGCTGAACATTTAGAAAACCACCAGGACTCTGAAAGCAAATGTCATTGATACCAAGCTAAATGGATGGCATTTTGTTTAAAAGCAGAGCTAAAATGTGCATTTTTCAGTGTATTCTTCAGTTCATGTCACCCCTAGCCATGGTACCAGGACCTGTGCAACATGAAACTCTGCAACTTTTAGGTTGCAAGTGGGAAGTGTTTTGCTATTGTCAAAAAGACAAGATCAGCTTTATCATATAATTAAATGGTGCTTCATTTACTTTCAGATGTATAGCCTATTATTGCAAGAGATGTGAACACAGCTCACCTTAATCATTTTCCCAGATGGAAGCAGATTATCTGGGAAAGAATGGGTCATCTTGTAAATCTGAGAAGTGACAAATCTTCAACTGCCATTATAAGAATAAAAAGGAGATTTTCTGGAAGAAATATGTCCTTTACCCAAGATGCACTTCAACACTTTTCCTTACTGAAAACTCATATTTACTCACAAAAGTCATTGTACATATCAAGCATAAATATGTGTATCTACTGATATCATTAATAAACTACATTTACCTTTTTAATACAAGAACAATTCCAACGTCAATGTTGTACTTACAGGGAAGTTTGTCAATTCCTAATTGCAGGTTAGTCATAAAAGTGAAAGAGTTTGTCTTTTGTGCCTCTCAATGGGTTCATCATAAATGTGGATGCTGGGTGGATATTGATGTGAATTACAGCAGGTAGGGAGAAATGACATGCTTACATGATTATATAACTATTTCCTCTAAACTATTTTAATAGGGAAAACTGAATTTTAGAATAGACAATGCTGTATTATGATCTATTTCCTCATTCTAAATTTTTATTTTATATTGTGCTCACAAAATAAACTCTTAACTAGACACACTGGAATAGGAGAAATTTGTGAAAATCTTACCTAGATTTTTGCATTGCAGGTAGAAGTAAGCTTGAAAATTCACTGACCTTAGCAATAGGAGATTTGTTACATTGTGTGGTAGTCACAGAGCAGCCTCAAGGACCTCTGAGTGGGGGAAGAGAGGCAGAGGAGTGGATCTCTGAGTGTGATGTGAGACTCTCCAGTTTTTGTATTAAGCTTGGGAAGTCAAGCAGCTTGAGGAAGCTGGGCAAAGTCAGAAATCAAGACCTGTGCTGTGGTAGTTACTTTTGCATCTCTCTGTCCATTTTAGAGACAAATAAAGGAAGAAACACTAATTTCTGCTCATAATGTCAGAGTGTATTAGTCCATCACAATGGAGAAAACATAGATCATCCATGGTTTCATCCCTACTGGATGGAGTGTGGGGAAAATTGTATCTAATATAGCAAACCCAGAAGCAGAGAGTACTAGAGCAACAGGTGAGCTACTATCTAAAACTACAAGCCCCTAGAGACACACTTCTGCCAGGCAGGTCCTAAGGTTTCCAACCCAGAAACATGAGCTAGGGAACTATGCTCTAAAGAGAAAGCTGTGGGTCCGTTTCAGATTCAAGTATTAGAGGGACCACAGCCCTGAAAGACTTCTTGTTTCTCTTAAGTCCTGACTTTTACTTTGAATTTCAGACGCACAGTATAATAATGGCTATATAATAATTCATTTATGGTAATATATTATAACACTAGCAAAGCAACACAGATGCCCAAATTGAATTTGTAATTTTAAAAAAAGATGACCAAAACTATAGAGCTTTATATACCCAGGAAATACTGTTCTATTGCTATCAAAGCCACAGTTGAATATAGATTTTATTTCCATATATTATTGTTCTACAACACATATCATTCTTTTCTGGAGATATGGGTTCACTTAGGGATGACAATGGAGTTCTCTACACTAGCTACCTATTCATAAAAGAGAAAAGCATATTAATCCTGTGGTACTCTTTCATATGTTTGTGTTCATTGACTTAGCCTGTCCCGAGAGCATGTTTTCTGCTCCAGCCTGCTGTTACTAAACACAGTTTTCAATCCAAGTATTAGGGCTACAACATGTTTTCAGTGTTTATTTTTTTCAGGATTTTAAGGATAATTGTCTTCTTCATCAATGATAGCCTCTGATATAACTCATTTTGTAGGTATGTATGGGTCTTTAGTCTTACCCACAGTGGGGCCAAAAGGAAATCAGCATATTTTTTTGTCTAAAATGTTTATGACATTAATGAAAATAAAAGTTAGAAATGCAGGAAGTTTACATAGTCTTAGACCCACATGCACACACATATACACATAGGCACATGCCAAAATTTTACAAACTTTTCATATTTAATTCTTTTGCTTTTTTATAAATTAGGGAAAGTTGGCTAATTATATGTTACTTTTATAAACAATGTTATCGAGAGCTTATTCTTTGTCCATATTTTGTTTCATGTCATACAAATTATATATCACTAAATTGGGGTCTTATTATCAGTTTTAATTTATGGGACTCGAAAATCTGTAGCACATAGAAGTCATTGCCACTTATTCCACATTGTCCAAGCTTGTTTCAGGGATTCAAAGGCAGTGTCCTGCTTCTGAAGCCAATGTGAGATTTTTCAGACCCTATACCATATCGTATTTCTTCTTATCTCACCAATGATTGATCTTCCTCTTTCAGTACCACATCCTTTGGAATCTGGTTGCATGCCCCTCCCCATTGATGGAGTGTCCTCTTAAACACCCCTTTTATCTTTATAAAGAGTGACCACTCCAAATGATAGCTACACATTGCATCTTTTCTTTACTAGAAATCTGCCCAAAGAAGATCTGTTATCTGTGTTAAATCCATCCTTATAGACTTTGGGACCTCTAGGTGCTAGTGAGTATATTCTCTGTATTTAATGTTTCTATAAAAATAATTTTCTAGAAATAAAATACACAAATATTGGCTTGTGTTGAGCATATGAAAATTTAGGACAATAACTGGCTTAACAAACATATATTATGAAACTGTATTGCCATACAAGAATTGTGAAATTTGGGTTAGACTCTCATGGTTGAGCAATCTTGCATTTAAAAGTTAATATGTACCTCTGATAAAGTGGATCATGTGACAGTATAATGGGAAATTATCCACTATTGTCATTATTTTATTCTACAATATTGCTTGAGTTAAGAATCAAAGGAGCTGTCTGTCTTCCCCAAGAACCACATACTCCTCCTTGAAGTCGGATACATTGAGTGCTAAATTGAGTAATAATCCATCCTTATCAAGTTTAAGGCTTACCGTCATCTTCTAACTCACTTTGCTGATGTCCTAATTATATTCAAATCATAGAAAATAAGTAAATTATGATTTCTATTTCAATTCCATGTAAAGATATCTGATTGGACATAACTAGTCCTGGACTCTTAGTCCTGTTAAGTCTGTGTGTGTACAGAGGTGTAGGGATGTGTCAAGTGGATGGATTTTAGATGGATGTAAACAGTCAGATTATTTTAAAGAGTCCAATATGCATTCCTATGATAGTTGAAACTCAATGCAGATGCTGAAGCTGAATTCAGAGTAACGGGTGCCACATCAAGCCTGATTGCTATTAACCTCCAAGAGAGTTTGTCTGAGCAGAGAACGCAGAAAGCCATTGTCTATCAGCAATAGAATCCCTGCCACTTTATTCCACCCAGCATCCTTGATGCTTGCGTGCAAACTCATCCATTTGTCACATTAGGCTGTAGTGGAGCATGTGAACAGCCCATTATCCCTCATGAAGGATGCTGGTCCTTTCCTCTATTGCAGCCTGTGGTACGTTTGGATATGGCCTTTGGGAAAAAATGCTGAAATACACCATTACTTCAAAGCTTCTCAAGTTGCTTGTCCAAATTTAGAGCATTTCCTTTCTCTGATAGAAATATGCTTGTTACGCCACATACACATACAGCTCCTCATTAGATATTTATGAGGATGTCTCTGTATGTTTTGTTAAAAGAGTTAAACTCCAATCTGATTTTTAAAAAGAAACATAGCTGTGACAAACACACACAAACACACACACATGCGAGAGAGAGAGAGAGAGAGAGAGAGAGAGAGAGAGAAAGAGAGAGAGAGAGAGAGAGAGATATGCTGGCACACACAGTTTTGCATTTTTCAATCACATATATATTAGTTGTTGAAGACTCAAGATATGATCTTGGGGCTTTCACAAATGTCCGGTCTTAATGAAGCCATCCATGAGGAAATGTGAAGAGGCTACTAAAAACAAATTCTAATTCTCTACCTAAACTTCTAGTTTATTGCTCTGTTTCATTCCTCCATACATGACAGCGTACAGTAGCTAAGATAATATCACCACTAAGAAGATGGGGTTTCTCCCTTGATACTGAACTTGGTAACTCTCCATAGTCTAGATAAATTCAATACTTTTATATGAGAACCCAGGCCTGTTACAAACACAACCTCTGCTTGTCCCTGGTGATGTTCTTGTTGGCAGTTGTTCACGGATGATAAATTGCTTTGATTCAAGAGAGCAGTGAGGCTTGCTACTTAAGGTGAAACTTATGAAAATACCAAGCCTCCTTTCTCAGGCACTGCCAGATTCTAATTACTCTTTGTAGGACCATTTGTCATCTGTACCTCAATGTTACCAGAAACTTGCTGATTTCCCTATTGTTAAATTGCTACTACCAAAATGCTGATAATTCTTTGTCAATTCAAACTTGCCTTTTTTCAATTCAATGCCTAATCATTTTGTTATTTGTTTATTTTTTCTTATTTGCTGTTCTTTGAGCTTAGAACAAACTAATGGATAAACTCAAGCAAATGCAACTGAATTTTTCTAGAAACGGAGATTTGTAGCCAGTTTAAATCATTGGCTTTCTCATTCATTTCTTTAGAAGTGGATATCCTTCACATATGCCTTCACTGAGAACTTTTTCATCAGTTAAAATTCCTGTCAACCATTTGAGCAACAAACCCAATCTAGAATAAATGCAATTATTGCTAGAATGAGTTATGGTTTATAACAAAGCTTGTGTATTTGGAAAGAAAGTGAAATTAGTATAAGAGTGTGACAGCAGCTAGGTTACACATGTGAAAATGAGTGGTGACTATTTAAGACATGAAAGGGCGATCCTTTAGATCCACAAATAATGAAAGCACAAGAAGAACTTCTAATCCTCAACTTCTAAATCGTGTCTTCCATGAGCCAACTCACACTTTTACAGCTTTATATGTGATAACAACGAAGCAATGTTTATTGATTTATTAGTTACAGGTTTCCAGTAGCTCTACTGTATCTACCTTTGATACACTTACTACTGGAACATTATAATTTTACAGAAGGGAACATTATTTTTCAAATTAATTAAACAAGTAGTTATATTCACACTTTGCCAGTCAAGTAGACTGTTAGCCTTGTACTTCACTGTTGTATCCTTGTCTTTGATGTAGTCACATTGTAGATTCTTAGTGTCTCCCAGGGACTTCTTTAGGATTATGAGGAGTCACTAATACGGTAGCAATGTCCTGTGATTCTGAAAATTCTTTACTGTAGCAATGATCTGTTTTTACTTTGTTTAATATTACTGTAATCATGTTAGTAATATCTAAATTCGTGATTTTTGATGAATTATATAAAATGAAAATTATAGGTGATTTTCTTAAGTTTTCTCTTACTCGCTTTTGCAAAAAAAATGTTTCTACTTTGTGTGCCTTTGGTTTTTCCATTGTCATGCTATGATAAGTATTAAATATATTTCTCCTACCATTGTTCGCACATGCTCAGTTCTCACAGATAAGAGTGATCTATCGTCTCTATTCTCCAATCTCTGTTAAACATTGCTGACTGCATTCTCTGGTCTGTGAGTGATTAATTTTTCCTATGTTTATTTTCTCTGTCTTAATTATCAATCTAATTTGGTCAAATACTGAAAACACTGGAATTTTTTAAAAAATAATGAAGAAACAGTTAATGTTTTTTTAAAGTCCTTTTCCACGCCACTGTATTTCTCACTATAAAGATCTGTGTTCTATGAGAGTGCCAGCTTATTTGCTTTTAGAAGAAATGTACTTCTTCTGAACATGATGTAACAAAATAGTACACATGGATACAACTTCACACCTATAAGTTGACTATGACACAAAATCAGACAAACAACAAATATTAGTGTTGGGAAGATATGGAAAACTGGCTGACATTTGAAGGAAATTTATGGTCTAGACACTGAGCAAACATTAGGGTTGCTCCACAGAGAACTTAAAACAGAATTGCCAACAATTTTGGTCACATATTCTTTTTTTTTTTTTTTTTCCCAATTGTAATCCTGTTTTTTTGCCTTTTTTTTTTAAAAAAAAAACATGGATATTTTATTTATTTACATTTCAAATGTTATCACCTTTTCTGGTTTTCCCCACTTGGAAACCCCTATCCCTGTTCCCCCTTCCCCTGCTTCGATGAGGGTATTTCAATGTATAAGCCTTAAAGACATTTAATTGGACTGTAATGAGCTATCTAAAGAAGATGATACATGATTATATGTATGTGAAGATATTAGCATATACAGATTTACAAGAATAGAAAATGTAAGGGTGGTTATAAGGACTAGAAGGAAAACAAACAGGGAAAGAATGTTTAATGAAAACATGTTCCGTTTGGGAAAATATAATAGGTCTAGAAATAAGTGGCGGTAAAGGTCTCACAACTTAAATACACTGTATACAACTCATCTTGCATTTACAAGTGACTAAGTTGATACATTTTAAGGTATTAATACATTTCCATAAAATGGACTGTATCTGATATATCTAAATATCTATCAATCAATAACCTCAGAGGAAGGTTCTAACTATATACAGTAGAGACTTCTTTCTCCCCATGATAGTTTGTTTGTCTGTGCCATTTCTTGTATGAATGTAAAATGTCCCTTAAGACTCTCATGTTGAGGGTTAGTCCCTAATTTAGGAGTATTCAGATGTTGGTGGGTGAGGAGCAGGATTCTGGGTTGAAATTGTAACATGGGTGTTCTAACTTTATCAATGCATCTATGGATTCTATGACTCTTAATCTTCACTATACTGGCATGCATTTAGAATCACCATGGGAACAAACTTCTTGGTGTGTTGATAAGGGTGTATCCAGAAGGGTTTTACTAATGAGAGAAGGTCTACTCAAAATATAAGCACTATCATTCCATGCACTGGGTCCCAGAACTAATACAAAGGAGAAAATGAACTGAATACCTGTATTCGCTTCTCTCTGTTTGCTGACTGTGGGTTCAATGTACCCAACCATCTAAGACTGCCACACCTTCTTCAACAGTCCTCTTCCTTCTTGATATATTTAAGCTAATATATGTATGATATATATGCAAGCTAAGGTCTCATGCATCTTCAACTGTAAGCAGGAAGCAGAAACAGAGAAAAAAAAAAGAGAGGGAGGGATGCAGGGATTGGGGAAAGGGAAGCACACAGTGGAAATGGTAGGGGACTTTGAAATCTCACAGCCCACTGTCAAGTGTTGTACTTCCTCCAGAAAGGCCACAACCTCCCAAATAGCACCACCAACTGAAGACTAAGTATTCAAAGCACAGACAGTTTTAGGGAACATCTCACTCAAACTATCACATCCTACTCCCTGCCCCAAATCCTGACACCCTCAAGAATGACTAGTTTTCTTTCTTTTGCATTCTATGACACAGATAAAGCATAAAATATCTAAAGGGGAATTTTCACTGCTTGAAGATGGTTCTTAATAGATGTAAACTTCATTTCAGTTGAGGTTACTCTTCAGTTCTTTCAGTTCAGATGTTACTCTTCTCTTTTGTTAACTCCTTACATTTAACATGATTTGTATTTGTGTAATCTTTAAAGGGCTGAGGGTTGATCTTGTAAAAAGGAAATTTGTAATTTTAAATTACCTTTTAATATTTAACTGCCTTTTAATTGTTAAGGTTTATTTATTTATTTATTTATTTGTTTGTTTATTTATTTATTTATTTATTTATTTATTTATTTATTGTGACAAATTTCAAACCTGGCTTGCCTGAAATACATTGAGATTTACCTGCCTCTGCCTCCTTTGTGCTGGGATTAAAGGTGTGCCTATCATGTCTGGCCTATTTTTGAGAATGTATGAAGAGAACAATTTCTCTCAAGTTTATTACCTCATAGTGACAGAGTAAGAGCCAGTTACAGAACAAACACTTAAGGTGAGCAACAGCACTTGACATATTGTTGCATGGATTGGAAATCCTATATCACTAACGATCCTCAGCAGAGCCAGGCTCTTCTGAGATGATTCTACACACTTCTTAATTATTGCCTGTAACTTAACGATACCCCAAAGGAATAAACTACACTCTTACAAGGTTAGCTTCCCAGTCTAACTACAAAGGCATTAAACTTCTAGCTTGAAAAAAAAATGACCCAGTAGTTTTTGTTGTCATTGCTTTAAATAAGAAATGCCATGAAGAATTACTTAGTGGAGAGATTGTCATGTACCACTTTCTCAACTTGAGAGTCTGAAAATATTCAACAGACCTACCCATCGCTTCATATGAAATAATAAAAGACTCATCCAAAGGACAGATCTGGCAGCATCAGTAGTGGCCCTCACCAAGAGTTCATAAGGGACGCTTTCGTCCCTCTCCCATCTTTCATTGTTATATCAACTATTCATGCTTTACTATCAAGTGTCCCATTTCATTCTTCTTAGCTACTTTGCTCAGTCTTCATCCTCTGAAAGAGACTGACATATTTTGAGCAAGCCCCCTTTCTCTCTTCTCAGCAGTGCATGGTATGTTGTGGGTCCCATTAATCAAAATGTATAGAATCACCACTTAACTTATGTGTTACATAAGGCATAGGGTTATAGGCCCCTGGTGATATTTTGGAACTTCCACAAGAAAGGGATTTTTCAAGACAGTCTCTTGTTCAATATTGACAGTAGCATTGGAAGACATTTTAAACTGCCTATTTCTGCTGGCTAAAAAGTCCCATAATTGGGCAGGCTGGGGACAGGAAACCTTTGGTGGCTGATAGTGAAAATACTTGATCTGAGCTCCTAAAGCCTTTGTAGATATTTCTATCCAGAGAAGATCATCAAGGATGCATTAGCTGAGTCCTTGAGATGCAATGGAGTAGGTGATGCTATTTTCTTCTGTCTAAGAGAAATGGCAGAGCCTCTTTGCAACAAATGATCATAAATTGCCTGAGTGTCTCCGAGGCAATGAGGGAACTTGCATCCTTGTGCTAATGCAAGCTGCTCTCCAAATTTTGAGTGGTACACACTATACTGGGAAGAAAAGGGCCTGAGGAAAAAAGCTACCAAGACATATCTATATCTCCCAAGTAAATGTGATCAAAAGGGAAAGCCTTTCAGCCTTTAAGCTACTTTAAAAGCAGATTTCAAAGCTCACTAATCAAATCCAGAGGGGCACAAAGTCAGAAATCAGAAGGAAGTAAACTTTGGACATTGGAGAATGAGAAAACAAATAAGCTTCTCAGTGCAGTTCAGTGGACTGTCAACCTTTCCTATATCAGATTATTATTGTTGTTGTTGTCATTATTGTTTATTAAATTCTATACAGAGTGGTTCTTGTTACTGAAACGTGTGATACAAAAGCCTGCATATATTCCACGTTTTATCCTGAGCACTAGCTCAGGCAGTTATGTCCCATTTTAAAACGTTTCTGGCTGTATAATCTAGGTCATCTTTCAGCTTTCACCTGCAACAGTCTCTGGTTCTTTGCATATAATTTTATGCATATACATACATATACATATACATATACATATACATATACATATACACATACACATACACATACACATATCATATGCATATGCATATGCATATGCATATGCATATACATATACATATACAGATACATCAGATACAGATAGAGATACACATACACACATATACATATATAGTAGGTAATTTTTGAGTAGTAACTTATACCTGTCCTTATAAAATTTCTTAGATGGCAGAGAATATCATGTTTTTCTAGATTTACAGTTATAAGAGTTCATCCTGTGTAAGGTACACATGATAATTTTGCTACATCTTAATCTATCTTTGTTTTTAAAGGATCTTCCAGTGACAATGGGGCTGATAGTGACAGCAGTATGAATCATTTGGGAACTACTTCCTAAGTGAAAGAGATATTTTCTTAGTAATATTTTAATGAAAGATCTTGAGAAAATTCTGTACCTAAGTATGATTGATAGATTAGGATTTCAACCGTATAAGAGGTTGGAATGTTGCCGGTTGAGAAATGAATTTTCATGGGTCATCTTTAGTCTTCTTATCTGTCTTCTATTACCAACTTCTTGTTGACCTAACATCATTGTGACTTTGAAGAAAATCTTTTGTAATGTGTGAATATATCCCCTAAATTAGTCCAAATACAGGAGAGCTGGTTGAAGCCTACAGCACAGATTCTTCTGCTTCACTAATGTATTTGGCAATATCTTGATTTATGAACTATGTGAACATGATTATTGTGGTCCAAACATAATGTTAGATATGATCTTTGATTGCTCTTTTACTCTATTCCTTAAGGAAAGGTCTCTTAGTCAGACCCAGAGCTAGCAGATGAGGCTAGTCTTACTTGCCATCTTGTTCTGAGTAGCTTCAATCTCTACATTCCCTGGCTAGAATTACCTACAATGGAGTCATTATTTTCATCTGGCATACACATGAGTTTCTGGGACTCTGAACTCTGAATCTCACACATATGTAGCAAGTGGCTTAACTACTGAGCAATCTCTCCAGACCCAGATTTTGTGGTAATAATTCAAAATCTAGCTAGAGATTAGGTCTGAAATGGCTTGTGACCACAGATGGACAAGATATTTGCAGAGCAACTAGGAAAGAAATATTGTTCTTCATTTATGTTCAGAAAACTACCAGAATATAAATATACATTGTCATTTTCTTTTAGATCATATGGAGTTGTGTGAAAGTGTAAAATTTGGAAATGAAATATTGGACATTGTGCAAATATAAAATGAAATGAAACTCCTGGACCATGTACCTCATGGTTTCATGAAGTTATGGATGTTCTTTAGCATATTTTGCTCCAAAACTCTTTTGTTGTTGCTGCTGTTTTTGTTTTGTTTTTTGTTTTTGTATGCATGTTTTAAGCTACTGAAAATCAAAGAAATGACACTGGATCACTGGGGCTGAATATTTGCAGCTTCTCTTTTCAGGCTTTTGGAATTCTGCCTTAAGAACATAATGGGAAAGTTTTTCTAGACAGCTGGAGGATGATACATAATAAAAAAGAAATCAGTGATGCTTAAGACAACAGTTAGCTTCAAATATCAGATGGAGGACTCAGGCTACCTTGTCCTTTCCAGCTGTAGTGACTCTATACTTTGTCAAGCCACTCAGTAAATGAGGAGAGGAGAGAAATCTTAGCCAGCAAGCATTATTCTGAGAAATAACTAATCACTGTCTTTAAAGTCACTTAGTTTTGTGGTGGTTTATTAAAGGGTTGTGATTAATTGATACAGCCATCACAGCTAGGGGATTAGTAAGACAGGAGACATGCTTCACAGAAAGATGAAGGAAGAAAAGTGGATTCTTGGCATCATCATGTGAGTTGTTAAATCATGCATTACATAAACTTGGCCTTACTCCTAGATTTGGCTTTTCTGAGAGTAGATCCTCTCTCCTGTCAATATCTTTGCTCTTATTGTTGTTTTTTTTTTCATTTTGTTTAGGATATATATATATTTAGGGGGATGAGAGAGAATGGCCTAATTATATTCCTTTAAGGTTTAATAAATAAGATACCCTATTCACTACACTCTGAGGAGTTAATTGCTGATGCAGAAGTGATATTATCCTGTCTGGGTCTATTTACCAACTAAAAGATAGAAACCAAAATCATTATGCTAAACATCACCCACAATCTGAGTAGGGAGAATCACTAACAGCTTAAGTAATAATTTTAATTAATTCACTTATAAAATAAATTAGACATTATGTGGCTTCTAACTTCTATCATATTCATAAGGAATTGATACATTTTAATAAAATGAGAACACTCCCTAGATGCGAACAAGTTTTTTTTTTTTTTTTTCCTTTCTGAGCAATTGAAATCTTGTTCAGAAAATCTTTGCTTCATTCTGTGTTTTGAAGTGCATATTCTACTTTCTTCCTCACACAATTTCAAGGTTTAACGTCTTACATGAAGGCTTCTGATCCATTGGAATTGGGTCTATTGGAGTTCTTTGTTCACAGTGAGAGATAGAGATCTATTTACCTTTTATTAGATGTGAACATCTAGTTTTGCCAGCACTATTTGTATGCCTTTGTCATCGTTGTGAAAACTCAGATGATTGTGGCTATATGAATTTGTTTTGGGGTCCTAAATTTGGTTCCATGAATCCATGTCTGTTTTATTCCATGATGGATGCTGTTTTGTTATTATGCCTCTTTTTCTATTATTTGAAATAAAGCATGTACAAACCCATGTCATTGTGTCTGTGTGTGTGTGTATTGTTTATATTATGTCATTTTCTTTATGATTCTTAGTTTCATTCAATTGCAATCAAAGCTATTACTTCAAATTTCCTGTATTCATAAAGACTTTGTTTGTATGAAGTGCCTCACTATAAGATGTATTTTTAGAGAGTTGCATGAGCTGCTGAGTCGAATATTTACTATTTAGATGGAATGTTCTGTAGATGGATTTTGGTTCATTTTACCTACAATGTCATTAACTCTGGCAAATCTCTGCTTTTATCTGGATATATATTTTGGTGAGAGTAGAGTATAGAAATCAAACACTACCACTGTGTTGATGTTAATCTGTGACTTTTCATACAGTGGTGCATATTTTATAAAATGGAATGTGCTGATATAAGGAGCATGTGTGATTTAAACTGTTATATCCTCTTGCTGGACTGTTTGCTATTCTCTCCTATTTTGACTACATTTGTTTTGAAGTTTTTTTTTTTTTTTTTTCTTTTTTAGATTACCATCTGCTTGCTTTGGAATCTGTTTCCCATGCTTCCATTCCAAGGCTGCTTTTGTCTTTGTTCCTTCTTTCTTTCTTTACACTTTATTTTTCATTAAAATATAGCATAATTTCTTTTCTTCTTTTTCCTCCAATCTCATGCACACATATTCTACTCCTTACCATATTCAAGGCCTCTTTCTCTTTAATTATTATTGTTATATACATGTAACTGTGGGGCGGTGGGCTGTGAGAGGCAGCTGGGCACCTGGTTGAGCACAGGCCTCGAACCCTGGACCCTAATGTGATGGAAGGTCTTCCGCTTTGCTTCTGGTCTCCTGGTTCCTTTCACTCAGCTTCAGATCTCCACAGCCCCTCCCACCGAGAGGTCTATGGCCATCAGTCATGTAGGAATAGTGCCTCAGGCTCTCCCACATGTAGAAGAGGTATCTCCAAGCTCTCAGACCTAGCCAATAGGGGTTACCTGCTGCCAGACCCTAACCCACCCCAAAACTGTATATAAGAGCCCTATTCAGGAGAAGTAAAGGTGTGCAAGAATCTTCCTGGTGTCCAAGAGTTTCTGTCGCAAGAGCTGTAACACTTGGGAAGAGATCTGCTTTCCTGAAGTGCCTTCAGGACCCTCCCCTCCTTGCTAGCCATTGTCTCACTGGCCCAGCCTGGACCAGCTCAGCATAGAGGGACAGGTGCAGCACCTGGGAGTGACTGGGTGGCAACAGCTGAGACCCAAGTGGAGGCAGCAGCGGAGGTGATTCCTCTCCCTGCTCGCAATCTATCGCCTTAGCCTGGAACCCTGTACCCAACTGGGCCAGATATCTTCATGGGACACCCTTCGGAACAGGAACCTATATGTAACTATATGTGAACATATATAAATGCATATTAATATATAGGAATAAATATATGACTATAAATTTTGAAGCCATTTAGTGTTACTGTTATATATGTTTTTAGGGCTGATTATTTGATATTAGATAAGGGACTCATTTCTGGGGTAAGATAAGTCTGTGTCTCTCAACAGTTATTGATTCTTTATATTTCTTTATTTATGGTTGGGGAGCTGTTATAATCATCTGAATACTTTCACTGGAATTTTAGCTAATTCACTCATTGCAATCCATTACCAGAAAATTAATATTTTTAAGGTGTTCATAATGCCTTGACTTATCATGTTGCTTGGGTTTCTGGATTGGACTTGTGTTTCTTGGTATATTTTACTGATTGGGTATTTTTAACAGCTATATTCTGCCAATTGGAGTATTCCCAATGTTTAAATAAGAGTAGATTGTAGTAATTGTAGTCATGAATGTTACCATTCAGCTCCAATGAAATACCAATGGAGTTCATTTGCTATATACTAAGTCCACAAGCTCAGTGCATCAAACAATCACCATCACTTCTCTTTGAGTCAAATATTCACTGCAGAAGCAACTATGACTTATGGATATGCCCACTATGTAAATATAATATTTAAAACAGACATCCATTTAAATTGAGTAACTATTGAAAGATAAAAGCATTGTGTGGTCTGTGCTGAGATAATACTAAAGATAAGAACAGGAGGAAGTAGTGTAAGCATTGATAAGGAGTAACATTAAATCACCTAAGAAAAAAATGTAAGGAAGGACCTGCCCTTAGATTCAAGTGTGGCTGTTATGTCACATGTGTACCAGTAGGGGGCAGAAAGGAGAACAGCTTTGTCTAGTCTCAGTGTTCATACCTATGAACATCTGAGTGATAAATAGTCTAACACTCTCTGAGAAAAGCATTCCTGAGATGACCACCAATCCTGTTCCATACAGGCACCAACAGCTCCCTGGACCAGGAACAAGTTGGAGACCAGAAGAATCCTATCTGAGATTGAGAGACCTGGACAGTTGCTAGAGTAAGCCTGAGACAGAGAATCTTCCTTGCCAAGTGAGGAGCCCAAGATGATCATCAGACTGGCACCATAAACTCTCTGAACAGGGACCCAGCCCAAGACAACAACCAGTCAACACACTGAGCATGTCTAGGGTACAGACCATTGCCAGAGACTACCACTGCCTGATGCTATAATGCACATGAGCAGTATAACACTCCTGAGAGCACATCAGACACAACTGGAGACAATCAGAGACCCTGGGCTTCATTAAGAGGAACAAGTAAGTGGTGGAGAAATGAAAGAGAATGAGAAACAGAATGATATGGGCACAATGGAGAAAGGCACAATTTGAGACTATAGGATAGTGAGGAACAGCCTCATGTGAGTCCCATGAGCCAGGGATGACACATGGGACTATGGTAGGGTCCTGGCCTGTGGTGCCATCAGGGGCAATGTCTATGTCTATGGCTCTTGTAAGAGCAGGGTTCTGTTGCCACCAAAGGCCAGGTAGTCATCCCTGGTCTGGGCTCCTGACCAAGGACATTTTGATATCTGAGGGCTATACAGAACTGGCCTCACCCCTCACCTGGGCATCATGGGAGAGCTAATCCTGGGGGCATGAGAGCAGGAGAGCTGACCCACCCCTAGTCAGCTACAGCACTTGGGAGATCAACCCATACTTTGCAGGAGTTTTGGGTAAGCTAGTCACAAGACAGGAGCCTGGGAGAGCTGGCCTTACCATTGGATGAAAGAGAGATACTCTCCTCCCTCCTCATCATTCACCACTTGAGGCAGGCAGGAGACAAGGCATGGGATCATGAGAATAGGAGAGTTGGTCCTGTTCCTCATCAACTGCAGCACACAGGAGAACAGGCCTTGTATCTTGCCTAGGCAGCAGAATAGAGCTGACCTTGGATGTGACACCTGGGAGTATGTGTCCCTTGACTGGGATTGAGTACTTGTCTTCCCTGTGGTGTTCCATGTAGAAGACTGAGATTCTCCAGTTCAGAACTCTGAAACCAGATCCGTAGCTATGAAATGCCTCAGTGAATTTGAAACAGATTTTCCTTTGGGTTGAGTTTTGATCAGTCACCTTTGTCAGCTTTGTCTTGGTTTCATCCAGGCCTCATCATGGAATGCTTGTTTTTCACTGTGAAATATTCACCTTACCTGGGCTTTGGCTGCCTCTATCAGTATCATACTTTGTGTCCTGTATGTCATTTCAAATCTGACCAGTTCCTATGTGGTGATTAAAGGTTCTGGAGCTACTGAGATGGATCCAACACAGTGTAGTCCACGCATGTCTCTGTTCAGTTGGTTGTTTATCACACTGTAAGCGCACTTAGCTTTTTATTTCGTGCATGGAAATCATCACCTTGTATCTGAAATCAGGGACTAATATTTCATAAACATAATGAGTCACTTTCAACCATTATCACACATAAAAGAAGTGGGCAGGAAAAAAAGGAGCAGAATTCTTAACTATATAAGAATGTTGATTTATATATTTCAGAGGGAAAAGTATAATGGTTTTTGGAAACCTCTCAGTCTCCTGCTTTCATTATTTAAATTAAATCTTGAAAATGAATTTTGGCTTTAAATTAGTTCCTGTTTCTAAGTATTGGCTTCTAAAATATTTCATTTCTAAAAGTGTCTCTAATTATGACAAAAATAAGAGGAAAACAGAACAAAGGTATTTAAAAATTATGTTCTAACTATCTATGGAAAAAAACTAATGTAAAGTGAATAAATGAGTGCTACAAAGACTTAAAGTTTAGTTGGCCTATAAGAAATAATCAGAATAGAGTGTGGTATAAATCTCCTGTAGGCTTTTGATTAAAAGTTTCCAGGCATCCCAAGAGCCATTCATTTACTTATTAAATTTATCAAGTACCTAAAATATGTCAGGCTCTGTGCTAAAATGAAAGAAAAATGGTAAATTTTCTCAGAGAGCTCATAATCTCAGAGAAGAGCCAGGTAATTTTTCAGACTACACAATAAAGTGACTTAGACTAATGAGACATGGTCACCAGCACTGGACAAAAGCATGAAAAACACTGGCCGTTCTCTTCAAAAGAAAGTGCCAGCCATACCATATGGAATTGCTACTTTGGCTAATAGGGAATGCCATTCATGAAGACCTAATTTCTTCACTGCTTGGGAAAATCTGTTTAGGAAGTTAAAATACACCTGAGAGGGAGACACCAGGGCTAAACCCCAATTCCCAGTGCTCTTCTATGCATTCAGCTACCTATCAGGATGATATTTGCGGCCTCTTTTGAGTAGTTGAGACAAGCTGTACGATCTCAGTTCATGAACAATGAATAGGCCTATATTATATCCTACAATGTGATAATTTTAGCTGATGGAACAAATCTCTACAAAGCATTTTTTTTTCTGGCATAACAACCAGCAAAATTCAAAATGGTTCTGGTCATTAAGAAGTGAAGATCTCTCCCTAGTGATCTTCATGGTCACTGGTAAGTTAGTGTTATTTATTTCTAAAATAAATAAATTATGAGTGAAATGAAGTGCTTTTGTACACTCTTGTAATTGTTTGTGCATGTGATTTCAATGTGCATAAGCGGAAGAGTTAGGAACTGCTTGCTGCTTCTCTGTTCCTGTATTTTTTCACTTAATTAGCATTACTAGCCATGTGTACTCTTTCTCAGTAGATATTCCTGGTAAAAACATGTTTCCATGTATGTATACTTTCAAGAACATGAACTATTTTGCTTTATTTTTGTTTGTTCACTATAAAATTATTTACATGCTAAATTGTGAAGTTATTTGTGAGTTCTTTAATAGTTGAAGAACATGATGTCCTAAATGTCTTTAAACCAGACATTTTCAAGACCCGGAGACTAGTGTTTAACTCATTTTAAGGGCTACATAGTAATAGAATTATATAATTATAGTCCTACAAAATTGATAAAATGAGGACTATGAATAGAGAAGACAAAGTAATCTAAAACAATTGAGTACAAGTGTGCCAGCTTTCTCTAGACATTTGGAGTTTGTAGAAAATGATTGCTTCTGTATTCTCAAATAAAATGTCCTGGGGAGGTTTTCTGTGGAGGATGCTTTTATTTCTAATGTGACTTTTTATGGAATAGATTCTCTCTTTTTTTTCTGAAAGTTCTTGACACTGTTTATGTAAAAGTATTTTAGTGGTGTTATGAAACACTATAGTTTCACATTATGCTATCAATGATTAATCCTTCCTGAGCTGTAGATAGGATGAGTGTCTCTAAAGCCCTAAGGGTGCAGCTGTAAGTTTCTGTAGTATTCATGTAAAATAGAACTTGACAACAAAATGTAGCTTAGGGAATAGGAACGATGACTATTCTAAAGGTCTCTTTAGGTAGAGAGATTAAAATAGGTATTTCATGTCTCATCAATACAGCTGTCATGTATAGAAAATTAAGTTTTAGAGAACTAGATTCACAACCTTGCTACTTCTTGGAAATATATCTGTCATGTTAGGAAAAAGATTCATTCATTCAAGATAAATGATGAGCTCTTAATATTAATGGATTCCTCATGAGATCACATTTATATATTCATTTATTTATTACTACAGATCAGTTTAACTTGGAATAGTTAAGGCAGCAGATGCAAATGTAATCCAGAATAATTTTTTTCCATTGCTTTTCTCTTCTGAGAGTAGGCACTGAGAAATTTGTATTTAAAGTTTTAGTTTTGTCTTCGTTATTCACTTATAGAGCGTTTTTGTTTTAATAATATGTGGTTGTTCCAAAATTATTCCACTTTCCATTTCGGTTCTATTTTTCTTTAGTTATTTAATGCTGTGAAACTCCAACCTAGAAAACCGAGATCATAAAAAGCTAGGAAATAAAATCTGGCCATTCCTTTGAGGAATGCAGGCTGGTGGGAGGCATTATGGTACAGGCAGGGGACTCTATGCACTGCAGAAAGATGATGGCTATAAACATTAATACTCCTCCTCCACCCATCTTTTTTGTTGTTGTTTTGAGGAGGAATTGATTTTATTTATTTATTTAATTATCTATCTATCTATCTATCTATCTATCTATCTATCTATCTATTTATCTATCTATTTATCTATCTATCTATTTATTTATTGGTTAGGGATGAACTGTGTGCTTAGTTTTCTGTGCTTTTGGAGCTTCATTTAATTACAATCACTAAAACCCCAAAGCACAGAAAACTCAGCTCGGCTCTGCAGTGATTATGCTGAAATTTATACCTAAGGCAATCTGGTTTTGTATACATATTCAGGCTGACTGGTACCAGCCCTTTATGGAACGTCAATAGGCAGGAAGTCTATGATAAAATAATAACATATTCATTCTTATGTACAAAATATTAATCATAATGATTGTCATGGCATAAATATTATTAAATACATGTCCTAAAATGATGGGATATGGAGTTCCTCAATTCCTATGCTACATTTAAAAAAAAATTCTGGCTTGAAAAAATGTTTCATATCTTCCAAAGAACATATTACCTGTTCCTGTGGAAACTTGATGATATGCACTGTCAGATTTTATTATTATTGTGACAGATACTTCAGTGTATAAATCTTAACCTAATGAAAAAATGTCATCTTCCTTTTGGAGCTAAGTATTTAAAGTACATCAACCATTCCTTGTGATAGACATTTCTTCCAAAGGCTTGGGAGGAATTACATATTAAAATACTTTGTGTATGAAACTCTTATTATTTATATCCACTGACACAGTGAATAAACTAATTGTCAACCACTTTTGAGAACTAAGTGGTTTTTTAAAATTGCTTGTTGAAATGAAAGTCTAAGAATGCCAAGCAATATTTTGAAGCATTTCTCCGTGTACCAAGGATTTTCTTCTTATTTATTGGTTTATTATAAAAAACAGAAAAGTAATGTAGGGACTTGGGGAAAATAAATAACATTTTATACATCTTTAAAACCATCACTAGCATAGGACCTAGTGAATAATCTAATCATCAGTATCCTGGACTTTTTAACGAGGGTAGCAATTATACCTTTTTAGGATAAGCAAAATCTGATAGTTTGTTTCTCAAAAAGCCATGTGCACAAGATCACTTGGGTATTTAGTTAATCAGAGATTCTTTTACCATGCATTCAGAAATGCTGATTCAGAAAGTTTCTACTGGGACTCTTGGGTAATTCTAATGCAGCTAGTTCAATATATGCATTTACATAAAGAATAATGTGAAATACTTGGATGTATTATTATGTGGTTAGGAAAACAGTGTCACCTGTGAGTATAGTAAATTGCATTTTTTGTAGGTTAAGGAAAGTGTGCATTTATATGATACATTCACATTTTCTGTTAAAATAGATGCACAATTAAATAATGTGTAAAATTATATATACACATTTAATTATTTATAGGATTATAATTACATAATTCTCCTTCCCTTTCTTCCTACAAAACTATATTCCAAATCTTCTTTTAGCTCTTTATAATTTTTGTTTCCTTTTACACACACACACACACACACACACACAACACCTAAATACAACCTGCTTTATCTGTGCAATGTTACTTATACTAGGACTGACCATTTGGTGTTGGATAACCAATTGGTGCAGTCTGCCTAGGGAAGACAGTTTTTCTGAGATGTCAGCATTACTCAGTTGTCTATAGTTCTTTGTGTGCAAATATCGTAACAGCAAGCATGGGAATCCATCTTTTGAGTTGCTAGTCAGGGCTTCTTAAAACATCCCTAAAACATTACAGGCTATTTACATTGTTGGCTGGCTTCTCCTTCCCCAGAGGTGGAAGGTTAAGCTCCCATTGGTGAGGACACCATGCATTTCAAACTTAGGGCCTAGAGGGCCTTGTAAGGAACTGATCTGAAAACCTCCTTCCTGACTACTAGCTTTAATGATATCATAAGACATCATGCAAACTTTCAAAGGAGAATAGCAACCAGCAGTTCTCCAGAGCTATGATGCCTATGAACCACAACTGCCAGTAAAGTAAGTACAGTAACCCTAAGGGTACAATAATGTCATACAACCTTGACAATAATGAATAGCTCTCTAGTTCCACTTGAGACCCTCTCAACTAGAAGGAAATCATATCTAGTACAGAAAACCTTGCCAACCATCCATTAAGTAAATAAACAAACAAACAAATAAACTCCATATAAATTCATGCTCATCTTTTAGAATGGGTTTTCTAAACCATCTCTATCATATACATATTAGGTATTAGGTTACTTTGCAGTAGTTCTTATGAGTGCTATGAACTCTCATTTTTCTTTACTGTTTCTATGGCTGAGTGTCAGTGATGGTAGTGAGTTTTCTCTATTAATGCACATTCCAAGAATCCTTTCATGATGTAATAAGTAGTACAGTTTTCTTGGAGGACATTTTTGAGGGAAAAGGTAAATAAATACTGTAGACTTCATTGATAAAGGCAAAGATCAGTTTATTTTGTTGTTGTTTTACTGACGAAATCTGTTCTTTGACAAGTTCATACATGTATATTATGCATTCTGTTTACTCTTACACCCTATGCTCTCGTCTCCCTCCCTTCTCTGTCATCCTCTGTATCCTACCCACAGGCCCTTTTCCATTTCATGTTTTCTCATTCTCTTCCTCAATCTCTCTCTCTCTCTCTCTCTCTCTCTCTCTCTCTCTCTCTCTCTTGCTTTCTTTTATTCTCTAAAATTTTCAAACTCAGCATTTTAGAGGCTAATTTGCTTCTGTAATGTCCCTTTTCTTTTAAGTCTATTGATTGCAGGTGTCAACCCGTTATGTAGGGTAGCTTTATAAGAAAAGAATTCATGCTAGTTCCTAATTATTTTGGCATGCAAAATTGCAAGTTTATAACTGTGAATGAAGATGATAGTAGCAATTTGTTCCAGTCACTCCAAGTCTGTTTAATCCAGCTGAAGTATAGTAAAGCTAGTCTTGAAAAATTATTGCTTAATATCTCTCATCCATCTCTCTCTTTCTTATGTGGAAAATCAACCTCTAGGACTAGCTGACAGATTCACAGTGGCAACTCTGTTTTTATCTCAGTGAAAGGACTCTAGAACTTCATTTCTCATTTGAGCATCACATTCTCTTTTAGTCTAATCTCTAGTCTATTTTACCTTCATATGAACCTGCCTCCAGAAGCTATTAATAGTGCTTATTATATTTATCATTTCAGTGATGCCTCCTTATTTAAATAATAAAAAATATAAAATTTCATGGTACTTGTTAAGACTTTCAGATATAACCCCAAGTAACTCTTTGAGTTGCATTAGCCTTGAATATATCCTCGTGCATGCTTATTTGTTACATATCATATAAGTAATACAGCCAACATTTACTGCACAAATATCTGCACAGCATGTGGATAGTCTACTTTCAAAAAAACAAAACAAACAAGAACAACAACAAAAAAAACCCCAAACCAAAACAAAACCTTGAATCATTTTTCTTCTTCCTGTTACAGAGTACCTCAGAGAACTTAAGTGGGTGTTAGGTTTATTTTAGCTCAGAGTTTGGAACTGTCCATTGTAAGAACATAGTAGCTGATGACTTGTCAATGACAACAGAAGCATTTGTGATACTGTGTTCACCTGGAAACTGAGAAAGTCAGTTGGAAATGAGGTTGAACTATAGCTCCAAGGACTTATTCTTTAATGACCAGTGTCTTTCTGTTAAGTTTCACCTCTTAAAGTTTCATCGGCCTCCTAAGATAAAATGATCACCTTGAGGATGAAATGATCAAATGAATATACATGTGAGGGGAGTTTATGATTCAAACCATAAAAGAATTGAAGCCTCCCCTTATTTTCCTCAATTCTTACTGGTGACCCAAATGACTCTGTGGTGAGAATACTTATTTCTACATATTTCTACTTGTGAAAATTTGTTCTATTATTTAAAGCCTTCTCATTGTTTAAAGTTGGGGTCTTAACTGACCATTCACACAATCTGTGAATTCTATTTAGTTTTATAGCACAGATCTTTGCAGTACATTTTTGGAACCACGAATATTTCAATGTTACCATGAATCATCAATCTAGTGCTTGCTTCTAACTGCATACTTTAAACATGGATGTCATATAGACTTAGATTGAAAGAGAAATGAGAGCCCATAGACTTTTTTTTTTACAGACATAAATCCTTTGATAGTAAAACAAGCTCAAATCAGACATCAGTGTAGCCATGGATGTTGTTTCCTGGAAGGTATACTTTTTTCTACTGTTATCTTAGTGAATGTGGCAGCTCCGAGAATGAGCAAGCCTGGTTTGTCAATCCTTAATGTCCTAGAAATTGAAAAATAACACTTGTATTACTGCTATAAATATAAGAAATACATATGATAGACAGTTTTTTTTCTGGTAAGTATCCTAGGCATTCTGATTGAAGAAGCAATCTGATGGTTGCACAGATACTCCATCTGTTTTGAAGG
The DNA here is from genome assembly GCA_021653895.1 of Mastomys natalensis. NCBI lineage: Eukaryota > Metazoa > Chordata > Mammalia > Rodentia > Muridae > Mastomys > Mastomys natalensis. Next base: position 509,441 of record JAJTUV010001406.1, on the reverse strand, counting down.
AGTCTTCCAACATACAAGGAATAGTGTCTGCCTGTATATAATACCTGTAAAATATATGCTTATTCAGAAAGGGAAATCCAGTAGATGTTAGCAAGTTGGATGAAAGAATAACTGCTAAATGATTTTCTAAAACCTAAATATCATTTGAAATTTTTAAAAGTTTGCAACTCATTTTTTAATCTCTGACCCTGGCTTAGAGACCACTGTTGACTCTAAGAAATTATATGTCTTCATAAGTGGGAAGGATGTGTGAGCTGGAAGATTAGAAATTTGTTTTTACTGGTAGTGAAGTCTACCAAGGCTCTAGCTAATCTCTGCTTTATACTAGGCATCCATCATTCTATAGAAGGATGGGCAAGTAAGGAAGCACAAGAGCAGAAAAAGAAAAGCAGTCACTTCAAGCATCTACTAAGTGCTGAACAATGCATCCATTGTTTTGCTGATGTTTTGTATAGTACTTCCAGTGTGTTGTGGTACATTATAGCTGGTGTTACTATTCACTCCATGATTAGGGAATTGGCATTTCTTCTGCCCAGATGTTAGTCATTGCCAAGATTTATGCAGAGAAGTGTGTTCTCTGAAATGCATGCTATTGTTCTTAAATTCTGACTTACTCAATTCTGGTTTATCCAGCAGCATATAAGGCCTTAGGTGCTGCTTTTCCAACTAGATTTTTCTCTAACCACCATTTTCATCTGGAAGTAAAGAGGAATTTTCCTCACCTGTTCTTAAGACAAGAAACAAACATTAGGAAATCAGTTCCTATTTAATTAGATATTTCTAATTTGGAATGAATGTTAGTGTTATTTTATACAGTGATTATAATGTTATGTTTTTGTATGATATACAAAAACTATGTATGTGAACTAATGATGTCAAATTTTTCTGGTAACTAAAAAAAGCCAGTATGCTGAAGTAATAGACTAGGTGACTGTATATTTTCATTAAAAGTAGGAGACTTATAGGAATAAAAAGAACAAGATATGGACCTTTTTAAGAAAAGCCAATTTAAACTTACTTAAACAAGTGAAAGAATAATGAAAGGCGTTGAAAAAAACTTATGTATGTAACCCATAAAGCCATAGATTACCTAAAAGGTAGTTGTTTGCAAAAGCATCCCAGAAAGACAGTAGCTGAAGACTACAAGACAAGAATTAAATAATGGGTCTGAAAATGGGGATTAATAGAAAATTTGCCTATAATCAGTTTAATACCTCAGCTCACATCTCAATGACACCCCTCTCACAATACCCATATTAAACACATTTAAACATAACTTATAATAATGAGGCATATTAGCTGAGGTCTATTTTACTGGTAGTAGTGTGTGTGTGTGTGTGTGTGTGTGTGTGTGTGTTGTGTATGTGTGTGTGGTGATATAACTCATCTGAAAATAAATCACATTTAAGACACTTTATGTGAAAAGCTGAGATACAAAAATGTGTAAGTTCTGAGTATAGCAGAACAGAAAGACATTTTAGATAATTTGTTTTAGGGCATTGTATGATGGGCTTTGCTCCAGCAATCCATTCTTGTGGTACTCATTACATGTGAATCCATGGTAAAGATCATACATGCAGCCAAGAAATGAAAGATATTGTGCCATAAATGCTAATCACATTCTCATCACCATGACAAAAGATTTGAGACAAACAACTTAAAAATGAATATTTATTTCATTTTATGTTTTCAAGGTACATTTAGGATTGCATGGTCTCATCACTTTGAGTCTGCATTGAAGCAGTGAGTGTGGGGTGGAGGAAAGATATTCTCAGCATGCTAGCTAAGACATGGGAAACAAAATACATAAGGCTCTGGGGTCCCCAAATGCACTCAAACCAAGCTTAAATGTGTAGTATTCACTACTTCCTGATGGTGTGACAGGCTAATAACTGGAGACACTCTAGACAAAACTCTATCACTATCAATGAGTAAATTAAGGGGAGAGGTATTACCTTACCTCCTCTGGAAGAGGGAAAGAGGTGCCTTCTCAGACTGAATTTGGACGGTGGTAAAACAACTCAACATGAAATCACAATGTACCCCTCCCTTGGTTTTTCTATTTAGCCTGAGATTATTTAAGGAGAAAAAGTAGTTGGCATTGATTAATGGTTCATATCCCCACTGATGCCTGGCGGAAACAATAATAAATAAACCACTATTAAATATATCAATATCAGAGAGTCCAGTAAAAATTACATTATATGAAAAATAAGTCACACATGAATACATAGGATGTGTCTCTACCCATGGCAGGCAAAACAAAGTGATGTATTGTTATTACTGTTTATTAGTATTATACTCTTGCTGAACTCCAGAGAGCAGCAAGGGTTATGGTGCCATTACCTAAGTTGCTCTGTGAACTTCAAAGATATTTAAAATTCTATTATTAAATCAGCGTAGCCTTGGTCTAAGAGCTCTTCTTATTATATGTAATGTTTACTAGAAATTGTACATTGTAAATAAGATCACCACAAGTAAAATGAATTTCCAAGGAATCCTAGATATTATAATTAAATTTTTTTTCTATAACTATCATCTATGAAATTGGACCTGCCAGTCAGAATATCCCCATATCCATAGGACTCTATCAGCTTCATGTGCCTCTTGTTTTATTCCTAATCAGTTTCAAACCACAGAGGTTCTCCAGCTATTTGAGAATAGGCTACAGCCTGAAGGAGAAGGATGGAAGAAAAGTAAAGAGAAAAATAAAAGCTCTAGAGAGAAGTGAAAAAATTAAATTTAGTCATGATTACAAATTTCATAATAAACTACTAAAATATTTAAAAATATTAATAGTAAAAGGCATCCATAAAATGCAAATATCATAGAAAAGTGAAATGCAAGCCAAATTGAAAATAACCAGTGTTGGGATTGCAATGAAATAATCATATCATTTCATAATTTCAGCATAGAATTGGGCTAATATTGTAGGAACAGGTGAAGAAATTTAAAACAAAATGAGAAGGAAGAAATTCAAGGACAAAAGGAATAAACCATAAATCACACTTTATAATTAGGAAGATTAAAGAAGAGGAAGGAGGGCAAGAGTAATGTACCAGAGAGTAAAAGCACTGGCTGTTCTTTCAGAGGACCGTGGTGTTTCAGTTCCCAGCACATACCTACCAGCTCACAGTTGCCTATGACTCTAGTTTCAGGGACCTGACACAATCTTCTGGGTTCTGTGGGCAGTGCACACCCATGGGGAACAGGCATGCATGCTGATAAAAACACCCATACAACTAAAAACAAATGTTTGTGTTTAAAAAGAGGAAACAGAAAGGCCAAGGAGATCATCGTAAAATAATAAAATAGAACTTTCCAGAAATGACCATCTTCAGACTGGGAAGTGCTACCTAGTATTTTTATGTGTGGTAGAAATGATGCCTGTGTTAGGTTTATTAAAATAAGCCACATTTACATTGTTTTGAAGTCTCATAAGCAAAGATTAGGCAAAATGCCAGAATACCCATGGACAGGAAAAGTAGAAACCTATCAGAAAAAAAAAAAAAATGAAATCAGACCAGAACTATTTTCTTTTTGACCAAATTCAAAGTATAGAATACACTGACTAAAAAAATAAATAAAAATTAAAAATAATGAAAATCAATAAAAATGTTGTAACTCTCTATGTTCATTGAACTGGTATATAGATCTAATAACATGCAATTTTATTTTTTTCACATTTTTAAAATTGTGAGTTTGTTAGAGATTCTCCACTAAATCAGGTGGGAAAAGGGGGATGGGATAGGCGTTTTTTAGAGGGGAAACAGGGAAAGGGGATAACATTTGAAATGTAAATAAAATGTCCAATAAAATGTAAATAATGAATATATCCAATAAAAATGTAAACAAAAAAATATCCAATAAAAATGAAAAAAAAATCAAGAAACCAAAGGGGATTTATAAAATTAGCCATCCAAAGAGATTGATGATGTAAGATCCTAGGAAAACAGGTGTGAAGCATACCTACAAGTAACATAACTGAGGGGGGGGGAAGCAATTCGGAAGGCATGTAGTCAGGAAAGAAAAGCATCCATAGATTGTATAATAAAGTATATAATGACAGTAAGATAACCACACTGTTATTTAAATCTAAGGGTAGTTCCTGTAAGTTAATGTAAAACACCAGAATTGTGTTTGCATTAAATGTCTTAATGAAAGTCTGTTAATATAAGCATCATTTGCATGTCTTCCAATGTGAAGCAGAAAATAGAAGGTAAACATAGGCAACTTAATGCCTTTTATGCGAAACTGCATGAAAATTTTATCCAACAGTATTGTCTCATATATTTAACTTATATCTGTGTTCATGTTGCTTTAAACATCTGTGCAAAGTTTAAGACTGAAATAGATGCTTTATTTTTTTAATGATTTATGGAAGCATCTGGAAGAAATGAACATTTTTTTTTTTTACACAAGATAAGGAAGCCTTCGATGGATAGAAATATGAGTCAAGAAAACTAATGCTAGCACAAAACATAGAGAAAGTCAAGGAAAACCTCTACTGATTATGATCGCGGACAATTAAAATGTTAGCAAGGAACAAGAATAGAGGCCCAGAGAATAAGGAGGGAAACATAAATATTTACACTCAGTAGTTCTTTTAATACATATTGATTGAATGTCTACTTTGTTTTAGGCAGGACTCAAGGTACTAATGTTTAAATTCCAAATAAAATGAGCAAACATTTCTCTTCTCATAAAGTGTGACTCTAGAGAATAATAAGAGCGAACATTTAAAACTCTGATTATATAAACACTAGGCATTTCTCAAAGCATTTTAACATGGGCTTTCTGATCTGCCAGGCTGGGCCTGGGCTTTGTGGTGAATATGATACTTCAAAGGAAGGATTCAAGGCAGGCATTTTCTCCAACTCTTCATTCAAAGGAAAATGGATCGTGAACTGATTAATCGCGAAGTAACCTATGCCCTCTATCCATATGAGGCATTTTCATAATAGGGTATATTCTGAGAGGTTTGACATTGACTTCCCCACTCCAATCATAGTTTCCTTATAGTGTTGTATATTAAGGCTAACCTCAAAAACCTCACAATAGCTCAGCAGCGCGGTGGAGCTAAACTTTCTTTCTTACAGATACTTAATTTACTGTTTTGGTGTTGCTGAATGGTCCAGTGAATCTGAGATGATTGATGGTGGCCTCATCACTCGAGACATATTCCATGCTCAATTACTTTAGTGGTAAAGGAGATATTATTGGCAGCTCATGGGAGCTTTTTGATGCTCCTTTTGCATGAATGAACCTTACATCCTTTTTGCTTGTTTTGTTTGCTTTTGTTCTTTTGTTTGTTCATTTGTTGTGATTGTTAATTTTAGCCAGCCTATTCAAATAAGCCAGAAAGTTGAACACTTATAAACCATAAGATCACAATTATAGAATCTGGTGAACAGAGATAGGTGTCCTTGCCATGGTTCAAAATGAGGAAGCTTCATTGAAACTAAACTCAAAAAAAGAAGAAGAAAAAGAAAGAAAAGAAAAGAAAGAAAAAAAGAAAGAAAGAAAGAAAGAAAGAGAAAGAGAAAGAGAAAAAGAAGACCTGATAGTTAGGTGGGTCTTCTCAATTGTAAGCATATTGACAAATCATGGTACACTGGTATAAATTGGGAAAAAGTATCTAGCTTCAGAACATAAGGATGAGAGGAATTAGATTCTTAATGACAGACAAGATGACTACAAATTATCTGCTAGATGGAAGTTTCTAGTCCAATGTCATCAGGAAATAGCTATTTAGAAATTCCATCAAAACCCAACTTCACTATTTAAAATGCACAAGCATGTCTTACCCAACATGGCCCACTTGCACTGAGTAATTATAGCAGAGGCAAAGGGCCACTGATACCTTAAACTTTGTATTGCTTGGACTATGATGATTTTCTTTCAATATTATACTACTATAATTGACACATAGCAGCTGTTTTGTTGAAAGCGTTGTTGCTTACCCTCAGTCCACAAAGTAGCTAAAATTAGGATAAAAGCCTTTTATCCTTTTTCACTTCAGATCTCCCTTTTAAAGGTCAGTCAATTCCTTACCTCTGTGTATAGGAAAATTAACCACCTCAAGGGCTGTTAATCAAAAAACCAAAGTTAACCAACTTACATTGTTTCCTATTTAAGACTGAAGGTGCAAAAATAAGAGTACTGAGGCATTTTATTATTGCGTTTATGTTCAGCTTCCCGGTCCTTGTTAGACACCTAAAGTTTCTCTCCATTTTTTGCCCTAAACTTGCAATTATCTTAGATTTTAGGAGCACAGACCTTTTGAAATTTTTAGGCAGATGACTCCATCATGAGATTCTCTCAAGCAGCAGCAATTATCTCCTGGGAGTCAGCTGTTCCCTCAGGCAATGGTGCTTCTAGAGCCACCTTGCAGAACCTTAGCTGAGGTAATGATCACCCAGACCACAAGTTGATCAAGAATGCTTAATTATGCATGCCTCTTGCCTGTGCTTAAATTCTTCCATTTAAACCTAAAACTCATGTCAGCACCCTCTGGATGGTTTGGGAGGAACCAGGCTGCTTTAACAAGTATGCAAGACCAGTTCATTGGAATTGTCTGACCTGGGAACTTTGTCTTAAAACTCCAGTCCAATTAGGTTGCTTTTTCTGCTTGCTATTACTTTCTCTGCCTCTGTCATGCAAATGTTGATTTCCCCAAAATATCTAATGTATAATACTTCATCTCAGCTTAATATTTCATTTCTGCTTCCAAAGAGTGTGATTTCTAATAATTAGTATATATAGTCCAGCAAAATAGATAGAAAAATTTTATTATGAATCTGAATCACTTTTAATACAGTAGTGGACAAAACACATAGGATGCAACCTCCTCTCTTCTATCTTACTCAAAGTAGTAACTAAATAATTAAACATCTGTTGATGATGAATTGGGTATTGTAGAAAGAAATGCATTTGCTGGTTTATTATGTTGGTTGATTTGTTGTTGAATTAGAGACAGATTTAATTATAAAGACAGTTGGCTCAGAAAGCCACTGGCAAGTGCCATTGTTCCCAAATAAAAATGTTCCATAGCAACCAATGAACAACTGAAGACTAAGAGTGAAAGGTAGAAGCTTCTCTGATAGCTTATAAAAACTTTCTCCCTAGATACAACAGCCTGTGCCTGTAATTTGAGTACTTGAAAGACTGTGGCATAGAGGTTGCTGTAAACTCAAGGCCAAAGAAACAATGAGTTCCAAACCAGCTGTGCCTACAGAGTATGACTGGCTCACCACACCCAAACTTGCCAATGAGAACACAAAAGAGATTCTCTCTTTTGGTTCAGGCCAGAATTCCATTCAGTGGCTGTTTTCTACAGTACAATATGCTGTACTGACAAAGATATCTGATGAGGAAAAGTATGCTGGGCCCTATTTGGAAAATAAATTGGAGTCCAGGCATATGAGGCGGTCCTGGTGTCATTGGGTCTCAGAAACTTCTGAACTCAAAACTCAGGTGTATTCCTCAGTTTAAAACTGCTTCTTTGCACTGGGATTTGTATGTTCTCAGCAACATTTGTCTTCTTCTGTTCTCTCCTTTCTTGATATGACACTAGGCATCCACACAGACATACATAGGATCCCGTAAAGAAAAAAAGGAAACAAATCCTCAATCTACTAAAAACAGTCAAAATGTGCTTTATCGGTCCTAGGGAACACAGGTGATGGATTTCTGTATGTTAATTAGTCAAAAGAGCTGGATTATGTGGTTCGCTAGGAAAGGGTTGACTGAAAGACTCCCAGGGACTGTGTTACACAGGGGCCTGAGGAGTTTGCCACTCAGCATGGTGAGACAAAAATGTAAGAAAATTCCACTTAAACATTTTACCACAAATTTCCATATAGGATAATCAGGTCTACTTTGATGGCTAAAAGTAAAAGATGATTTGATCCATAAGAGAAACAAGCCTCAAACAAATTCCCAAGCAGAGTCATTGCGTCAAAGTCAGAAGGCATTATTATATAGTTTGATGATAAAAATTGTAAGAGTTGGTTGACCCTGTTGACATTTATGTATAATAAATTTCAGAAATAATGGACTCTAGTTGTTGTTTATAATCAGGAGCATTACGCATTTTAGAGTTGTAGTTTCAGCCAATAGGCCTAGACCGTGAGGAATTCCGGAGAAGATAAATGGAACACTGTAGAGGGGGACAAATGACTTGTCACACAGTGATGACTAGCATTTATGTCTGTTCAAAGACAGAACTAGCTAACCCAGAACTCAGGATTCCTGAGTCCTGGGGAAGTTGGACTTTCAGAAAGAAGAACTCTATAATGCAGAGGAAAATATACCCCCAAATGATGGCCAAGTCCTTTCCCAAAGTTACTGATATCCACAGATGTTTTCAAGGAAGAAAAATGAGTGTGGTGGACAGGGAGAGCCCTGTGTATAGCAAATGGCAGGTAATTTGGTTTATTGCTCTTTGATCGCCTTCTTGAAAGTCTTAATAATTTTATCTTTTAATCTGTTTTGGAAGAGAGAAGTCCAAGGGAGCAAGTGAGCATCTGTCAGGGATTTTGAGCTTTGGTTTCCATATGGCTTTGCTTCCTATAATCTCTCTGTCTCCTAGGCTCCCCAACTTCCTGATTCTTTTCATATCCTTCCCAACAATTGCTCACTCCCAATGGGCTCTTCTTTGAGGTCTGATGCTTGGGCTGGAGATAGGAAAGGTCAAGTGAGAAGGTCAGCATTTACTTAATGAATGCCCTTTGCCTCCTGTAAGGCAAATTACATAGTTTACATAGTACACAACTATACATTGAGACCATGGTAGAAAAATGAAAATTCTCCTCATTCTAATAAACAATCCAGTATTTTTATTTTGCACTGGGCTCTGCTTATTATGCTCTATTTTCAGACATTTCCTCAGGCAAGTGAGCCTTGGGAAGATGGGAAAGAAGAAATGTTTTGAGGGTTGTTAAGACACAGGGATTGTGTTGCCAATGACACTGTCATTCTTAAATGTCAGTGATAATATACAGGTTTGCAAGGATCAGGAAAATGAACTAGATGCAAGATACATTGGATGATCTGCTCTGGGTGGGTCATCCATTTCCTGGACATTTTCCAGCTCTGAGAATCTGTAACTTTAATTGCTCTGTTTGCTTTTATGTGCAACCTCCATGTGACATTCTTTGTCTGTGATATTAAAAATATCATGGTGGGTAAGGAAAAATGAAAGATACCTTGTTATATTTTTTTGGCCAAGAGAGAAACAATATCTCATACTTTTTGTTTTGCTTGTCTGTTTTTGTTTGTTTGTTTGTTTTGTTTTACTTACAAACCACTGAGCTCAGTTACTGTTGCCTCTAAGTGCATGGGTGTGGGAAGAGCATGTGATGGAGGACCTGAGTAACGATGGTAGTGTAAGAGATGTATATGATTAGGATCCTTTGTACATAATGTTCAAAAGTATCTAAAATTAAAATTAGTATCCTTTGAATGGAAATACATAAGAGAAATATTCTTTCAAAGGACCACATTCCCTTAAAGACCCAAAGTATCAGTAATTAATATTATCTACACCTTTTCAGTTTGATCTCTTGCTCCTGTTGACAAATTATATGAGTGCTAAAGGCTTGTGTTATCTTTTTTTTATTTTATCTTATAAGTTATTTTTACTTACTTACATTCCAGTCATTGCCCCCTGTCTCTCCTCCCACTGTTCCTCATCTCATTCCTCTCCCCCTTGCCTCTGAGAGGTTGCTCCCTCTTAGCAGTCCTCCTTATTCACTGAGGTCTCAAGTCTCCAGAGGATTAAGCTCATCTTCTGCCACTGAGGCCAGCCCAGGCAGACCTCTGATACATATGTGCCAGGGGCCTCAGACAGCCTCTTGTATGTTCCTGGTTGGTGACTCTGTCTCTGGGAGCTACCTGAGGTCTGAGCTAGTTGAGTCTGCTGGTCTTGTTCTTCCTATGGAATCTTTCTCTCCTTCAGTTTCGTCAATCCTTCCCCTAATTCAGCCATAGGGGTCCCTGACTTCAGTCCAATGGTTGGATGTAAGATCTATTTACATCTGATTCAGTCAGCTGCTGATATGGGCTCTCAGAGGACAGCCATGCCAGGCTCCCATCTGTAAGCACCTCATACCATCAGTAATAGTGTCAGGCCTTGGTGCCTCCCTCATCCCCCATGAGACAGATCTCAAGTTGGGCTGGTCATTGGACTACCTTTCCTTCAGTTTCTTCTCTATTTCTGTTCCTATAGTTCTTTTAAAAGGAACAATTCTGGGTCAGAAATTTTGACTGTGATAAACCTGTGCCTCCACTTGAGGCCTTGTCTCTACTACAGCTGGACTCTTCCTGTTCTATGTCCTCGATGTCAGGCATTTTGAGTAAGGTCACCCCCATTGAGTCCTGAGAGTCTTTCCCCTTGTGCTTCTTTGATAATGGCTATAGGGGCTCCCCACCTCCCACCCTGAGGCTGCTTGTTCTCATTCATTCTCCTGTCTCTCTGGGCTTCCTTCCTGTCTCCCCATCCCTATACCTGATCCTGTTCCCCTTTACCCCTTGCCCTCCTCTCTCTCATCCCAGCCAGTCCCTCCCTCCCTCTTCCTCCAGTGATTATTTCCTCCCCACTTCTAAGTGGGATTGAAGCATCCTCACTTGGACCTTTCTGCTCGTTATATTCTTATGTTCTCTAGGTTCTATCCTAGGTATTCTGTACGTTTTGGCCAATATCCACATATCAGTCACTACAAACCATGCATGTCCTTGAGGGTTTAGGTTTCCTCACTCAGGTTGAGATTTTCTAGTTTCACCCATTTGCCTGCAAAATTCATGATGTCCTCATTTTAAATAGCTAAATAGTATTGCATTATGTAATGAACCACATTTTCCCTTATCCATTTTTGCTTAAGGACACCTGGATTGTTTCCAGTTTCTGGCTATTACAAATAAGGCTGCTACAAACATAGTGGATCATGTGTCCTTGTGCTATGGTGGGGCATTTTTTGAGTATATGCCCAACAGTGGTATAGCTGGATCTTCAGGAAGAACTGTTTCCAATTTTCTGAGAAACCACTAGATTGATTTCCACAGTGGTTGTGCCAGTTGCATGACTCTCCAGCAAGAGAGGAGTATGTCTTTTTTTTTCCACATCCTTGCCAGCATCTGCTGTCACCTGAGAGTTTGATCTTAGCCATTTTCATTGGTGTAAGGTGGATTATCAGGGTCATTTTGATATTCATTTACCTGATGAGTATGGACTTTGAACATTTCTTTAAGCGTTTCTCGGCTATTCAGGATTCCTCTGTTGTGAATTCTCTGCTTAGCTCTGTACCCCATTTTTAAATTAGGTTATTTGTTTTTTACAGGTTAACTTCTTGAGGTTTTTTATATATAGTTAAAGTATTAGCCCTCTTAGAAATGTAGAGTTAGCAAAGTTTTTTTCCAAATCTATAGGTTTCCAACTTGTCTTATTAATGGTATCTTTTGCCTTATAGAAGATTTTCAGTTATGTGAGGTCCAATTTACTAATTATTGATCTTAGTGCCTAAGCAATTGGTGTTCTGTTTAGGCAATTCTCCCTGGTGCTAAAGAGTTGGAGGCTGTTTCTCACTTTCTGTTCTATTAGACTCTGTGTATCTGGTTTAATGTTGAGGTCCTCAATTAATTTGGACTTGAGCTTTGTGCAAAGTGATAAATATGGATCTATTTTCATTCTTCTCCCTGCAAAGTGCCAGTTAGACCAGCACCATTTATTGAAGATGCTTTGTTTTTTCCACTGGATGGTTTTGGCTTCTTTGTCAAAGATCAAGTGACCATAGATGTGTGGGTTTATGTCTGGGTCTTGATTCCATCCCATTGATAGACCTATCTGTCTTTGTACCAATATCATATGATCTTTATCACTGGGTTTCTCTCAGGTAAGAGGTTTGCACTGGGATTTTAACCTACATTTTATTAAAAAATGATAATGTTGCTAATTTTTATATATTAAATGCTCGAGACATTTTATGTGCCTTCTTTTGGATCACTTTTTAAAATCAGGTTATTCAATCTCTCACTACTGAGGTGTTTTAATTTCTTGTATTTTCTAGATATACAGCTATTATATAATAGTATGGGAAGATATCTCTCCCTTTTCTTGTGGTTTTTACACTTTATTCTTCAGTTTTATTTCTTACCTAGAGACTTTTTTAGTTTGGTGCAATCCCATCTGTCAATTTTTTTACTTTATACCTTGTGCAACTAAATCCATATTTCAAAAATTTATTGACAATGTCTAGAAGCCTACTTCCTCTATTTTCTTCTGCATAAACCCATTTTCAAAGCAAAGTGCAAACATTTTAATAATATTATGCGAGACATGAATTATGCATAATGATGTAAGTGATGAGAATAGCAAATGTTGCTAAGCTATTCTGAAAGTAAAAACAATTTTACCTTTCTGGAGCAAGCAACTGGCAGGTATAATAATGTTTAATTTAGTTGGTTCACCAGATATTGAGGAGCAAACAAAATGAAATAGCACACACATCAGCAAAATTGGCCTTGGTTCACTCACACCAGGTGTCCTCAATTACTGAAATAGAAGATTCTTGGATGCAGTGCTTATACCTCACAAGAACTGCCACATGTCACAGGCAACAGGCAGTGGCAAGGCTTTTTATTTGCTTTGATCCTATTATGTGTCTCATCTCAATTTGAATGAAAAGCCTTTGAGAACTATGTGGTTCTCCTTAGTAACATTAGTAATTGTAGCTCTCAGTTCTCTTTGTCTTGGTAAAACATCAAATGTTTGTTTTCTTCCATTAATATTGCTTCTGCAGTCATTATTAGACACACTATAAGTGCAAGAATTATATTTAGTGTCTTCTTGGGGGTTTTTTTAATCTCCAGTGTCAGCTTGAGCTCCGAAGTCCAACTTATCTCTTCCTGCCTGTGCTGACTCCTCAAAATAAACATTTTAGGCTGTGTCAGGAGAGGATTAGGTGTGGGTATCTTTCCATGAGTTTCATAGTACCTTGTTGCCTAGTTGTTGTTCTTTTAAATTATAATTTAGCAAGATTTAAATTGGAATTCATGTTTTCAGGGAACAGGATATCCTTGGTATGTCTACTTAGCTTTGATATAGCCTCATGGGTAAAATTTGTAAAGAGAAATGATGTCTAGTGTTTCCTTCAAAATGTATTTTCCACTGTGAAGGCAATACTGTAATTTGAGAAGCCAATTCAATTTCAAGGAAGATTGAAACAAATAAAACATTTACCATTTATGCATTTCTTGAGAATTTATTATGTTCCCAGTTCTTTGCTAATAATAACATTTGATGAGATTTAATCAAGGTCGATGGTTATTCTACAAATGGTACCAGCCCAAAGTGAATAGTTTATCTTAAATTTGGGGAATGGTTGCTTAAGGGCTTCTAGAATGGAAAGTAATTGTTATCTTCAATTCAACTTGAGTTAAGTCGAGATAGCTTTCATGTGGCTTAATATTAAAATTATCTAATCCTTTAGTAAAAAGTCTCCACACCAAAAATAGTTCCTTCATAAAGCTCATGAAATGTGTGCATGGATTTTAATAAGTCCTTATTAATTTAATAAGTCCTTAGAATGGACAAGCTTTGTGATACTCTTGAAATGGCCATTTGTAGAAAATATGATTAAAGAAGACAGGTGAGTGATTGTGGACAGAGAAACTTGATGGAATAGAATTTGTGGATCTTGATTTAGAACCTTGACTCCTTTACTTATGTTTGGCTATGTGGTCTTGAAGGATTGTAGGTTCAAGGACATTGGCTTTGTGTTACCCTAGGGTAAATGGGGACATCATCAATTAAATTCAATTCCATTACTGCTGTACTCAAATAAATTTGTCAATATCCTGCTTAACAATGAGCCATTCAATGACTATTAAATTTTACTGTTAATTTTATGGATAATTTTTTATAGAGTCTAGGCACTAGTTGTCTTTCTTTGAAACTATTTATTATCACGTGACATTTTAGTGATTTCCTAAGGTTGTTTCCTACAACCTTAGTATGAAGTATGAACCATATGAAGTATGGTACTCTGGGCATTTTCATGTGTTTCATCCAGCTATCTGTACACTGGTTGTAAATTAACTATAAAATATTATTAGGTCAATCTTACTTTGATTTTTGTGTTGTGAACTGCTTTGGTAAATCTAGATGCAAAATTACTTTAAAAAATTTTAAATGCCAGTATACACTTGACATCAGTTTTAATAATTTTATTACAAGTGAAATATATATGATATATAAAAATTATACTATATATAATATGTGATATATATTTTATTATATCTATGATTTAAATTTAATGTGTCACTCAGATGTTCAATGTAAGCAACCTTCTTGTTCTTTGTATTTCATCTTTCTTTTAGGACTGTAGGATGAAAGAGTAAAATTACATGAATAAAAGCTAACATGTAAATCTGTTTAATGTACTTATGCTCCCATGAGCACACTAATATTAAACTCTTCATTTAATTAAATTTCACTGTTCATTAAAGCAAATTTTCATTATAAAAGTACTGTAACAGAAAATAAATGATTAATAAATATCAAACATTAGAGAAGTAGGCTCCAATGAGGTTGTTCCAACAGAATTTTTATTAGACATGCCATTTACATATTATACCCGAATCACTTGGGGAAGTTTTAATTGCATATTTTTGTTGAAGGAAAGTTTTTCTTAAGCAGAAGGAAAAGGTATATAATTCATGTCTTTATATAATAAGTACTTGTACACTGTCTTTCCTCCATATGTAACATTAGACCAAGTTTTTGAATATTCATACCACCCATATTCCACTTTTCAGCAGAAGGAAGTACATGAGAAATCATGAGAATATGACCAGGCTAAGTCCTAACAGAGAGCCCTATATTATTTGTATACATGCTAGTGTTGTGGTGGTTTGAAATAAAATGGCCCTAATAAGCTAACATATTTGGATATTGTTTTAAAATTGAATCATTCATGATTAGCTCTCCCTGCCCTTCTCTTATTTTAAATTATGGATCAACTAAGCATCCTTTTCTAATGTCATGCCTGTCTGCCTGCTTGCTGTCATGCTCTCAGGAGCATGACATCCTGATGTCCATGACTCTAACCCTCTGGAGCCATGAGTACACAATTAAATGATTTATTTGATAAGTTGCATTGGTCATGGTGCCTTGTCTTGTTATGGAAAACTAAGATAAGGGTAAAAAGTAACTAAAGCAAATGTGCATTTATGTATGTCTGCATGTGTGCATTCATGTACAGAGTCTGATTGTAATCCAGATTTATACTTGACTTAGCTCTTGATTTCTTGAAGTTGGTAACTACTTCTTATTTGTGTGGTTCATGCAGATGTGTGTGTGTGGGGTTTATGTTTTATGTTTGATAAGTTTTGAATATTCATCTATACATATTTGTGTACAGATGCTTGTGTTCATATTTTTTGGCCTAGTGACCTGAAATGTGATTGACTGATTATATAATAGGTAGGTAGTTAAGAGTGGCCCATCTCTTTTGCAAAGTGTGTATAACATCTTATAATGCTAGTTGCTAGGTACAGGAGCTCCAGTTAATCTTCATATTCATCAGTATTTAACATCAACTTTTTGCTTTCTTATTTACAAAAAAGAGTAAATTATTCTGGTGTATATTCAATTTCTTCTTTGCATAATGTCTAATAATGTATAATGGTTACACATGCTCATTTTCTTTCTTTTTTTATACGATATTTTATTTACATTTCAGATGTTCTCACCTTACCCTATTTCCCCCCCTTCCCTCTCAGGATCCCCCTATCCCATCCCTCCTCCTCCTGCTTCCATGAGGATGTGCTCCCACCTACCCACTCCACCTCACCTCCCCACCCTTGAATTCCCCCACACACAGCATCCAGCCTTCATGGGACCAAGGATCTCCTGTCCCACCTATACCTAACAGGACCATCCTCCCTTGCATATATAGCTGGAGCCATGGGTCCCTCCCTAAGTGCTCCCAGGCTGGTGGTTTAGACCCTGGGGGCTCTGGTTGGTTGGTATTGTTGTTCTCCTCATGGGGTTGCAAATCCTTTCAACTCCTTCAGTTTTCACTCTAACTCCTACATTGGGAACCCCATTATCAGTTTAATGGTTAGCTCTGTGAGCATCTGCCTCTGAATATGTCAGACTCTTGCAGACCTCTAAGGAGACAGCTATGTCAGGCTCCTGTCAGCATGCACTCCTGCCATCCACATCAGCATCTACCTTTGGTGACTGCACAAGGAATGGATACCCAGGTGGAATGGTCTGCAGACGGCCCCTCCTTCATTTTCTGTCTGGCACTTTGTATCCATATTTGCTCCCTTGAGTATTTTGTTACTTCTTCTAAGAAGGACTGAAGCCCCCTCCCCCCTACTTGGTCTTCAGTTTTCATGAGCTTTATGTGGTCTGTGAGTTGAATCTTGGGTATTTCAAGCTTCTGGGCTAAAATCCAATAATCAGTGAGTGAATATCATGTGTGTTCTTTTGTGATTGGGTGACCTCAATCAGGATGATATTTTCTAGTTCCATCCATTTACATAAGAATTTCTCAAATTCATTGTTTTTAATAGCTGAGTAGTATTCCATTGTGTAAATGTACCACATTTTTGTATCCATTCCTCTATTGAAGGACATCTGGGTTCTTTCCAGCTTCTGGCTATTGTAAATAAAGCTACTTTGAACATAGTGGAGCATATGTCCTTGTTATATGTTAGAGCATCTTCTGGATATATGCCCAGGAGTGGTATAGCTGGGTCCTCAGGTAGTGATATGTCCAATTTTCTGAGGAATCACCAGACTGATTTCCAGAGTGGTTGCACCATCTTGCAATCCCACCAACAATGGAGGAGTGTTCCTCTTTCTCCACATCCTCGCCAGCATCTACTATTACCTGAGTTTTTGATCTTAGCCATTCTGACTGGTATGAGGTGGAATCTCAGGGTTGTTTTGATTTGCATTTCCCTGATGACTAAGGATGCTGAATATTTCTTTAGGTGCTTCTTGGCCATTCACATTTCCTCAGTTGAGAATTCTTTGTTTAGCTCCAAACCCCATGTTTTAATAGGGTTATTTGGTTGTGTAGAGTCTAATTTCTTGAGTTCTTTGTATATATTGGATATTAGCCCTCTATCGGATGTGGGAGTGGTAAAGATCTTTTCCCAATCTGTTGGTTGCCATTTTGTCCAATTGACAGTGTCCTCTGCCTTACAGAAACTTTGCAATTTTATGAAGTCCCATTTGTCAATTCTTGATCTTAGAGCATAAGCCATTGGTGTTCTGTTCAGGAACTTTTCCCCTGTGCCTAGGTATTCAAGGGTCCTCCCCACCTTCTCTTCTATTAGTTTCAGTGTATCTGGTTTTATGTGGAAGACCTTTATCCACTTGGACTTGAGCTTTGTGCAAGGAGATAAGAATGGATCCATTTGCATTCTTCTACATGTTGTCCTCCAGTTGAATCAGCACCATTTGTTGAAAATGCTGTCCTTGTTCCACTGGATGGTTTTTAGCTCCTTTGTCAAAGATCTAATGACCATAGGTGTGTGGGTTCATTTCTGGGTCTTCAACTCTATTCCACTGATCTTCCTGCCTGTCTCTGTACCAATACCAGGCCGTTTTTATCACTACTGCTCTGTAGTAAAGCTTGAGGTCAGGGATGATGATTCCTCCAGAAGTTCTTTTATTGTTGAGAATGGTTTTCACTATCCTAGGTTTTTTGTTATTCCAAATAAATTTGAGAATTTCTCTTTCTAACTTTTGAAGTATTGAGTTGGAATTTTAATGGGGATTTCATTGAATCTGTAGATTGCTTTTGGCAAGATGGTCATTTTTACTATATTAATCCTGCCGATCCATGAGCATGGGAGATCTCTCCATATTCTGAGATCTTCTTCAATTTCTTTCTTCAGAGACTTGAAGCTTTTGTCATACAGATCTTTCAATTGTTTGGTTAGATTCACAATGAGGTATTTTATATTATTTGAGACTATTGTGAAGGGTGTTATTTCCCTAATTTCTTTTTCAGCCTGTTTATCTTTCAGGTAGAGGAAGGCTACTGATTTGGTTGAGTTGATTTTATAACCAGTCACGTTGCTGAATTTGTTTATCAGGTTTGGGAGTTCTCTGGTGGAAGTTCTGGGGTCACTTAAGTATACTATCATATCATCTGCAAATAGTGATATTTTGATTTCTTTCTTTACTATTTGTATTGCTTTGACTTATTTTTGATGTCTAATTGCTCTGGCTAGGACTTCCAGTACTATATTGTATAAGTAGGGAGAGAGTGGGCAGCCTTGTCTAGTACCTGATCTTAGGGAGATTACTTCAAGTTTCTCTCCTTTTAGTTTGATGTTGGCTACTGATTTGCTGTATATTGCTTTTACAATGTATATGTATATGCCTTGAATTCCTGATCTTTCCAAGATTTTTACAATGAAGGGATGTTGAATTTTGTCAAATGCTTTCTCAGCATCTAATGAGATGATCATGTGTTTTTTTTTTTTCTGTGAGTTTGTTTATATAGTGGATTACAATAATGGATTTCTGAATATTGAACCATCCCTGCATTCCTGGCATAAAGCCCACATGATCATGATGGATGATTTTTTTGATGTGTTCTTGGATTCGGTTTGCTAGAATTTTATTAAGTATTTTTGCATCGATATTCATAAGAGAGATTGGTCTGAAGTTCTCTTTCTTTGTTGGGTCTTTGTGAGGTTTAGGTATGAGTGTGATTGTAGCTTCATAGAACGAATTGGGTAGTGTTCTTTCTGTATCTATTTTGTGGAATAGTTTGAAGAGAATTGGTATTAGGTCTTCCTTGAAGGTCTGATAGAATTCTGCACTAAAACCATCTGGTCCTGGGCTTTTTTTGGTGGGGAAAATTTTAATGACTGCTGCTATTTATTTAGGGGTTATGGGACTGTTTAGATGGCTTGTTTGCTCCTGATTTAACTTTGGTATCTGGTATCTGTCTAGAAAATTGTCCATTTCATCCAGATTTTCCAGTTTTTTTTAGTATAGGCCTTTGTAGTAGGATCTGATGATTTTTTTGAATTTCCTCAGTTTGTGTTGTTATTTCTCCCTTTTCAGATCTGATTTTATTAATTTGATTAATTTCTTTCTTTATTTCTTCCTTGACCAAGTCAAGTCATCATTGAATATAGTGTTGTTCAGTTTCCACGTGTATATGGGCTTTCCATTGTTTTTGTATTATTGAAGACCTGCCTTAGTCCGTATTGATCTGAAAGGATGCAAGGGATTATTTCATTCTTTTTGTGTCTGTTGAGGCCTGTTTTATGACCAATTATATGGTCTATTTTGGAGATGGTACCATGAGGTACTGAGAAGAAGATATACTCTTTTGTTTTAGGATGGAATGTTCTATAGATAAAGGTTAAATCCATTTGGTTCATAACTTCTGTTTGTTTCCCTGTGTCTCTGTTTAGTTTTTCTTTCCATGATGTGTCCATTGATGAGAGTGGGGTGTTGAAATTCCTCACTATTATTGAGTGGGATACAATGTGTGCTTTGAGCTTTAGTAAATTTTCTTTTATTAATGTGGGTGCCCTTGCATTTGGAATGTAGGTATTCAGAATTGAGGGTTTTTCTTGGTAGATTTTTCCTTTGATGATTTTGAAGTGTCCTTCCTCATCTTTCTTGATAACTTTTGGTTGAAATTCTATTTTATTCGCTTTTAGAGTGGCTACTCCAGCTTGTTTCTTTGGACCATTTGCTTGAAAAATTGTTTTCCAGACTTTTACTCAGAGGTAGTGTCTGTCTTTGTCACTGAGGTTTGTTTCCTGTATGCAGCAAAATGCTGGGTCCTGTTTATTTATTCAGTCTGTTAATCTATGTCTTTCTATTGGGGAATTGAGTCCATTGATGTTAAGAAATATTAAGGAATGGTAATTGTTGCTTCTGGTTATTTTTGTTATTGGATGTGGAATTATGTTTGTGTGGCTATCTTCTTTTGTGTTTATTGGATGATTACATTCTTGCCTTTTCTAGGTTGTAGCTTCCCTCCTTGTGTTGGAGTTTTCCATCCCTTACCCTTTGTAGGGCTGGATTTGTGGAGAATTTTGTATAAATTTGTTTTTGTCATGGAATATCCTTGTTTCTCATCTATGGTAATTGAGAGTTTTGCTGGGTATAGTAGCCTTGGCTGGCATTTGTATTCTTTTAGGGTTGATATGACATCTGTCCAGGATCTTCTGGCTTTTATAGTCTCTGGTGAGAAGTCTAGTGTAATTCTTATAGGTCTGCCATTATATGTTACTTGACCTTTTTCCCTTACTGCTTTTAATATTCTTTTTTTCTTTTTTGTTTTGTGCATTTAGTGTTTTGATTATTATGTGACAGGAGGAATTTCTTTTCTGGCCCAGTCTATTTGGAGTTCTGAAGGCTTCTTTCATATTCATGGCATTTCTTTCTTTAGGTTGGGGAAATTTTCTTATATAATTTTGTTGAAGATATTTACTGTCCCTTTAAATTGGGAATCTTCACTCTCTTCTATATCTATTATTCTTAGGTTTGGTCTTCTCATTGTGTCCTGGATTTCCTGGACATTTTGGGTTAGGAGCTTTTTGCATTTTCTTTGACTGTTGTGTCAATGTCTTCTATGGCATCTTCTGCACCTGAGAGTCTCTCTTCTATCTCTTGTATTCTGTTAGTGATACTTGCATCTATGACCCCTAATCTCTTTCCTAGGTTTTCTAGCTCCAGGGTGGTTTCCCTTTGTGATTTCTTTATTGTTTCTACTTCCATTTTTAGAATCTGGATGGTTTTGTTCAATTCCTTCACCTGTTTGGTTGTGTTTTCCTGTAATTCAAGGGATTTTTGTGTTTCCTCTTTAAGGGCTTCTACCTGTTTACATGTGTTCTCCTTTGTTTCTTTAAGGGAGTTATTTATGTCTTTCTAAAATCCTGTATCATCATCATGAGAAGTGGTTTTAAGTCTGAATCTTCCTTTTCTGGTGTGATGGGGCATCTAGTTCTTGCTATGTTGGGTGTAACAGGGTTCTGATGATGCTAGGTAAGTTTGGTTCCTGTTGCTAATGTTCTTGAGCTTGCCTTTTGCCATCTGGTTATCTCTAGTGCTACCTGAGCTCACTGTCTCTGACTGGAGCCTGTCTCTCCTGTTTTCTTGGTTGTGTCATTGCTCCTCAGAGTCCAGCTGTCTCTGTGATCCTGCGTATCAGAGTTCCTGGGAGTCAGGCAGCCTCTGAGATCCTGTAATCCTATATTCCTTGGTGTGCTAAAGCTTCTAGGATTCCAGCTTTCTCTATGATCCTGCAGGTATTAGAGCTTCTGGGAGTCCAACTTTCTCTATAATCTTGGACATGTTAGAGCTCTTGGGAGTCCAGCTTCCTCTGGGTGTTATCAGATTGGTTGCAGTGGTAGCGCCTAAGTTCTGCTCAGTGCACTGGCTCAGATCAGAAGGAATCTGTTCCAATGTGTCAGGGTGTAGTGTCTTCACAGTAACAAACCTGTTAGGAGTCAACTACTCTAGCTGCAGTGGATTCTCAACTGCTCTGAGTGCAGCAGAACTTCTGGGATGGGTCTAAATATGGTGTCTTCCTGAGAACAGAGCAGCTATGAGTCTGTCCAAGAAGGAATGACCAGCAGGAGGGGGCAGAAAGGGAGTGGTATTCGGGAGGGCGGGGTTTTGGTGGGTGGTGGGACCTTAGTGTGCTGCTGCTGGTCTGCCAGCTGCAGCTCTGGGACTTTGGGTTATGGGGGAGTGTTGTTACCAACTTCTCTGAGTGGAGCAGATTCTCTGGGATGGGTCTGAATATGGTATCTACCGGGGAGCAGATAAGCTATATAGATCTAAATTCTTATCCAATGCTATATTATTCAACAGATGTTTATAAAATAAAATTTTCTTTTTGTCCTCTATTTGATATCACCAATATATTTATAATTTGATTATTTCCAGTGTTCTGACATAGTTATAGTAATTTTTAATTTCAATAAGTACATATATTACTTTAGTACATGCTATTAGTTATTCTAACTAATATTTTATTTTCTCATACAATAATATTTATTACATGACAAATAGAGAAGGTTTATGCTTTAGTTGTTGGTACTTTAAAACAGCATCAACAACCCAAGGTGTCAGTGTGAACATACTGCAAAGTAAAAATTTACCATTTAAATAGATGTTTCAGGTTATAGAAATTATGTAACTAAAATCTAGCAGGGGGGAAGTGTCATCTACTTAATCAAATAAAAAAAGGAAATTAATTATTCTAATATATGAATTATAGCTATGTTGCCCATGAAATCTTAATTTTTTCTTACCATATTGCTATGATTAATATGCTTTAACAAATACCAGCATAATCTGTTAAAAAAAATAACTTCAATGCTAATAATGTGATGCTTATTTGCACATTTGGAATTTATCTCCTTTGTAAATTCATCTCAAGTAACTATTTCTTTACTTGAAAATGTTCATTATGTACCAAGAACTACACTAGGCACTGGGAATATGGAGGTGAATAAACTGATTCAATAATCAATTCATTTGATAAGAATGTGACAGAATATATAATAGTTAAGCTTAAGCCTGTTGTGAAAAATAAGGCAAAATAAGAGCAATTGGGGGGAAACTATGTGTGTTGGGTAATTGATTTTAAATTTGACGATTAAGATTTAACTGAAAAGAGAAAGTTTAAATAACTTTCCTACAGAGTGTTGAGAACAAAACATTCAAATATTATAAATGATAGTGTAAAATTAGTGAAGATTTGATTCATTCTAGGAAGTATGCCTGCTCGTCAGGATAAAAAACAAAACAAATGGTCTGTACCAATTCAGGAATTCACTCACACTGGATAGGAAGGTGTTAAAGAATCTGAACAGAGGGAGGTTGTGTTAAAACCATTACAGTGGGCTCATTCTGGAAGCTTTATAGTGTGTTGATGACTGTAAGACAAAGAAGATGCCATTTAGTTGGGTAATGAGTCATGATAATGGCCCATTTTAGCATGGATGTGGTAAGGACAGTGGGAATTGGTCAAATTCTAAATATATTGTGAATATATAGGTAGCAGATTAACCTGACAGGTAAAATAAGAGAGGAAAGGAATATTAAATATTTTTTAAAGATTTTCCTTTCTATAGGAATTAGAAATGCAGAAGTTCCATTACATGCTGGAAGAATTGCTATGTGCAATGGTTAATATAAAATTTAACAAAACAATTACCATTTCAATATAAGGTATATTCACTTTGAGATTCTTAAGATGTAAGTGGTAAATAGAATGAATAGATAGACTTTAGCAGTACTTGTGTGTACAAATATTAGCTTATGTTGAAGGTAGCCTGGAATTATGAAACTCATCAACTGTAAAGTATATAATGTATTATAGTCATTACATGGGGTAAAATTTTCATGTGTGAGAGAGGAAACCCCTGGGAAGAGTTTATATTTTGTTAAGAAAAGAAGTGTAAGTTCTGAGGTTGCCATGTAACATTTCTCTCTCTCTCTCTCTCTCTCTCTCTCTCTCTCTCTCTCTCTCTCTCTCTGTGTGTGTGTGTGTGTGTGTGTGTGTGTGTGTGTGTGTGTATACTCATGCATGTGTGTGATAGTTTTCCCTTGTAGCTCATACTGGCCTCAAACTCACAGAAATCTTCCTGATTCAAACGCCAAGATTTGGGATTCCAGGAACACCTAGATAAAATAACTGTTCTTAGAGATACTTCCCACATCCATGGAGAGCCCAGTGATCATTTGAGGCAATTAGGAGGTGGACATTATTTTCATAATGTGGTGTGAAAACATCATTTTGCTTTCTTTAATACAGTGACATTTGTGCTGTTGGAGTGTGAAATGTGATGTCTTTCCTCAACCTTGTTCCTGAAACTATGATACTCAAGCTAGGGTTTTGGCACATAATATTCTTTAATATATGAATGGAGACCATCATTGCTAGAGACTGTTGATGCCAATTGAGCATTGCAGTAAATATTGGAAAACTTGATTCAAGCCTTAAGGATCCGGAGACCTAATGAATATAAACTAGTTTTATGTTTCTGTGTAGGAAATGACTATGTATTTGGAAACTAAAAATAATTTACTTTTCTTTTCTCATAGCTATGTAGAATGTAGGGTAGAAGGTGCATACCTAAGGCATTAGAGTCATATATAGCTACAATCTATCTACACCCTCTTTGACATTCTCTTCCAAAACTTCAGGGCTTTTGGAAGAATTCATTGGTTGCAGGATTGAGGTGTTCATTTCCTTATGGGTTAGTGTCCAGGGTTATTCTCCAGTTCTGGAGCTTGTTCCCAATCCTTCATGCTTCAGTCCTGACTCTCAAACAAACAATGGAGACCCTCCCCTTAGTCAAGTTCCTGCCTTCTGAAAATAATGAGTTCCCTTTACTGGTTGACATGTTTAAATAAGTCACATGAAGTTAAAGGCCTGGAGTCTTCAATGCCCAACTTTATGGCCCTGGTAAGGGACAGCGTGGTTTCAGTAATCTCAAGATCATTTGTTTGATAACTAATTAAAAAACAGAAGAATTTATACAAAAATAACTGTTCTTTCTGGAATGAATTTTAGCTAAATACACATATACTAATTGGCACTCATCAGTCCAATAGCCTATGATATGTGTAAGACAGAATTGGAGATTAAATCTTTATGCTGAATGAACTCTGTTCAAGGTCCTATAGCACTGCTCAGGATTGCTGTGTGACCTGGGACTGAAGGGTTGAAATACTGCAAAAATTGACAACTCTCAATTTGAGAGGCATGCCCTAGGGGCTTAATCATGCAATATAGCTATTTATGTCACTAGTACTTTATACAAAATTCTACACTACTACTGATGTCCATATTACTTTCTTAAGAATATTACTTCAGTTTAACTGACATAGAAGTTGAGGCAGAGAGCAGCTTCATTCAGTAGCCTATGATCTCAGTGTTTGTTGGGAGCAAAGATATGCTTGTAGTCTAAGAGGTCAAGTTCCTGAAATTAAAGTAAATCATGACACATTAATGCTGCTCCAAATATCCTGGAGTTATTTGTTTGATAAATTCTTATAATAAATACTAGATACACTTGTTACTCAAATATCTCATGACCAAAATAGATAAAGTTTTCCATATATTATGATTTTAAGGCAACTTTGGAACTTCTGATTTTATGGATGTATGTGTATATGTCTAACCATTTCTTGTGTAGATAGGTGAATCATTTTATGCAATTATTTGAAGAGTTCCAATTCATAGTTAGGTTACTGTTAATATCATTACAAAAAAAAAAAGCCACGTGTCCAGACCTTATTGTTCACCTTCTAACTTAGATTTTTTTACAACAGACAATCAATACAATTTTTATATTACCAAAATAGTCTGGAAATTACTAGTGTCCTGTTTCTTTCAGGCAAACCTCCATTGTAGAATATATGTATTGGAAGTTAATTGATTATTGTTAGAAAATTAAATATTCTCTCTCTCATTGATTATTGTTAATGTTCTAAAGTGTAGGGTAATACTATGACTATTATTGTAGTATTTCTAGATATTTTATATATAGTAGATCTTAAACATATTGTGCTACCAGATGATTTTATAAGCAAAGATCTTATATTCAGAATCCTTTCAAGGTCACACAGGTAATTAATTGCAAAACACGGATATCAGTGCAGATCTCCTGATTTCAATTCTACAGATTTTCAACAGGATTATGTGATATCCAACAAATCCAGTATATATTAACCTAATCCCATCTCATGGCTATTCTTCATGCAATGAATATCTAACAAATGTAACTTGAAGGTTTTTTTCCTCTTTCCGTTATTTGTAATTTCATTAAAGAATTGAAGCTGAACACAAACTTAGTGTTTTGAAAACAGCATTTGACTGGCATGACTACTAATGACAAATCACCTGGAAGCTGAAGCTCTTACTGTACTAAGGGCAGATGAACCTATTCCTCTTTTCAGCCAGGTCTACAATGTCAGGCCTTATCCTTTCACATTTAAAGACACTGAATACAGAACGTAATCATTACACATATCTGTGTACATTTATCAGAATAATTTTGCTCCTTTGCCTTGAAAAATTATTTCCTTTGGTAGAGGGGTTTAAATAGATAATTATATTTATTAATCTACACGGAATTTATATAAGTTTATGGTTATAAATGTGGAAATAGGCCAAATGGGCACATTAACAACTATAGCTAGTCAAAACTAGATAGCCTTAAAATTTGTTTGTTATGTCTGGAGTGTAAATCAGGAAATACATTATGGACACTCTGAGTTTTCAGCAGGCCTTGGAAAGGTCAAAATAAGAATGTTAGCTTTATACGTAACCAAAGCTGTATTCTGTTTCCGAATTTAAAATTATTTAGAGCTATTTCTGGAGAATATAGAATATAATAATTACAGATCAATTCAGGAATCCATGAAAGAATCAATGCAACATTTGGCAAAAAAAGAAAAAATGACACCTGTGATGACCGTTAAATGTCTCTAAATGCTAGCAAGTACGTCTCTTGACATTGAGTGTTCAAATAGAGTTTGAAATTTAACTTTTGCTTTTATATTAAATGTAGGAAGGAATTTCCTTTTCATTAATCAGATGCAGTGCTATGCCCAGCAAATAACACCAAGAAAAGGCAAATCTGTCATCAGAAAGCCAATTAGCAATGTGGAGACTCTGCTTCATTCTGTGAGGTGAGCCTGGGAGCACAGATGCTGGGAGATCTTGTAGTTAGGGTTTTGGAACTAAACCTTGGTACAGATTGTTAGAACTTGAATTGTTAGGACTGAATTGGAGACACTTCAATGTCCCTTGAGAAATATCATTGGAACTGCTGTTCTCATGAGGTCTTCAAATTATTTATGACCACTTATGAAAATAAAATGTGTCTTGACAACTTGCAGAAATGTGATGTTTTATTGCCTAATCTGCTGGGGGTGTAGCTCAGTGGTGGAAAGTTTGCATAGCCTGGAAAAAAGCCTGTGTTCAAGCGACAGCACTTCAAAATTAAACATGAGCTTATTTAATTGTTTGTCCTCTAAATACAAATGTTTATGAATCAATTCAAATTATTAGCAGTGTTAAAGGTGTGTGTGTGTGTGTGTGTGTGTGTGTGTGTGTTAATGTGAAAGGATAACTTAGTTGTGAACAACCTCTTAATAACACCGTCTCCCTCCCTCCAGGATCCAGTTTCCTAATTCCAGTCTTCTTTCATTTTCTTTCTCAGATGTGCTATGTGCCCAGAACACACATGTGTCTCCCTTCTTGTATCATCTCTACCTGAACTGTCTCTTCTCTTCCACTTTTTGCATCTATCTGGTTTATGCCATTTTCCTGTACTTAGTGGAGTGAATTTATATAGGTTAAAGATTACATCATAGATATTTTCCAAACTCCCAGAGTCTGCAAGTAGAACCAGATGAAAGTCAACTATACTACATTGTCTTCAGTGTTTTGATGTGTTTCATAGCATGGAGAATCTCACTTATAAACCATGGTTGTTTTTGCAGGCATGTACAGCACCTTGGGATAATGAAGAGAAGTTCTAGAATATAATAGGAAAAAACCTGTCTTTTGAGTTATGAATGAAAAAAAATATTTACTCATTTAATTATTTTTTCTAAAAATAGAAGCCCTTTATGAACTTCTTAAAATTTAGTACATATTTCCAGAATGGAGAATAATTTGGAGATGTTAGCAACTGACAGATCAGGTCATTTCACTTTTGTCTTTCTTAATGCAGTCTTCCTTTTATTGTTTCATTTCCAAAATGTCCATTCATAGCTGTGCCTCTCTGAATAGAATAAGATGCAGTTACAGAAGATTTACATTACTTGATTATACTTAGACATCCCTTTCACACTATGACTCTAAGAATTAACATTAAACTATCGTTTAAATGTGACATTCTATGATTTCATTATTTCACCAGTTGGTACTGTTCTTCTTAGCTAAAGGATTCTTTAATATCCTAGTAACATTCAGAGAGGTTATTGGCTTAATAATAGGAATTTAAGGTACATGATGATGGAAGCTACTTGAGCAAGAGACTTTGCAGCTTCTATTTTCATAAGACAGGTGTGTGCCACTCAAAAAATTAAACCTTCAGCTCTGTAATAGCAAGACAGTGAATTGGAAATCACATGACACTTCCCTTTCCACTGAATATACTGAAAAAAGTTCAGAAGACACTTTTAGTATCATGGCTTTCATTCCCATAGCATAGTATGTTTTCTAGGTACCCAGTTAACCTGCTTCTTTGTTCGTTTTGAGCTCTCATTTAAATTCTTCCATGTATCTCTATGATGCAGAGGGCATAGGAAGTGATCTTTTATAGAATCTAAATAGGGTTATTTCATATCCTTGTGTAACTTGTGTAACATGCCAAGAATACTCACATTAAGAAATAATAGAAAACCATGTGAATTTAAATGCTTTGAGAAATTGGAGAAACATTGCCAAAGTGCAAATATTGTGAATTTTCTGTGATTGAAAGGTTGTAGTTATTTTCTGTGGAGATTTTTTTTTTCAAAATGCATACTGTTCTACCTGAAAGCCATTAAAAATTCATATTTCCTTCTCTGCATGGAGTTTTCTATGTGTTGCCAAAAATGCTATCCCAGAACATGATAAAAAAAAAAAAAAAAAAAGGGAGAAATGAGCAATCCACCTCAGAGTTCTCATTTAGCCTACTGTTAATTTCTTTAAATTTTATTTAGAGAGGTATACACTCTTAGAATATTATGAATATAAAGAAAAGCCTTAGCATTTTCCATAACTGTTTTCCTAATTTCGAAAAAAAAAATTATTTACATCTACCAGCACCGAAACAAGCTGGCATCTCTCAAAGTCTCTTTTTAAAGAAGAGTAGTTGGATTATACCTTGAAAAATGCAAATTACTCATTTTTCATTCAACAAATGCTTACTGACTACTTGCTGCAAGCCAAAATTATTTTAAGAGTTAAGTTTCTAAAGACTGCAAACACTGAATGAACAGTGAAAAGTAAAAAAAAAAAGCAGTTCTATTACGAGTACTTAACAAATGATTCAATGTATCATACAAACTGCCTTATTAAATATTTTAAAAGTCATGTATATAAAAAATAGTGAAAAGTATTTTGAACAGGGCAAAAAACAAATATTGTTATTCTTAGAGTTGGGAACAGAAAAGAAGTAGTGAGAGAACAGAGTTAGCCAGAGACAGGCTGATGCATGACAGGCTGTAAACTGGTGGTTTGGGAGACTAGGCCTAAATTTCTGTTTTCTAGACCTATAAAAGTCCAAAACAAGTCAATTCCAGGAAAAACTACCCACCATGGGCAGCCAATCAGGAAGCCACCCCATCACCTAGCTTGAGCCAAGTATATTTAATCAGTAAATGTCCTCCAAATCCCCCAGAGGCTTAACCAATTGTAAAGGCACCCATACAACTGGAGAAAGAATCAACCAATAAAGTGAAAAAAGTAAAAGTCAAATACTCCTACCCTAACAGGTTTTAAATTGATGTTGCTAAGACCACAATTCTGTCTTCCATCCAGATATATGGTAGACATCTACATGCAGGATCTCTTCAGAAAAAAATGTTCTTTACTGTGGCATACCATTTAAGTATGGGGTATCTTTATTCACAAATCAAACACCCTTAGAGTAGGAGGAATCTGTGACATTTACTTGATTTCCCTTATTATTCTTAATATCCTTTTCTTTCCTACAATCACCTTAACATAGCATATTTAATTACTTATGACTCTATCTTCATACTGGCTAGAACAATATCATAGAATTGATTTGTTGCCTTTGATAGTGTTGAATTTACTGATTGGGCGTTTTGTAGAATATATAATCAATTTGGATTTAGTTGTTTGATTTTATTTTCATTAGATTTTTAGGTTCAGCTTATCCATTTAGATGTGAAACCCAGAACTGTAAAACCCCATTTTTACTAAACATACAAAGTTGCATTCTATTAGTGCATTATTGAGGCAGGTGTCAATCACCTTGGTTCTGCTGAATTTATGTATATTCCTCATATGTTCCTTTCCTTCACACACTTCTTTGTGAACAGAAGCTGCCCAAATCATCTGGTGATTATGGGAAGAGAATCCCATAACAGTACAAGTGGGCCTAGAGAAGGTTCCTGAGACTGTGGCTCACAATAGTTCTTCATTGCCACCATAGTTCACAGCTGCAGATTGTGAAGATTGTCACCATGGCCCACGTAGTGTTTCTACCAGTTTAGGTCTTCTACTGGCTTGACTCCCTGTGAGCAGATCATAGCTAGGATTTCTTAGTCTCTGTACATTTTATGTCATTCATCAGTTCAGAGAAAAGGCATCAGTTTCTAGTTTTACCACATTTTGCTTATAACAGTCTTGTTTCCTGAGGCTGGAATAACAAAGTTCCATAGGTTGAATTTGATTTTCCGTGTTTTGGAGGAGACTGTTGCCATTCATTGTCATGGTGTTAGCAATGCTCTATAACTAGAATGGATTTTAATGAGAGGATGGGTAAATAATCTACTTTTATTTCAAAAACCAATTCTTAAAAAACTACAAAATCATGGAAAGTGAACAACTCTCTACTGAATGACTACTGGATCAAGGAAGAAATACATAAATTAAAGACTTCTGTCACACAATGAAAGTGATGCTTCAAGGAAGGTTCAGCATACTAGGTGACCTCACAAAGACATTAGAGAGATCGTAACCTAATAACAGCACACCTTAAACATCTATATTAAAAAAAAAAAAAAAAGAATATACTCAAGAGGAGTAGATGGCAGGAAATACTCAAACTGAAGGCTGAAATCAATAAAATAGAAATGAAGAGAACAGTACAAAGAGTCAATGAAACAAAGAGGTGGCTCTTGAGAAAATCAATAAGATAGACAAACCTTTATCTAAACTGAGTAGCATAAAAAGAATATTGAAATTTAAAAAAAAAATCAGAAACTAAAAAGGAGACATAATAACAGACACGGAGGAAGTCAAAGAGTCATTAAATCATACTTCAAAAACCTTTACTTCACAATATTGGAAAATTTAAAACAAATAAGCAATTTTTTTAATATATATCAATTACCAAAGTTAAATTTATATCAGATAAACAATTTAAATAGACCTATAAACCCAAATGAAAAACCCAAAGGAAATAGAAGCAGTCATTAAAAGTCTCCCAAAAGAAAACCTTGGGCTAGACTGTTTTAGCATAGAATTTTACCAGACTTTCAAAGAAGAGCTAATAACACTACTGCTCGAATTCTTCCACAAAATAGAAACAGAAGAAATATTGCCATTTTTTTTAAATGAGACCACAGTCACTGTTATACTGAAACAAAACAAAGACTCAACAATGAATGAGAATTTCTGACCAATTTCCCTTGTGAATATTGATGTAAAAATAGACAATAAAATACTTGTAAATCAAATCCAAGGATATTTCAAAAGATCACCCACCATAATCAAGTAAGCTTCATTCCAGATATGCAGGGATAGTTCCACATAAGAAAAATTTTCAATGTAATCCATATAAACAAACTGAAAAAAAAATAAATTCATGACCATCTCATGCAGAAAAAGCCTTTGACGAAATCCAACACTTATCTACTACAGAAGCCTTAGAAGGATCATGGATACAAGAGACATATCTACACATAATAAATATAATACATAGCACGCTAAGAGCCAACATCAATTTAAATGGAAAGACAATCAAAGCAATTCCTAATCAGGAACAAGACATGGTTACCAATTCTCTCTCTATTCAACATAGTACTTGAAGTTCTAGCTAGAGCAGTAAGACAACTAAAGGAGATCAAGAGGATAAATATTGGAAAGGAAAAAGCCAAAGTATTGCTCTTTGTAGATGATATGACAGTATACAAAAGTGACTCCTAACATTCTACCAGAGAACTTTTACATCTGATGAACACCTTCAGCAAAGTTTCAGGTACAAAATTAGCTCAAAAAATCAGTAGCCCTCCTTTATACAAACAATACCCAGGCTGAGCAAAAAAACATGGAAGTGACACCATTCACAATAACCACAAATAATATAAAGTAACTTGCTGTGATTTTAACCAAGAAATTAAAAGATCTGTATGAGAAGAACTTCAAATCTCTGAAGAGGGAAACTGAAGAATGATATCAGAAGATAGAAATACCTCCCATGCTCATGTATCAGTAGGATTATTAACACAGTTAAAGTGGACTTCTTACCAAAGGCTACCTGCAGGTTCAATGCAATCCCTGTAAAAATTCCAACACAATTCCTTACAGACCTTGATAGAAGAATACTTAACTTCCTATGGAAAATACCATAATACCAAGGATAGCTAAAACAAACAAAACCTATATAAACAAAACAAAATAAGAAACAAAAAACAAAACAAAACCAAAATATAAACACAAAACTTCTGTATGTATCATTATCCCTGATTTCAAGTTCTACTACAGAGCACAGTCACAGTAATAAAAAAAAAATGGATACATGTTGTTGGCATAAAAACAGACAGGTTGATCAATGAAATCAATTCAACGATACAGATGTATATTCACACACCTATGGACACCTGATTTTTGATAAAGAAGTAAGAATTACACAATGGGAGGAAACAACATCAATGAATGGTCTTGGTCTAACTGAATGTCTACATTTAAAAGAATACAAGTAGATCTATATCTACTACCCCGCATAAATGCAAGTTCAAGTGGGACAAAGTCCTCAACATGATTTTGTAAATACTGAGCATAGAAGAGAACGTAGGGAAGACCTGTAAGTACATCAGCATAAAAGACAAATTTTAAAACAGAACACCAGTAGCAAAGACACTAATTAATTGACAGTAAATGGAACTTTATGAAACTGAAAAACTTCATAAACTCTAAGGCAAAAGACACTGTCAATAGAACAAAGTGGCAGCATATAAAATGGAAAAAGATTTTCACCAACATCATATCTGACAAGGGGCTAATACCCAAAATATTATTAAAACAGTCAGGAAAGTCGACCTCAATGAATCAAATTTCCAATTAAAAACTGAAGTATAGATCTAAACAGAAAATTCTCAACAGAAGACTGTCGAATACTCAAGAAGCACTTGAAGAATGGTTGAACATTCTTAGCTACCAGGGAAATGCAAGTCGAAATGACTCTGAAATTCTATCTCATACCTATCAGAATGGCAAAAACAAAACAAAACAAAACAAAACAAAACAAAACAAAACAAAAACAAAAACAAAAACAAAAACAAAAAAAAAGTGACAGTACATGCTGGGGAGGATGTGGAGCAAAGGGAACACTCCTCCATTGCTGGTGGGAGTGCAAACTTGTACAGCCACTTTGAAAATCAATGTGGTAATCTCTCAGAAAACTGGGAATCTACTTCAAGACCCAGTTATATGACTCCTGGTCTTTTACCTAAAGGATGCTCCATCCTATCACAAGGACACTTGTTCAACTATGTTCATATCAGCTTTATTCATAATAGCCAACAATTGTAAATTAAAGGATATCCGAGCTACAATTCACAAACTCAGAGAAGGTAAGTAAAAGGGGAGGTCTCAAGGGGCAGGGGGTGTTGCACATGAACCTATCTGGGATGTGAAAGTATTACAGGTAGACTGAGATGCCATGGAATAAGAAGAAAAGGGATTGGCTAGGAGCAGGATGGATAGAGAGAATACTGGGAGTGACAACTGGAGTTGGGGGCATTTCAAGAAAGAGGCCCTAGCAAAGACTCCTAGTAATAGGGAATACAGATCTTGAAGCAGCCATCTTCTGTCACCAGACAAAGCTTCCAGTGGAGAAATTGGGATACCAATCCAGACACAAAACTGTTGACCTATAATTTGCCATGCCTGCTAAATGTTCTAAGGTAAAGATGGCATAGAAATTGTGGGAGTGGCCAAGTGTCTGGTACTGTTTGTGATCCATGTGGTGAGCGGGAGCCCAATCTGACATTGTCTGGAGAGACAGGAACCAGAGGTCAGGTGATACAGAGAATGGAAAAGAATAGAATGGAAGGAAAAGTTAATGAAATGATTCCTAATAGTATTCTGCTATACAAACAGATTGGTGCCTACTTAAATAGTCATCAAAAAGGCTTCACCCAGGAACTGATGGAACATGAAGGAGAGATGCACAGTCAAACATTAGGGACTGCTTGAGGAATTCTGTTGAAGGTGGGAGGAGGGTGAAGACATGTAGGAGCCAAAGAGGTCAAGGACATCACAAGAAAATCAACTAATCTGGGCTCATAGGGACTCATAGAAACTGAACTGATAACCAGGGTGCCTGCATGGGTTTGACCTAATCCCTCTGCATATATGTTATGGTTGTATAGCTTGGTCTTCTTGTGGGAACCCTAACAGCAAAAGTTGGAGAGGGAGCTGTGTCTATCTCTTTTGCCTGCTTCTGGGACCCTTTCCTCCTACTGTTTTGTTATTGTTGTTTTTTCGTCCAGCATTAATATGAGGGGATGGGCCTAGTCTTATTGCAACTTGATATCTAGTATTTGATTGATACCCTTGAGAGAGCTGCCCATTTTTGAAGGGAAATGGATGAGGACTGAATGGTAGAGGAACGGGCAGGGTGAGGAAAGCGACTGGGAGAAGGGGAGGGAGGGGAAACTGCAATCTGTATGTAATATATGAGAGAAGAATAGATCAAAATACTTTTTACCTAAAATTGATCCAATCTAAAAGAAATGCAGTGACAAAAATAGAGCAAAGAATGAAAGAATGGCCGACCAGTGACTGACCCATTTTGAGACCCATCCCATGAGCAGGCACCAATCTCTCATCACTATTAATGATGCTGTGTTGTGCTTGCAGACAGGAGTCTATCATGGCAGCCCACTGAGAGGTTCTATGCAGCAACTGACAGAGACAGGTGCAGATACCCACAGACAAACATTGGATGGAGGTCAGGGAGTCCTATGGAAGAGTTAGGGGATGGCTTGAAGGCCCTCAAAGTTGACAACCCCATGGGAAGTCCAATAGTGTCAACTAAACTGGACCCTTGAGAGCTCCCAGGAGACTGAGCCACATACCAAATAATGAGCATACTTGGGCTAGCCCAAGGTCCCCAAGACATATGTATCAGAGAGCTGCCTCTTCTGGCCTCAGTGGAAGAGGTTTTGCCTAATCCTGCAGAGACTTCATGTACCAGGATGGGGGAATATGGAGTGGGGATTGCCCTCTCAGGGCAAAGGGGAGGGAGATGGGGGGAGGAACCCTGTGAGGGAGGGACTTAGAGAGGAGCAACATTTGGGATATAAATAAATAAATAAACGAATTAATTAATTACAAAATTTAAAAAAGCCTACAGTTGTAATGATAAAAGTCCTCACATTTACTTAAACTAATTATAAAAACGCTTAGCTTGGTATCATTTCAGAATTTGTGACTCATAATGTCACAAGTCTTCTATTTTGTAATTTTAGCTAGCAAGCAGTTTGAAATATTTCTTATTTATACAGTTTTCAAATAAATGTTGAAGTATGTCTCTTTAATTAATTTGATGGTAAAGCTACAAATGTAAAATTAAAAGAAATACTTTGATGTGAAGAGAAGTGATTAGAACATTTTAGTTATTTCTGACCTCAGATATGTGGCTTAGCCTCGCAAAAATTACCTCAGCAATATTTCCTTGTTAGAATATGGTGCATTTTATCACAAAAATCTCAGTATTTTTCTAAATAAAGTCCAAAGCTCTGTTTCTCGGCATCTGTAAAATAAACATGCCAATATTTATGTCTAAATTTTAAAAACTTATCTTTCATAAAGTAATTTTTCACTCAGATCTTATCTTCATTATACAAAGTAAGTCCAAAAACACATCTTGAGGAAGTGTTGAAATTCACACACCAATAAGCCCACATAGTGAATAATACCAAAATAATATATTTAACCCATACACATTGACCATTATTTAAGATCTTTAGTGTATTAGGATCAAGCCCTAACTATCCCAGGCTACCTTTGATTGTTTTCCATAAACACACAGAAAAGAAAAACTCTAAAACTATTAAAACAATCCAACAAAGTGCTAAGGTTCAGGCTCAACCAGATTCAAGGTTCAGACCTTCTGCTTGTACATGAGAAACATCAGACTATTAGCACCAATACATTCTGTTATGGACAAATAGGACAGTATAAACATACGTCTACATATATGCATATAGATATAGATAAATAAAGAGATAGATACTGAATATGATTGCCTATCTCTGTAGCTTATGTTATGGTCTCTATAATTGGAAATGAATTTTTGTCATTATAACCTTTCACCTAAGAATGCTGTGATACTTCAATATTATCTTCTACGATTGTGTAACATCAATTCAGAAAATTCGTAAGTAAATTTAAAATGTTATTTTGTATTCTTACTGGTTTGAAGACATAGAGAAAGATACATAGATGAACAGGTACAGAGAATAAATAAGCTCAGGACCACCCCCAGCTGACAAGTAGCAGTTAAACAGACTTCTGTCCTACAGATATCTGTCTAGATTTTGCAAATAACTAGAGTGAGATTGTGTATCAGTTACTTGTTTTGCTACTGAAACAATATACGCCACAGAAGAAGTTAAAGAAGAAAGGGCATATCTAGTTTCCACTGTGAAGAAGTATATCGTGGTGGAGACATCATGGATTCAGAAGCCTGAGGCAGTGCAAAGCTACTGGGTTTGCATCTGCTGTTAGGAAGCAGGTAGTGACGACTGTTGATGCTCATCTAGCTTTCTCCCTTTTAGATAGTGTGGATTCCACCAGAATTTACTGTGCTCCTTCTGTCTTACGTAGCCTAATTTAGATATCTCTAACAAATGCATACATATTCTTTAGTGATTCTAAATATTATTAGTTGAAGATCAAACTTAACCATTATGGTTAGAAGTAGATCCATTCCCAGATTCCCAGATTCCCAGATTCTGCAGAGAAGTCTTTCCCACATGTGAGTTGCTAAAACTTTGAATCCAGCAGAGGTTTCCTAGTCTTCTGACTTACAGAATTGTTGGTCATTAAATGATTGTATTTTAAGGTGTTTATGTGTGGTAATGCGTTACACAACAATAGAAGGTTAACACAGAACCCTGAAAGCCTACAATGTTTTCTTTTTACTGTTCACATTCATAACATTCAGAGAAAATATGCTGCCTGCCAATTGTTGCCCACATATTTGAACATCTTTAAGATGTTCAGGTGCACAGGCTAGAGGCTGCTGCTTGCTCAAAATTCAGAAATATGTTTTGATGTCTAGGATCTTAGACATGGACTCTGAGCATTCCTTCTTTTATAACAGTAGGCGTGTGAACTTTGTTCTAGAAACTTCTCAAGTCAAATTATCTTCTTCATCTACTTCTTATTTTTGTCTGTGAATTGAGACTAGTTTAATTCTTTTATTTTTGCTCTTTAATAAATTGTAACTAATAGCATATATTTCAAAATATTTTATTGAGTTAGTAATTATCCATACATGGGTCCATAATGAGTGTGAAGGTTGTACTTGGAAAGACAGATGGGAAGTTGAGGATTGGAAGAAATGAGTCCCAGAGACTGTCCATGGGATAATATTCAAGCTAGCGACAACTCTGGGTTCTACAGAATGGTTTTACTTGAAATCTGTCACATGCACATAATTGATTATAATAGTTCCAGATTCTCATCTGACACAAAGACTGTATACTTCACATTTTCTTCCCTTTGGTAAGGGCAGACTTTGTTTTGATCAAAGACTTACTGTAAGCAAACTCAGTGGGCTGTATTCATATGTGTGTGTGTGTGTGTGTGTGTGTGTTGTGCATGCACCAATAATGAAAACAAAGAAAAGAGGGTAGGCTATCAACTTGAGGGATGGTGATATGAAGCTGGTTAGTGGGTATCAAGAGGTAGGAAAGAGAGTATGAAAGTGATGTAATTTTATTTCAGTGAAAATATATAAAAAATTATAGTTGGTGGAAAAATTTTCAAGTCATCATTATCATAGATTCTGTCAGACAAAAGATTCTTGGTACTTCACAAACTCAGATACAGTAAATTGCATTATATTCAATATAATGATAATTTAAATTATTAAATTAAATGTTGTTATCATGTGCTAAACTTCCACTGAATTTTAACTGTATTACACTTGTTACCTAATAATTTCTGAAACATTGATCTATTCCTAACTTTCTTGTTAATCAGGCAATGTACATAAGTAATTCTGACATCTTTTGAAAATATTACAAAATTTCTCTTGCATCTCTTCCTTAATTTTTTAACTCTGGCTAAATAAGATTAAGGCCCAATGCAGATTAATTTTGCAGAAATAGAATTTTGCCTAAATTACTACCTATATATCTTTCTCTTGCATCTATCACACTATTCAGATTCTTAGTGATTTTAATTTTCAGAAAAGACCTTCATCTGATAGACCAGACAAATCTTCTTAACATATAACAATGGTTCTCGACATCAGAATTAATTTACTTACTTCATTTATAGCAACAAAAATGTATTGAGTGTTGATAATGTGCAGTACACTGAAGTAGCAAAGACAAATGGCTGATAGATACTGTTGCCACTCAATGGAAGGAATGGGTATATCATGCAGTTGAATAGACTCTTGGAAATTTCCATGCAGACTCTACTCCTATTATTTTTAGATTTGTTCTTTTCATAGTGTCCCATAGTTCTTGTGTCAGAAATTTTTTGGATTTGACATCTTTGACAGATGTATCCACTTCTTCTATCATAGCTTCAATTCACGAGATTCTCTCTTCGATGTATTGCATTCTGTTGATGAAGCTGTCCTCTATAGTTCCTATATGAATTTCAAAATTTTTCATTCTCAGAATTCCTTCAATTTCTGTCTTATTGCATATATTTCCAGTTTTAGGTGTATAACATTTATTTCAATTCCTTCAAGTGATTGTCTATTTATTTATTTATTTATTTATTTATTTATTTATTTATTTATTTATTTATTTTCTTAAGGGATTTACTAGTTTCATCTTTAAGGACATCTATTGTCTTTATATAGTTGGTTTTATGGTCTTTTTTCTTGTGATTCTGTTATGTTGGAATATTCAGGACCTGCCATGGTAGGGTATCTGGACTCTTGTGAAGACATATTTCCTGGTGTAATTGATTGTGTTTTCACTCTGGTGTCTATGGGTTCAGAAATATTATAAATCTGGGAGGTGATTTCTGAATTTGTCTTTATGGGTCTTTTTTTTCCCATTTCTATTCCTTTCTGTATTTTCTGAGGGAACAACGGCTGTGTATTGCTTGTTTTCCTGAGTGTTTTCACAGGAGTTGGGGACTGGAAGAGACTGATCAAATTGGGGGATGGAGGTTTTGTAAATGTAATTTATTTATTTCCTCAGATAAGTAATGAGAGGAAGATTTACCCAAACTTTATGAATATATGGCTTGGGCT
Source organism: Mastomys natalensis (assembly GCA_021653895.1). Taxonomy (NCBI): domain Eukaryota; kingdom Metazoa; phylum Chordata; class Mammalia; order Rodentia; family Muridae; genus Mastomys; species Mastomys natalensis. Next base: position 470,003 of record JAJTUV010001406.1, on the reverse strand, counting down.
GAGTCCAGAGTATTTCTATATTACTATCTCTATGCCTAGACCTGGAATCTTCTAGCTTCACTATATAGTCTAATCTTCTGCAAGCCAGACCTTGAAGGCTTCAGCTTTCCACCTTCTTCTTCTGAGACCTACATGTTTCAGCCTCTGAGACTAACTGTTGAATAAACTCACCCTTTCTAGCTCTTTCTGGAACTCTGGCTGGCTAGCTCAAATTAACTATTCTGTCTTAAACTCCTCTTCAAGCTGACTGATTCAGATTGGATTCGCTTACCTTCTAAATGATTTACTCAGCTTGGAAAGACTGCCTCTGAACTCCTGGAATGGAACTGCTCCTCCAAAGTGAGCTGAACTTTTCTGAACTTGCTGCTTTCTCCCTCACTGCTCTTTAAGGAAGCTCTTTTTTTTTCCTGTATGTTCATCTAGTCCTTATTCTATACCTACCCTTTCCAGTTCTATTGATGGTAGCTTTGTTATTATTTACTTAATAGCTTCATATCCACATGTACACACAAGTACACATCATATTTGTTTTCCACGTGTGGGTTACCATACTTATGATAATGTTTTCTGGTTCCTCCATTTACCAGATATTTTCTGATTCATCTTTTAAAAGAATAAGTAATTCCACTGTGTTCAACATTTTCTTTACTCATTTTTCCTTTGAGGGACATCTAGGTTCTTTCCACTTTCTGGTTATTATGAATAACCACTGATATAAGCAGTGAATATAGTTGAGCACGTGTTTCTGTGGTAAGATGATGCATTCCTTGGGTATTTGTCCAAGAATAGTATAGATGGATTTTAGGGTAGATTCCTATCTTCCTGAGGAACCACCATACTGCTAATCATAGAAGCTATATGAGAATTCAGTCCCACCAACAATGGATGAGTGTTCCCTGTATTCTACTTTCTTACGAGTGTGAGTGGTAACTTGTTTTACTGACCTTAGCAATTTTATCAACCATAGTCATTCTTTTGATAGTTGTCAGATGAAACATCAAAGCCATTTTGATTAGTGTTTCTCTAATGTGTAAGGATGTTATGCATTTATTAAAGTGTTTCTCAGTCATTCAACTTTCCTTGTCATTTCTCTAAATGGAGAATTTAGATCTGTAGCCTTTTTTTTTTCCTGGAAAAGCAAAAATTCTAGAATAGTGAAAACAATTCTTAACAATAAAAGAACTTCTGGGGGAATCACTATCGACCTCAGCTATACTACAGAGCAATAGTGATAAAAACTTCATGGTATTGGTACAGAGACAAACATGTTGATGAATGGAATGGACTTGAGGACCCAGAAATAAAACCACACACTTATGAAAACTAGATCTTTGACAAATAATCCAAAAATACAATGGAAAAAAGAAAGCATCTTCAATAAATGGTGCTGGTATAGCTGGAAGTCTGTATGTTGAATAATAAAAATAAGTCCATATTTGTCACCTTGCACAAAGTTCAAGTCCAAGTGAATCAAGGACCTCAACATGAAACCAGGTACATTGAATATAATGTAATCAAGTTTTTAATCAGGTTATTTAGTCATTTGATACCTAATTTTTTGAATTCTTTATACATTTGAATATTTTCCCTGCCTTTGATATGCGATTGTTAAAACCATTTCCCATTCTGTAGCTGCTGCTTTGTTGGAATGGTGGTATCCTTTGCTGAGCAGAAGGTTTTCAGTGTCATGAGTTTCATTTATTAATCATTGATCTTAGCACCTACACTAACGGTGTTGTGTTCAGAAAGTCTTTTCCTGTGCCAGTGAGTTCAAGACTTTCTCTTCTACCATGTACAGTGTGTCTGGGGTTTCATGTTGAAGGCTTTGATCCATTTCAGTTGAGTTTTGTCCAGGGTTAAAATATATTTGGATTTTTCTACATGCAGATGTCAGGTTTGACCAGTACTGTTTGTTGAAAATGTCTGTTTTTCAGTGTCTAGTTCTGGAATGATGAAGTGGAGAAGAGAAGAGGAGGATGAAGGAGGGAATTTATAGAGAGATGGCTAAAATTTAAAGAGCAGTAATGAAACCTAATAGAGTAGAAGCTTCCTAAAATATACACCTATATGAAAGCAATCTAGGAGAATTTTCCAAATAATCGTGGAGGCAGAGCCTCAATTGGCATTCTCCTGTCACCAAAAGAACCACCCAGTACTGAGACTGGGTTACATCTAATTGAGTTTTTAGCCAAAGAGGTCAAATGAGAACCCTCAAATAACTGAGGCTCTTGTTAACACTGTAAGTTGCTTTCCAGAAACTGAGAACAAGACCTTATTGTTGAGGACAACACCTATACAAACCACTGAGAATGGATAAGTTGTGCTGATGCCAAATGTGCTAGATGGAAGTTAAACAATGGAGATATTTAAACAACAACCCAGCCACAATTTCTTTGATATACAATGGTGCCTTGCCTGCAAGTTATGCTGGTACAAGGATGTCTCAAAGCCTGTGGAATCATTAACAGAAAGTCATGAGGTGATAAGAGAGAATCAGGATGTGAGAGTAATCAGTATGAATTGCATGGATGTATGAAAGAATGAGCAAAGGAGTATGAAACAGTTGCACACCTCACAGAACAAATTAAGTAAGTTATATTTTTAAAACAACCACAAAAAATGTCAATTAATTTTAATTGCTCTCTTGATTATCTCTAAGATCTTCATTAATAGAAATGTCTTGGGTTGCTTTTGTTTAATTATATTTGAAAAGAGTAGATGATGCTGGTAGACAGGAAGCATTTCATGTAATTTGTAGATAGAATATATATACACATGTGTATGATTATATGTATGCTTATACATAAATGCAATGTACCTCCAGAGGTCTTGTTGAATTGAAGTACCATTTTCATTTTTTATTTTTATTATACAGTGGTAAGAATTTGTTAATATTCCAAGAGAGCGCAAACAATGAGCAGGTAAGATAACAGGGTATAGTGATAATAGTGTCAGCCTTGAATTCAGAAGTTAGATATTCTGACCTTCTGGGGTTCAATCGAATAGGTTATAAATGCATGCTTAAAACTCATATTATTTTAATATGAGTTATTTCAAAACTATAATTCAAAAAGTTCTGAAACTAGCTTTAATCTTCATTGAAGTTTATCAGGTAAGATAGAAAACAATTGTTAAGGTGTAGGAACGGTAAACAAGTCTACTTTTCACTTGAAATTTTAAAACAGAGGAGTTTTAACACAACAGAGACATCAACAAATGACATTCACGTAGGAGGAACGATGAATAAAAAAGAACACAAGGTGCAGAAAGACTTAGATCATCCAAATGCTAAAAGATAAAAGATGGTTCAAAATATCTCTACAGAAGGACAGTGACACATTTCTGTGCAAAGGAATATCAAACAATCGCACAGCATTAATTCCAAGGCATCAAAAATTAAAAGTATAAAAAGGTGATTGTGTAGTCATCATTAAATCTGAAAGATCATTAAAACCAAGTTGTACATTTATTTTTAAGCTGTAATATGAAAAAGAACAATTTAAATTAAGTAGAGTAGAACCAAAAGGTTCATCATTAACAATTGCAGCAATAGGGAAGGAAACAAGGAAAGGAAGGAAGGAAGGAAGGAAGGAAGGAAGGAAGGAAGGAAGGAAGGAAGGAAGGAAGAAAAAGAAAGAAAGAAACAAAGAAACAAAGAAACAAAGAAACAAAGAAGGAAAAAAACTATGACAAAAATTCTAGAAGCTACAGCACAAGGGCAATATGGACATTTTCACAATGAATGGTTACTTGTCATTTACAAGGTGGCAAAATGAATCTGAATCATTGATTTTATATACATTTGAAGATTACACAATGAAGAAGCCTGAATTTTTTAAATCAGGGATTAAAAATATAAAAAATTATGGGACATTGTTTGATATTCAAACCTTTATTTAAGCTCATCACTGAGGAGGGGTGAGGTTGAAAGATTATGGTAATTCAAGGCCAGACTTTCCTACATACTGAGTTAGTTTCATGTTAACCTGGGCTAGAGTGTGACCCTGCCTCAAAATTATTTTCCAGACAGTTAAGAAGTCCCACAGAACTTGGATATGGGAGGCTTCCAGTAGACAATGCAGGTGATCTTAGCCAAGATGTCTAACAATGAGAACATGGACTCTGAAGAGGCCACCTCCAGTAGCCAGGCAGGATTCCCAGTGGAAGGATGGCATTCCAACCCATCCACAAAACTTTTGACCCAAAGTTTTTCCTGTCAAAAAGAAATGCTGGAATGGAGCAGAGACTGAAGGGAAAGCCAACTAATAATCAGCCCAACAAGCACCAACCTCTGACAATATTAATGATACTCTGTTATACTTGTAGATGGAAGAATAGCATGGCTATCCTGTAAGAGGCTATACCCTGAGGAGTTGACTGAAATGGAAGCAGATACTTATAGTCAAACATTAGCTGGACGTCAAGGACACTTATGGAAGAGTTCAGGGAAGGGTTGAAGACTCAGATGTACATGGTAACCATACAGAAAGACCAACAGTCAACAAACCTGGACCCTAGTGATCTCTCAGAATCTGAGCCACCAACCAAAAAACATACACAGGCTGAACCCCACCACCCCCACCCACCCCCCCACCCCACCCACCCCACCCCAGCATATAGAAGCAGACAGGTAGCTCAGTCTTCTTGTCTGCCCTGTCTGTCCTCAGTGGGAGAAGATGTACCTAATCTGGCAGAAACTTGATCTGTTAGGGTGGAGGGATACCCAGGGAGATTCCCACCCTGTCAGAGGAGAATGGAAGCAGGAAAGGAGGGGAGAAAGAGCAGAGTTTGGGATGTAAATAAATAAATAACTCATATCTTTATTATCAGATAAACTATAATATTGATGCTTGACTATTTCTAACTCTTCGAGATAGTAAGAAGATATTGGGTTTCATACATTAAAAGTGGATGTTATATATAAACACATGCATAATGTCACAAGGTAATAACATCCATGCTAAAATGCATAAAGACATCATCCTTTCTGTTACATTTTATAGCTATCCTACTTATAAACTGAAATAAACTCCTTGGCAAAATCAGCAAAGCTTTCATGGAAATTGAAGTAATAGATCCACATACCATTCCTCTGATATTTAAAGTACATTCAATACATCCCAAAGGGCATAGTCTATAGCTAAATGAAACATATTTCATAGCAAAATGAGGTCCATAGATTTTAGTTTCAGTGGAAACCAGAGTCAAAGTTTTTCATTATTAAAGAAGTAGCATATCAATTTCTGGATTCCATTTTGTTCTATCAGTTGCTGGGAAGAATTTCATTTTCTAGGCCATCAGTCTTTGACTCTCTGTATATTTGTCCATTACAAATGACTTAGAGGCCAGTCACAAAGCACAGGAGATTTTTGTGGTAGTGGGATATTTTATTACATAAGAGGAGAAATCAATGCATATGTGAGAATTACAGTCAATACTCCATATCCTTACCACCTTTGCTCTGTGTTTATTTGAAAACTCATGGTCATTACAGTGAAATAAAATTGCACTATTCCTATATGATGTTTATGGTGAGATTTCAGATACTTGAGCTTGAAGCCCAATTTAAATCCCCTTCACAAGCATAGAATGGTGTTCTTTTATTCTCATAGTATCTGCTTTGAGAATACCTTGAACTACCTTGTTATAGCCATTGACATGGGAGGTAAAACTTCTACCCAAACACATCAGCACAAAAAACCAACAGTGATGTCGTGATGACATAATGTTGCAAAGTAATTCTTTTCTTATTTATTTATTTTTAATTTATTTAATTATTTAAATCACATCATAATTTACTTATTTACACAGAGGTTATAAACACAAAAAGGCTGGATGTGGGGAAGGGAATGGCACCAGAGCATAGGTGTTCAGGTGGAGTACAGATACCTTTCAGAACAGGGTATCAGCTGGGTGAAGATTCATGGGACAGGTCACTATGGCTCTGCCTATGATTCACTTGTCCTTATCTAAGTTGGTACTGTCCACCGAGGCTGCCTATTTATAGACCTATGACTACTAGGTCTGGTAAATTTCCATAGAAGCTGTCTGTTTACAATAGCTTATAGCCTTCTGTTTTCAGTGCTTTTCCACAGAGACCCAAGACTTTGTGTTAGCATGTATGTATGTCAGGCCTATTGCTGACTTTAGGCCTATGGCTGATTTTAGGCCTTTAGTGTATATGCAGGGCTGCTCCTGACATCTCCTCCCTTCTCTAAGTATAGAAGGGCCTTGGCGATTCTATTCTTGAGAAGGCAGGGATAGAGGCCTGACCTCCAATAATTGAAGGGGACCTTGTAATGGCTCCGGTCCTCCTGTTGTTGTCCAGTGAGGCATGAGGGCCATACCCATTCCTATGTCTTTTTCCTGGAGAGGGGATACTTTTGACATCAACCCCTATGCAGTCAGGCTTGTTGATTTACTCTTCTACAATAGTAAAGACTGTGTACAGCTCTTAAATGTGTACAGCCCTTAAAGAAGAATGTTGCTCTTACATAGACAAGACAGGGATGGTTAAAGGGAACATGAAAAAGGTCAGAGAAGGCCCAGAGAAAAGACAGAATGAGAAAGAGAAAGATGAGAGCTGGTACAAGGACTGTTTTTCAACCTCTCCATGGTTGTCAACCCCACTTCCTCCCATCTTGGGACCATTAACTGGGTTATTTTTGCTGATTCTTTTGGTCCCAGGCCTTAAATAGGCTGACTAACTTTGTGATACAACAGATAGATAATTTGGTAGCAAAACCTATTCAGATACGTTATCATAAGTTAGCTATGGAGGACCACGAGACTCAAGATGAGGTTGTTACTTTATCCAGGGTTTTCCTCAAACCCATCTCCACCCAACCTAAAAGAGGGGACCTCCACCCCTAGACCAAGCAGAGAGAGGTTACCCAGAACCCTCTCTAACTGGTGATCTGAATTCTTGCTTAGGGTGCGAGGCTAAGCACTGCAAGGGAATATAAATAAAACTTAAAAATATCCATCTGGGTTCCCTGAGGGGCAAAGTAAGTAATTCTTAACCTCCCAGGTTTCTTTCTGAATTTTGAAAAAAAAAATCATTCTATGTCTCAAAACAAAGAGACTTACATATGTGTATATCTGTAGTAATAACAGAAAGCTATACATAATACAGAACCTGACTCTATTTTCCTTTAAACATGTGTCATGTTATAGAAGGAACTTAGAATGATGGAATAATAAGTTGCTATTTTCACAGGCAACAAAAATTGTAAGCATTTTGTGTAAGAAATATTTTCAAGAACTGAAAGCTGTCACCTCATAGCTTTTCTAAAATGAGCAGCAAATAATTAGTGACATTTTTTAAAAATAACAAATCATTAAAGTGAGGAGAGGACAAGGAGCTATGACAAGTCCATATATTAGCAATCCCCACTTGTTGTTTGACATTAGCCAGGAGACTAATGCTCTTAAGTTTATTAAAACATTTTCACTGTACTCCATGCTGTTCAGGAAGAGTCACCAAAATCTTCCATTAGCTAGAAAAAAATAGAGGCAAAGTTTTGATTTCAGAAAGAATCAGTATGAAACAGTTATTGGAAAAATCACATTGAATTTTAAGTATGCATGGAAGTTATTTTAATTAGTAACTTATAACATAGGATATAATATATATGAAGAATATCTAGGTTCAGTTATATTCACATTTAAAAAGCTAATGACAAAACTTCAGAAATTATTTTAAATAGAACATAAATTCAAAAAACTTGTTCTAACCAACAGGCATTAAGTTGAACAGGCCTCGACCTTGTCATTGGCTAGCCATTAGAACCTGTAATTTTCCTTTCCTTTTAAAGTATGAAACACTGCTTTAAGAAAAGAAACTCCAGAATTATTCAAAGTTAAGGTCTAAAATTATTCAAGTAAATGGCTAATTCAACAACCCCTCATATAATCACTACTTTGTGTGAGATGCTGGGTATATTTCCAGCCCTTCAAAATATGACCTATCTAAACATTCAGAGGAGAAGTCATTGAAGTATAAAGCATATCAGTGAACTTAATTGAACTCATTATAAAAGTATCTCTGCCTTCAACATATGCTAAATGAGTTTGAGTCATATAAATCATAACTGGGTGCCTCCCAAAAGATGTCATGTCTCTTGCTTTGTCTTCTGGGTGGTATTTGCTGGGAAGTTGTGGAACCTTTAAGACAAGAAGGACAGTGCAGCTATTGGATCTGCAGGAATATCCTCATATTAGAAACTTATCCTTCTCTTGTAGGATTAACTTTTTGTGACAAAAATACTGGATTCTTCCTGTTTTGAGAGTCTTTTGCTATGATTTGCCCCTCACATCCATTTCTACCATCGTATCTGTACTGAGGGCTTTAGCAGAGACAGTTCCACACCTTTTGGATTTTCAGCCTCAAATACATAAACTAAATAAGTATGTTTTTTTTGAAGTTGTTTGGCCTTTGATATTGCATTGTAGCTGTGGAAAATTGAAAAATACAATGAATTCAGTTCACCTTCCATCACTCCTGCCATTGTTAGAATCATCCACCTACCTAAGGATCTGACCACTTTCCCTCTCTAAGTGACTACCTGACCCAATATCCAGTTCCTTTACCTGCCCAGTGAATGTGGGATTTCTATTAGAAGTAAAATTCTAAACAGAATCTAAAACTCAATCTTCACCAATCTATACTCCTGTCAAACCCGGGCTTGCCTCACCCTGGTTCACTTGCCACTAGTCTAATGACTGTTTTATCTGCCATGAGTTTTGTTGACTGTTGTCCATTCATTTCACCAACCTGCTGTGTTTATATGAGCCTACTATTCTCTTTTTCTCGCCTTGATTATTTTACTAGACTTATTTGAGATAAAGGTCTCTCTTGGGAAAAAAAAAAAAAAGAAAAATACAATGAATTGATATATTTGAGGATGTTGTAGAGCTTGTTACACTGAGAGTTTAAATCCGTTTCAGTGAATCAACATAATTTGGGTAAAATGCTAGAACTACTTTTACTAGTTTCACATTTTTATTTTGTTGATTTGTGTGAATATTGGGGAAGGGGAAAGGGAAGCTCATTCCTCCCAGTGTATATTTGTGGTGGTTAGAGGACAACCTTCTCATTACTCTTTTCTTCCAGCACATGGGGGCAGGGAATTAAACCCAGGTGTTTATGTTTGGTATCAAGTGCCTTTATTCAGCCATTGGAAATATATATTATATATAATATATATATATATATATATATATATATATATATATATTTGAAGATATTCACCTAACTCTAGCCTTTAATTTTCTTCTCTCTGGACTGCGTCTTTGTCCTTTTCTTAAGCATTAATTTACTATACCTTACAGTGTGCTCACGAGTCTGCTACAAAATTTCCTGTAACATCTGCACAATAAGGAGATTTTTTAATAGGATTGCAAAGATTTCCATGGTGAAAATTTCTATTTCAAAGGTAATGAACAAAGCATGTAGACAAAAGTTGAAGTGACAGCATGGGATGACAGCTTAGGTTTCAATGATTTTCAGCAGGCGGCATTAGGCAAATCACTGTGTTGAATTTAAGTTATAGATGCTTAAGATCTAGTAACAGGTGATGTTTGTTCTGTAGAGTGTCTACTTTATCTATAGAGAAAATTCCTGTCTGTCATAGGCTTTACCCAATACCAATGACATTTGGAAGTCTAGGGAAGTTTCAAGTTTTTTGGAGAAACTCATATAAATTTTTTTATTTTTATTTTTCTGTAATGTGATTTTTACTGATAAGGAACAATGATGGTCTTTTGGGTGGAAGTAATGATAAAGAATATGAACCTGAAGTTCCCCTTTCTTGCATTAAGGTTATAAGTAATAAACTCAGAGTTTTAGGAATTCTACAGATATTCATTATAGTGAGATTATTCTACAACATTTAAATATTTAAGTTGTGATGTTTTATCAATGTATGTATGAATTACAAGCTAGGAATTCTTTATCTTATATTTTTGTTTGATAGGAAGTTTGTATTTAAGGCACATAAATGGCGATGCTTATAGAGACTAGCTATAAAACAGTTGAAAATCTATATAGCATGTCTTTCAAAGCTACATATACCACTATACCAGAGTTGTAAGAAAAGAATATTAAATGTATTTGATTGGCAGTGACAGAATTAAGGTAATAGTTACAGAATAGCATAGGAGCAATAATCTGAGTTTCAGTGCTGATGTAAAAATCTATTGTTTATTGTCTTTTTCCTTTTCTTTTTTAGGAGTGGTTCCTCAGATGAAATGCACTTATAGATTTGATGTATGTACAGAGGATGCAATATAGTTTTCTATTCTATAAATTTAACATAAATTTTATATGTTTGACAAAAAATATCATGACCTTCTCTAAAGACAATAATATAAACTTGGGATGTACTATAATTATGTGAGTACTAGTACTGATTGTTTTGATCCAGTCACCAATAATTGAGTTTATTTAAAATTTATTCATTATAAAATCCTACAATTAGGCTCACTAAGGTAGGCTCACTAAGGAATCTAAGAAAGCCTATTGTTCTTTCTGACTAATTTCTTTCAGTGGTAACACCTTGACAAAACTACAAGCATTTTCATAGATACAATATCACAGTTGTTACTAGCTTGGCAAAAAAACCTTCATCTGCCAGTTCGATGTTTATAGACACACTCAATTTCTTCCTACCCATCCATTTCTTGTGTTCTTCAAAGTCCTTGTATTCCTTGTATATTATTGTGTCACTCTGAGATGTTTCCCTCAATGACATGCTACTTTGAAACTTTTTGAGAGTTCTGTCTTTACTCAATGAAACTCCACAAAGACTCTTTTGGGTTTCTGCATGTTTCAAGAATTCAGGCTTGTTTCTATTGCTGTCTAGGTTTCTGAGGTTTGGAATTACTGCAGCTTTTTGACTGGTTGAGGTGTATCTGGGTTGTTTCCAGTTTTACCTATTATGAATAAAGATTCTACAAACAAAAATAAAATAAAATCCTATAATTTTTCATACTGAAAAGTTGATATGTTTGGACCTTAAAGTCATTATAATTCAGTTCTATTAAATTTAAATTTAGTAATTACTTTAGGAAATTAATAATTATATCAATCACTTTCTATTTAGTGCCTGAGCTAAAGACTGGAAAGGGGACTTGACTGAGGAATAGAGAGAGGGAGCTGGAGACTATTGACATGTGGAAGATAAACAGAACAGAGAGGAGAGAACACGAGACAGGGGAAAGGGAGGCAGGAGTGAGAGGCAAAGACAAGAGACCGGAGACAGGCAGAAGAAGTGAGAAGATGATAGAAGATAGAGATAAATGGAAAGCAAGGGAAAGAGTAGATAGATGCTTTAGGCAAGAGTCTTGGTGATGGAGAGTGCAAGGAGAAGACTCCTGTCAAATGACAATAATAATGTCATAATGACAGCAACTTATTGCATATATAGGTCTGGAAAACATCAATTGAAATGGTATTCCTTAAAAAAAAAAAAAAAAATGCTAAAAGCCGGGCAGTGGTGGTGCATGCCTTTAATCCCAGCACTTGGGAGGCAGAGACAGGTGGATTTCTGAGTTTGAGGCCAGCCTGGTCTACAGAGTGAGTTCCAGGACAGCCAGGGCTATACAGAGAAACCCTGTCTTGAACCCCACTCCCGAAATAAAAAAGAAATGGTATTCCTTGCATAACTAATTTTGACTAAGTCGAGAATCTGCCTTAATGAACGTGATTATAGATTAAATATTAAAGATTTGTACAGGTAATATAATCAAACTGTATTTCTTTATATAGATAGTAAGGAGAAGAATCATATTCTACTTCCATTTTGATCTAATTTGGAAGTTCAATGGATGTGGATAAACATGAAGGCAGGTGAGACTTAACAGCTGGGTCTTAGATTTGTCTCTTACAATAAAAAAAGATAATTATTCAGGATGGAGGGTAAACATGAAATGTGTAGAAAACACATGTTCTAAAAGTCAACCTTTAAATAGACAGCAAAAAGGATGTGTTGTGCTGTTCTGGACTGAGAGAAGATGCAATGGGGAATCTCAGTGGTAAAGATGACTAAGGCTAGGTTTCCTCTATTAGGGACTTTCTGCTGTAGCTGAAGTACAGTGGCTAGCTCTAGAGAATTTTATATGAGAGAAGGGACTAATTAGAATATGTAGTTATTTCCCTGGCTATTCCAGGAGGATTAATTCCAGCATGAGGTGTTTGGATTTAAAGGGAACAATTAGAAAGATTTCAAAGCTATTCATTGGAGAAATGCCTGGTATAAGCCAGACAATGATGAAGAAATTGAAAGAAGGAGATGAATTTGAGCAAAGCCATGAAGTGAGAACACCAGGGTTGTGTTCTATGAGATGAGGGTGCTTGGCAGGAGAGAAAGTTCTTCTAGGACTCCCCGTGGCACATTCACATTACAGAGGGTATAGCCTCTATGGAGACTGGAAACCTAATAAGGAACTGAGCTTGTAGGGTTTATAAACCACCAAAGGGAATTGTTTTACCGGTGCTTAAATGTAGAAGTGTAAAGTTTGGAAGAATGATCTAAACAGAGAGTTGGGAGTCATTGCCTTAGAGTTAGTCATTAAAACATGAGAGTCCATGAGAAAGCAGATGGGCCACTTGGGCCAGTGAGACAGAGAATTCCTTTCAACAACTTTGGCATCAAAGTAATTTGAAAAGGTAGAGATTTAGTATAACAAAACCTGTTTCTTTCCCATGTCTGCACTAATGAAGCATCAGACCTACTGCTAGTCACAGGAATTCTGGTCATTGCTTACTTTGAAGCAATCTGGGTCACTTCTTAAAAATGATAATGCTTCTGTCTGCCCCAGGCATAAATAATGAGATGCTCTGAATGCTTAATTCAAGAAAAACTATCCTTACTTTCACTATCTCTTTTTGCTTTTATTTATTCCCAACACAGCCAAGTTTTACATTGGCCAGAGGGTCTCAGTTGTAGGCAAACATTCAAATCCTCCATCAGGTTAATATTGATGTGAAGGAGAGTCTTTGAAGTGTGGCAGGTATAAGGAGAATTTCTGAAGTGAGGCAACTTATTCTCAAGACAGGCTCCACGATGTAAGGTCTGAAGACACATTATTAAGTTGTTTTCCTTTTCCTAATCCCACTTTCCTCAACTGCACAAATGATATATGTTTATTACTGTCTGAAACCATTGCTAGAATCATCAAGGTAGTCTACAGAAAATGTTCATTTGTTCCTGAGCACAGAATATACAAGTGCAGCAAAGAGTGTGTCTAAGTCAGAAGTAGAAACTCTTTCTAATAATATCTCCTAGACAATGACTGATGTAGCAGGAGTTGGCCATCAGCAATATATATGCATTCTTTTTACCCTATGTTGTATGACCTCCATGGTGCATATTTGTGGGCAGAGAATGTCCCTCGATGTGCCCTTTGCTTCTCAAGGATTTTTAAAATAATGTGTCATTAAATGAAGTTGGATAAATAAACAAATGAACAAACTTGTGAAAATAGCTTGTGTCAGTAAATACACAGGTGAGAAAATCAAACCAGGTGAAGGGTAACTGTTCACCAGCATGAAGTGATGGAACAAAACATGAAAAAAGACTTCACCTCACTTCAAAGTCCATGATGTTCACCACCATTCTGAGAAAAATATAGTCAGTAGTAGCTGGAGTTAAATTTTAAAAATAAATCTCCCGAGGGAGCTTATTAGTACCATCCAAGACACGCCCTTGCCTGAGAAATGAGCATGAAATAAGGAGTTTTCAGCAACTATATAAGTTTCTTAGCATCAGGAAGTTGCTCTCCATTGAACCCTGCTTTTCAAGAGTATTTCCAGACTGATATTTCTCTTGTAACATCTTTCTACCTCCTTTTCTTCATTTTCCCTTCCTTTCTCTCTTGTCTGCTTGAAGCAGAGATGCACTGTGGAGGCTTGGAAGAACTAATATTGATAAATTAAGAATCATCTGCACAATTCAATCAGTTTAAATATGGACCACTGTTACCCTACCGCCTTGGTGTCAGTGGTTTTCTTTCTCTCTTGCTTTTCCCATTGGAAATCCATAAGTGGTAATAATTCTTCCTTTCTTCATTGTTGTTGAAGGTACCACATACTTTGGACACAGGAATCCTGCTATAACTGATCTATAAGAGCCTTATATTACAGTAACAATTACTCATATCTCAAGACAACCGGAAAATATACTCGGAGTGCATAAAAGAGCACTACTTGTACTACTTGGTTGAGTTCTGAGAAATAGAAGTGGAACTTCGTTTTACCTTTCTGTATTTCCATAATCTTATTGCCAGTGTTGATACCTGTTGCTCATGTCTTGATGTTTTTGATTGAGTTTTTATTTGCCCAGTCATCTTTATTATGCTTTCAATCCTAACTTTCCATGAAATCACAAGAATGTTTTCTGAAGCACAAAGCACATCAAATATAGAGTTACTCATCAGAAGGCTGTATTGGTTATATGTGGGTCATGGGAAGCAAGTTTTGAAGTTAACACAGTATTTCCTTGATTTTGATATATGTCTACTTATAAACTGGAAAACAAGAGTTTATCTGTTTGGCCATGTTCTCTGTCAATCTTTTTATTCAGGTATTAGGAAAAGATCAAATTAGAGTAGGCCAAGCACTGGTATTTGTCTATAATGTTAATTAACTGTTAGCAGATGTTGAGATATGGACAGAAGTATGGAAAGCAAGAGAATGATCATATAAACTTTGTTACTAAAACAATATAATCTCCCTAATATGTCAGATAAAATTACTTCTTTTATTCTTAAAAGGCACTATATATAAATATCTCATACATATGCACACTTATCAGGGTTCTATAAACTGTTGTCTATTTCTGCACACATCCATTTAGTCACAAACATTTAAACATACATAATAATGAATTAAAAGAAGATAAGAAAAATAGAAATGTCATGATTGAAAATGATGCTTAGAATTCATTTACTCACTGACAGCAAACTAATTGTTTGTTTGATTTTAACTGGTGTGCTCTAAAGTAGATGCTTAAAGTTCTTTGCCCATTTAACTACATTGGCATGCACACTGATATAAAACTGGAATGCAGCACTCCTAGTCAAAATACTTAATTGGCTATGTAAATAATATGCTATTTGTATTATTTTTCTAATATAATTCATTTTTATATTATAGCAAACTTATTATTTGCACAGTCATTTTGTAATGTTGATAAATAAAAAAGTTGATAAATCAATGCAGTAACTAATGTTTACTGGTTGGTTGACATAAGCCTAAAATTGTGTGTGAGCTATTATTGTGTTTAAGTCCTATATAGAAACCATCTGAGAAGACAAAACAAGATAAAAATTTTAAACTCCCACTCTCTGATCTCAGTCCAGTCTTCTGTCTATGAGGATTCTCAAACTTGTTGATATTCACGTATCAACCCCTGACAAAAGCACCAGATTTTTGCAGGGTTCCTAACTGAGTTGTAGCACTCTGCAGATGCAGATGCATAATGATGATTATGAAACAATGATCCTTGTTCGCCGTGCTCATTATACGCCATGGCTGCAGTGAAACTTCATAGGATATAAGAATTGTTAGTTTTCTCATGTTTCATGAGACAAAACTGAATCTGAAAACCCATTAATGATTTAGCAAGCACCCACAGTCAGTAAATTCAAAAGCTAGGACACACACCATGCTCTGCATTGCTCAGTCCTGGACTCCTTAGTCCATGTCTATAGTCATTGCTCACAGAAATGCTCATGACATTTCCTCTTTTTTTTTTTTCTAGGCATCATCATTCAAAATTCAAGTCAGGAAATAAAGTGATCCACGTTGCCGGCATCAGGCATGGTCATTTTGCATTCACATTGGTGGCAGAGTTGTCTTAGTGGTAGGGAATGATCTTTGTGCCCAGGTTTTTACCAAACAGGCTATGTTAAAAAAAATTTTGAAAAAAAGAAAAAAAAAAAAAAAACCCTGTCTAGACAACAGAAACAGGCCAGGGAAAGTGAAAATCTAGGTAGAATCACAGGAATGAATCTCATTAAATGCAACTCTTCTTACAAGGAGTCTGACAGTTGCTTTTTCTTGAGACTTAGAATAATTAGGCAAAACACAAGGCTTCTTTATAGAGAAGGTTTTCTGGGCACCTCAGTGCTGACCTAGAATTTGAAAGATGCCTCCACATATACTGCTTTTCAGAGCAAAGTTGGTTTCACTGATGTGTTTTCCTCCCTTTGTATAGGGGAGATCAGCATAAAAGCCCAGTACTTTTGCTAATTCCCAGGGGAGCACAGACACCTGGAAGAAAGAAATAATTTTTTACCACCTACAGGTTTCCAATGGGAAGACCATAAGAGAAAGAAAACCACTGAGACCAAGAGGGGGGAAAGATTAATAAGCACTGCCTTCGCTGCAGGAAAAAGAGATTTTTCTAAACAACAACAATAAAAAGGGCCTAGAGGACAGCTGTGTGCCATTTTCAATCCTTCTAATAAAAAGGGAAAGAAACAAGAAAACAAAGGCAAAAAGAGGACTGCGGAGGATGTAAATGACATGATACACCAAGTACCTGGAGTTAAAAGAACTCGCGTAAAAGAACATAATTTACACGTTTAAAACCTTTTCATGTACTTTTATATGTGCAGGTATTTGAGTGGATGCATGTAGAAGTCATGTGTCTGTGTAAAAATGTGTGCTGGCTGTAAAATCAGTGATACACAAAGAGCTTTAATAACTCTGAGTCGCTTGCATGTTATGAATTATCAAGCACACATGCTTTCCAAATCCAGAACAAAATTGTAAGATGAAAATGCCCATTATGTCATTCAGAAAAAAGAAAGACACAGCAGTAAGAAAGAAGACTTTCTTAAGAGTCCCTGAAAATAACAAACTATTTTTAAATCTTTCATGGCACACACAGTCTTTCCTCAAAATAAATGATTGTTGTTGTTTTGTGTGTGGGGCGGGGTGAATTTAATTTCTTATTTTTTCTGGAGGCATTTTCTTTTTGAAAGTGAATCTGTACTTATTGTAACAGAGTCAATCGCATTGATGCATTTCCTTTCTATATGATAGCGTCTCATTTAAGAAGGAACTGTTGGAATTGTCAGCTGGGATTCTTTTAATACCTCCTAGATCTGGTTTAAAAGGGACACACTCCTGTCAATAGACTTAATTTAAAATTGCCAACCTGTCTGTCTCTCATCAGCACACAGTGACAGTATCTGTGGTGATAAAAATTAGGCTGTCTGTTTCTGATACCATTTTAAATATCAGAGTCCTAGGCTGGTTCACTTGTTATATTCTCTAGTTTTCAATGTGATAATGAGTATGTTTCAACTTATTAAGAAAATATGAAGTGACTTAAATAATATAGTCTTAGATGCTTCAAGTGAAGATGCTGGCAGGACAAATAACATTAAGCAGTCTGCAGCTTCAGTGCAGACTTTTCTTGCTAGGCTGCCCGAGAGCAATGCTGCAGAGAGGAAACTGACACTCCAGTGATTTAATTACTGCTGCACTCCTCATTACACTTGTGGCTTAATATAGAAAGCACAACTGCAGAGGTGCCATTGTGGAAAGCGTTCTCTCACTGAAATCTACAGTGTACTCCTACTCATAAATAAAGCTCTCAATTTATTGTTTCTACAGCAATGCTCACACATCCCTGGAAGAAGAGTTGCATGCAGATACATTACCGCCAGTGTTATTAGCATGTGGCTCACTGATGGGATTCCTAAGCTTTTCAGTGACATGTTAACTATTTCATAATAAGAGTTCTAGTGTAACCATGTTACGTTCCTATGAATTAACCCACATTCTGGACTTGAATATTTGCAAAGAATATGAGAATCTTTCCAGTTTCTGGTGTAATATATAAATTGTGAATATCTACCCAGTAACTAAATTCAAATGCTAATCACCATCCCTGGTTTGAACCGACACTACTGTGTTCCAGCTTGAAACTTATTCTTAGAATTTGATTGTTTGCCTTACAGAAACTTTGCAATTTTATGAGGTCCCATTTGTCAATTCTTGATCTTAGAGCATAGGCCATTGGTGTTCTGTTCAGGAACTTTCCCCCTGTGCCTAGGTATTCGAGAGTCTTCCCCACTTTCTCTTCTATTAGTTTCAGTGTGTCTGGTTTTATGTGAAGATCCTTTATCCACCTGGACTTGAGCTTTGTACAAGGAGATAGGAATGGATCAATTTGCATTTTTCTGCATGCTGTCCTCCAGTTGAACCAGCACCATTTGTTGAAAATGCTGTCCTTGTTCCACTGGATGGTTTTAGCTCCTTTGTCAAAGATTAAATGACCATAGTTGTGTGGGTTCATTTCTGGGTCTTCAACTCTATTCCACTGATCTTCCTGCCTGCCTCTGTACCAATACCAGGCCGTTTTTATCACTACTGCTCTATAGTAAAGCTTGAGGTCAGGGATGGTGATTCCTCCAGAAGTTCTTTTATTGTTGAGAATGGTTTTCGCTATCCTGGGTTTTTTGTTGTTCCAAATAAATTTCAGAATTTCTCTTTCTAGTTCTGTAAAGAATTGAGGCAAAGGACACTGTCAATAGGACAAAACGGCAACCAAGAGATTGGGAAAAGATCTTTACCAATCCCACATCCGATAGAGGACTAATATCCAATATATACAAAGAACTCAAGAAATTAGACTCTAGGCAACCAAATAACCCTATTAAAAAATGGAGTAAGGAGCTAAACAAAGAATTCTCAACTGAGGAAATGCGAATGGCCGAGAAGCACCTAAAGAAATGTTCAGCATCCTTGGTCATCAGGGAAATGCAAATCAAAACAACCCTGAGATTCCACTTCACACCAGTCAGAATGGCTAAAATAAAAAACTCAGGTGATAGCAGATGCTGGCGAGGATGTGGAGAAAGAGGAACAGTCCTCCATTGTTGGTGGGATTGCAAGATGGTGCAACCACTCTGGAAATCTGTCTGGTGGTTCCTCAGAAAATTGGACATATCACTACCTGAGGACCCAGCTATACCACTCCTGGGTATATATCCAGAAGATGCTCTAACACATAACAAGGACATATGCTCCACTATGTTCATAGCAGCATTATTTATAATAACCAGAAACTGGAAAGAACCCAGATGCCCTTCAACAGAGGAATGGATACAAAAAATGTGGTATATTTATACAATGGAATATTACTCAGCTATTAAAAACAATGAATTTGATAAATTCTTATATAAATGGATGGAACTAGAAAATATCATCCTGAGTGAAGTAACCCAATCACAAAAGAACATACATGGTATTCACTCACTGATTATTGAATTTTAGCCCAGAAGCATTATTTATAATAGCCAGAAACTGGAAAGAACCCAGATGCCCTTCAACAGAGGAATGGATACAAAAAATGTGGTATATTTATACAATGGAATATTACTCAGCTATTAAAAACAATGAATTTGATAAATTCTTATATAAATGGATGGAACTAGAAAATATCATCCTGAGTGAAGTAACCCAATCACAAAAGAACATACATGGTATTCACTCACTGATTATTGGATTTTAGCCCAGAAGCCTGAAATACCCAAGATTCAACTCACAGACCACATAAAGCTCATGAAGAATGATGACCAAATAGGGAGCCTTCAGTCCTTCTTAGAAGGAGTAACAAAATACTCAAGGGTGCAAATATGGAGACAGAGTGCAGGACAGAAACTGAAGGAGGGACCGTCTACAGACTATTCCACCTGGATATCCATCTTATGTGCAGTCACCAAAGGTAGAGGTTGATGTGGATGTCAGGATGTACATGCTGACAGGAGCCTGATATAGCTGTCTCCTTAGAGGTCTGCAAGAGTCTGACATACTCAGAGGCAGATGCTCACAGCTAACCATTAAACTGAGCATGGGGTTCCCAATGGAGAAGATAGAGTGAAGGCTGAATGAGTTGAGAGGATTCGAGACACCATGAGGAAAGCAACAATCCCAACCAACCAGAGCCCCCAGGGTCTAAACCACCAGCCTGGGAGTGCTTAGGGAGGGACCCATGGCTCCAGCTATATATGCAAGGGAGCTATATATAAGTGGGAGAAGAGATCCTTGGTCCCATGAAGGCTGGGCGTCGTGTGGGGGGGGGATACTCGAGGGTGGGGAGGTGAGGTACAGGGGAGTGTGGGTGGGGGTACACCAACGTGGAGGCAGGAGGAGGGGGGAAGGGATAGTTAGTTCCTGGGAGGGAGGGGGGGAAATGGGGTAAGGAGAGAACATCTGAAATGTAAAAAAAAATTTTCCAATAAAAAATTTCCAATTAAAAAAAAAAAAAAAAAAAAAAAGAACCTGAGGACTGGCTAGAAGGCGACGGCCCGCAGAGTCCAGGGCTGGGTTCCCAGGGCTTTTCTGCAGCTAGGTTCCCACATATGCGAGAAGGTCTAGGGACCCAGATGCTGGAAGCAGGCCCTAGAAGACACATGGACTGGGTTTCCAAAGAGAAGTTTATTATCCATGGTGTAGTTGGATCTAGATGTGATTGAGCCCCCAAGAGCCTGGGGAAAGCTGCCTTATATAGAGAGGGTGGAAAGGAGGAGGGACCAGGGAGGAATAACTTAATTAGCTATGCCCCGCCCCCCCAGTCCTTTAGATAACTCATTAATATGTAAATTTCCGGAGGCAGAGGCCTCCCTCTACTTGTCTAATGTTTTTAAACTTGATTTTTTGTTACAAATTTGCTTTACTCATGTGCCAAAACATGTGTTTCTCCTTAAAGCCCATTTATACCATTTTCCTGACATCAACCTATCTTACTTCCAAACTCATCTAGTTGGCTGACTTATACTTGTATATGTTAGTATTACTGAATTCTGAATGCTATACAAATGTAAATTCATAGTGCATGTACTTTTATAAATCTTGCTTCTTTTGTTCAAAATTATTTTTGTTAAATTCAGGTAAATTTTACACATAGAAGCTGGTTAATCATTTTATATTATGTTTTTTGTGAGTACTCTATAATGTGTGTGTGTGTCTGTGTGTGTGTGTGTGTGTGTGTGTGTGTGTGTGTGTGTGTAATATATATATATATATATATATATATATATATATATATATATTCAGTGTAAGTTTGTTGATGGAATTTTCTAATTTACAAAGTATACACAGTAAATGAAATACTGATTTGTATACATATGCACATGTGTATAATTTATATTCTTATCTATAATTTGAAGTTTTGATTTTAAGGAAGAGATTATACTACTTTCTATCAGTGTTTGAGAGTCCTCTTTCTTTAAATGTCCTGAAGCTCTACTTCCAAGAATTTCTGTGTGCTTTTAATTTATGCTGACATTTGAGATGATCTTACCTGAACTTTTATGAAAAAGAAAAAAAAAAGGAAAGAAAAAGAAAAAAGTCCTGATTGTGTTATCTCCAACACCTTGTCAAATGCATCCAGAACACGTTTGGATTTTGACCTCTTTTCTTTGATCTGATACCTCAGAAAGCACATGGCTTATTTTCTCATTTCAAGCAGGTAATAGATTTTCCAAATATCTGAAGGTGTGCTTCTATAGGTGACCATTCTCTGGGGTTCACTATCAGTTATCTCTCCACCCAGTGCCTGACCAACTTGTCAGTGCTTCTTTTCTTAGTATCGTGTTTTGAGGGCCAATTTCAGGATTCAGCAATGAAGAAACATTTGGTCCTGCACAAACAAAACCTTAAATCTTAACTGATTTACATAACAAAGATTTATTTCTTATTCACTCCATAATCTGTGCTGGAAAAAATAAATTCCTGCCTTATCTTGGATCCATGCTGTTTCTCTGATCACAGCAAGAGAAGAGAGAGCTAGCCTTTCTTGTTAGACATTTTAGTGTGTGTTAATGAATGAAAATTGTGTCATTCTCCTTTAACCCTTAGTTTATAAAACTCAAGATTCAGAAATTTAATCTATGAGCATGCTTCAAAGTTGAATAATGTATGTGTATTTGTTAACAATAACAATTTTCTAATATTTTTGTTTTAAATTTCATAAGCACATTGTTAATTTAAACAATGAGTCTACAAGGCATTTTATATAATTGCTTTTTTGGAACCTGGACCTTAGTAGATTCTCCTCTACCACACCTCTCCATCTTTCTGGTATCCCTGTGTAGCTTCCTTTCACTCAATCTCTTTTTTTTTCATGTACCATGTTTTCTTTTGTCCAAAGTCTATGAGTCCACCTTGCCCATTTTAAACATACTCTTGGTGCCCTCCTAGTATTTATTGTTGTTCTTTTAACCCACATTTATGCACTTGCACACATACACACAAACACTCACAGACACAGAGAGAGAGAGAGAGAAAGAGAGAGAGAGGAGAGAGAAAGAGAGAGAAAGAGAGAGAGAGAGGAGAGAGAGAAAGAGAGAGAAAGAGAGAGAGGAAACTAGAGGATAGGATCTATATATAAGAGACACTATTTTGTTTGAGTTTGGTTATCTACCAAAATATTAGCTTTTTTAGATACATCTATTTTCCTTCAGAAATCCTAATTTAATCTTTCTTTGCAACTGAATAAAATTTCATCTGTTTATATAGCACATTTTCATTATCCATTTACCTGTTTATGAACATATAGGTTCCAATTTTCTGCCATAATGAATAAAGCAGCAACAAAAGTGAATGTGCAAATATATTTGTGGTCGGTATATAGTCCTTTGAGTATATGCTAGACATGCAATAGTATTGTACTATGGTAGTTCCTCTTTTTTGAGAGAGAGAGAATTGGCTAGTTATGTCCATAATAGTTGTCCCAGTTTTACTCCCACTATCAGTGAACTGGGTTTTCCTTTTCTCCATGTCCTTGCTACCATTTGTTGTCAGAGTTGTCAGAGTTACTACTATAATCATAGTGGGATTAAAGAAGTATGCCATCATTCTGACCTGTTGTCAGATTTCTTTGATGACCATTATGACTAAGAAATGACATTTCAAAGTACCTTTAATTTGTGTTTCTCTGATGACTAAGGTTGTTGAAATCTTTTAAAAACATATTGTGGCTTTTTTTTTATTTTTTCTTAAGAATTGTTCATTTTGTTAGGCTATTTATTCATAAGCCATGTTTTTTTGTAATTTAATAGTCATTATTATTAATTTTATTTCAAATAATAACTCCTATCTGAAGTATAGCTCGTCAAGATTTCTCCCATTTTGTACATTCTATGTTTTTACTCTTCTGTAATTTTCTTTTAATTAACAGAAACTACAGTTTTTTAAAATAACTCTAAAGATAAAAGAAAATTATTAATAAGCTAACCAAGGAAGTGAGAGATCTCAACAACAGAAGCTCCAAAACATTCAAAAGGAAATTAAAGAAAGTAAATAAAAAAACCCCTTTGTTTCTCTGATGTTTCTGTTTCTCTGTGTACCACTAAGCATATCCTGACTACAGGAACATGGAAACATGAATATCATTAGAATGTCATACCTCAATAAAGTTGTAAGACATTAAAAGTCAAGTGTGCACGTGTATTCATGTGCACACACACAGAAAAATACACAGATAATGTACACACACACACACACACACACACACACACACGAATGACTTTGTCCGAAGTCAGAAACCTAACAGAAGTGTCTTAAATTACATATTCATGTCGCTTTGACTTTATGGTTTTTACCAGAGGAGTGTCAATTGACATTTAAAATTCTAGAAATAAATGAAGCATTTCTTACTAAGAGGAAGTTCGTGTGAACTGATGCAAAATTTACAAGATGGCTTTCTGAATAGTTTCTACTTGTGTTACCCAAGATAATGATTCCATTTGTCCCAATTCTCTGCCTGATTCAAAGAATTAGCTATCAGCCATAGCTCCCTGAAAAGCACCTTTCCAATGTGTTAACCATTTTTTAATCACTGTTTGTCAACACTTATATATTTTGTTAACATGTAATTGTTAGGAAGTAATCATTCCCTATGAATTTCAATGGGACTGCAGAAAGTATTTCACGACACGTGCTGCTTTAAAACTGTTGACTTTAAATTCTGGATCATTTACTTCTCATGTCTTCCTAAGAACGGTTCCTTTCTGTAATGGTCTGATTTGTTGTTGTTGTTCTATTAGTTTTAACCACAGCTGCTCTCTGCTAAATATGTGTTGTCTTTGAATGAATGAAGATTCAATTATTCTTCAGTGTATCAATGTGCAATATGATTTAAATAAAGGTTAAGTGTATCTGCTCCAAAGAAAAAATGAAGAATGAAAATGAACTTTTGCTGCCTTTTTTACCAAATGATATGAGTGGTCAGTTTAGGGTTGTTGTTACAAATATTCAGGTTTTATGATGTCTCAGACTATAGATGCTGCTTTATTTCCAAAGATGAAATAATGAGATGAGAGTCATATCCAGGTTGCGTAAATGCACAGCTTAGGCTGATCCCAAAGAGTTTCTTTCTGTGTTCTATCTATCCTAGGCCTAGTAGCTTCTAGCTTCAATACAGTATAATCTTCTAAGCTGACTGATTCAATCCAGCTTCTATCTGCTTCTGACTGAACTGCTTTGCCTGGCTTCATACTTAATATGGAAACATGTTCTAATCTTCTTGTATTTTTCTTTTTATTCATTCTCTGGCTCATTTTATCTTCACGTGTCTAGCTTGTTCTCTCTGCAAATCTGTCCCAGTAAAATTGCCAGACACATATACACCACATACCACACCACACCATAACACCTATGTGCCCTCTCTGTCTCTCTCCCTTTCCCGCTCTCCCTTTCTCCGTCTGCTATTAAGTAGCCTCTCTTTCTTGTCTTTTCTCATGTGAACTAGGCATATCATGTTCCTGACTTATTCTGTCCAATCTTTCATACATTCTATACAGTTTTTCATACAACATATTCTCATCATAGGTTCTCCTCTGTCTACTACTCCTCATTTGTCTCTGTCTACCCTTCCATCTGGACCGACTTCTTTTGTATCTCTCATTAAAAATGAACAGGCTTCTATGAGATACCAACAAAACAAACAAAAAGGTTCCTTTAACTTATTTTATTCTTTTAATTAAATAAAAATTATTATTTAATTATTTCGTGAACTGCATGGTAAACCGAGGTGGAGAGTACAAGAGTATCAGTGGCAGTTTGATACTTAAATAGTTTTATGTATTTATTTTTTAAGTCATTCAAAGTCTGCTTTGTTTTACTTTTTCTTTACCTATTCATTCACCAATGTGTATCTTTTTTTAATTGGATATTTTATTTACATTTCAGATGTTCAGATGTGATCCCCTTTCCCCATTTCCCACCCAGTCAGGAACCCCCTATCCAATACCCCTTTCTCCTGCTTCTATGAGGATGTGCCCCCACCCTTCTGCAAACTCCCACCTCCCCACCCATGAATTCCCCCATATTGGGGCATCCAGCCTTCACAAGACCAAGGATTTTCTCTCCCACCTATGTGCAACAATGCCACCTTCCCTTACATATACAGGTGGAGCCATGGGTCTCTCCCTATGTGATCCCAGGCTGGTGGTTTAGAACCTGGGAGCTCTGGTTGGTTGGTTGGTATTGTTGCTCTCTCCATGGGGCCAAGATCTCAGAAGATGGAAAGATCTCCCATGCTCATGGATTGGCAGGATTAACATAGTAAAAATAGCCATCTTACCAAAAGCAATCTACAGATTCAAAACAATTCCAGTTGAAATTCCAATTCAATTCTTCATAGAGATAGAAAGAGCAATTTGCAAATTCATTTGGAATAACAAAAAACCCCAGGATAGTGAAAACTATTCTCAACAATAAAAAACATCTGGGGGAGTCACCTTCCCTGACCTCAAGCTGTATTACAGAGCAATAGTGATAAAAACTGCATAGTATTGGAACAGAAACAGGCAGGAAGATCAATGGAATAGAACTGAAGACCCAGAAATGAACCTACACAATTATGGTCACTTGATCTTTGACAAAGGAGTTAAAACCATTCAGTGGAAAAAGGACAGCATTTTCAACAAATGGTGCTGGTTCAACTGGAGGTAAGCATATAGAAGAATGCAAATCGATCCATTCTTATCTCCTTGTACAAAGCTCAAGCCCAAGAGGATAAAGGACCTACACATAAAACCAGATACACTGAAACTAATAGAAGAGAAGGTGGGGAAGACCCTCGAATACCTGGGCACAGGGGAAAAGTTCCTGAACAGAATACAATGGCTTATGCTCTAAGATCAAGAATTGACAAATGGGACCTCAAAAAGTTGTAAAGCTTCTGTAAGGCAAAGGACACTGTCAATAGGACAAAACAGCAACCAACAGATTGGGGAAAGATCTTTACAAATCCCACATCCGATAGAGGGCTAATATCCAATATATACAAACAACACAAGAAATTAGACTCCAGACAACTAAATAACTCTATTAAAATGGGGTACAGAGATGAACAAAGAATTCTTAATTAAGGAAACTCGAATGATTGAAAAGCACCTAAGGAAATGTTTAATGTCCTTAGTCATTGGGAAAATGCAAATCAAAACAACCCTGAGATTCCACCTCACACCAGTTAGAATGGCTAAGATCAGGTGATAGTAGATGCTGGTGTGGATGTGGAGAAAGAGGAACACTCCTCCATTGTCGGTGGAATTGCAAGATGGTGCAACCATTCTCAAAACCAGTCCAGTGGTTCCTCAGAAAATTGAACATATTATTACCTGAGGACCCAGGTATGACACACCTGGGCAAATACCCAGATAATGCTCCAACATATAACAAGGAAATATGCTCCACTATGTTCATAGCAGCCTTATTTATAATAGCCAGAAGCTGGAAAGAACCCAGATGTCCACTAACAGAGAATGGATACAGAAAATGTGGTACATTTACACAATGGAATATTACTCAGCTATTAAAAACAATGAATTCATTAAATTCTTAGGCAAATGGATGGAACTAGAAAATATCATCCTGAATGAGGTAACCCAATCACAAAAGAACATACATGGTATTCACTCAATGATAAGTGGATATTAGCCCAAAAGCTCACAATACCCAAGATACAACTCACAGACTACATGTAGCTCATGAAGAAGGAAGACCAAAGTGTGGGTGCTTTGGTCTCTCTTAGAGGGAGTAACAAAATACCCAAGGGAGCAAATATGGAGACAAAGTGTGAGACAGAAACTGAAGGAGGGTCGTCTGGAGACTATTCCACCTGGGTATCCATCCCATGTGCAGTCACCAAATGTAGACACTGATGTGGATATCAGGAAGTTCATGCTGACAGAAGCCTGATATAGCTGTCTACTTAGAGGTCTACCAGAGCCTGACATATTTAGAGGCAGATGCTCACAGCTAACCATTGAACTGATCATGGACTTCCCAATGGAGGAGTGAAAGAGAAGACTTAAATAGTTTTAATTGGGTTCATTTGTGTGTTACCCTTTTGGGTGACTCAAACTCCTTCACAACATTACAATTTTCTGTTTTTTCCATCAAAAACTTTACTTAAATGAAGAAAGATTGACTTGCTGTTGGAAAGTACATTGAACTCTAGCACTTACCAATCTTGTGATCATCCCAGTGATTTAACATTCTTATCTATGAAACTGTTCTCCCAAAACAATTTTATTCTATGGCAAAAAATCATGCAATAATTTGTCGAAGATTTTTGAACACAGCATTGTACAGAATATAGGAATAAGAAGGTTGATGTGTTATTTTACTCTCCCTTGGAGTCATATAGAATTTGTTCTTTTCCTATGTTCGAGAAAGCTACCTTCTTGACTGGCATGCTCAAACTTATATGATGAATTGGTTTTCTATATTATCAGGTATTTTTTCCTCCACAGAGAAGCAATAATTTTAGAGTAAATTATATACACTATTTTCCATATTTCCTTTGAAATAATGCTGGTTAGCAATCAAGAAATGATTTTAGTATCCTACATTAGTTTAAGTATGCAAAAATAGAAGGCTGATGGTTACATGGAGTAGGGATAAATGACTATTGTATGAATGATTCAATGATAGGATGGAGATTGAATGTATTATTTCCTCTTTTTACCTTTGTCTCATGGGTCTTTTCTACTAAGAAGTGTGTAAAAACTGATGATCTGGCTTCCGCATGGCTGCAGTTATGTTTCTTGTGTTTATTAGATTCTAAGTCATACTGGCAGACCTGTTCTTTACTCTTAGGTTTGGTGAATGTTACAGAGTAAACTAAATGAACCGCAGCAAATACAAATAAATCTTTGCAAAGGAGATAGTATAAATTGAGACAATTGCTTCTTAGTCACATAAATTTCTCAGTAAAAACCTTAGAATACCGGCAAAGGAAAAAAAAGAATAAAATTATTGTTTTTTTGAATGCTATCAGAAATAACTTGATAATTTTGGGTTTGGATTCCATTACCTTGAAAATTCTGCACTCGTTATTTCAGTTTGATTATTTATGATGCTGCTAACAAAGGACTTGGTCTGTGGTTTTAAGCAGATAAGTTGATTATAGTGTTGTACCTCCTTATCTTTAAATGGAAAGTGTAGAAGTGCATGTACTCAGGATGTCTCTAACTTTCTGTGGTTATAACAATTTGGTTGAGCAAACCCCTACTTTTATCAGAATCAAATATTCTATACACAGTGTGGAAAATACTTTCTAATGACATCCGTGCTTGCGGGTCAGGCAGTTTTAGTTGGAAATATCTGCTGTTCAACAGTGTCTCCTGGGAAACATCCTACTGATAAGTTCTTTTAATTAGGCATCAGTTCCTTATTGTGAGACAGACTTTTATGTAAGTTCTGTCTTTGTGTTCAAGTTTGACTTCTTGGAGAAGTGTAATATTTCTACGCTCTGATAGTTTATTAGAAATTCCAGCAGTCATGTCCACCCTCAGCTGCTCCAAGCCACCCACATTCTAATTCTTTAGTCATAAACTTGGATGACAAGACTTCCAGACCTATAGGATTTAATACTATCTCTAAAATCCAGAATTAATATCCTTCAATAAATTCACCACAGTTCTTTAAAAATACTAAAACTCTAAAAAATATGCTTTCAAGTTTTAAATAGTGTCTTGGTTAGGGTTTCACTGCTGTGAACAGACACCATGACCAAGGCAACTCCTATAAAAGACAAAATTTAATTGAGGCTGGCTTACATGTTCAAAGGTTTAGTCTATTATCATTAAGGAAGGAGCATGACAGCACCAAGGCAGGCATAGTGTGGGAGGAGCTGAGAGTTCTACATTCATTCCAAAGGCAATCAGGGGAAAACTGGCTCCCACATGTCTGGGGGAGGTCTCACAGTCTACCTCCATGGTGACACACTTCCTCCAACAAGGAAATACCTACTTTAGAAAGGCTACACCTCCTTTCCCTGGGTCAAACATTTAAAGATCATCACAAATAGTAAAGATTATTATGTATGTTTAGTTATTGACTTGTCAAGATAGTGTAAGGTGATTTTGAAGTTGAGAAACTATATTTGATTTTCCTTGATGTATTTTTAATTGTAAGAACACTCTCACCCATATCATTCTGTGTCAAGTACTTCCTCTTAATGCACTTACTGCACCATTTTGCTTTTGAACTTTTGAAATTAATCTTTAGCTTTAAAAATAATGCTATATTTATGTTTATGTATAATATCATTATCACATTTTTTTTTTCATTTTAAAAACTATACTAAAAGCGAAGAGCTGAAATGGTAATGTTCTCTGACCACATAATTTCTAACAAGAGAGAGATAATAATTAATTTCTATCTGGATATCTGTCTGTACATTTACATGGAGACCAGAGGTTGTTGTTGGGTGTCTTTTTCAATGACTTTCTGCCTTTATATTGTAGCAATTTCTGACTTGAACTCAGAGCTGTCTGACTTGGTTAGTCTACCTGGCCAGGTTCCTTCAGGGAGCCCCTGACTCCTTTTCCCCAAATTTAAGATCACTGGCAAGTTGCCATACCTGCCACTTATTGAAAGTCACAAATATTTTAAGGAAGTGGAAAGTACTGTGGGATATATTACTGTCATTTACATGCTTAAAAGCTCAGAATTTTATGCAGCTAATAACTTTTTCCTTGTATTAAATATAGATTATTTTTCTCACGTAATATACCACAGATTTCCTTCCCTCTACTTCTTCCACTTCCTTTCTCACATCCCTCATGTCCAGATCCACTCCCTACAGCCTCATTAGGAAACAAACAGAATTCTAAGGGATGAAAATAGAATAAACTATAGCATGATAAAACAAACACTGACACACCAGAATAAGACAACACCATAATAAATAGGTAAAGAGTCAAAAGAAGGCAAAGGAAACAAGTATTGACACAGATATCCTCATTTGCACACTCAGGAATCCCAGAAAACACTAAACTTGCAGCCATATATATTAAAAAAAAACTGTGTAGGGCAAAAAAAAATGTACATGTAGAAATTGTGATAAAATTTACAGAGGAAAAGCAGATCCCAGATGGAACACTATGAGACAAGGAACTTCCAAAGATGTCATTGATTTTTTTTCTGTTGGTCATCTATTGTTGAGCATGTAACCTACCTTTGTTTCCCCAGTGAGATTCTCTTGGAGAAAACCAAATTTTCCTTTGCAGTTGTTTATCAATTAGAGACAGCTTCTGGGTTAGAGGTAGTGACATTTGTTTGCCCTTTCTTTCTGCTCTAGGAAGCCATCTGCTGTAGTTCCACATGGGCCATGCTCATGCTGCTTGATTCTCTAAGAGTTCATTTGTGTGTTGATCCTGTTGGCTTAAAGGACATTGTTTTCTTGGTGCACTCATCCTTTCTCACTCTTCTGCTCCTTCCATTTCCTATTGCACAGAGTTTTCTGATCCCTGAGGGGAGGGATTTGATGGAGACATGCCATGTATACCTGAGTTTTCCAAGGTCTCTCATTTTCTGCAATATGTTGAACTGTAGTTCTGTCTATTTGTTTCCATCCTTTACAGGAGGAAGTGTCTCTGAAAATGGCTGATGAAAGCACTGATCTATGAGTGTAGTAGAATTATCAGTCTGTTAAAAATATATTTATAATAGTAGTATTTGATTTTACTATCTTTGGTCGTTGGGTTATCTAGTCTTTACTTCTTGGTCAAATATGCAGTGTCCGTATGGGTACTATTTTATAGCCTGTCTTAAATCCAATCAGATATTGTTTGGTTATTCCCACTGGATTTATGCTAGCATTGTACTAGACTATCTTACAGCCAGGGTTTGTGGCTTGGTTGATGTTTCTAGTTCTCCTTTGGTAGCATGCTGAGCAGTTTCTGTACCAAAGGTGCTAGAACGTAGGAATGAAGGTTCTATGTAGGCACCAGCTCAAATTCATGTTCAATGACTTGTGTAGTTGTTGTCTTTAGCAATGGGGTTTTGGCTTGAGTTTGTGGAGAACAACCTTTAGTATTGTTAACAGCTTGCTTTGTGTGGTGGTTCTCATTGGACACATTTGGACAACTCAATTAGATGTACTCAATTCTGGTACCAAAGATTTGTTGTGGGTTGTCCTGGTGCTGTTTGTATTCTGATGTTAATTCTGTTTCCCAAGAGGGGTTGCTCCTATGTATCATATACTCAGGTGATCTCATGTGAACCTTCTCCCCATTTTAACTGGTCAGTAAAGGCTAGAGCCTCTGATTTGGGCAGTGGAGAGGAAGTGTGGGATTGGAGGTTTGAAAGCAGGGGCAGGGAGAGAGGGAGAAGAGGACAAGAGAGGAAGAAGATAGGACTGAAGAAGAGAAGGAAGCCATAATGGACCAGAACCACATGGCCAGGAGAAACTGCAAGGAGCAAGGGGTCATATAGATGGGGAATAACTTAGTATAGTGTTAGATCTGCCCAATATAGACATATAGCTTATAATTATAATTACTGGATTGTGTGCTTTTATATAGGCTATTAGGATTGGAAATTCCAGCAACATTTGGTCATAAGAGATGATCTGTTGGGGCTTTGTCTTCTCCATTATTTAATGACATTTACTTTGACTTCATATGTGCATATGATTTTGGATGCTTCTACTGTATTAGGTTTTCATTCTATCCTTCAAATGGTTCTTAATTTTAGATGTCTCTTACATACTCTGTCCCTCATCTCCTCATCCCCTCTTCCCTCACCATCCCCAACTGAATTATTGTTCAATTGACTTATCTGTCCATCCACAAATGTCTATTCTATTTCTCTTTCATAGAGAGAGCAATATATCCCATCCTAGTCCTTTACTCCAAAGTTAACTTCTGTTGTTCTATTGAAGGTAGCTTGGTTATTATTGATTTAACAGATCATATTCACATATAGTGAATACATATAATATTTATCTTTCTGAGTCTGGGTTATCTCACTCAGGATGCTTTAAAAAAAAACTATCCATTTACCTTCAGATTTCTTGATTTTTTAAAAAAGACTGAGTAATAACCTATCCTATGAATGTACTACATTTTTATTTATCAATCTGTTGAAGAATATCTAGATTGTTTACAATTACTGGCTATTATAAATAGAGCATCAGTAAATTAGCTCAAAAAGGTTTCTGTTTGGTAGGATGAAGCATCCTTTTGGTGTATGCCCAAGAGTGGTATAGGTATGTCTTGCAGCTTACTGAGGAACCACCACCCTGACTTACCATAGTGGATGTACAAATTTGTACTCAATGATGATGATAATTTCCCCTTGTTCCACATTATTGCCAGCATTAGCTTTCCCTTGTTTTATTGATCTTAGCCATTATGACTGGTGTAGGATATAATTTCAAAATAGTTTTGATTTGCATCTGCCTGATGGCTAAAGATGTGGAACATTCCTTTAAGCGTTTTTCAGTAATTTGAGATTCCTGTATTTAAAATCTGTTTTGATCTGTACTTCATTTTTAATTGGATTATTTGGTTTGTTGATGACTAGCTTCTTGAATTCTTTATGCATTTTAGATATTATCCCTCTGTCAGATGTAGGGTTGATAAAAAATCGTTTCCCATTCTGTGGTCTGCCATTTTGTGATACTGGTGTCCTTTGTCTTACAGAAACATTTCAGCTTCATGAGGTCCCATTTATTTTTTCATCTTCGTGTCTGGGTTATTGGTGTTCTGTTGAAGAAGTTGTCTCCCATGGCAATACATTCAAGGCTATTTCCTACTTTCTTTTTTGTTAGGGTCAGTGTATCTGGTTTTATGTTGAAGTCTTTGGTCCAACTGTTGTTGAGTTTTTGGATGGTGTTACATAAGCATATTTAGAAATCTATATGCAGTGTCCAGTTTGACCAGTATCATATATTGAAAATGCTTTCTTTTCCCTGTGTGTACTTCTGGTTCTTCTTCAAAAAGCAATTGTTCATAGGTGTATGGATTTATGTGCGGGTCTTCAATACAACTGCATCGATTAAAGTCTGTTTTTGTGCCAATAGCATGATGATTAATACCATAGCTCTGTAGTAAAATTTGAGGTTGAGATACTTCTCACAGTCCTCTTATTATTCAGGATTGTTTTAGCTAACCCAAAGTGCCCTGGAGGGTTCCATAAAATCTAGAATTTCTGTTGCTCCAGTCTTTTAAAACTGTACTGCTAAGATCTTTGTTTTGTGATCTTTTGAATTTATTAGTGACATTTGAATTGAAGAAGGTTTATATGAAGGACATATGAAGACTTTTAGTGTATGTTTCTATCCTAAGGGAAATATGAAGTACTGGGATTTTACATTTTTAATTTTTACATTGTTCTTTCCAGATTTTCAGGCTTTCTAATCAGGACTTTGACAAAGTTCTTCAACATCTGAACATCTACCCAGGATTCTTTATTGTGTCAGTTTTCTTTTGGCTTTGATACATGTGAGTAGTTCATTTCGTCTTTCAATAAAGCAATGTTTTGATTTCAATCATGTTCATCTACCACTCTTTTTGTCTCTTATTTGTTTATTTACACTCTAGATTTTATTTCACACTTCTGGTCCACCCTCCTACTGTTCCATATCCTATACCTCCTCCCCATCCCCTGTCTCCATGAGAAT
Source organism: Mastomys natalensis (assembly GCA_021653895.1). Taxonomy (NCBI): domain Eukaryota; kingdom Metazoa; phylum Chordata; class Mammalia; order Rodentia; family Muridae; genus Mastomys; species Mastomys natalensis. The sequence continues at coordinate 436,059 of JAJTUV010001406.1, read as the reverse complement.
GTCCCCACCCCCACACACAACCACACCTCTAAACTCCCTGGGGCCTCCAGTCTCTTGAGGAATAGGTGCATCTTCTCTGACTGGACCCAGAGCTAGTAGTCCTCTGCTGTATGAATTCTAGGCCTCATATCAGCTGGTGTATGCTGCTTGTTTGTTGGTCCAGTGTTTGAGAGATCTCAATGGTCTAGGTTATTTGAGACTGCTAGTCCTCCTACAGGGTCATCGTCCTCCTTAGCGCTTCTTACAGCCTTTCCCTAATTCAACCACAGGGGTCAGCAGCTTCTATTCATTGTACTATCTGTAAATATCTGCATCTGACTCTTACAGCTGCTTGTTAGGTCTTCCAGAGTACAGTCATGATAGGTCCCTTTTTGTGAGCCTCAGAAATAGTGTCAAGCCTTGGGACCTCCCCTTGATCTGGATCCCACTTTGGGCCTGTCACTGGACCTTCTTTTCCTCAAGCTCCTCTACATTTCCATCCTTGCCATTCTTTCAGACAGGTACAAATATGAGTCAGAATTTTGACTGTGGGATAGCAACCCCATCCCTCATTTGATGCCCTGTCTTTCTGGCTGGAGGTGGGCTCTGTAAGTTCCTTCTCCCTACTGTCAGGCATTTCATCTAAGGTCCCTCCAGTTAAGAGCACTGACTGTTCTTCCAGAGGTCCTGAGTTCAATTCCCAGCAACCACATGGTGGCTCACAACCATCTTTAAAGGGATCTGATGCCCTCTTTTGGTGTGTCTGAGGATAGCTGCAGTGTACTCATCTACCACTCTTTATAGTACAGGCTGTTTGTAAGGGTAAGAAGTGTATGTGGAAGAATAGGAACCCAGATCAGAACTTGGATTATTTTAAGCATTTAAAAACATAGTTATTGGTTCTAGAGGTATTCTGTACACAGCCTTTACAGATGGTTTATTTATAATTTATAAAAATTTATGTACAATTTACAAAATAAATACAATTTTTGTAATTGTAAATTACGAAAGTTAATTTACAATACGGACTAAAGGTTATTTATAATACAAATTTACAATTTAAAATCTTAAAGCACAAATAATTACACATGTAAGTGTACATGTGCATATTATAGATAATAGCTATATGTTTTATGTTTAGTGATAATATGCATATATATGACAATGTTTGACAAAATACATTTATATAATTCAGATATAAAATTTTACAAAATTAAAGCTGTTGAAGATGAACACAGAGGCATATATTCATATGTTATACATAATATCATGAACTGCTACAATTTTAAAATTTTAATAATCTCTCCATGAGATTATTCATTCATTATATCTTACATACAAAATCCAACTGTTTTGTTAAAATAAAATGGCTTTTTATATCTCATCATTTTCAAAACAAAGATTTTATTCCCACAACAAATTTAGAATTATATCAGGACTGAAAAGTGTGGTGGCTAATCAAATTTGTCATTTTTTTTTTGTTAGAAAATTCATACGAAAATAGTGAAGCCCACATTTGGGGTATAAGGGACAGGTGTTTTACAGAATATTGGATCATGGTTTGTGCTATAATGAATGAATTATCTATTGACAAACTCATAATATAAAGTTTTCATTGTGAGGTTATTAACTGTATTATATGGGCTTTTGTTTCACAAGGGACATTTCTTAACTCTCACCTTGACCTCTGCCTATATTTCTTGCTCTGTTTCCTGGCTGCCATGATATGAAGTACTGAGTGTCAAACCTTCCCCACACTGATATGGGAACACTCTGTTAGGCTATGAGCCAAACTCAATTATTTTTCTCTTAGGGGTCTTAGTCATTTTTTGTTTTGTCACAGCAATTGTAAATCCAGACAACACAAAAGAAATATACAGTACATATATATCTCCTAGCCGACAATATTTATTCAATCATTAATTTCTTAAGTAAATATAGTAGATCTTGGACAAGAAAGGGACCTAGATTTTCAGTTTTTAAACAAATATTTCTCTTCTCTTTTTGGAATATTCCATTTAGGTCATCTTATTATATTGAATTAGCATTTCTTCGTAAGCTTCTCTTAATTTTGGTATGTTTATGATGCTTTCTCCATTGGAAGCTTTAACATTTTGAGGAGTCGGTTGTTAGATAGAGGTTGAGCTTTATAGCTGGCTGAAGTTGCTGCCAGGTTTTTTCCACTGTAAATTTAACATTGTTACCTCTTTCCAGTACAATTGACTTTGTGAATAGGTCTTTGTGTAGTCTCTAGTAGGAAGCTATAATCACATAGACTAGCTGGAATTTTTCAACATTAGAGATTTTTGTTTCCATTATCATCAGTATTGTTCTATTCAGGAATATCATTGTAGATTAATTGACAATTAGTTTCTAGTTTCAGTTGTAATCTAATTATTATTTATTACTTCTTTTGCTTTTACTTCTCATTTTTTGGTAGTTGAGCATTCTTTCTGTTGGTTCTTATGCTGCATTTGAAAAGCTCCACACATGTTTTCCTGGCCCCAGTCAGTCTTCTGAATTTTCTGTCTTTTACATAGGAAAAGTTATTTATATCTTTGGATTGGATCGTGGGACTGAAAAGAAAGATCTGGAAGGTAAGCATGATCATCACTACTTGGATTTGTTCATTTATCTTAGTATTCTAACTTGGGTATGTACATTTCTGTAACACTTCGAATTGTTACCACCTGTAACTCTATTAAGCTAAATTCCACTTCTTAATGATGATCCAACTTATATATTACCACATGGCTCATTCTATCTTCCTCCACAATCTCTATCTTCAAATCCTCAAACGATTAATATGAAATCTAGCAGGCACCATTTTACATCTATTTATCTTTTTAAAAAGTTGACTCTGTTTTGAAATGTTTGGAACATTTTGCACATGTGGCTTACAGACAGAGATGGTGAGGCAGGGGGCAGGGAAGAATACAGCCACTCACAGTTTCAGTTTGTTTTCACAACTCTCTTACCTGCCAAATTCTGAGCAAGTAGGTAGCCAAAGTTCCCACTGCCATAGACTGAAACTGGTCTTATCACCATTCCTTTTCTACCATAAAACTGAGTTAAAATAAATCACTTCTCCCTTAATTTGAATCTTTTTATTTTGTATTTGTTTACAGCACCTAGAAAGGTGGCTAATACACCAACGCTGTGTAATCCATTGTTGATGAACAAAGAAAGTAAACATTCTAAGGAATGACAATTGTTTCAGTTAATTTAATTTCTCCAACACACTGCAAATTAAGTAACATTGCACATCATAATGCTATTGCCAAAAGAAAAAGAAGTCCCTTTACTACACCCCATGATGTAAGTATTCTTTGCACAGTCATAAATTATATCAGTGCTTATTATGAATACTGTAGTGGGTTGGTCTGATGCTGCTTGTATTATAATGCTAAATACTCGTTCCTCAAGATGTGGTTGTCCCCAAGAATCAGATATTTTCATATTTAAGTGATGTCCTGTGAACCTTCTCCACAATTTAACTGGTCAATAAAAGGCTAGAGCCTGTGACTGGGCAGTGGAGGGGAAACGTGAGACTGGAGGTTCGATAGGGCAGTTGTTTCAGCGTGAGAGAGAAACAGAAAGAGAGAGAAAGAGAGAGAGAGAGAGAGAGAGAGAGAGAGAGAGAGAGAGAGAGAAAAGAAGAAGAAGAAGAAGAAGAAGAAGAAGGAGGAGGAGGAGGAGGAGGAGGAGGAGGAGGAGGAGGAAGAGGAGGAGGAGAAGGAAGAGGTGGAGGAATGAGGTTATGCTTCCCTGTACCAGAACTGCATGGCCAGGAGAAACAGCAAGTAACAAGGACATATAGCTGGGGAATAAATTAGTATATCCCTAGATCTACCCAATCTAGGGATATGGCTTATAAATATATATTTTATGGGCTTATTGGGATTATAAATTCCTAATACAGTATACTTCAACCAAATAGAAATGAGCTTTATTGATTTATGCAATCTCTTTAGTTGTTAATGCACAAAATAATTATAAATGTCTCTCTCTTTGTTTCTCTGTGTCTCTCTATTTCTGTCTCTGCCTCTCTTTTTCCCCCCCTCTCTTTTTGTCTATCTATCTATCTGTTTTGCCTTTGTCCCTGTCTTTGTCTCTCTTGTCTCTGTCTGCCTCTGTCTCTGTCTCTTTTTCTGTCTCTGTCTGTCTCTCTATCTGCCCTGCTCTTTCTGTATCATTCTCCCTGCCTGAGGACAGAAAAGGTTCTAGGACAAATACTCAATGTCCAAAATAGTTCCTGTACCACTATGGGATGTGGACCCTGTAGTCAGCTCTCCACATGTAGGTGACTTTGATTATTTCTGACCCAATGAACTTAACACCGGAATTGGAGGTCATTAATCCTCATCACACCTGGAGGCTCAATGTGATCTAAGCAAAAGAGTGAAAGAACGTGTGTTTTTAATGGGATAAAATAGGTTTCAATATCCTGAGCAGCATGGGATACAATATTATTTTATGTATATTGGTAAATTTAGTTTGATTAGGATTTCAGCAAGTTAAGATTTAAGAGATCTAACACTTGAAACAGATTTTTTCAGATCTCCTTAGGCAGAGTAACACTTTTGATGATCTGTATCCAAAGCCTTAGAAAAAATTCTTCATTTTACATTTCAGAAAGTTCAAAGTCATTAGCTCAGGCTTTGAATTTTATCTGACTTCTGTAAGTAAGTTGTCTACATGGTGTTATTGAAAGTAGAGGGGCTCATAGGTTCCCAACCATCTATGAGGAACTACAACCTGCTGTATTCCTTGGAAGAGAGACAGCCATCTTTTTTAGGGACACAGTGACTGGCAAGTTGATCTTGGCCAAGTGAGTAACTCTCTCTCCATGCTCAAGCAATCGTCTCTACTTAAATGCAAGTGGGTTACAAACAAATAAACAGGACATGAAAATAGAAGAAGGAATTTATGGGAAGAAGAAAGGGAACAGTGAGAAAGGAAAGTTAAAATATGATCATCAGGGAATATTTTGTGTGCGTGCGTGCGTGCATGTGTGTGTGTGTGTGTTTATATGACATGAATCTGTGAAAATCTTATTGAGTATTCAATACAAAGTAGTCATCTCTGAGACTATATACACACAAACAGAAAAATGGAATCAGATGCATATGTGGGTGTGTGTGTGTGTATGTATGTATGTATGCATGTATCAAAGAAAAAGAGGCTATCAGTTTGAGAATGGGAGACATTGGAAGAGCAAGACAGAGGGTGCATGACAAGGGCTTTAGAAAAGGGAAAGTGAAAGTGACAGAATATTTCAATTAAACATATTTTTAAAAAGGAATTTGTAGCAATCACCTACTTTGTCATTCTACAAAGAGATTGCAGTGTTTCCAGAATGAGAGCTTCAGCCCTGGATCATTGTAAGATAAGGGCATTTTGAAAAGCCATGATTCTACAGGCTCGCTCTTGAGACCTGACAGCATTTCCATTCCAGTATCTTTCTTTTTCCTTGGCCAATTTGTTTTATTTTTCTTGCTATTAATGAATATATTTGTTTTGGTTTGTTTTTTTTTGGGGGGGGGTTGGTTTTGAGGATGTTAACTCATCAGCAAGCTGGCAATGATCATCTGATTTCTGTCATAGCTGCTGTGACTAAGCAGCATAATGTTTGCTGAGCTTCAGGTTCTCAAAAACAGAAACAAACGATAGCCTAATTTATTGCCTCAAGGCAGAGATACTTGGACACATATATGTAGATCTGTAAGAAGATGTCCAAGTATTTGTTCATCTTTAAAGTCCCAGGAAGGTCTCTAGAATACAGATTTATTCTGTGTATTCATCCTAAGCAGACTGACCCCCCAGCTGCTACACAGTCCTGGTGTTTCATTCATCTGGTATAAAATTCGAATCTAAGATTTGACACCCATTTTTGGTCTATGTAGTAGTCCTGTGAATAACACTATTCACAGGTGCCAATGGAGATGTGAATAACACTGACACAGATACCACGACCTGTGTTATAAAGTTTTGTATATCATTGGTTCATGTTTAGAACTTTGAAAACATGGATGTTCTCATAGGTCAACTCATGCCAATTGGTAGAAATTCAAATACTGCAATTTTAACTATTAGCATAAAAAATTTGCGAATGGGTAAGCATCTGAGAATTCAAGGATAAATAGGAATTGTCAATTTTGTCACTCTTAGAAGAGATTGCTAATCTAAAAGCAGTGTATTATATGCCAGCTAAAATATTTAGTAAAACAGAGCCCTGGACACATCACGGAAATACCTTTCATATCATGTTTAGAGGCATCATTCAGTAAGAAGTTTCGATATAACATAGGTTTAAAATAAAATATCCCAACTTAGTAAATTTTGAGTTAGGGTATTTTTGTGACTCCTAATTAAAACTTCAATATCCATTAACATATTTACATGTGTATAGCATGGGTTCTTTTCCTCTTTACAGTTAAGGTTTATTTCTATGCTAAATGTATATAGTTTTCATTTCCTATGAACTGTATATGTAACATATAATGCATAAAGTGTAGGTTATAAGTTTATTCTACATTTGAGCTCACACTTTTCTAGGACTTTAATTCATATGAAAAATCTCAAAATATGTGTTCTTTGAAAAAACCAAGAAGTAGATAAATAACCACAAAATTAAATATACAATATAGATATTATATAAAACAGAAGTCAGATGTAGTACATACATGAATTTTTAATTAAGGTGTTATTTGTCACTAATATTTGAACAATCGAATTATATAATCACTCAATTCAATTACGGTTAATTTTCATGATGTCCTTTATAAATAACTCATTTTTAAGTAAATATATTTTCATGCACTTTTCTGTGAACAATATACTTAGAGGTTAGAGAAGAAAATGGCATTCAGATTCATAAGGAAAATTGGTGAAATAGTTGCTGCCTACACTATTTACAATGTACTACTGAATTTTATGCAAATTAATCCTGCTTAACTAATAGTGAATCTGGTACATTTAAGAGAATATTATAAAGAATATTCCAGTAATTAGAATGCATACAGATAATTCTCCACATAAATATTGAATACTATATAATAGCTAAATATTTCTCAATACACATAAATTAGATTTTCAATGATTTATAATCAGTAGATCAAATATTAAATACATTTTCTAGTACAGCATAAAATCAGGTCCTATTCATGGATACTACAAATATATTCCTAGTGCAAATGAAGTCTAGAAACATGTAGAATTTTATTGTAACTGAATATAAATAAACAATTTTCAATAATCAAATTGTTTATAAAACAATAACAGTATTTACAGGTTGATTGAGAAAATGTAAATTCCAACTCTTTAGCATAATAAGTCACCAAATTCTATTTTCATTTCTTCATGATTCACCTATGTTATGCAAAGATTACAGCTTCTAGACCTTATCAAAATTTCAAAACTCTACTGAGCTAAATAATGAGCTTTACAAGACCCGTAATTATTTTCAGAATCATCTTGATTTCATCAAGTATCTTTATTATGTGACTGAATCTCTCTTCTCCTGCTATACACATTCCTTATCCCTAGATATGTCTTGTCTTCCTCTATGCAGATTAAACTCTACTTATATGAATATTTGGGTAAGAGAATAGAGAATGAAATGTGAGGTACCAAAGAATGTAGTAGCATCCTGTATTTTCTGAATTTTACACCGATGAAATTCTTTCAAAATATGATGCTTCTAAAATAAGTGCATTTCAAATTGACTCAATGTATTATGAAAGAAATTTACTAATTCTGAACAGAATTTTGTGTTTAGGTAATTCTATTGTATATAACTTATTGACAAAATTTACTTAATTCAAAGTTGCAGTTTTCTTTCTTCCTTTTGGGTCTTTCTTAATTTAAAGAGTCACTATAAAGTGTCTGTAGTAGCTTTGCTTTGAATGTTCATGAATCAAACCTTAATGGATGTCAAAAAGAGAAGCATCTCTTTGAAGACCGATGAATTTTTTAACGTCCTTGTTATAGTACTTTTCAGTGATAATCAGTGTCTATAACATGAAACTCATCTTGATGCTTTTTTGCCTGGGGACAGGTAAATCACATCTCTGCAGGATACTTTATTACTCGGTGGGTAGAAAGGTACTAATTTTAGACATCATACTTTCATATTTTTCTTTTTTGGTTAATGTGAGTCTACTTTTATTGAGTTTCATACAAATTTTCTATATTTACACAATATGTGCATTAAAAAATACCAGTCATTATGATTATAACTTTTCTATTGCTTTCAAAAAACACTATCACCAAGACAACTCATAGATAAAAGAGTTCATTTAGGCTTTGTTTGCAAAGGGTAAGACACTGTCATGGCAATGAAATATGACAGCAAGCTTTGTGGTGTATCAGCAGGAGCAGGAATCTGATCATTCATACCTTGACCCCAAAGCACTGAGCATAGAGAGGAGATGGAGAATAGAGGAAAAGGTGTGTGATGGATGACTTTAAACCTCAAAGCTCACCCTACCCAGTAAAGTGACACTTCATAAAACAGTGCCAAAAACTGAGAAACTAAGTATTCCAACATTTGAGCCTACGTGAGACATTCTTGCTCAAACCATTCTATGTTTCAAATAAAAACGATAATTCAAAGAAAAAAGGAAGAGATTAAAATAAGACTCTCTCATACATTTGAGCAGAATAATAAAAGAAATAGGAAACTCACAGAATCTCTTGAAGGATCAGGCATTCTAGGAAGATATTCATTGAAAACACACAGGCCCCTTGGGGGCTTGTTCCTCTAAGGCCCCAAAGTATCTCCAGTTTGTCAAAAATACTGATTGTCACTCATTGTAATAGGCCATGATTCTCCAAAGCATAATGGACTCTTTATGCCCTACATTTTATCACTCTCTTCTGTGTAAATCTGTACTCAAGTATCTGAAAAATTCTATTTGAGTGGGAAGAAAATGCTCTTTAGAACTCCATGGCAGCATCTATTTGCCAGGTTTTAGGGCTCCTTTGTCTACAAAAAATAAAGATGACTCCAAAAATAATGCAGTGCATAAAGAAGCACACTGCAAGTATACTTACTTAATTCTCATAAATCAATATTCTCTTTTGTCTTTGTTTATAGTCCCCTTCTTTGTGTTATTCCATAAATGTACAAATTTGTTTAAGTTCACCATTTAAAAATGACAAAAAACAGTGCCGATGAGATGGCTTAGCAGGTAACAGTGATTGCCTGGCCAGTCTGGTGGTGTGAATTCAATCATTGGAATCCATGTACAGGTGGAAGAAGAGACTTGACTCCACAACGTGCACTGTATTTTCTATGTGCAGACTGTGGTACACATTCTCTACATCATCAACTCAGGCACATACACAAATGATGATGATGATGATGATGATGATGATGATGATGATGATCAGCAGTACAAACTTCTCTGGATCCATATCCCCTCTACCATCAAATGAAAAGTTCTCAAATGTATTCTCTTTCTCTAATTGATTGGCTCTCATTTCTTACTACACTTTTGTAAATTTACACCAAAACTATTTTGACTCAATGCTAGAACACAAAAATCTTCTGATGTTCCTCATATCTTCTGGTCCATCAAAAATTTCCACGTTGTAGTCAACAGATCAATATGTCATTACATTATTTATATATCCACTTGACATAATTGATTACTTCCTGCTCCTAGCAGTTGTTTCTAGTCTCTCTGTCTGGAAAGTACATTTGCTTGGTTTCCCCTGATAGATTAGAACTTAATGTGCTTCTTCTTTTCCATATCTATGTGAAATTTCAGCAATGTGGGAGTCAGTTATTAATATTTACATCTTCCTGCTCTGTTGAGCCCCTTATAGGTACTATCACATCTGATAATTTGCTCAGCTCCTATGATTTATATATACTACGATTTCTATTCTAAACTCTAAAATTTTGACACAGTAGCCATGTACATAATTCCATTTAGTAGCCTAGCATATTGAAAACTCAGCATATTCAACTCCAAACTTTCAATTTTCCTCTCATATCTTTTTCTTCTATGCTTACTCCTAGGTCAAAGAAAATTGTCTTGCATTTTCCTGGTTTTTTTTATACTAAAACGTTTAATTCAAGATATACTTGGCTCCTCTGTTTTCTTCACATCTCTGCCAATTCATCAGAATATGCTACGAATTCAATTTTCAAAATATTTCAGAATCTAAAAACCACTTACCACTTTACTGCAATTACCCTGGTTTGAATAACCTCTGTAAAAAACTGCACTACAGTAACTATTTCAAAGAAAAGACTTCTTGCTCCTGTCTTGCAGAATTTGGGAGCTGATTGTATTTAACTTGATTGATTTCATTCAAGAGTGGAATTGTCTAGAAATATGATTTTTCTCTGTAAGATGAAATATCATAGACATTTCAATTATTTACAAATAGAGGCAGGTGGCAGGTGTCTACAGTGAGATACAAAGAGAAGAATAACCTCCACTAATCAAAGGGGTTTTGTATTTTTTTAAGATGTGATTATTACTGCAGAATTATGGGTGATGAGACTTCAGTTTAAAAAAAAAAAAACATTTGACAACCATTAGCATTAAAAAGGCTAATCTTGTACATGGTGAAAATTCATAACATTCTAAATGCAGGGAAAACAGCAAGTAGAAACATGATGGAAATCTGCAGTACACTGCTGAATTCAACACTGGTAGTATGGAGACATCTCAACGTCTCCTAGACTAATTTAATTTGTGGGAAGAAAAATATGATGTTGCCCAATGTTTTCCCTTAGGTCTCAATAGTCTGAAATATTTAGAAAGTATCAAATGAGGTTGCAAAGCTGGCAAGAATAAGGCAATTTTCCTATTTTCCTAATTACATAACTAGATGCATCGGGAAATTTTACTTATGAGTGGAGTAGAACAAATTATCTTTATTAAAGTACAATAATTTACTGCCACATGATGAATAGATTTTGAAGTGAGATCCATGACATGTGACTCTGTCTGTCCTTCAGTAGGACTTACTTTGGAAGTTCTGTATCTGTTCTACCCAAAAGAGGCATTCAGTTCAAATTTCACAGAGAAACTGACCTACTTTGTATTTGATACTGTGCTAGAATTCTTACAGATTTACTCCAAAAAGTATTTGACTTAACATTGGAACACATTTGGTCCACACTGGCAAAGATAATTTTGAATGCATTCATATTTCCTAGTATGACATTTTTATTGTGAGGGAACAAGATAAAGGGAACAATTTTACAATGGCTCCAATACAAACTGGAGGTGAAGTGTGCCCACAAACTTTGTTTTTATGCTATTTTTAAAAACATAAAATGATACAAGCTTGTTCACTTATGAATTAATATATAAATTAAAACATGTTATTATTAATGATATACAATTTTCGTAGAGTTTTAAGAATATCAAAAATTAGTTTTCCATAAGCCTCTCTCTGTCTCTCTCTGTCTCTCTGTCTCTCTCTGTCTCTCTCTCTGTCTCTCTCTCTCTCTCTCAATTGAAACTATTTTTTCTATCATACAGTTCATACAGTTTATCCTGACCAGTTACCCTTCCCAAGAATAGGCCTCCAAGTTACAACAAACAAAGAAAACTAAGCAAGATGCAGCAATATAAGTCAAAAGCTCTCATATGGAGGCTGTGCAAGATAACCCAATAGGAGGAAAAGAATCCCAAGAGCAGACAAAAAGAGTCAGAAACACAACTGCTTTCACAGTTAGGACTCCTGCAAAAACTGCAAAGCTAAAGAATCTGAATATGTGCAGAAGACCTGGTGCAGATCCATGCATGCCCAGTGCTTTCTGCTTTAGTCTCTGAGCCCATATGCTTCCTTGATTTAGTGGGCCATGGTCTCTTGGTATTCTCCATCTCTTCTGACTCTTAAAATTTTCATCTTCCATGGAATTCACCATCTCCTAAGGCACTCAACAGAGACTTTCAACTTAAACTTTATCTCCAAATAATATCTGGGTGTGGGTGTCTGAAGACACCTAAGTCAGTGGTGAACACCGAAGTGAAATTTCGGAAGGTGTTTTCATCTTTTCAGGGAAGTAGTGAGCAAGCTGCAATTAAGACACCTGTTTAGAATGTAGAGTAAAGTGATAAATGTAAGACTCACTCATTTAGAATGGACAAACCTAAAGCGGCTCAGGATATAGATTCAGATTATTGAACAGCAAGGAAGGGGCTGTTCAATAATCTGGGGCCCACAAGTACACAATGGGCCTTAGCCATTTTCAGCTGTGAGGAAGTAGTCTGCAAGCAGGTAGACAAGTAGATTGTACTGGCATAAAATTTTTGTTAGGTGAGCACAATCATGTGAGAGAGAAAGGGTTTGATACCTCTGTGAATGAATGATTATAAAAACAGTTACAGAATTAATTAGATTTCTGATGAAAACTCAGATATCATGGACGACTTAATCTGGAGTGTTGGTATGCTAATCAAAGTAATAGAGAATAAATTTCATGCAACTTGAAATACTAAGAAAACCCAAATTGAACAACTTCCATAAAACTGCAGACACATATAGAAATACACACACACTCACACGCACACACACACACATGCACATGCACTCGTGCGCGCACACACACAAACACAAACACACACACGTGCACGCACAAGCACATCCTTGCTTAAAGTATTATATACTCACACACACACATGTGGACTTAACTCACACATATACACACAAACACACACATGCATGAACGCATGCATGCGTGTGTGTGTGTGTGTGTGTGTGTGTGTGTGTGCATGAAGTGTGTGCACCAGCATGCCCTCTTGCAGTATTGTAGCACCTTTTTCTATTGTAAGTTTTTCTTGGTAAATTCCAATTGTCCACAGCTCTATTCACCAAACCATCGTACATCTTGCTTTTAATGAGAAGCAATGGTGAACCATATTCCTCTATTATAATCAGGTGGATATTTTGAGTGGTGGAATGTGACCGGCAACAATGAATCTGTACAAATAAACAAACATGTCCTTGCAAAAGGAAAAAAAAAGCCAAAGAATCCAATGTTCAGTGCTGTGGTTGTTATAGTCCTTTCATTTATCATTTCAAGCTGAGTTACTTTGATGGCTTCTCAGCTGTGAGACCACTGGTGCTGATGCAGAGATAATGAAATACTGAAAACCTCAAACAACAGAAATGTCTGTAACTGGTAATGGGCATCCTCCTTCAGTTTATTAACTCCAGCTGTGCTGTTTGACTGTTTTTTGTGAAAGGTGCCACATGAGGTGAATATTGAACAGAAGATAAAGGATTCAATGTTACTAGCAACTGGATCATACAAAAAAAAAAAAATCTGTATTCCCAGATAGGCAGCTGGAGGAAATTGCACTCCTTTCAAAACCCAGTTCCATTCTCATCAAGATTAAATGTGAGTGGTGTAAGTACCATAGCGTGGAGGTGTGCCAGACGTAGTCTTCACAATGGTACTTCATAATGAATTTACTGTTTATTACTCAGGCTGAAGTTTGAATAATATGCAGAAGACTCAGCATCCTATTACAATATATTTGTCTAATAGGAATTTCCTGGAAGAATTTTAGAAAATGGAAAGTGACTCAGAAGGAAGAATGAGACTGCCTGCTGCCTTATACTTTACTATTCTCTTTAAACTGATCCTTGTATTTTGATGCCATGAACCAATTTAGTTACTTTAAAAGGACATAAATTTCTAAGGTAACAGGAAAAAAGCATTGCTTTGAAGCTTGTAGTATGGAAGCGGGTTGTAGAGAATCTTTATAATTTTTCCTGACCTCTCAGAGGGATGAAGTAACAAGGAAAGGAATTGGCTAAAGACTAAGAGAGTAAGATGCCTGTGCGGAGGGTTACTAGGAGACTAGAGAAGGGAGTAAACAAAAATTCTCTCTATTCCTAGTGTGAGAAATGAATAAGGTAGGGAAGGTGGGACTGTTGATATTAGATCTTGGATACTGAGTGACTTAATGTTAAGTAAGAAGACAGACTCAATCACCCAAGTGGGGCACACAACAACAAAAACAAACAAACAAACAACAGCAGCAGCAGCAGCAAAGAAAAAAAAAAAAAAAACTACTACTATAAACATTTTCATGACAATTCCTTTACCAGGCTGTAAATATTGAGGTACTAGGAATCAATTTGTTTATGATGTTTGTCTCAAAGAGATGATCAAACACTGAATAGATCAGCACTAGAACATATTCAGATACTGATACAAAATAAACAAACATTAAAGAAGTACTTTAAGATCGCTTTTAAACAAAAGAAAAACAATACAATTACTTAGTAAAAAGTAATATAAGACAAAGCCAATAGTTATACATCAACCACTTAAATCTATTTCCTACAAGTACATAGCAAATTTTCATAGTCTTAGGGACATGGAGTATCTTCGATTTATGTAACTTAGAACTCTGAGCATCAAATCTCTCCATCAATAACTGAAATTTATTTGTAGCTCAGAATTCCCTTCTATATAGAAAAGTAATTGCCAGAATTCACCTCATTGAAATCAAAGCATCCTTAGCTATTATGTCAATCTCTGACCCTCTGACCGTCCTTCATAGGATGCCTCTCTCAGGATGCCCAGCAGAAAGATCTCTCAGATACTCTAACATGTAACAATGACATAGGCAAAAAGGTCAATTCAGATACATTAATATTTCTTTGAAATAAATCAAAGCTAAATGTTTAAAGGCCTTAATTAAACCTGAAATAATCTGTTTTGCCATACAATGCATTCTTAGAAGGAACGTCTCTTCATATGTGTAACATCCTTCGAACAAAGAGATATAGTTTAAGCAGGACTGGATGGCCAGGAAGTTGGTTATATGGGATTCATTTTATTTTTTCATGTACCATAATTTTCATCCTGTTCCTATTGGTCTGAAAAGGTACTAATTAGCCTTTGCTTAACATAACTTTAATGTTGTATGAAAGAATCTTTCTTAAAATTAAACAAAGGGGAAGTGATAGGAAAACAGACACAGGTTGAAAAATTAAAATGTCAATGTGTACACACTGTTCCCATTGTGGAGTCTCATTGTATTTGTTCTTGGAGTAAACATGGGCCACATACATCAAGCTGCACAGCAATAAATGCAGGGAGTGGACCCTGAATTCTATGGAATGATGATTGTTTTGAGTAGTTATCCATGATGGCTAGGATCTGAAATCTATCACTGCCGGCTGAGTAGATGCTATGCCTGCAGCCTATGGTGGGAAAAGGTCTGACTAGCTAAGGCAGTCCTCTACTTACAAAGAAACAGAAGCTTAGCTTATTTGAATAATCTAGTTTTTTACTATATATTATGCATTAATTTTTCTTCTAAAACAAATATTGTAGTCCTAATACAGTATCTCAGAAAATACTTGGAAATCAGGTGTTTTATGAAAGGATGATCTGAAAGGATGACTTTTTTCTAAAGTCATCTGAGAAAGATCTGGTTCTTAATACAGTTTCACTGGTGGTATTAAAAGAAAATATACATGAAGACATTGATGAAATGGCCCTTTGACAGAAAAAATGGAGGGCTTGGTGCAAAAAAAAAACAAGAGAGATCAAGGATTTGTGACAAATACCATGTAGAACTGGAATATAAGAATTCCCTCTGTATGGCCCTCATGCCTCACTGGACAACGACAGGAGGACTGGACCCATTACAAGGTCCCCTTCAATTATTGGAGGTCAGGCCTCTATCCCCGCCTTTGCAAGAATAGAATCACCAAAGCCTTTCTATACTTAGAGAAGGGAGGAGATGTCAGGAGCAGCCCTGCTTATACACTGAAGGCCTAAAATCAGCCATAGGCCTAAAGTCAGCAATAGACCTGACATACATGCATGCTAACACAAAGTCTTGGGTCTCTGTGGAAAAACATTGAAACAGAAGGCTATAAGCTATTGTAAACAGGCAGCTTCTATGGAAATTTACCAGCCCAAGTAGTCATAGGTCTTATAAATAGATAGCCTCGGTGGACAGTACCAACTTAGATAAGGACAAGTGAATCATAGGCAGAGTCATAGTGACATGTCCCCTGAACCTACACCCAGCTGATACCCTGTGCTGAAAGGTATCTGTACTCACCCTGAACACCTATGCTCTGGTGCCATTCCCTTCCCCACATCCTGCCTTTTTGTGTTTATAACCTCTGTGTAAATAAGTAAATTACGATGTGATTTAAATAACTAACTAAATAAAAAAAAAAAATGAATCCAAAACATAAAAAAAAAAAAAAAATGATTCCCTCTACAATGATCAGAGACTGTTTATCTATGGAATAGGTTATTGGAATTTAAAAACTGGAGCATGCTACTAAACAGAGGTTTTGAAAGATAAAAATACAAAAGCCTAAACAATATTTTTAAAACAGTTCAACATCTGTAGCCATCAAGGGAAATGCAAATTAAAACTATAGTGAGATTTCATCTTATCCAAGCCAGAATGGCTAACATAAAAAAAAAAAAAAAAAAATGCTAGGGTTGATATGAGGAAAGTGAATACTTATTTACTTCTAGTAAGTGTGTGAATTGCTACATCCACTATGAAAATCATTGTGGAGGTGCCTCAAAAATCTGGACGTAGAACTGTTTGGATTCTTAAGTATCCAGTATATATAGCAGGTTTCATAAGGCCACCACCCCGAAAAGAGTTACAAGAAATTAACAACTGCTAGAGATGGGAAAATCAATAAGGATCCTCCTGACTAGTTATCTAGTATCAACTGGTTAACCATAGAAAGCTAAATGCAAGCAACAGTTAGCACAGTCAATAGGTTATATTTATGTATCTTTTCATTTATATGTATATAAAATGATTAATGAAAAGGAGACCATGAAATTGGAAGAAAGGGTTGAGGCAGAAAAGGGAGAGGAGAGATGGTGTAATTATATTGAATTCAAGATAGGAAATTTTGGATATTATCAGTAACCCTGTTGGTTACATACTATTGCTGCCCAAGAATTACACTTCAGTTACCTACGCAGTGCTCAGTGTGGAACATTGTATCATGGCTTACACGTGAGAACAGCTCATTGGGGACAGCAAGTTGACTCCTCTGGTAAAATATATGCTGCAAAGCCAGGTGACTTGTATTCTATACCCAGACCCCGCATGGTCCAAGGTGAGAATCAACTCCTTCAAGTTGTCCTCTTGTCTCCACAAATGCACATTAAAATTTAAAAACTAAAAAAAGAAACATAGCTTGAAAAATCAAAATTGCTGATAAGATTTTTTTTTAATAAGAATGATAAAATGTAAATAAGAGCTAACCTGAGATAGTCCACTGTAGGAGGAGCTAAAGTGGGAAGAGTTAGGAGAGGAAGAGGAAAAGGAAGAGGAAGAGTTAGGAGAAGAGATAAAAGGAAGAGGAGGAGCGAGAGAGAGCAGAGATGTAGGAGTGATGAAGATGGATGTTCACGTGTCTGTAGCAGTCAAAGGTAGTTGGTATACCTAGGTTGGGTATTGGGTTACACTTCTGATTGTATGGGTATCTTGTTACTGATCATTGCAAAATATATAAGCTTTGATTAATCTATAAGAATTAGAGTCTCATTCTCTTACTGGGCCCACATGGATGGCAGAATGATCTGGGCAATACCCTGCCTTCCAGAGACGTGGAAGATTGGCAGAGCCATCTCTCACGTTGGCGTCTAGTGGGTGGCAGAGCTGGTGTTTCTGGCAGGCCAGTTCTAGCTGCAGTGCACAAGTGGCCTCAGACCGAGAAAACATGGTGGCTGAGCTAGGCAGAGCCGCTGCAGCTTAGATAGTAGATCTGAGCCAGAGGCGTTTTTAAATAATTACTACAACAGGCCACATATCAGGTTGAAAGGTAGTATTACTATCAACTTTGTCACTCTTATTTGATCAATATTTTAACTGTGTACAATGAATGAAATCCTGTGTATGGTAAGATCCAGGAGGTAAGAGATTCTTAAGGACTCAATTCGGGGGTGATCTTAGCCTAAATGCCCAACAATGAGGACAGGGAACTCAGAGAATCCATTTCCAGTAGATAGACAGGACCACAAGTAGATGCACAGGGTTACTAACCCACATTCAAAATTTTTGACCCAGAACGGTTCCTGTCTAAAAGAACTACAGAGACAGAAAATGGAGGAGAGACTGAAGGAATGGCGGTCCAATGACCTGCTCAACTTGGGATCCATCTAATGACAGGGCACCAAGGCCTGACACAATTACTGGTGATATGATGTGTTTATAGACAGAAACCTCACATTGCTGTCCTCTGAGAGGTCCTACTAGCAGCTGACAGAGACAGAAGCAGATACTTACATCCAACCATTGAACTGAAGTTGGTGACCTCTACGGTTAAATTAGGGGAAGGATTTAAGAAGCTCAAGGGGAAAGCGACCAAAAAGGAAGACCCACAGTCTCAACTAACCTAGATCCCATGGAGCTCCCAGAGACTGAGCTATCAACCAGATAGCTGGTTCAAGGCCCCTGGCACATATAGAGTAGAAGATTGCCTGGTCTGGCCTCAGTGGGAGAAGGTGTGCTTAATCCTTGAGACACTTGAGGCCCTGGGAAGGAGTAGGCCTGGTGAGTGGGAGTACCCTCTATAAAGCAAGGGGGAGGAGGAATGAGATGAGGAACTGTGGGAGGAAGTACTGGGAGTGGATTCCACGACTGGAATATAAATAAATAAAATAATTTAAAAATAAATGTGTGAGGCTGAAATGATAGAAGACAACTATTACACTATAAGTGTACTGGTCACGGGACATTTTCATTTACACATTTTAAAATCGTGGGAGAAATTGTGGGCAAACTAATTATTAGCATGACCTTACAGGTGTCTGTGTGCTATCATTTGCTGGTTCTGGAAGGGTTGATTTAGTGGTACAGCAGCAGGAAATTGATGCACTAGTTTATCTCATGATCCAGCCCATCTCAGCAATAAAATAAACTGATGCCATATGCATCTTGAATTGATATATTGAGAAAGACATAGCATTATTTATGTGTCATTCTTTTCCCAAGTCTGTAAGTTCAATATAGTTATAAACAGGCTCCACACAAGTTCTAATTCAAAGATATTTTTAAAAATAACGAATTGGTACTCTCTGAAAGCATCAAAGTCCCTAAAAATGAGAGATTGGGAGTTTGCTCTGTATCTGAGATTAAAGTAACATGACAAGTTAATACAACATGGAATCTTGAATTGGATCTTAGAACAGAAATAGGACATTCTTGAAGACAAGATGAAATACAAGTAAAGTATATAATTTAGTAAATCAGTCAATCAAAATGTGACAGGGGAATATTCTACACCAGCCCCCACACAATATTCACAGAAAAGAGAACATAAAAATCTACAGCAGTAATAGAAAACATTTCATCTGAAACGTTCTGAATAATACAGTCCACAATGAAACCTGATCTAGATTTATCCCTCTTCAATTTATCTCTAGCTGTGGATACTATTAGGATACTATTAGAAGTAGGCTTTTTCTTTACTTCCACATCTTGTTTTAAAAGTGAATCATTTAGGCCAGAGCTAGTTCAGGTGGCCATGTTACAGGTGAAAGTTAACTGTCTATGGGTCATTCCTTTTGTCTTCTGGTTCTTTTACTATTTTCGCCTTAACAAATTTTAAATACCTGTATTTATTGTTCTGTTTTTTTTTTAATTTCTAAATTTCAAAATTTTTGATAACCTCAGGTTCTTTTCAGAGATCCGTGTTGAAATATAAGTCATGGTTACTTACAAGTTTCTGATCAGCCAGTGAGCAAAACTGTTTTAAGAGTCATTTGATATGAACATAAAGCCTTAAAGACCACATAGTAATGAGATTGTTCTATGGTTTCCATTGCAATATATCCAAAAATTAGCCTGACAATGAAACCCCTCTGTGCTTTGTGCATGAGGAATACCTTTGTCAACATCTTCAATACATTGCTTGAAGAGTCTAGGAGTTTCCTAAATCACTTGTCTGCAACTGTTATCTCTCTGAAATGACTGATGTATTGGAACTCTGTAGTCATCTGGAAAAAGTATAGGAGGTGTTCCCGACACATGACAGCATGTGTTTGTGTGTGTGTGTGTGTGTGTGTGTGTGTGTGTGTGTGCGCGTGTGTGTGTGTATTAGCTTTGGTTATGTTTTAAAGCTACATATAAAAAAGACTAGATTTGGTCAACAACAAATATTCTTATTAATGTAAATATTTGTATTTACATGTGCTCTACACTATCTAAATTCACAAATTGAAAGGGGACAGGTTTAGTTCCCAAATGCTCCAGAGTACTTAAAATCCCTTTTCCTTCTCTTCAACTTAGCATAAATTTACTTTCTCTGAACTAAAAAGATCTAGGCCCATCATTATTGGAGTTACCTTTCAACAAGCATATCTTAATGTATGCAAATATCATATACTTCCTTCAGTAAATTTATTTCTCTAATAGCGTGTGTTCACTCTTTATATTCTTAGTATTTATATATAGATTCAACTTCCTCACTTGATAATTTCTGTAACCCTCCATATCTTATTCAACACACAACAAAATATAATACCTTGATTATTACAGTAGATAGGAAGATATTAAAACAGCCAAAATAATTTGATACACACACACATTCATGTTGTGTATTCATGGTATGTGTTCATGTATGTTGGATACATGAAAAGGAGTTAAGAAGGCTATGTTGGTGACTTCAACAGTTCCTTATTGGAGACAAGGGCTCTCAACTGAACTTGTAGCTCACTACATTAACAAGTCTGGCTTCTATGAAAGCTTTTACTGGGAAAACAAAGTTTCAGTGAGTAGGGAACAGCAAAGACAACTGAGAACACTTCAGTTTTTCATCTGCAACAAACTTTGCAACTGATTGTAGTTGTAGGAAGGACCCAACCCTAGGTTTTCAAAGCCAACTTGTACTGCCATTTCTGTCCAGAGAGTTAATGGTCTGTGGTAAAAATGTAAGTATGAATTTCGTGCCCCTGAAATTTCAGGATCTTAATACATGATTACTGTGAAAGTGCATGGCAGACACAAAGTTAAAACCGATAATTTTACATTAAATTTTATAGTTATTGTTATAGAGAGGAATTGGGTTGGTGACTGGCTTTGTTTTCAAATTCCATTGTTTTAAGGACACATTCAATAAACCTCTACCCTTTTAACAAACCCACTGTTATTCATTAACCAAATATGAAATTAATATTCCATAAACTTTCCACAAAAAAATTGAGTCTGGACACCAAAGAATTCATATTTTAAATATTACATTCCAGTCTTTAAATTACACTCACTCTGTTATAATTCTTCAAGTAAGTTAAATATTTCCTGTGCTTTCTATAAGACCACAGACCATTAGGTAACAGGGACACAAATGCAAACTTGTTTACACAAAGGTCATTCTAAGAGTCACTGTGATTGATTAGATCCCCTCTCCTGGCTCCATGGTACAAGAGTGTCTCATTCATGGAGTGTGAGTTTATGTCACCTGTTTTCCCAGCAAGATGCTTCATGTGCATGGCCTTCTGTCTGCAAACTCACTTGAAATTCTTCACCTAACTTCTCACTGTCAGATGCAGCCAGATAACCCTACCTTGGCAGGAAAAGAAATCTGAAAAAGGTGAAGACATGGGTAATATTCAGAAACTGTGACTCTTATGTCATTTAGAAAAATTCTGTGCTGAATTGGAGAGCCATTGAATCAGGAAGAGATGTACAACAGAAAGGGATTCAGTAAGGTGAACAGCAACTTGCTTTTGTGGTGTCCCTGCCTGTTGAGATTATGACTGTTATCTCACACTGTTTTACTGTAAGCAACCAAAAGATTGAAAGCCATTAGATCATTAATGACTGTCAGAAAAATGAGCGGAAGTCGTACACTGTTCCTTCTATGAAGAACAGCTGTGTGAGTCATGATTATACGCACTCTGTGCTATTATTGGAAGCTGCAAGGGTACAGTCATTGCTAGTATTTTGAGTATCTGACCTTAGACTACCATTTTACACTTTTCAGTTTTTGATATTGTTTTTCTTTCTCTTTTTTTCTGTTCACAAAGAAATTAAATGCTGCAGGTGGATTATGGATCAAGATGAGCAGTCTGAGAAGGTACAGTTAACTTTTAATGAATTCCTTCTCTCTCTACCCAAGCTCACTAACCATTAGCCTGAATCAGTGTTAGCACCCTTGGCCTTTTCACTGAAAGAAAAAATGGAACTAATTCATCAACACCTGAACTGCTCTCTTACTTAGGCCTTATTACGCATCTCCTCTGTATTATTTAGAATGCTGGACATTTTTGTATTACAATTTAATGCTGACTCTTTCAGTCTGACACATTATAATCCATATTTGAAATTTAAAAAGTTCAATAAACAAACTTTTAGCCACTTAAGTACCAGTCAGCAGTACAAAAATTAAACTAACTTAACTATTTAACTCATGCACAAGAATGGAAGCACAAAATATTAGATAATTTAGGCAGGTTCACCGATCCATCTTGTTTAAGACTATACCCTTGGATCATATTATCTCTGAAAATGCTTCCAATATACAGTGACAAATATGAGATTCTCTACTTTGTTCCATCTTGTATTATTTTTTCCCTTTTTTCAACTAGTATAATCAAAACCATATTTACATATAGACAAACCAAAGTTCTACCCTTGAAACAAGCAAGTGACTTGGTCACGTCGCTGCACTTGAGTATCTTCTCACAGCCACCAAATATCTCCAAAACGGCAAACTCCTCTGTCAGAGATGTTATGTCCAGCATCATCATATTCATGTTTCTATTTTTTCCTTTTTTCCTCTTTCTTATTGGATATTTTATTTACATTTCAGATGTGATCCCCTTTCCTCATACCCCACCCCATCAATAACCCCCTATACCATCCCACCTCTTCCTGCTTCTTATGATAATGTGCCCACACACACCACCCACTCCCACCTCCCCACCCTCGAATTCCCTCACACTGGGGCATCCAGCCTTCACTGGACAAAGGACCTCCTCTCCCACCTATGCCCAACAAGACCTCCCTCCCCTACATAAACAGCTGGATCCATGGGTCCCTCCCTATATGCTCCCAGGCTGGTGGTTTAGATCCTGGGAGCTCTGGTTGGTTGATATTGTTGCTCTCTCCATGGGGCCGCAAACCCTTTCAGCTCCTTCAGTCTTCTCTCTAACTCCTTCATTGGGAACCCCATGGTCAGTTTGGTGGTTAGCTGTGAGCATTCCCTTCTGTATATCTCAGGCTCTGGCAGAACTCTAAGGAGACAGCTCCTGTCAGCATGCACTTCCTGGTATCCACATCAGCATCTGCCTTTATTGACTAAACATGGGATGGATACACAGGTGGATCAGTCTCCATACAGCCCCTCCTTCAGTTTCTGTCCCACACTTTGTCACCATATTTGCTCCCATGAGTATTTTGTTACTCCTTCTAAGAAGAACCGAAGCACCCACACTTTGGTCTTTTTTCTTCATGAGCTTCATGTGGTCTGTGAGTTGTATCTTGGGTATTTTGAGCTTTTGGGCTAATATCCAATTATCAGTGAGTGCATACCATGCGTGTTCTTTTGTAATTTGGTTACGTCACCCAGGATGATATTTTCGAGTTCCATCCAATTGCCTTAAGAATTTCATTGTTTTTAATAGCTGAGTAATACTCCATTGTGTAAATGTACCTACCACATTTTCTGTATCCTTTCCTCTATTGAAGGACATCTGGGTTCTTTCCAACTTCTGGCTATTATAAATAAAGCTGCTATGAACATAGTGGAACATATGTCCTTGTTATATGTTAGAGAATCTTCTGGGTATATGCCCAGGAGTGGTATAGCTGGGTCCTCAGGTAATGCTATGTCCAAATATCTGAAGGACCGTCAGACTGATTCCAGAGTGGTTGTACCAGCTTGCAATCCCACCAACAGTGGAGGGGTATTCCTCTTTCTCCATATCCTCACCAGCATCTGCTATCACCTGAGTTTTTAATCTTAGCCATTTGGACTGGTATGATGTAGAATCTCAGCATTGTTTTGCTTGGCATTTCCCTGATGACTAAGGATGTTGAACATTTCTTTAGGTGCTTCTCGGCCATTCTATTTTCCTCAGTTGAGAATTCTTTGTTCATCTCTGTACCCCATTTTTAATAGGGTTATTTGGTTGTCTGGAGTCTAATTTCTTGAGTTCTTTGTATATATTGGATGTTAACCCTCTATCGATGTGGGATTGGTAAAGATGTTTTCTCAATCTGTTGGTTGCTGTTTTGTCCTATTGACAGTGTCCTTTGCCTTACAGAAGTTTTGCAGTTTTATGAGGTCCCATTTGTCAATTTTTGATCTTAGAGCATAAGCCATTGGTGTTGTGTTTAGTAACTTTTCTCCTGTGCCCATATATTCGAGGTTTTTCCCTACATTCTCTACTACTAGTTTCAGTGTATCTGGTTTTATGTGAAGGTCCTTTATCCACTTGGACTTGAGCTATGTGCAAGGAGACAAGAATGGATCGATTTGCATTCTTCTATGTGCTAACCTCCAATTCAACCAGCACTATTTATCAAAAATGCTGTCCTTTTTCCACTGGATAGTTTTAGCTACTTTTTCAAAGATCATGTGACCATAGGTATGTGGGTTCATTTCTGGGTCTTCAATTCTATTCCGTTGATCTTCTTGCCTGTCTCTGTACCAATGCCATGCCATTTTTATCACTATTGCTCTGTAGTACAGCTTGAGGTCAGGGATGGTGATTTCCCTAGAAGTTCTTTTATTGTTGAGAATATTTTTGTTATCCTGGATTTTTTTGTTGTACCAAATGAATTTACAAATTGTTTTTTCTATCTCTATGAAGAATTGAGTTGAAATTTTGATGGGGATTGAAGTGAATCTATAGATTGCTTTTGGCAAGAGGGATATTTTTACTATATCTGCTAAATCCATTTGGTTCATAACTTCACTGTCTCTGTTTAGTTTCTGTTTCCATGATCTGTCAATTAATGAGAGCAGAGTGTTGAAATCCCCCACTATTATTGTATGAGGTGCAATGTGTTCTTTGAGCTTTAGTAAAGTTTCTTTTATGAATATGTGTGCCCTTGCATTTGGAACATAGATGCTCAGAATTGAGATGAAGTGATCTACCTTATCTTTTTTGATTACTTTTGTTTGAAAGTCAATTTTTTTCAATATTAGAATGGCTACTCCAGCTTGTTTCTTGGGCCCATTTGCTTGGAAAATTGTTTTCCATCCTTCTACTCTGAAGTGTGTCTGTCTTTGTCACTGAGGTGTGCTTCCTATATGCAGCAAAATTCCTCGTCCTGTTTAAGTATCCAGTCTGTTAGTCTAAGTCTTTTTATTGGGGAATTGAGTCCATTGATGTTAAGAGATATTAATGAAAAAATGATTGTTGCTTCCTGTTATTTTTGTTATTATAGGTGGAATTATGTTTGTGTGGCTGTCTTCTTTTGGGTTTGTTGGAAGATTACTTTCTTGCTTTATCTAGGTTGTAGTTTCCCTTCTTGTGTTGGAATTTTCTATGTATTATCCTTTGTAGTGCTGGATTTGTGGGAAGATATTGTGTAAATTTTGTTTTGTTATAGAATATCTTGGACTCGCTATCTATATTAATTGAGAGTTTTGCTGGGTATAGTAGTCTTGGCTGGCATTTGTGTTCTCTTGGGGTCTGTATAATATCAGTGCAGGATCTTCTGGCTTTTATAGTCTCTGGTGAGAAGTTTGTTGTAATTCTTGTAAGTCTGCCTTTATATGTTACTTTACCATTTTCCCTTACTGCTTTTAGTATTTTTCCTTTGTTTTGTGCATTTGATGTTTTAATTATTGTGTGACAGGAGGAATTTCTTTTCTGGTCTCATCTATTTGTAGTTTTGTAGGCTACTTGTATGTTCATGGGCATCTCTTTCTTTAGGTTAGGAAAGTTTTCCTGTATAATTTTGTTGAAAATATTTGCTGGCCCTTTAAGTTGGGAATCTTCACTCTCATCCATACTTATTATCCTTAAGTTTGGTCTTCTCATTGTGTTCTGGATTTTCTGGATGTTTTGGGTTAGGAGCTTTTTGTCTTTTGCATGTTCTTTGACAGGTGTGTCAATGTTTTCCATGGTATCTTCTGCACCTGAGATTTTCTCTTCTATCTCTTTTATTCTATTGGTGATGCTTGCATCTATGACTCTTGATTTCTTTCCTAGGTTTTCTATCTTCAAGGTAGTCTCCCTTTGAGATTTCTTTATTGTTTCTACATCCATTTTTAGATCCTGGATGATTTTTGCTTAATTCCTTCACCTGTTTGTTAGTGTTTTCTTTCAATGCTTTAAGGAATTTTTGTGTTTTTTTCTTTAAGGGCTTCTACTTGTTTTTGTATTTCCTTAAGGGAGTTATTTACATCCTTCTTAAAGCCCTCTATCATCATCATGAGAAGTGCTTTTAATTCTGAATCCTGCTTTTCCAGTGTGATGGGGTGTCCAGGACTTGCTATGGTGGGAGAACTGGGTTCTGATGATGCCAGGTAACTTTGGTTTCTGTTACTTATGTTCTTGCACTTGCCTTTCACCCTGTAGTTAACTCTAGTGCTACTGGCACTCACTGTCTCTGACTGGAGTCTGTGTTTCCAGTTATCTTTCTTTTGTCAGAACTCCACAGAGTCTAGATGTCTCTGTGATCATGTGATTCTGAGAACCTGTGTGGAAGAGCTCCTAGGACTCAGGCTGCCTCTGTGATCCTGAAATCCTGCTGCTCTGAGTACAGTGGTTCCTTTACTGCTCTGAGTGCAGTGGTTCTTCTAGGATAGCTCAGGATTTGGTGTCTTCACAGGAGCAGACCAGCTAGGTGTCTGCACCAGTCAAAAAAAAACAAAACAAAACAAAACAAAACAAAACAAAACAAAACAAAACAAAACAAAAAAAAAACCAAAAACCACCAAGCAAGGGGCTAAAGGGGAGTCCATATTCATGTTTCTTAATACCCTCCAAAAAATTAGTTATCTATTGTTCCTATTCTACTTTATCTATGTATTGATATCTAACTATGCCTTTGACATTTTGTTTATGCTACATTTACAACATAATTTCATTATCTTACTCAAGTATATCTAATGAGTACACTATTATTATTATTATTATAATTATTATTTTGCTGATGGTATGTTACCTAGACATATACTACCTGGTACCTTTTTTCATTCAGTCCCTGACCCAAGCCATCGTATAAGTTCTTTATAACACTAATTATTAAACTTTTACTCAGTGATTGACTGTTATGTTTTAGGTAACCAACCAATCTGTATAAACTATTATTATTCATTAGTTATACTATCACATTTTCTTTGTGCAGTTTTAAATTATTTATAACTTTAAGATAAGAAAGAAGAATATTGAAATATATATATATAACTTACTTAAAATACCACAGTTGTCATCAAGGGTTTTGTTACTTAGAACCAAATATATTTAGTTCTATAACTATTCTTCTAATAATCCACTAGGTAGAAGAATTGCCTTACTAATCTCTGAATGCACACTGGCTAGCAAATTAACTCACATATTGTCATACACAATAAATAATTTAAAATCAACATTTTAAAATACGTGTTTCTATTATTTTAGGCAAAAATTTACTATACTCCTTTCTCGTTTTTCCAATATATGTATATTTAAAATTACTTAACAATTTCCTAGAAGAGTGAAAGTATATAAGAATTTCTCATTTGTTAACATATGCCTAAGAACTTTAGTAAAACAGAAAAATATTTTTTAGAAAAATATTTATGATAGCAGTATTTAATTTAAATTGTAAATATTTCATCCATAGAATATTTTAATTTTTTTTTTTTTTTTTTTTTTTTTTTTTTTTTTTTTTTTTTTTTACGTTTTTCGAGACAGGGTTTCTCTGTGTAGCCCTGGCTGTCCTGGAACTCACTCTGTAGACCAGGCTGGCCTCAAACTCAGAAATCCACCTGCCTCTGCCTCCCAAGTTAAAATATTTTTCTTTTAAAAATAGTCTAAGTTTTTAAAGTGAGCAAATTATCAAATTTTTAACATTTGAATGAACAGTATTTTCAAATATTTAGTCATCTATTAAAATCTAAGGGCTTCTTGGACTTGGACAATCTTATGTGTCAGTATCTGACTCTGTATGTATGTACAGTTGAGTGTGGTGCAGCAACATATAGTTCAGCGGTAACAAAGGAGGGCTCTAGCATCTGGCCTTTTTTATTTTAGACCATGTTCTCTAAGAACATTGTACCTTGCAGGATACAGTCAGAACTAACTTGGTATCCTCACTTTGCAAGTAGAATCTACTCAGGAAGATGCTTCATTAGAGTCCTGTTTCCATTTAGGGATGTTTCAGGGTACCATGAAAACACTACATTGCTCTTCCCTTGATGAAGAGGAAATTCACTTTCTAAGCCTCCTTTGGCAAAGGAAGACAGCAACGGAGATGGTGCCTCTTTCTTACTGCAGTTGCTGTAAAACAGCCTTTGAAGTTCTAGAATCCCTTTCTCTCCTCTGGAAGGTGGAAGCAAAGGCTGTCAAGACTGCAGAGTCACAGAAAGGAATTGAATATCCCTCAGTGCATCCCATAGAGAAAGTTGCTAAGGAGCTCTGTCCAGTGAAGGGAAGCTATAATGAGTTCTGTGTGAAATGAAGTGTAGGTTTTAAATATTGAGATTTCTGGCCTTATTTCTGTAATATCACAGTCTAGTAGCTTACATCCAATGATTCATATTAGGAAAAAAGAAACAGAAATGTGCAAAACAGGCCACTTCAGGCCCCTTCAGATAGGTAGCCACTGCAGAGCTAGATTACAAAGTCTCTGTTTTATCAAGACCTGTGCTCTCACTTTGTCCCAGATGTCTGTGGTGTTACTTAAAATGATAAAACTCTTCAATTTATAACCCTTATTGATAATAAAACAAGGAATATATATTTTGTTTAAGGAAAATATAACATGATGGATACTTATACAAATTACTTAAAGAATATTTTATAATAATAAAATGTTCATGAGAGAAATGCAAAACATAATTATATATATTTTTATTCTCTCTATACATCTATGTAATATACATTATATGTTGTGACTCTAGTTTTAATAAAAGGACATAGGAAACATTTTGAAATCAAACACATTGATGTATTGAAGGTATTTCCTTTGATAAGTGATAGGAAAATCATTTAACATGTGTTCTCTACTTTTCCTTTACATTTAATTTTCCTAACCTCTGTGGGGGGTGGGTTTTTTTTTATTATTTCTTTAATATTTTATTGGATATTTTCTTTATTTTTATTTCAAATGTTAACCTCTGTGAATTTTAATTCCAATGACATACATTAGGTGAGAGACAGACACAACTGATGTCCTTTTCTCTACTTGTAGGAGACACTGGGTACACTGAACCATGAATGTTACTTAAGCCTTTTGAAAAGTCCAAGGAAGACTCAATCATTACATAAAATATTGTGTACAACTTTTAGTGCTGACAAAATATCTCAGCAAAAGCTCTACAAAAATCATTCAAAACTAATCCAAGGTTCATTAATTACTCAGTCTGCAGAAGCAGCATTCCTATGTTTGCATTTCACAGATGATGGCTAACGCTACACTCTGCATTATCCATGCCTCGTTCTTAAGACTATAGAAGAATACAGTCTCTCTCTCACCAGTTTATTAGCAAAATACAAAGCAAAAAATGTTTCTTAGTAGGAAATATGTTTATGTTTGGACACTGTAAGGAGATTCTGTTTAACAATATAAACTTTATTTTATGTTACTGTGTTTAAAAAATATTTGTTACTTAACCAAAGAGTTGATACTAAATGACAAAGATAAAATTTAATATTAAAAATTTACTTATAGTGGTATGAGAAGTTTTGTTTATTATTATTATTATTATTATTATTATTATTATTTTTTGGTTTTTCGAGACAGGGTTTCTCTGTGTAGCCTGGGCTGTCCTGGAGCTCACTCTGTAGACCAGACTGGCCTCGAACTCAGAAATCCGCCTGCCTCTGCCTCCCAAGTGCTGGGATTAAAGGCGTGTGCCACCACCGCCCGGCTAGTTTATTATTTCTTAATTATTTTAATGAATTAATCAGAACCCTGAACTAAAAGAATAGTAAACCCTTTCTTCATTTTCATATAATTCTATAAATATTATGTGATTCATTTCTGTGTTATGCTTTAAACATAAATTAAATCTTTAAGTGATGTGTTTGTTGTCAGTTTAGTATGATCTCATTCAAAATTTACTCAGGCATGCTGTTATTTTCTTGATGAGAATTTGGATAAATATCAAGGTTTTGAAAAACAATATCATATTTATAAATTCCCTTAAAATTTCATGCAATATGTGTGTTCATATTCAGTCTTCCCTTCCCACATGTCACCCCAGATACAGACTCTGCTCCCCACCCACTTCCAGTTCTTGTCTTCTTTTGGGAGTGATGGGAGAAAGTTAAGAGTAGGCTTCTGTGTCTCTAAAAGTTTCTTTCTTCCATCTTCTCTTCTGCTATGTTCCCTGAGCCTTAGGTGTACAGATGCTTTTGTTCATGTATTGTTTGGGAATGAACACTCTATGGTCATTTGTTCCTGTGATATTGACTGACTATGGCTTTGTGTAATGGCCTCTGTTGCAAAAACAAACTTCTTAGGTGAGGGCTTGGAGCCACATTTACTTAGCATTTCAAAGGCAATTAAAAATTACACTGTGTTAGGTCAGATAATGGTGGTGAATGTCTTTAATCTCAGCACTTAGGAGGCAGAGGTAGCTGGACCTATGTGAGTTCAAGGCCATCCTGGACTGCACAGGGAGTTCTAGAACAGCCAGGGCTACACAGAGAAGAGAAATCTTGTCTCGAAACAAAAATAAAAACAAAATAACAAAGAATATACTGTTTCAGAGAGATGGTAGCTCTAAGCTTTCAGGTTTTAATTTTATTGACTGGTATAGAAATATTTGACTTCTTTTCTAGAAATTTTCTTTCTTTTTTTTCTTTTTTCCTTGTCCTTTATCCTAACAAGGATTTGTTCTTTATCCTAGCAAGGATTCATTTATCCTTCAGCTTTGGTACTGTCAATTACCTATTAACTCTCCACTGGTCTGGTTCTTTCCTCTCTATGTAAGACATTCAAGTAAGAAAGCATAGATTCTCATTGGTTTCTTTCGATGCTTGTATGGTTTAGCTGGTAGAAAACTGTGAAAATGTTGACAAGTTATAGAACATGATTAGTGAGTTAGTAAGAGCATAGGACACAGCCTCTTGTTTATTCATGCCTTCAGCAGTTAGAGTAAAGTCAAATAAAGTATTTAATATCTTTAATGCTTAGTATATTTGGTTAGAAAGTGAGTCTATTAGAGTTTGATGTACAAACATCCTGTTAAAATTGAAATAATTAATATAAAGTATTGTGTGACTTTATATGAGGTGTACAAGGACAAATTTCATTTGTTTCTTATTGGTTCTCATTTGAACCTGTCTCCATTGCTAGCTCTGCCTAGGAATACTATGCTTTTTGAGTACATTAGAGTTATCGTATAATGCATTGGCTTAATATATATATAATCATTCATTTGGGCTCTACATACATTCATTGATTTATGTCAAATAAATGTGCAAGATTAAAATAGAGTAACCTTTGTCTATCTTCAGAATTTTGAGAAGTGGGGAGTGTTAGCTCATGTTTCTACAAAGAATATGCAAAATTCACATAGGTGTTTGTTAATTTCAAAAGCCTGTGTTGAATGAATTTCAAACTGACTAGATTTTTATTACAAAAATAGTCTTACTAAATTTCATTATTGAGAAAAAAGTTAAGTACAGAATATATTATTTCAGTCAAAAGATGGGGAGGATTATATTCAATTAATTTTTTCACATAATATTGTAGAATTAATAAAATAGAAGCCCTGTCTTTCCTGTGTACAAATTATTCTATCAACACTTTTAAGAATTAATCACTCTGAGATCATTTTGTATTAGAATTTTACAAAGTGTGCATCAAAACCACTATTCAGTAATATGACATTAATCATGTTAAGTCCCATTATTAATTACATGTGGGAAATGATTCTTAAATAGATTAAATTTTTATTTTTTGATTTGAATCTGTGTCCATGTAATACTTTTAATTGATCTCACTTAATTGTATCTTGAATTACAAATTTATTATTTATCTGTTGCAAATTTTCACTGTCATTGTTTCACAAAAAAAGTATATGTAAGAAGCATTTGGAACATCTGATTGTACTTATTAATTCCAATTATATAGTGTATTCTGTATGTTGTAGTGTGGTTTTCCTGATATAGAACAAAATAATTACTCACAAAAATCTTGTAAAAGCCACTTGTGGTAGAAACCAATGGACATAGTACAATAAGTGGGCAAAATGATTTTGAAATGTGCTGGCTTGGTCCTAGGGGACAAATGCAAAATAGATCTCCAACAAGAAGCAAGGGAAATTAGAGCACTTCATAAAGTTTCCTTTCAGGAAGTTACAACATCTTTAATTGAACAACACGGTGAAATAAACAAGCTGCAATATAGTATAGTCAAAGAATTCCAGGCCATAAGGTGGATGTCAGATTCAAAAGAGATTAAGTCACTGGATTTTATTATGCCAATATATGGAATAACTAAAATGAACAGTTATTATTTTCATTGTTTTTTTTTTGTTTGTTTGTTTGCAGTCCTTTAACTCTGAACCCGTAGTAAAATATTTAAGAATTTAAGAGTTCCCATTTGCATGCTTGGCCACAATTGACTAAAAATGTTAAATAATTAATAATGATATAATAAATACCTTATTACCACGAGAATATAATGTAAAGCACAGACTTTGA
The DNA here is from genome assembly GCA_021653895.1 of Mastomys natalensis. Lineage (NCBI taxonomy): Eukaryota > Metazoa > Chordata > Mammalia > Rodentia > Muridae > Mastomys > Mastomys natalensis. The sequence continues at coordinate 403,274 of JAJTUV010001406.1, read as the reverse complement.
TCTTCTATGTGAATTAAGAAGCTGGGAAACTCTAGGTATAAGTTTGAAGAATCTTAATGGCCTGAAAATTAAATATAGTCAATGTATGAAGAATTTTCAAGATTCCAGCTAAGTATAAGCTATTCTTACAATTTGTTAAATGGTTTACTTAATATGTAAGGTCTGGCACAGATTTTTAGACTTACTTAAGAACATTTAAGATTTCAACTGAAATTGTTGCCATGATTTGTGCCTAGAATGACTTAAAAATGTGCATGTGTTAATGAGTTGGACCACATTACATCAGTCTCTTTTCCTAACCATTAATCTAGTTCTAAAGCCAAGATCTTAGTTCCACCATATTACATCACAATCGTAAACAGTGGGTTCCACCAATTCTAAAACTGTGAGTCAGATTATGAGCTAATTATGTTTCTCTTTGCTGGTGAATGGGATATCTCAGGGGCTCATAGCAGAAAATTAACACAACAGAGGACTGGAGCTAACTTAAAGAGTTCTCAAAGGACATACATGGCAGGCATTACCAAATAACCATAGCTAGTTATTAAACTACAGCCATACTAACACACAACACAGAGGTCCAAATGGTAATCAGCCACATTTTTTTTCCCCACTAAATCTCATATATGATAGAACACATATTAAGTTCCAATGATCTTCATCAAAATTTACAGTCCTTTGAATTAAGGATCAAATGTTGTCAACAAATCTTTACATGCTTTATTTATAACCATTAAGTTTATATTCTGATTTTAAAGATTATCATTAGAAGATATTTTCAGCCAATTTAATAGAGCTGATCTTATTTGTGCTTATTATGTCCTTTATTCTTCTTTGCTCATGGACTAGGTTTTCTTTGTTATTCTATCAGAGTCACATGGATATAAGCTGCAAACTTTAGTCAGAGACCTAAGTCATTTTGACAAGAAAGAAATGTGATATTTCAAAGCCATTTATGTTTTATTGATAGGTTACTCTTGCATAGTTCAATTTATAACTAATAAATAAATGAAGTATTCAAACAAATCACTTATCGGGTGACCAGTTAACCATACTCCTACACACCCGAAGCAGCTAGAATTGAAGCGTTTTCAGCTAGTGTGAGCCCACCATTAGTTCAAATACTTTGAACATTGCAAGATCCCGTCAAAACCTCAGGGTATAGATTAGCTTTGTTGTGTACACAAATATCTCACATGGCCTGAATGGATGTATTTTTGAAAAGCACTACAAATCAAAGCCCTGTGTATTAAATTATTTCCCTTTGACTTCCATTATGAACTGAGATGTGTCCCTGTGAACTCCTCTTGAGAATTTCAAACACTGCCCAAAGTGGAGAGCATATCCAAACTGCGAAAATGCACACACCAAGAAAATATCAAATAGATTTCACAATTTTATTTATATTACTATTATTGAAATCCTTGCTCCCCAAATACATTTAAGCTAGCATTTCTGTATTCATATCTAAAAATCAGAAAGTTAAAAACTGTGTCTTAAAGTCATAATAAAATAAATTTATTTTATCTCGTCAGGCTAACACTAACCATAATCAGAGAAAAATAATTTATTTGGTTTCAATAACTTTGTTCAAGCAGTGAAATGAGGCAAATTGAAATAAATAGGGATTTTAGAGGTGGCTTTAAAAAAAAGGTTAAGTGAACAACATGGTACATTCAGTGGGGGCAGGATAGCTGTAGTCAACGGCACATAGCAGCCCGTGTCTTGTCAGGAGGAGTTCTGTGATGCTTCACTTTGTTTTTGATAGAATGAAAAGTACCAAGAAGACTGGAAAAACACTCTATGTGTCTGTGAGAGTGTTTTCATACAGGATTTAGGGAGAAAAAATATGTTTTGAAAAGTTGTATTAGGAACCTATAGACTAGGAAAACATGGAATACATGGAGAAGACGAGCCAGAACAGGAACGTGAACATTCCTTTCTATCCTGGACACCATGAGATGAACTCCTCTTTTCTGATAAACTCTCTCTGTCACAACACATTAAATCCTCTCATACTATAAATCCAAATAAAAATTTTCCCCTTAAACTCTCTAGTAAGATTTGTCATCAAAGGGTCTGAAAGACATCCAAACTGTCATCCACTTGTAGCTCATTCCTAATTTTGGCTAGCCAAGGCTTTAACTGGGTATCACTCACACTGTTGTCAATTTTAGTATAAGGGAAAGAAAGGCATGTGGAGGGACAGCAGCTTTTAGGCACTTTCAAGATGTCCCTTCATAGGTAAAGGGAGTTTTTTCTCTCACTAATTGTTGTGAAAAACCAGCACTATCCAGTTTGCAAAGATCCTTAGTACTATAAAACCTAGTCCTCCAGAAAGGAGGCCCTTACTCCTAGTTCTAGTTTATTTTTCTAGGTTATGGGTCAAAGCTTGGTGGCGTTTTCAGCAATTAAAGTCTTACCTTGATTTTATGTAAGGGTAGCAAGAGTGATGGTAATAACTCACATTCTTTTGTGAGTCTCTTGGACTTCAGTTTACTAACAAGAGAAAGAAAAAACATTTGCCATGCCTGGAATTTGGATTTTGGTTACAAGGTCTATGGCTTTTAGAGAGAGCATTGTCATCCAAAGTGAATTAACGTATTGATTCTGTGCTTCAAATTAAGTAGAGAGTACAACACTTAATGAAATTCACAGGAAAAAAAAAAACCAAATAAAATATTGTATGCTTTTCAAGAATCCTTGTATATTTTATTTAATTATTCAGAAATAATGAGAAAACTGTATTTTAACTGTTTTGCCACTAGTTGTAACAGACTGGGGATTAGAGTCAATGTTTAGGCACATGTTGAAAATATTTGTTGAAATGAATGAAATCTGCTTATTATCTGATTGAAAAGAATAGAAATTGATTAAAAATACTCTCATCCCTGTAGAATGAGGGACTGACTAAGAATTGGAGTGCATTTGCCCCTTTTCCATGGGGTGCTGCGATGGGAATCACTGAGCCAGACAATAAATGTTGAAGCTAATAGGAAATTCAAAATAACAAAAACCAAAACAAGGAAAAATCCCTCAACTTTTCAATTAAGTGAACTGGGCCTTTTTCCCTTTAGAGGGATTTCCATAGTTTGGCTTCCCTGGTTTATCTGTGATTTCTACTCTCTTCTATATAGTAATGGAACACACATTGTAGTCATTAAGCTTTGTAGAAGTTATAAGTAATTACTTGACTCACTTCATGTCATTTCACTTATTACTTATTCCTATGCCATATTTATTAGAAAGTCTCTACAAAAAAGAGTTTGGAGCATTTAGTCCCAGGTGTGATATCTTTATCATATCCTTCCCTCAAGGCTCAGTATAAAAGAGGCAAGAAGATTCTCAGGGCCAGAGCTGATGGAAAATTCCAAAGTAACAGTATTTTTCCAGACACAACAGGTTGAAGCATATATGAATTAACAGACAATAACAGTATGCACAAGACCGGCACAAGTTCAAGCTACACACAACTACACAATTCTAACATGGAGAAGGGAGAAAGGGCAGAGTGTCATCTGTAACCAAAATATAAATAAATAAATAAATAAATAAAATAAATAAATAATAAAAAACCAAAAACCAAAGAACAAACAAAACAAAAACAATAACAACAACAACAAAATTTGCAATTGATAGCTGTTGGGAGATGTAGAGAGGGAAAATTAGTTTTCTTCAATAGAGCAACTCTGGATGCAACATTCTAGTATAGGCCCTCTGCTCTGGATTGGTTGTCCAGCACGAATCAGACTCCATGGTTTTGGTTGTTTTTGTTAGTGTGTGTGCCGTGTGTGTGCAAGAGCTCTTGTGTGTGTGTGTGTGCGTCTGTGTGTTGTTTTGATGCTGTTCTTTGGATTTTTTTTGTTGTTATTTTTTTGTTTTTTCTAAAAGAGGAAAGAAATGTAAGTTCAAAGGGTATGGTGGTGTGAGTTCCTTGAAAAAATAAAAATGATAGGCATAAAATATATTGTAAAATTCTCAAAAATTTAAATTATTAAGAGCAGCTAATAATTTTAATAATGAAGAAATACATACAATAACATCTCATGAATAGAGAGGCCAGGAATCTGAAGGTGAGTGAAGAAGTATGTATGCGTGGAGGATTTGGAGAAAGAAAAAGAGAAATGTGATTAATGTATTATCAAAGCAAATGACAATGAGACAATAAACACAAACAAAGACAGCATGAATTTCAGAATAAAGAAGAGATGAAAGTATCACTCTTAATACAATTAACACTAAACATCTTTTTACTGCTTTAAATTTTGTCATTCAAGATCAAAACAACATTATGCCCTAAGTTTTGGGTTTATGTCTTGTAAATAAAACTTATTTCTCTACTGGCCCAAGTGACAGAGAAGAAGGTATGAAAAGAAAGTTGAGGAATAGGAAAGGAGAAAAGAGTTGTATTTTCAGAGAACTCATAACTATTTCAATGCCTTTGCAATGAAAATTCAATTTATATTGACATACAAACCCTCTAAGTATATTTTAATTTCAAGTGATGCCAAGTGGCATACCTTCAGTAACTAGCAATTGAAACATAATTTTCTTTGAGAAATATTGATTTTCAATAAACTGAAAGTTAGTAATTAATTTCAGAAGTAACAAATATGTCCTTGGGTGGAGTAATAATGAAACAACACTCCGCAAAATAAATGTGTATGGAAGCAGTGATTGGAGCCATCAAGAAAAATCTATTTTAAAATTATTATACTTCCACTCAATAGGTTTAAACGTAAAAAAATTTGAAAATGCAGTGTGTAAAACTTGGAGCCACACTCAGAATCTTGACCCTAGGTTTAATGACAGTCTCCATGAAAGCAACCAAGGACCTTTGCAAAATGTCATATTCTAGTTCTGAACAAATAATATTTACTATGTATTAGGGATATATGTTAATTATAGGAAGCAAGAGGACACTTAAAAAACAACAGTTTTTTTTTAAATGCTCTGATGATCATGAATGTTTGTTATCTTTTAAACATCTTAACACATTGAGGAATTTTAGATTATTAAACTGTCACTAACTTTTTTAAAGCAAATGCAACAAAAAAATAGAGGATAGTACTCATACTTTTGATGCTAGCAGACCATAAGGAAGTGGCACTAAGGTTATGACTCTAGAAAAAAGTCTGTATAGAAGTAAAGGTTTGGTTGATTGAATAAGCCAAGAATGATAATGTGAGGGCAAATGTTATGGCATAGCCTGCACTCTGTGGCAAATGATTGTTAGATTGGCATTGATGATGCCAATGAAAATGATGGCATGATTGTTTGTTTTTTTTAATATTAGTTATTTAAATCACATCGTAATTTACTTGATTGTTTCTTAAAACTTTACCTCAGGAGAATCTCACCAGAGAGCCGAATTTGATGCAAGTTATGTGAACTTTTCAATTATGGGTTTTAAAATACAAGTGTAAATTTTTACCCCAAAAGTTATCATCTTCTGTATTACTAAAGATCATTTTGCACATTGAGAAACTGAACTCTGGAAGATGAAATTATTTGTTTCAGAGATTTAATGCACAAAGAAAAGTCAGAAAATAATTTAGAGAAAGGAAATTCAGGAAAGAATTTATATACATATAATAGAAAATTTCCTTATCAAAACTTAGCCTGTTCACCTCCACAGTTGTATGAGTATCTGAGGTAGAATTGGAAGACTCTGAAGTTGTTAATGATAATGGTTGTCTTCTATTTGTCCTTTCATAGACAAAGCCAAATATTACGGAAGGCTTTTAGTTTTTACAGATTTCAGTAGCTTTGAAACTTTCAGAAAGCATGTATATCAGTCTGTTTATGCTTTTAATTTCTTAATGAACATTATCTTGATCCATAATTAGTAATACTGGTGTTTGATTGACACAGTACCACTCAGCAATGCCAAAATCCTGGGCAAAAAAAGATATATCCATGATGCGATTTCTTACTACAATTTTCTATTTTAGACGCAGTTTGAGTTGATTTAACAAAATATATGATTTTAGCAGTTAAAGTCTGAATAAGAACTTCCTCTCAGATATATGTCTATGTTTTAGTGTTTCTGGACATTGTGACAGTTTGGTTCTGTGGCCTAGCTATAGAAGTGATTTATTAGGGTCAGGGCCTAAAAATTGGCATTGACATCTAGTTCTGGAATGAGTTTTCTGGATCCAGCTCTCTAAGTTATGAAGATGCTGTAACGTAAACACTTACTGTCCTGTAGAGAGCCACTTTTGCTATCATCCCATCCCTGTTGTTCTGAACTTTTCAATGCATACGACATGCCAAAACAAACCCTTTTACCCTTAAGTTGCTTCAGTCAAATATTTCACTACAAGAACATGTGAAGGTAACTGAAACAGATACTGTGTGTTTGTGAGAAACTGATTTAGCTCATGATTTTGGATGATCAATGTCCAATGCTGAGCAGCACACAAATTGAGGGTGCTGGGATGGGGCTGTGATTCCATCACAGCTTGGTGACTGGTGCCTGTGAGAGGAAGAGAGAAATCATATATCCAGACAAGAAGAGTTTTGGGGAGGGCCAGGTTCCATTTTTATAGGAAGTCATCCTTCTGAGGAATAGTTTCCTTTGTGAGATGGATATTAATATGTCCAATGGTGGAAGCTCCCTGAGCTAAGGAACACACTGAGGAACAAACTAAAATCATACAATCTATTAAATCATACACTTCATTATCTTTTATAGAAACACATTTATTAAAATAAATGTCCCTTGTTTGAGTCGTACAATCAATCATAGTTATCATACCTGAAGTGACATTTATTTGTCACAATGAAACTTTAGAACAGTTATATATCTCAGAGTGGAAGTCATAGACGATTATATTGAGTCACATTTTTGGATGTCAGGTACCTTGTCCCGGAAAATTGTCAATCCACTATACTTTTGCCAATTCTATACATTTACAAGTGACTAAAATAGTAGTTTTCTACATTCATTTGTATTGTGCTTATGAACGTTTCATGCCTTTGCATTGCTATCTTATTTTCCACTGTATAGATCCTATCACATGAGCACAATTTATCTATTAATAATTTGATGAACAATGAGACAATTCCACTTTTTTTTTTATTTTCCTGCTGCCATAAGACAAACATGATTTTTAGTCCGTAAGTTTTCATTTCTTTGGTTTATGTTTCTAAAAATGAAATTTCTCTGCCCCACAATAATTTTACAATTGTTATTTTATAGAATTTTCAAATTGCTTTCCAGAGTGGATGTGTGCATTATTTTATAGTGTCAGCAGTAATGTTTGATCGTACTGGATTTTTATAACCTTATACATGTTGAGCTCTTTTCACATCTTTTTGTATGGCTTTGTTATATGATTAGATAGATTACTGAAGAGCAAAGACATTCACAGGTCACAGGCCCCTATCACTGACAGTTATCACCTTTTTCTCAAATTATGTAAAGTTCTGTTGTATATTTCAATATTATTTATTTAATTCGGTCATAACTACACTTATTTTTCTATTATACTTTTGAATCCCCAAGATTATATAGCAACACTAGAAACAAAAAAATGAAATAATTTTGATAATCTGTATTTATATAACTAAAAGTAGGAATCCATTTTTGAGTGCTGTTTTGTATTCATTTTCATTCATTCCATAGCACAAGAACTTTGCACACAGGTTCAAAACTCTCTCTGTCTTGATATTTTTCATATATAAGTTTTCTTCGATATTATTCTATAATTCACTGATTCCAAATGGGACAGGAAGATGCCTGGTTTGGTGGGGAAGGGGGTGAGTAAGCAAGTACAGAAATAAAAATCAACCTTCACGTCTTACAGCAGAGTCTGAGAACGCAGCTCTCATACAGGTTTCTTAAGGATCTGCTTCCTCTTACAATTTATTTGCAATCCTAATTCTCAGGATCAGATGAAAACACCCAAACTACTTTAGATATTTTTGTTTCTCCTCTTCATCTCCCTTTTAAAACAAATATCTCTCTCTTCTCATAAATTACTTGCTAAAGAGGTTACCCAAGAATAGTCTGGTATGATATTTGATTCCTTATTGGAATTTATAGAGTAGTTATTGGGCCCTTCAGTGGGATGGCACTCCAATTTCTATTAGGAGGAATTACCTTATAACAGACCACTATTTTGGTAAACTATCAACTTATTTCCCCTAGATGGTAATTGTTGGTAGACCAGTGCCTTCCAAGCTTTAGAGTCACTCAAGGAGGTTTTACAGAGGTTGTTAGTTGGATGCCATCCTTAAAGATTCTCTCTAAATGGGACTTTGTTACATCTTTAAAAAAATTCAATGCATAAAATCTGTTCAGGTGATTCCACATGCAAGGCACACATAAAGACCATTGCTACAATGTATCATCTGCAAATGATGGAATATTTCAAATGAGGAATATTTCTAGCAATCATTTCTAATTATATGCTAAGCTATATGAATGTGCTTATAGAGATACTTTCTAAATGGCCAGCAGGACTGTTTCATGGGTAGAGGCTTTTGAAACTTGGACTGACAACCTGAGATCAATTCCTGGTGTCACATGTTGGTGAAAGAGAGCTAAATCATAACAAATTGTCTTCAGACCTTTGCAACCATGCTATAGTCTTTTACACACACACACACACACACACACACACACACACCACAGAGACAAAATAAGGTTTAAAACTTATTTTCTATTTCAAAATTTTCCCATATTTATACATTAAGTACTTGACCACTATTTATAATCATTTTTCTTTTTTAAATTAGTTGTTTATAGAAAAGGATGTTCACCGAGCAAGTAGGAGACTTTTCATTTGTTTGCCTAACTTGGCTACTTAATATTGCTATAGTCATTGGAATTTATTAATATTAAGTGAACATCAGATAGACATTTAAATTTATTTCAAATTCTTAATCTTTTGAGGGAATGGAAGTTCAAATAATGCCTTATTTAGTCAAAACACTGAACATTTCATATTATATGAACAGTTTACTAATATTTTTGTTAAAAAAGATGATACTCAAACTGAATTAATCCTAGAAATAGATAGGGATGATAATCCATCTCTCCTTGAAAGACATTATATGTCTACTTATGATATCTATCAACAGTAGAATAATATGAGCCCACAGTTGTCATAATGAAGCAATTGATGCTTTAAAAGATAGAACATTGACACAATGCTAAAGAAGGCACTAACAAAGAGACAAGAATTCAGAATATCCATAACACTTTTGATGACTTTCTTAAATTGATAGATCATTGCTGCAAGTCAAAATTTTGTTAAATTCTTCTGTCACACATTTCCACCGCCTTATTGGACAGAAAACAATAGCAACTTTGTCTCATAGACTTAAGGTAAATAAATCAACAGCTTCAATTTAGCAAATCATAATTTTGGTGAAAAAAAAAATCACCGAAAGTATGACTCATAAACTTAAGTAACTCTTTCTTCACATCAGAAAGAGACCAAAGAAAATAAAGAAATAAAATTTAACTTTGAGAACATCAAATATTAGCAGAAAGAAAAAATTATGGTAGGAGAAAATTAAGCTATATTAATTTTGAGGCAGAGCTAAATCCCAGTGAACTTTATAGTTTTTATTTTTAATTATAAAGATCAAATCTATTATTGAGGAATACAAATATCATTGAAATCATATAACAGAAACTCATTATTCCTGTCTTTCAGTATGCCTGTGCTAATATGGTCCTTTCCTAACTCTCTAAGCCTTTTTTTCCTTTTCCTTTTCCAAATCACACACACGTTATGAAGCTTCTTTCGTGTTTTCACAGTGGTAGAAATCCAAGGCTTATTAGAAAGAATATTTTATCTTAAGCAAACTCAATTTTATAGAAATTAAACATGTTGGTTTCATTTAGACACATATTCAATTCTTTGGATGCCATTCTCCTCAGCTCAGCATGGTTCTTTCAGTGATCTGAGAGATTCCAGCTGGCCAGAGGCAACCAAGATCATACCACACTGTGGTAACAGGGAGCAGCAGTCTCTCTGACTCAATCTATTCTTACAAAAGTGTGGTCTTTTGGACTCCTTACGTAAAAATTTAAGTCTCAAAAACAGAGAGAATTTAAAGATAATTGTGGACTGCCATATAATACTAGATTATTGAAATTAAATAGCAAAACATGTGTAATCAAAGGATTAAATATTGAATCTCAGATTAGCTTAGGTACAAGTGTATTCTTGTATTTTCATTTTTGCAGTAGCCATAAAAATAAAGTATTATTCCTGGTGACATACAACAAAATACAACAAGTTTTTCTCTATATGTAACAGTAGTGAGATGGTCACATAGTAATTAAAGCTATAATACGCACATCCCTCCAATATCTTACTCGAAATATATCAAGATAAAATTAATCAGCTTAGTTTGAAACTAGACATAAGTACAATATGGTCTGCTTTAAAATGTTTTGCCCAAAGCTATCCAGTAAGCTGTGTTGTAAGCTGATGAGCTTTTAGAGACCTGATTCTATCATGAGAGCTCATTTGTCATCAATCGATCATTCACTATTGAGGTCATAACTTAGTGGGTCATTGGTCCTCTAAATGGAGGGAAGATGCCATTGAGATGTACAGTAGGATATATGGTCTTGTACCAATTCTGTTACTTGGTTTCTATGAGATGGACATATTTACTTCACCATCATAAATGTCTTGTCTTCAGTGTAGACCCATAGTGATTATGACAAGAAAAATGGAGTGATATTTTTGAAACTGAGTCTTCAGTTGTATGTTTAGATTATTTTCTTATAGAAAGGTAAGACTGCACATAGGATGGATATCCAGGTGGATTGGTCTGTAGACGGTCCCTCCTTCAGTTTCTGTCCTGCACTGTGTCTCCATATTTGTACCGTTGAGTATTTTGTTACTCCTTCTAAGAAGGACTGAAGGCTCCCCTATTTGGTCATCATTCTTCATGAGCTTTATGTGGTCTGTGAGTTGAATCTTGGGTATTTCAGGCTTCTGGGCTAAAATCCAATAATCAGTGAGTGAATACCATGTATGTTCTTTTGTGATTGGGTTACTTCACTCAGGATGATATTTTCTAGTTCCATCCATTTATATAAGAATTTATCAAATTCATTGTTTTTAATAGCTGAGTAATATTCCATTGTATAAATGTACCACATTTTTTGTATCCATTCCTCTGTTGAAGGGTATCTGGGTTCTTTCCAGTTTCTGGCTATTATAAATAATGCTGCTATGAACATAGTGGAGCATATGTCCTTGTTATAAGGTAGAGGTTGATGTGGATGTCAGGATGTACACGTTGACAGGAGCCTGATATAGCTGTCTCCTTAGAGGTCTGCAAGAGTCTGACATACTCAGAGGCAGATGCTCACAGCTAACCATTAAACTGATCATGGGGTTCCCAATGGAGAAGATAGAGTGAAGGCTGAAGGAGTTGAAAGGATTGGAAACACCATGAGGAAAGCAACAATACCAACCAACCAGAGCCCCCAGGGTCTAAACCACCAACCTGGGAGCGCTTAGGGAGGGACCCATGGCTCCAGCTATATACACAAGGCAGCTATATATAAGTGGGAGAAGAGATCCTTGATCCCATGAAGGCTGGACGTCGTGGGGGGGGCATACTCGAGGGTGGGGAGGTGAGGTACAGGGGAGGGTGGAAGGGGGTACACCAACGTGGAGGCAGGAGGAGGGGGAAGGGATAGTGAGTTCCTGGGAGGGAGGGGGGGAAAAGGGGTAAGGAGATAACATCTGAAATGTAAAAAAAATTTTCCAATAAAAAATTTCCAATAAAAAAAAAAAAAAGAAAGGTAAGACTGAGTAACATAACTACTTTAAATATTTAAATATAATGTTGAAATAAAGGTTTGTCCTATTTTGCCTTAAATAAACATAATTTTCTGACCAAGATTCTAAGACAATCACATTGAAATGATGTATCCAAAATATTGACAATATGTCAAAGAAGCGCATAATTGAAGATTATAGATATTATATATAACATTGTATATTGTATGTAATAGATTATGCATATGATATTTAATAGAATATATATTATATAATAGAATATATATAACATTACTTTGCAAAGTCTAGGAAATAAATACATTCTTCAGCCTTCTGTATTCTGCCAGTGTAAAACATAAATATTCCTGCAGTTTTCCATTACACACAGAGAGCTGGCAAAGACAAAGCTGACTGTTCATTGATTTTCCTCTTATTGTGGTAGTGCATCTTGAGAAAATATGAATGATTGGGAACAACACATTCCATTAGGAGTTAAGTTACTGGTTGACACAGAGAAATCTGAAGGGGAGAAACTTGGACTAAAGACTTATCAAAGAAAGAGACGGGTGAACAGAACATGCGGGGTTAGTGAAGTCTTGCTACCGGAGATGGAGAAGTTGGAAATTACTAGTCCTCACTTGAGTAGTTTTTCACTTTCCAGTTTGTAAGACTTCCCACCTTTGCCTAATCATTTTGTTTTCTGCTCCTAGTTGACATTTGAGTCTATAAATCTGGCTTTTTATATATTCTAAAAGCCACAAATGTAATAATAATCTGTGAATGTCAAAATTATGCAACTCAAAAGGGGAGAATGGGAAAAATGAGAGAGCTAAGGCTCCCACACTGGAGAATGGCAGGAAGGATAGGCAAGGTGATAGAGAGCAAGGAGACATATGTCATTCCTTTTTTTTTTTTTTTTTTTTTTTTTTTTTTTTAAGACAGGGTTTCTCTGTGCAGCCCTGACTGTCCTGGAACTCACTCTGTAGACCAGGCTGGCCTCGAACTCAGAAATCTGCCTGCCTCTGCCTCCCAAGTGCTAGGATTTAAGGCATGCTTTACCACCGCCCGGCTAATATATATCATTCTGATAATGCTTTAAAGGCCATAAGGAAACAAATGATCTTATAATTATGCTTCTCCATATTTTTAAATTATATAAGTGTTTGTGTGTGTTGGTAACAATAACTATAATAGAAGTTTGAAATTTGAGGGACAGTTTGGAGAAGGGTGTTTTGGGGGGGCAGAAAGTGAGGCTGAAAGGATGGAAATGCAGTGTTTATGTATGATGCTATAAAAACTACATTAAATAGTTCTTCACTCTGGAAGATTTCAGGATTCTTCTCTTCTTCTTCTTTTTTCATTGGAAATTTTATTTACATTTCAGATGTTCTCTCCTTACCTCATTTCCCCCCTCCCTCCCAGGAACTCACTATCCCTTCCCCCCTCCTCCTGCCTCCACTTGGTGTACCTCCACCCACCCTCCCCCGTACCTCACCTCCCCACCCTTGAATATCACTCCCCACGATGTCCAGCCTTCATGGGACCAAGGATCTCTTCTCCCACTTATATATAGCTCCCTTGCATATATAGCTGGAGCCATGAGTCCCTCCCTAAGGTTTCCCAGGCTGGTGGTTTAGACCCTGGGGGCTCTGGTTGGTTGGTATTGTTGCTTTCCTCATGGTGTTTCGAATCCTTTCAACTCCTTCAGCCTTCACTCTATCTTCTCCATTGGGAACCCCATGATCAGTTTGATGGTTAGCTGTGAGCATCTGCCTCTGAGTATGTCAGACTCTTGCAGACCTCTAAGGAGACAGCTATATCAGGCTCCTGTCAGCATGTACATCCTGACATCCACATCAACCTCTACCTTTGGTGACTGCACATGGGATGGATATCCAGGTGGATTGGTCTGTAGACGGCCCCTCCTTCAGTTTCTGTCCTGCACTTTGTCTCCATATTTGCTCCCTTGAGTATTTTGTTACTCCTTCTAAGAAGGACTGAAGCCCCCCCCCCCCACTTGGTCATCATTCTTCATGAGCTTTATGTGGTCTGTGTGTTGAATCTTGGGTATTTCAAGCTTCTGGGCTAAAATCCAATGATCAGTGAGTGAATACAGTGTATGTTCTTCTGTGATTGGGTTACTTCACTCAGGATGATATTTTCTAGTTCCATCCATTTACATAAGAATTTATCAAACTCATTGTTTTTAATTGCTGAGTAATATTCCATTGTATAAATGTACCACATTTTTTGTATCCATTCCTCTGTTGAAGGGCATCTGGGTTCTTTCCAGTTTCTGGCTATTATAAATAAAGCTGCTATGAACATAGTGGAGGATATGGCCTTGTTATGTGTTAGAGCATCTTCTGGTTGTATGCCCAGGAGTGGTATAGCTGGGTCCTCAGGTAGTGATATGTCCAATTTTCTGAGGAACCGCCAGACTGTTTTCCAGGATTATTCTTCTTTCTCAAGGATCACACACTGTTCCCAAATCAACGCCTTGCACGAGGAGAAATGCTCCCTTCATGTTTTGTTTACAGCCTTTACATCTGCCTTCAACTAAAATCTTATGTAAGTGCAAGTGGTTTCCTAATAAAGTATTCTGGCACTTAAGATGCTCAGCGTTTTCATGTCGCTGAAATGAACTATTGATTTGGCAGTATTTCTTCCATCACTTTATGGTGCTTTTGAGATATGGGTGAGTTTTATATTACTTGAGAAAGTCGTGATTAAAAGCTGCCAGCTGACTGAATTAAGACAACTCTTGTCTCTGGCAAGCAGATTTCTGAAACTAAATAAAAAATGAAGAAGTCAGTGAAGAAATGAAAGGTTGAGCATTCAAAGAAGGGAGGGGGCATGGTTGTTATTTTCAGTTAAGTGTGTTTTGTGTTTGTTACATTTGTCCGCAATATTATTAGGATCTACTGAGAGATAGAGAAGGGAACCTGGGAAAGTGAAATAATTTGTTTTAGGAAACATGATGATGGTGTCACACTTAGGAACTTAGAAAGCAGTGTGATTTTATTTATAATGCCTTTTATTCACAAAGATCATCTTTGACACTTATCATCCCAGCTGGACTCTACGGTTTGGACATGGTTCAGATCTATTCCAAACATGTTTGCTTTTGAATCTCAGAAAGAGGGGCCTAGATTCATGCAGTCCTTCCTCAAGGAAAGGAAGTAGCATGTAGAGAGATGTATCACTTAAGACCTAAGCTCTTGTATACATTCTGCAGTCTCATTGCAAATTCACATGCCCATGCCCAGCACCATTTATAGGAGTGATATCAGAGTTCTAAAAAAAACTAAACAGGGACAAAAAGAAAGACAGACTTTGAAGCATTATGGGGTAATATCATTTACCTTAAAAAGGGGACACTTTGGAGGAGTGGGAGAGATGGCTCAGCAGCTAAGAGCACTGACTGTTTTTCCAGAGGTCCTGAATTCAATTCCCAGCAACCACATGGTGGCTTATAACCACCATGTAAGGGAACCATTGCCCTCTTCTGATGTGTCTGAAGACATCTGCAGTGTACTCACATACAGAAAATGATAAATCTTTAATAAAAGGAGGGGGCACTTTTCTTTCTAACTCTGTTCTTTTCATATAATTTGGCAATGATATCAATAAATCTATTTATATTAGTTATAAGTTAAAATTAAAGATAGTTTTTCATGACTTGTATTGCTAAATTCTATGTTAACTGTTTCCTAATTTCATACATACATTCTCAGAAGTGAGACATCTCTATTGTCTTATTTTTAGCTTTTAAAGATAGACTTGAGTACTATCATGGTCATATTTAGTATGTAGAATAAACTTAATAAAATCACATTTTGCATACTATTTCAGCAAAACAAAAGGGATACAACTGCTTAAAAGAAATTATTTTTGAAAGGGTTATTTTGATTTTGGGTGGTAATACAAATTTAAGTATTTGTATAAAATTGTGACTTAACAGATTTACAAGCTTTCCCGCAATGTTTTGCTCAATAATGAATATTCTCACTAAAATTATTTCAGAATAATTTAAATAGTTATAAATTGTTTTTTTTTTCTGTTCAGTTAATTTGTAACCATGTTCTTAAGGTTACATGCCATGTTCTTAAAATTATCATTGAATACTTTTTTCAAGATATAATTACTTTGTATGCCATTATTTTTACCCTATAAAATTAAACTAATATTAAGAAATTGGTCTTATCTTATTCAATTTGTATGCTTATTTTTAACAGAAGTGTTTTTATGACCAACTTCATTCAAAATTACATTATAAGATTTTTATGAATATTGTTATGCTTTATTTTTATGTATATGATTATTTTGATTTCATGTATACATGTGTTCCTGCTGTCCCCAGATTTGGTGGGTGACAGGCCTTTGTGCACAGAGATAGACACTAGAGAAGTCTGAACTTAAATTTAAATGAATTTAAACATGCAGGCTTGTCTCTTCAAAGGAAGGAGATTTTTACTGTTCTTGGCCACAGAATGCTGGGATCGGATGCTTACAACTTGGTGACCCTTTGATATCTGTAGATTCAGGCTTCACCGGAGTACCCCAGAATATCATGTTTGCTTATCCTAGACTTTTGTCCCCTAAATTTTCAGCATTTCTACTCAGTGCATAAAATGAATCCTTATAAGCGATGTCACCTATACGTTACCACAGCCTCAGTAACTCTAGTGTAATCCTAGGGCCAGGACAAATCCTGAATCCCACAGACACTATTTTTACCTCAGTTTTTCTTCAAAGGCCCTTAGCTTAAGCATTGTTTCTACGATAACAGAACCCATCTTTATGGAAGAAACCATATGTACTCTGTAAAGGATTTCATGTAAACGTGCCTTAAGTTTGTTGTACACCCAAGACTGAATTAATTGTCATCAGAAACCTTCTCCTTCCCTCAAAAATTGTTCTGTTTTTAAATATGGATAAAATAAGCCAAGAGATGTCAGACTTCAAAGTTTGGCCCAGGACTAGCTAAGTTGGACTGAACTGTATTTGATTCTTCACTCACCTGAATCATTTCCCTGTTGGTTGTGGTGCTTGCAGAGACTGCCCATACCCAGAGGCTAGAAGAAGGCATCAGATACCACTGTATCTGATGTGCTTACATATGTATCTGACTGTGCTTACATATGGTTGTGAGTCACTATGTGTGGGCTAGAAAGTAGTCGGGCCTTTTGGGAGAGCGGCCAATGTTCTTTACTGCTGAGTCGTCTCTGTCCCCCTCCTCAAAATTTAATGCATGAATGATGTTTATTCAAAACTAATTAGTTCACTTGCCTGAGTATCTAGGGAAAAGAAATTAAGGAGAAATTGATCAAAATTGCCACTTTGACTTTTCTTTGAAAGGAGAAGTTGGTATATTGATATTTAGGTGGTAACTAAAAGATTAGTTACACATCTCTTCATAACACGGTGAAAGGCAATACCACATTGACAACCTAAATCAAGCAAGGATAGACTTGTTGACATCCTGGAATCAATATAACCTGTAGTTTCACCTTACCTCAACCTCAATTTTCGAGTTTTTTTCACTTACCCACAATGTTGTTTACTAGGTTATTTTCTGAAGTCTCCAGTTATACCAATGTTACATATGTAACTGTCCATTGGGACTTTATTGTTTATCCAATTCAAATACATTCTTATCTAAAAATAAGATATACTCATTTTGGTATTTACACATAACTTATTGCTCCTTTTATTAAGAGTAAGGACATAATTATAACTCAAATATCCCTATTTTCTACTGAGTAGGAGTCAATTAATACTTCCTTTAGAAAACACATGTGTTTTCTAAGTGGATGTTGAACCACTTTATCAATCATTTCCGTCTCTATGTAATTAGATTCTACTCTTGTGAAGGCCGGGATAGAGGCCTGACCTCCAATAATTGAAGGGGACCCTGTAATGGCTCAGGTCCTCCTGTCGTTGTCCAGTGAGGCATGAGGGCCATACCCATCCTGATGTCTTTTTCCTGGAGAGGGGATACTTTTGACATCAACCCCTATGCAGTCAGGCTTGTCCCTCAGGGAACCCAAATAGATATTTTAAACTTTTATTTATATTCCCTTGCAGTGCTTAGCCTCGAAGCCTAAGCAAGAATTCAGATCGCCAGACAGAGAGGGTTCTGGGTAGCCCCTCTCTGCTTGGTCTAAGGGTGGAAGTCTCTTCTTTTAGGTTGGGTGGAGATGGGCACCAAGTCTTGGGTCTCTGTGGAAAAACACTGAAACAGCAGGCTATAAGCTATTGTAAACAGGCAGCTTCTGTGGAAATTTACCAGCCCAAGAGTCATAGGTCTTATAAATAGGCAACCTCGGTGGACAGTACCAACTTAGATAAGGACAAGTGAATCATAGGCAGAGTCATAGTGACCTGTCCCTGAACCTACACCAGCTGATACCCTGTTCTGAAAGGTATCTGTACTCCCCTGAACACCTATGCTCCGGTGCCATTCCTTTCCCCACATCCTGCCTTTTTGTGTTTATAACCCCGGTGTAAATAAGTAAATTATGATGTGATTTAAATAACTAAATAAATTTTAAAAAATTAAAAAATACCTCCAATAAATAATATATGCAATTAAACAATAAAAATATAAAATATTTTATAAAATTATAAAAGTCTCCTATCCTAACAGGATGTATATAAATGTAAATAGATAAAATAATCAATAACAAAAAAAAAAAAAAAAAATAGGTTAATCAGAGCATGCAGGCAACGCTATGAAGGACCAGCTGTCACCTAGATGCTAAAAATAGATTCACCAGAAGATCTCCACTTTGTCAATGACAACCTCTTTCTTCTTTACTTACTCTTTGTTGCATTTACTTTTGGCTGACTGCACATCTAAATCCCTTTAATGTTTGACATCTGGGAAGCTCTTTTCTTCTATGTCTTTCTCCTCCTTTCCCTCCCCATCCTTTAAATAAAAGAGTAACAGAAATTCACACTCCATCCTTCAAACTCTTGCTGTCATTCTTTATCTCTTTATATCAATGATATATCTTCCTCGCCCCCAACTGTCCCCATCATAACCTTACTACCATTCATCTTAGCATATCACAGAGTGCTCTCTACTTGAGGTCCTTATTGATATTTAACTACTCCACATTGTCTGCCCTTTCCTTCACTGCAAGTACTAATTGGATCTGTAACCCTGACTTCTCTGAATTCCTTCTCTCCATTTCACCAGCATCAAATATTAGAAAAAAATGTAAGGTGATTGTTGTTTCTGGTAATCCTATTTTTCTCTTCTGCCAATTTGCCATCAGACTATAGACTTTGTTCACTTCTGTGATAGGATTTTGTCCCCTCCAGTCCTCACAATCATTAACAATGCTCTTACACATGATGTTTATAATTTCCTACAAGGACACATTTTCAGAAAGCATGCACATTAACATTCTGTGTCTTTGAGATCCTTATCCAATTATTTCAAATACTTTAAGTTACCACCCCAATTCCTGAACATGTATAGTTACTGAAACTTAAATGATCACACATTGGTTAACACAGAAATCCCATAAAACCACACAAATGGAAAAGGCAACCTATGTAATATACCTTTAAGAATTTTTGTCATATTTTAACAATTTTGAGAATTTGCTTAGTTTGGAAAAGATGAGAACATTATTTTTAAGTTAACTGTATTGAAAACATTAACCCATTTGGTATTGGATGCAGTTCTTTAGAGAAGTTCTAAGGCAAAAATGAAATACCTGTGATGTTTCTGCTTCCTTTACTATGGTAGTTAGTCATGCTGGTAACCCAAGGGTCCTTGTGATCTTGTGAAATATGATCCTGAGTGTGGCTGATCAGCAGCCACTTGTGAACTGAAGCAGGGTACTTCAGGACACTTCTGTCAAGTCTCCTGTTAAACTTTTACAAAGAGTAAAGTTAGAAATGATTTATACAATGAAAGCCCTGATATTTTGAAAGAACAGGCACCTATATTTAATGTTAGTCCTTTTAGCCTGTTACTGATTATCAAGAGGTCTCACTCTTTTGGACGTGTTTTAGTCTTTCAATCACTCACCCTATTGTTAAGGTTACATCTATGCCCTGTAAACATTAATTTCTTTAAAAAATTGAATTTAATTCACATAAGTTTTCAATCCTGTTTTATATAATTGAAAATATTTTCTTCTCCTTCTATCCCTTTCTTTGTAAAATTTTCTCTTCTATTTATTCCTCTTCTGTTATTTCTTCCTGTCTGTTTTTACCCTTTCTTCCATGTGTTTCCTTACTATACACAGGCTTTTTCCTTATATTTATCAATGTTCATATGTCTGTTCTCAAATTATTTCATTTCTTTTAGAAGTATCTAACAATTCATGGGCATTCGATTTATCTAGAAAACAATCTCTTCATAATTATACCCCATAATTTTAATTAAGTTTCCTCAATTAAAATCGTCTTTTCCTCTTATATGTGTTTATTTATTGTGTGTGCTGTGCATTTATGAGCAGGTACCATAGTGTCTGTGCTATCAGTGACCTTGCACATGGTGGAGTAGGTTTCTTCCTCCAAAAAGTGAACATCTTCTGCTTAGTAACGAGTGCTGATAGTCACTGTGCCCTATCTCCAGACATGTTTTCTCAATGTTTACCTCTTAACATATTTATTTTTATTTACAAGATAGACTTGTTTCCCAAAGGTATATAAGCATTTAGTGCTATGAGATCTCTTCCAAATTTTTCATTAGGTCTCTCATGAATATCCTTTTGGTCATAGTTCCTCTCTCATTTCTGTCATTTTGGTTCATTCTGTATGTCCATAAAAATATCCATTCTCTGTTATCAGTATATAAAACATAACAAGCTTACTTCCTCTGATTTGAGGCTATATGATCTCTAGTATATAATTAAAATAATTAGCAGTTTGATTGCACTGTGTTGTCTTTGTGTCTTTAGTATCTTTTAACTTTCTAGGATCACCCAAGACTGACCATTGCTGGTGTCTGAACCGGTATCATTCTGTAGATTGTTCATGTTTTCTCCAGTAACTTATGTTAGCACTTTTAGGCTAGAGAATTCAACAATCTATCCTGGTATCAGAGATCTGTCTGGAGATGTTTTTGTATTGATTTTTTTTTTTTTTTTGGTTAGAACTACTGTACATTTGTTATTTTCCCATATTTATAACCAAATATTTTAAGCTCTGTTTTTTGAGATTTCTAGTTTCTATTCTCATATGGCAAATGCCCATATGTTTATGGATAAGTCACCATGTCTTTCATGTTGTAACTATCCTATATTACTGATCTGTCAGAACCCATGTTATTAAACACAATGACCTTACAACATTTATTTGTTGCTTTCTCAGAATGATTTTCTCCTTTGGGGTTATTGCTGTACATTTTATGTGGGAAAGTAGTATGACCCTACAGCTCTTTCCTTCTAAAATTGATTTTCCTTTACAACTTTCTGCAATGTTCTTTGGCTCCAGTTTATGCTGTCTGTAATAGCAGGGTAGAAAGAGTGTTATGATAACTCTGGATCGTGGTTCCAAGTGTGACCTTTATACTTGGAACACTGTCACTTAAATAAAATCATATGAAATTCATATAGTTAATAAAGCCAGACACTTGACTCACTTGTTCAAATAACTCTTTGAGTGTTTCAATGTCACTTTTTAGTTTTGTGTGTGTGTGTGTGATATAGGGTATCATATAGGTTAGGCATGTCTTTACAGATAAGATGACAACTTTGTGAAGGTAGCTCTTTCCTTCCAATTTATGTGGGTACTAGAAATCAAACTCATGTGTCAGCTTTGCATCAAAATGGTATTTACCTCCTGAAACATCTCTGTAGCCCATCAAATGCCTAACATTAACAAATGTCTATTTTACAGATGTCTATTTAACACCTAACAGAATGTCTATAAAGCACATGTCCTAAGAAGCATTTGTGGCTATACACTAGTTGTTTATATATCCTTCATTTATGGGTGCTGGTACTAATCATTTCTGTATTCTTTTCAAACCCATTTTCAGTTTCCTCTCTTTAGTGGCAGTTTTATAGAAATGTGTTTCAAGTGAGAAAGTAGTTCTATCAGAAGGTAAAAGAGAGAAGCAGGGTGCTCCACCCGCTAAGACACACCTACATCCATCTCTGGCTCTATCTTCCTCCATAGTTCTATTTGATTTCACTGATTGTCTCTTCTAGCATTGAGCTTCTCAAGCACAACTGGTTTCTGATGTCACTTAATCTCTTCTCCATTCTCTGGTGTTTTACTTTTGTTTATCATGAAGAAATAATTTGATGAATGTCTTGGTCAATGTTCTATTGCTGTGGAGAGACACCATGACCATGGTAGCCCTTATAAAGGAAAGAATTTAATTGGAGCTTGCTTATAGTTTCAGAGGTTTCTTTTCTTTTATCAAATTTTACTAAGTTAGATTACATCCCTCTAACAACCCACTCCCACATTCCTTCCTCCACCCCCTCTTCCTCTCTTCTAAGCGGGTGAGGAAGCACTGGGTATCCAGCTATCCAGCATATCAAGTCTGCAAGGCTAGGTGCATCCTTTCCCACAGAACCAGGCAAGGCAGCACAGCTGGAAAATCATATCCCACTTACAGGTATCAGCATTTGGCATAGCCCCTGCCTAAGATTTTGAAACTCACATGAAGACCAAGCTGCACATCTGCTACTTATGTGCAGGGAGGCCTAAGTCCAGCCTGTGTGTGTTCTTTGGTGGCTCAGTCTCTGAGGGCCCCACGGTCCCAAGTTAGTTAACTTGGTTTTCTTGTGGAGTTCCTATCCCTTTCAGGGCCCCAAATCCTCCCTCCTATTTGTCCATGATTCCCCAAGCTCCATACATTGTTTGGTGTGGGTGTCTGCATCTGTCTGAGTCAGCTGCTTGCTGGAGCCTCTCAGACGGCAACATACTCCTGTCTGCAATATTAAAGAATATCTTTAATAATGTCAGGGATTGCTGCTTACCATGGGTGGGTCGCAGGTAAGACAGTAACTGGTTGGCCTTTCCCTCAGTCTCTGCTCCATCTTTGTCCCTGAATTTCTTGTAGATAAATTTTGGGTGGAAAGTTTTGTGAGTGGTTTGGTGTCCTTGTTGCTCCACTGGATCTCTTGCCTGCTACAGGAGGTAGCCTCTTCAAGTTCCATATCCACAATGCTGTAAATCACAAATAAGGTCACCCTCATTGATTCTTGGGAGCCTTTCCTATCCAGTTCCCTGTCTCTTCCTGTAGATAACCCCTATGTTCATCTCCTTGCAATTGCAGATTCCACTCATTCTCATGATCATCTGTCCATCTGGCCATCGTTTTGTCCTTCTCCACACCTGATGCTGAACTGTTACTAGGTTTCCCTCTCCATTCCTTCTCCCACCCAGTTCTCTCCCTCTTCCTGCCTCTTATGACTGTTTTATTCCCCCCTTCTAAGTGACATTCAAGCATCCTCTCTTATTCTTTCCTTGTTCTTTAGCTTCTTTGTGTCGTGGAGTGAAGCATGGGAATCCTGCATTTTATGGCTGATGTCTACTTATAAGTGAATAAATACCATGCATGTCCTTTTGCAACTAGGTTACATCACTCAGGATGATATTCTTACTTTCTGTCAATTTGTCTGCAAAACTCATGATGTCTTTGTTTTTGATAGCTCAACAGTATTCCATTATGTAAATGTACCACATTTTCTTTATCCTTTCTTCGGTTGAGGGACATCTAGGTTATTTCCAGTTTCTGGCTATTACAAATAAAACTGCTATGAATATAGTTGAGCAAGTGTCTTTGTGAGATACTTAAGCATCTTTTAGGAATATGCCAGGAGTAGAATAGCTATGTCTTGATGTGGCTAACTTCTTGAGTCTTATAATTTTTTTTTTTTTTTTTTTTTTTTTTTTTTTTTTTTTTTTTGGTTTTCGAGACAGGGTTTCTCTGTGTAGTCCGGGCTGTCTGGAACTCGCTCGGTAGACCAGGCTGGCTCGAACTCAGAAATCCACCTGCCTCTGCCTCCAATGCTGGGATTAAGGCGTGCGCCACCACTCGCCGGCAATAATTTTTGATATTAGCTTTCTGTCGGATGTAGGGTTCAAAAACATTCTTTCCCAATCTATGACTGTGCCATATCTCCTATTGACAGTGTCGTTTGCCTTACAGAAACTTTCCAGTTTTATGATGTCCCATTTATTAATTGTTGATATTAGAGCCTGAGCCATTGGTGTTCTGTTTAGGAAATTGTCTCTTGTATCAATGCATTCAAGGCTATTTATCAGTTTCTCTTCCATGAGCTATACTGTATCTGCTTTTATGTTGAGGTCTTTGATCCACTTAGACTTGAGTTGTGAGCAGGGTGGTTGTTCCCACCCAAAGCTTCCCCAGGTTTGGGGGCCACTATATCCAGGCCTGAGCTGCTGCTTTGGCCTGCGGGTCAGGGTCTAGCAAGAGAGAGAGTAGGAATGGAAGGGCAAGAGACTTGAAGAATGGAGACAAGACAGAGAGTCTGTTCAAGACTTGTTCCTCCTTCCCTTTATTTCTCTTGAAAGGAAATAATGGATATATATATATATATATATATATATATATATTATATATGTGCATAAGCAGGGGGACACAGCTGAAGACACTTTACCACGTGCACCTTGCAGCTAGGGGCACCAAACAACAAAACAAGATATGGGAGAAAAACATGATGTTTATCAGAGTGTGCTCAGCTGTTGTAGGCTGTTGAAAACAAGTCTCTTGAGATGGCTGCAAAGATGATAGCCGCTTTCTGCCAGAAGTTGGCTCCCAACAGGTGGTAAATATGGATCTATTTGCATTCTTCTACATATAGACATCCAGTTAGACCAGCGACCATTTGTTGAAGATGCTTTCTTTTTTGCCATTGTATGTATTTTGGTTCTTTATAAAAAATCAAGTAGCCATAGGCATGTGAGTTTATTTCCTGGCCTTCAATTTGATTCCATTTATCATTGATATTCCAGATTTCCTGAATGTTTTATGTCAGAAATTTCTTAGATTTAACATTTTTTGACTGATATATCATTTCTTCTATTTTATCTTCTATACTTGAGATTTTCTCTTTCATCTCCTGTATTGTATTGGTGATGCATTTGTTGTTCCTGTTTTCTTCCCAAGGCTTTCCATCTTCAGGATTCCCTCAGTTTGAGACTTTCTTTATTGTTTTTTTTCTACTTTCAAGACTTACACAATCTTATTTATTTCTTTCATCTATTTGGTAGTATTTTCCTTCATTTCATTAAGTGATTTATTCTTTTCCTCTTCAAAGGCCTCTATCATCTTTATAAGATTGAGTTTGAGATAATTTGTGCTTTGGTTGTGTTAGAATATCCAGAGCTTGCTGTAGAATGGTAGCTGTTCTCTGAAGGGGTCTATTTTCCTGGCTTTTATTGATTGTATTTTTCCAGGGCTTTTAGCCATCTGTATGGTTTTGATCCCAGGATATTCCTTTTGTAGTAGGTACTGGTATGGCAAGCTTCTGATGGGTACCCTTGAGCTGTATGATTCTTGATCTTCAGGCCTATATGCTTCAGGATCTGCAAGTCTGTGTGGTTCAGGTTCAGCAGTTATGATGAAGGAGGGCAGAGAGGTGGTGATAGAATGGAGGTTTACCTGGTCTGTCAAGATGTTCAGTAAAGCTTGGATTGTATGAGAGTACTCAGTGAGCAGGGAAGATGTGTGGGAAAGGAAAGCATATTTGTATGGTTCAAGCTCAACAGGTGCAATGAAGGTGGGAGGATAGGTAGGAGGGAAATGGAGATCCCTCTGTGAGAACAGACTGCCCAGGGCCTCTTGGCTTGCCCCCAGAAGACTCAGTGAGAAGATGGATGGGGGAAGGGAAGCTTACCTGTATGGTTCAGGATCGGTAGGTCTGAAGAAGGTAGGCAGAGATGTAGGGCAAGAATTGAGGTTCAGAGGGATAGTCAACCTTATCTATTTTCATAATGGCAGGAAGCAGGAAGAACACTGCAGACATCTTTTTGGAGAAGTAGCTGAGTGTTCTACATTTGGATCTATGGTCAGCAAGAAGACAGAGAGCCACTGCACCTGAGCTGGCTTTGGAAATTCCAAAGCCCAATCCAGTGACACACTTCCTTCAACAAGGCTACACCTACTCCAACAAGTCCATACTTCACAGTCCCTCTCAAGTAGCTCTATTTCCTGAAAACTAAACATTCAAATGTTCAAATTCATATGAGTTTATATTTGCCATTCCTATTCAAACCACTACAGCAATTTAGTTTGTTAACGACTGGATTCCATATGCTACAGAAGTTGTGAGTGATTCCTAACATGAAGTTTTAGGATTTCTTTCAAATACTTCAATTATGACTCATAGATGTTGTATTATCACCAACATTTCATTACCATATATTAACTTGGTTCCCTATAGACTGTTAAAAACCATCTACATCATCTAGTCATTTGTGAAAGATGATGCCTAGCACAATATTTTGTTTCTCAAAATTAATGACATAAATGATTGCAAGAGTAATTCACATTCCTTAGATTATCAAATAAATTCAATAAAAATAATGTTTTAAAAACATGTGAAAAAAACAAAATCAATTTTATTAAAAAGCCTTCAATTTAGAAAAATAAAAGTGTAAAACTAAGAGAGTGTAACTATATTACTTAAAAACAGCGGAAGTGGTGAAGCTCTCTTTTGTGGTTTGGTTGTTTCCCACATGTATTTGAACTCTTTATTCCAAATATGTAGTGTTGATTTTAAAATGTATGGAGGAGTTGAGTTAGGACATAGACTCTAACTGGAGAAAATAGACCACTGGGCATAGGCCTTGGTACTTACCTTCTTACAACTACCCAATACCAATCAGAATTCAAGACAAATGTAAGTAAATGTTTACCACGTTCCTCAAATGCTATAAATTCTGTATTTGATGCCAGAAATTATGACTGTTATTTTGCATTCTGATAGAACATAGCTTCAGTCCTAGGAAGAAATCTGGTGGAAGCTGGATGCAAAGATAGAAAAAGTCAGTCCAATGTTGACAAACAATAACTGTATGTACGAAGCCAAGTTTATCTTCCTTAGGTCCTTGTCATATTATAAATTCATTTTTGTTCTACAGTGAATATTTGTTGACTAATATTTGATTGGGTTTTTTTTTGTTTGTTTGTTTTGTTTTGTTTTTGTTTTTTGGTTTTTTTTTTGTTTTTTCGAGTCAGGGTTTCTCTGTGTAGCCCGGGCTGTCCTGGAACTCACTCTGTAGACCAGGCTGGCCTCGAACTCAGAAATCCACCTGCCTCTGCCTCCCAAGTGCTGGGATTAAAGGTGTGCTCCACCACCGCCCAGCATATTAGATTGTTTTAACAAAAGTAGCAGAGCTGAAAAAATATCAAATTATTGTTATCTATCATCTATCTCATCTTTGTTTATAAGAAGCTTAAATTAACCCATGATAGAAAATATATTCTTTCTTGTGTTTAATAAAATGAAATTGAATGTTATACATTGGGCATGCCTCTGTTTTTTACTTCCTAAAGTTTTTTTTTTTTTTTTTTTTTAACAGCTCTGAAAGCTGTGGGTCTTCATATTATAGTTATTAATTTGTAGTTTAATTTTCACTAATGGATCTCAGGTAGATAAAACACAAAATGAAGTTCCTCATTTCACTGCTATGTAAAAGCTCTCTGAATACTGAGCTATGGTTTTATTTACTAGA
This sequence comes from Mastomys natalensis, assembly GCA_021653895.1. Classification (NCBI taxonomy): domain Eukaryota; kingdom Metazoa; phylum Chordata; class Mammalia; order Rodentia; family Muridae; genus Mastomys; species Mastomys natalensis. Next base: position 375,822 of record JAJTUV010001406.1, on the reverse strand, counting down.
TTAGCTGGAAATGTTTTTTATTCTTAGGGTATTTTCAACTCAGTTTATGTTATTGAATATTTCTATTTATTGTGATGTTTTAAGAGGTACTTTCTCTGAACCTCAGTTCTATTTAATTTCTTTCTCAATATTCTTCAACTATCCTACTGCTTTTAATTTGTTTGGCTGACAACCCATTAACCTGATTTACCTGAAATTTTAGCACAGGCTTCATTTAAATTTTGTCAGTGGCCTTGTGCTTTAAGTTTATTTTTGTTGCTATAACAAAATACTTGAGAATGAATAATATATACTGAGCAGAATTGTTTGGCTTGTTCTAGGAGCTAAGTAGTCCAATTTTGAGGATGTATAGATATTTATGTTCTTTCTTCTATGATGTGATATGATGGAGATATCATATTGTTTGGGCTGGAGAAGTGATAAAGGAATATATGAAAAGGATGAAAGACTTCATCCCTTATTTTTTTAAAAAAAAAAAGAAAATTCATATTACTATTATTTATTTTTTGTAGAAAACGTCTATGTATTTGCCAGAGCTGGAGCCTTGGTCCTCTGAACAGGTAATCTGGTGTGGCTTTTCACATGATGGTCATTGAATTCCTTATTAGGAAACTTGGTGAATGCAGTCTCTTTCTAGAGGTAAGGGTCATCTTTGAGATATAGTGGCTGTGGAAAAGTTTCCCAGGATGGCAGTAGAACCCCTAACTAATGTGTATCAGACCTCAATACCAGTCATTATCAGTACTTTCTTGGGCACATGAGCAGAGATGATACCACATGCACAGAGACCAGCAGTCTGTCACCTTGCATGGAACAGTGTGGGGATTAGCACTCTTGTTCCCCAAGGAACCTCTCTTCACAGGGATGATGAAAAGCTTGGCCAAGATTATGGTTCCTCAGAGAGCATTGGTTAATTCCTTGGAGCACATGACACCAAGACCAACATGATCATTGTAATCCCCAGTGACAAAAGCATTGAACCTGGAGTCTGCTTCTGCACTGGCAGGATCTTTAGAACAGAACCTCATTCTTTAGGAATGGGCTGTGGGTGGAAAAGTCTGTGTTATTTGGATTTTCTTAATTGAAAGAGAAAACAGGTAGATTTCCTCCAGGGACTTGAACTTCATGCTCATGAACAAGTGGCCCAGCTTAGTGACAGGGATCCACTTTGTCTTCAGCTTTACCTCCAAGAGCCCCAGCCTCCACCACAATCACAGCCCCTAAAACTGCATCCTAATCCTCCTTGGAATTCACAGCTGTTTCCTAATCTTGTGTTCTCAGGTTCTCAGGGCCTTTGCACTGCACTAGTCACCCTCTAATTTCTATTTTCCAGGAGGAGGAGGAGGAGGAGAAGGAGGAGGAGGAGGAGGAGGGAGGAGAAAGAGAAGAAGAGGAAGAAGTAGTAGTAGCCTATCCTTTAACTTCTTCTGTATTGTATTACAATAATGTACAATAATGAGACCATAGACCATTAACCCTAAACACATCTCAAAACTCAAAGACTCCAATGTTCCATGTTAAAAAACAAGACTTCAACATGTACTTTGACACTTTAAAACTAATACCCTAGCTAATTATCTAAGTGACTGTGTTTCATCTAAGCAGTTAAAACACCAGTTGAGAATCAGATGGTATCCCGATACCTGATCTACAAAATAGGTAAGACACAATTCTGTCTCACAAATAAACTGTCTTTATAGTTTTCAACCAAAGAAGGAATAGAAACCTTAATGACATAGATAGTTATAAACATGAAAATTTAAATGCAATGGTGTCAGTAATGATTATATATGGAGTTCTCAACAATGATCTGAAGATTATTTCACCTATAAAATGATAGACTTAACTATGACAAAATTGCTGGACTAGTTTGTTCAAGTTACTGTGAGTATATTCAAGACCTGGGAGTATAGAAAGCATTAGAAACTTATAAAAAAGCATTGTAATGAAACTACAGACTACAATAGGCAATATTCATTCATAAACTTCAATTTGCTCATTTTTTAGTCATGTTACAGTCACACTAAGACAGAGAGAGAGAACTGCTCTGTTCTGTGAAGTCTCAGTGTCTTAATACTTCCATTCTGTTGTTATACTATTTTCTAGGGTGTGGTCACAATCATCTGCATGACTGAAGATGAGTTGCTTCACGTCTTCATACAAGCTAAGTGGAAAGCGTAAAAATAGTGTTCAATGCAGTAAGAACTGTGTATGTGCTGCACATAGTAATATAATTACAGCAGGATCTGCAGTAACTTGTGCTCAGCACCAATAGTTAGGACATGGTTACCTGGGCAACTATCAACTTTGAAGAAGGCTGGGAAACAGATTCCACCTTGCCAGCTAGAATTTTCAGTGGAAAGTGGATATAAGAGAGGTCTCAGTCTCTCAATGAGTCAAGTATGAATTCGTTTTCTGTTACTTTTTTTTTGAGTAGTTGAATGCAGTGAATACAGAAGGTGAAATGTATGAAAAGATGGGATTCTTTGATAACACAGTTATGGGAAGCTGAACAAATTTAAGATGAATAGGGATGGTCTCAATTTATTCAGTTAGAAGAATCTTGTGTGACTTTTGAAATAGGATATCCATAGTAAAAATTTAATATTGAAGTAAATCTTTGAATAAAAGGAAGACATTGACTAGGCTTTAAGTATTTTAAGGTATTTTTTGCAGTGATTCCTACATTCAAATGTACCTATAAAAAGAATCTATTGTCAATAAAAAGAAAAAAAATATTTTCATGTATAAGATTATAAAATCCAGGTATTATGATTTCTTAAAGAAAAAGAATTAGGTTTTTGTAAAGATACCCATCTTTACTCTGGAATTTGTCCAAGAGAAATTTCTAGGAAATTATATTGTGTGTAGTCAGTAACCACTCTGTCACCACTCTGTCTGAGAATCTATATTGGCTATCATTTTTTGTTGTTGTTATCCCTGGGAATATTTCATTCCTCAATAATTGTTTCCACCTTTAACTGTATGATTTTTTTATCCTGATTTATACCCCAAATTAACAGCTAATTTTAGTTTTTATTGACTCAGTCTTAATCTATTTTTATTTATTTATTTTGTTAAACACTACTTATTATTTTATGTACATTAGTGTTTTGATTTCATGTATGTGTGAGTAGTTCAGATTCCCTGTAACTTGAGAACAGACATATGGGCTGTCTGGGAATTGAACCAATGTCCTCTGGAAGAGCAGTCAGAGTTCTTTTCCACTGAGCCATCTCTTCAGTCCCATCTATCTTTATAATGGATAAAACTCAATTAGTTAATAAATTCATTTAGTGTTTACAGGCTTTAGTGATTCTCTAAAGAGCAGCAGAAATGTTTTAGAATTAAAAAACAATGTCTGCCATTCCTTGTAGTGTTTTGTGCATTTTGCTTTGTATTACTTCCAGTTGCACTGACTTGATAATGATAATTTCATTTAGAAGAAATTAATTACAAGTAAGTAAAGGGCCGATATATGATTAGCTTTTATGTACTTCCTATTCCAGATTTATACAGTCATTGAAAATTCACCCTTGCCTTATTTTCCAAGAGTCATATGTAGAAACTAAAATGATTCCTTGAATATCTCTCATGGAGCTAATGGATGAAATTGTTGATGAGGTATGAAATTTAAACTATTTTCTTCTATACCGAAGTATTGCTACTAAATCATAGAAATACTCAAGCCTTCCATGTTCTTTGTTGTATCCCCTTGCAATTTCTACATTGAAAGCCTAATACCATGTCCTAAAATAACTTAAGAAAGATTTTCGTTTGAGTTTCACTTCCGATAGGTATAGAGTTCTTCATGGTGCTAAAGGCATCAAATAGGAAGAGAAGTTAGGATAGCAGGAAGGATATGACTGATCGTGTTTTCATTTGCAGGTAGGAAACAGAGTACACATGGCTTTTATCAAGCTATCTAGAACCAAAGTCCATCTGCTGACCAGCAGGTGAACAGGTTATATTCAGCACTAATTCAGTCTTATAAAGAATTAAGGTATATACTACAACATGGAAGGGTAACTTACAAATACAGGTAAGAGCGCCAAATTACACATTTGAAACTCTTCATATAGTAATTTAATGTACATTCAGCATAATAAGGGTAGAAAATTTGTGTCTTTTAGAAAGAATAGTCAATATCCGATAAAAATAAATAAAAGCTATCAATGAATTATTTCATTTTCCTTTTTATTGATTTTTTTGCATCACAATTGCTACACCCTCCCAATGCCCCATCACAGAGTTCCCCTTAGCCCCCTTCCCCTTCTCCTTTGAGAGGGTGGCCCCCTCTGGGTATCCCCCCACCTCCTGGGCACATCAAGTATCTGCCACATTAGGTGCATCCTCTTCCACTGAGACCAGACAAGGCAGCCCTGTTGGAGAACAAATCCCAAAGATGGGCAACAGCTTTAGGGACAATGTTTGCTACAGTTGCTGGGGGACCCACATGATCCTCCACCTGCTACATATGTGCCAGGTGCCTCAGATCAGCCTGGGAATGCTCTTTAGTTGGTGGCTCACTCTCTGAGTGCCCCAAGCTTCCAGTATAGTTGACACTATTGGTCTTCCTGTGGGGTTCCTATCTGCTTCAGGGCCTTCAATCCTTACCCTGATTTTTTTCATAAGAGTCTCAACCTCTGTTCAATGCTTGACTGTGGGTATCTGCATCTCTTTCAGTCAGCTGCTGGGTGAAGTTTCTTAGAGGACAATTATGCTAGACTTTGGTCTACAAACATAACAGAGTATCAATTTTATTTCTTTAGGTAATATTTACCTTTAATTTTTAATTTTTTTATAAACTTAATATAAAAGGAATTTGAAAATAATAAAAACGTCACACAGCAAAATTAACCAGGCTCAAAGTCTATGGAGCCTAGTGAACTTTTACAGTAAGAATAGGCATTCAGGAAGGAAAATGAAGCATCACATTGAAATTTACACTTCAAGTACTGAATATATCTTACGTACTTATCCACCACCTAGACCAAAAACTCCAAAACTGGAAAAACAGTTAGCTTTCTATCCTTTTTCATAGCTTATCTTTATTACCTGCATCCAGTACTGCTTATCATTTCCTTATTGTTAAATGATCTTGTTAGTTTTTTTGATGTAAATTCTATAAAGGTCCAAAGACAGCTAAAACATGGCACAGGCATCTAAAAATAGACATACAATTTCAAGACACTATGAAGACAGATACAATTGTATCATTTGTTGCAGAGAATTGGAAAATATGCTTGGGGGATAAAGGAAGACTTGTTAGAAATGATCCCTTGGTTTTGGTTCAGGTTTTGCAGCATTGATATTGATAAGTTGGCTTAACGTGGCAGGGACAAACAAAGGTCCTTCAATGGGTCTTAACATGAAGTTAATGACAGGACCTGAGGAAACATAGAAAGCCAAATGGTTACACCTGGGTAGAGCTTTGTTTAGATCCAGAAATATTATCCTAAGTTTTCCCTCCTATGTCAAGAAAATGGTTTAGGACAATTCAATGAAATCTTTCTTCAGAGTTATATTTTTACTTACACCACTAATAAGAGAAAAATAAAGCAGGATTCAGGAATACATTTCATTAGTTTTTTAACATTATCATTTTTATTGTGGTTTGCTTAATAATTTGGCTATTATTAAGGAAAGAATAGTATAAATTTTCAGTTATATACTCAATTAAAAATGTTTATATGATATTAAATGGGTAGTACGGTCATAGTATGATGTAGTACAGCAGCCAAAATATGCTATTTTGTAATATTTTAGCTGAAACATTTGGATGATTTTAAAATTGAATGCTGTTAGATAAACATAAAATTAAAATCTATGTTATAGTCAACATGTTCACACATGCAAATATATATATACATATATTTCTGAAATTGATAGTGTACTAAATAAATTGGTCAGGGAAGTCAAACTTTCCCTTACCAGCTACACTTTACAGGATATCTTTATACATTTCTTTCATAGCCGGGCGGTGGTGGCGCACGCCTTTAATCCAGCACTTGGAGGCAGAGGCAGGCAGATTTCTGAGTTCAAGGCCAGCCTGGTCTACAGAGTGAGTTCCAGGACAGCCGGGCTACACAGAGAAACCCTATCTCAAAAAAAAAAAAAAAAAAAAAAAAGAAAAAACTACATTTCTTTCATGATAACATATGGATACATGTATGTACATGACTGCTTATATTGAGTTACCTATAATACAAAATAACAAAAATAGAAAACTTTTGCACATGCATTACATGCTAATTAGTTTAAATATTGATAAGTACAGTGAATATTTTTGAATGATTTATCTTCAGAATTCCTTGTTCCTGATACTTCTTAAATACAGTAAAGCTATAACTTTCATATTGCAATAGAATGCTTTCCTTTAAAGCATTTACTAGTTTCATTAGTCAGTGGTGAGGTGGAAAAATGGAATAGTTCAGGTATTAACCTTGTGTAGAACAATTTAGGCCCGTGTATAGCTCCCAGGAAAGCAGATACCCTTGCTCTATGACCAGCCCTATTTAATATATTCTAAGCCATTATCCTCAGCAAAGAAATGTGAGGGCATCCAAGGAACAAAGACATTCAATTCTCAGTGATCTGTCTAGCAAGAAGGTTCTCAAGTGAAGAAAGAAAAGTATGTGCCCAAATTGCTAACATCGCCAGAAAATGTCACTTTTAATTGGATAGGAATTATGCAGTCAGGTGTGACAAGAAGGAGCTGGTTATCATGAGGTAATAATGTGACAGAAATGCAGCCTCCTGCTCCTAATCCCTCCAGAGTGTTATCTTGTGATTACCAAACACCCTACTTAGATATGCCTTATTAGCTTCCGCTTTGGATATCTTCATTCTTAGGAAAACCATACTTCTGTGTGCTAGAATGTGATGGTGTTAGCAGTTTCAAAGTGAGCAGCTGCTTCAGCTAAGCTAGTAGTTCACAAAAATTAATCTACCCTTCACATTCATCTGTGGACCAATCAAAATGTTTCTCTAATCCAAGAAGTTTTTTAAAGCTGTTTAAATCACTCTGGCACAGGTGCCTTGGGTTGCTTAAAGGAAAAGTAACAGCAAAATTTCATCTGAAGATTGTTAAGTGTTCTTGCCTGGGACTGGCTGTTATCACCTAGCAACTAGAGAGCACACTAAGTGAATCTAACAAGGAGCATCTCACTTGTCCTCTCACCACATACAAATCAAGTAATTAGAAAGGAGTAAATAAGCTTGCTGAGGCCAAAAAGGAAGATAACGGTATGACAAGGGAATTTTAAGAAGACCTCGAATGGCTTGAGATAAGAGCATACGGGGACTACTGTCATTAAGAGGATGATGAGATGGATAGCATTCACAAAAATGGGAGAACTTTGAGGTTAGACTCTATGATCCACACATGCATTTACAGAAAGTGAAAAAAACATTACTTAGGCAAGAAACTGATTAATAATCAACCCTCAAGGCATTATTATTATTTTTGGCAGGGAACAGAGAATTGAACATGAAGTTTGACTCTACATATTTATTGTTATAACTTTCTGGAAGGTGTCAGTATGAAGACACATTTTACAGCTAATGGGAATGTTCATGTTTAAGGTAAGGAGCAAAAAATTAATTCTGTGAAGGATAATAATTGCCTAGGCTTCTCAGACCTCGTCCTTTAACATAATTCTAAATAGAAAACATTTAGAGTTCATCTCTAAAAATAAAGATTCGGACTTCCATGCTTCCAGCCAGAAGTGTATAATGAATAACAGACTTGCACACTAAATTCTAAATTCTTTGAGCTGGAAACAAATATGTGAGGAAATAAGTAGAATTACTTAAACAGTAAGCAGTGCAGGTATGCTTGTTTGGCGGAAGCCACTGAATCCAGAACTATCCTGGTAATATCTAAATAAGTTTATATAAACTGAGAGTTGAACGTTAAGCTGGTATCTGAGTGAGAGAAAAAACAGAGAGTAGACAACAAAGGTTTGTGTGTGCATGTTATGTGGTTCCTTACCAGATGTGCAGGCTCATGCTCAGATGAGCCTCTGAGTGTAAGGCTTTAGCAGAAGTCACTTGTATATGTGTTGGGAGACAGCAGAAAGGTTAGTGAACAATCAGAATGAGAAGCTTGTTTGAAATTTTTAGGCATCCATCCAAAAAACTGGCATTTAGCAGACGGACCAAGAAGATCCTCCAGTACTTGATTCAAAACATACCTGGCACAATAGAAGACACCACCCCTAATCTAGCTGTCTCCACAAATAACACTGAGTATCCTTTTAAATCCTAGGCTACGATCCCTAATTTTGGCACTACATAAACTAGCAAATTACTTGATATTTTTAAGTAAAAGGAGGAAAATTTAATGAAATATAATATCATGATGTCTAACACTTTTTAAATCATCAAATACAGATTTCTAAAACATATGTTTAAAAACATATGAGGAAAATAAGTCAGAATTAAATGAATACAAAGGAAAGTTTAATGCAACAATTTCTATTTTTTAGTGAGAAAATGAGAAGAAAACTTTGATTGCTTATCAACATAGGTCACACATAGATTGTAATTACACACTTCTTCCTGTTCCACCTTAACATATATTTTTAGACATTAACAATGATATGTGTAAATATGTTTGATGATAATTGATTTCTATATTTATTCTGTCATTTATTTTTAACTTACCTTAGAAATCTAATTTTATTCTTATTTTGTTTCTAATTGTGTGTGTGTGAAAATGAGTGTGCAAGTACATGCATCCACCCAATTCGAGACCAGAACAGGAAGTTAAATATCTCATTATTCTTTTCCTCTCTGTGTAATTGCCACATGCCACAAAACAAGGGTGTTTTGCAAGAACCAAAACTAACTAGTTTTGGATTGGCTGGGTGCTCCTTTAATACTTATTCTTCACCTGGTTATATACATCTCCACACCTATTATTCATCCAAATGCCCAGTCTTTGTGTTTTGTTGTTTGGTTATTTTGTTTTAGTTATTGTTGCTGCTTTTGTTTATCAGTGTTGATAATTTGAATTCCGGTACTCACTCATGTTCACACAGGAAAGTTACTATCGACAAAGTCACCTTTCCAACTCTACTTCTATAAAAAGAAATCATTAGAACCAAAATGGCATGGGGAACACACATGCACATGTGTGCTCTCTGTCTGTCTGTCTCTGTTACACACACACTCACACATACATACAGACACTCACACACACACACATCAAAACCCATACAAACCGAAACTTAAAGAAATAATTTAAAACACCATTGATTTCATTTTGTGTTGTCCATCTGCTGCTGGGCATGGAGCCTGCTCTTAAGTGTTGTTTATACACCAAGTAAGAATCTGTGAATGGTGAACACTATTTTTCTCTTTATGAGCAGATGCCAGTTAAGGATAGATTCTTAGCTAGGGGTAGGACCTTATGTGTCCACTTCCCCTCTCAGGGCTGTGACCCCACTTAACTTGGACTTGGGAAGGTCCTATGCGTGCTGCCACAGTTTCTGTGTGTCCATATGTTCTTCACTTCTGCTGTGTCTGGAGGACACTATGTCTTGGTGTCATCCTTTCCTTCTGGCTCTTAATTTTTTTTAAAATTGGATATATTTTTTATTACATTTCAAATGTTATCCCCTTCCCAGTTTCCCATCAGCACAACCTCTATCTCATCCCCTTCCCCCTGCTTCTATGAGGGTGTTCCCCCAACCACCTACCCACTCCCACCTACCCACCCTGGCATTTCTCACGACTGGGACATTGAGCCTTCACAGGAACAAGGGCCTTTCCTCCCATTGTTGCCCAACAAGGCTATACTCTGCTATATATGCACCTGGAGCCGTGGGTCCTTCTATGTGTACATTTTGGTTGATGGTTTAGTCCCTGGGAGCTCTGTGGGGTTCTGGTTGGTTAAGATTCTTGTTCTTCCTATGGGGTTGCAAACCTCTTCAGCTCCTTCAGTCCTTTCTCTAACTCCTCCACTGGGGACCCCATACTCAGTCCAATAGTTGGCTGTGAGCAGCCACTTCTGTATTTGCTATGCCTTCTCATACACATAGTTTCCTGAGCCCTGAGAGGAAGAGTTTGATGGAGACATCTTATTGTTTTTTTTTTAATTTTCTTGTTTATTTTCTAAAGAGTGACAGAAAGAAAAAGTGGAGTTGGGTGGGTAGAAAGTTGGGGAGTAGCTAAGAGTAGATGAAGGAGGGGAAACTCCGAGCAGAATATGTTGCAAGTAAAATATATTGTCAAAAAATAAAGAAACATTTTAAAATGACTGTTATGGTTTGAAGCTAAAATATTCTGAACACAATATTATGTTTGAACATTTGCTCTCTAGTGGAAGCTCATCTTAGCTAGGTTGGGACATAACGTCTTGCTAGCAGTAACAAGCCATTACGGATGCATGTAGTTGGCTATGGTCCAGTCCTGCTTTGGTCTAGATCAATACCTTCATCTGTCAAGTGTGAATAAATCCATCCACAGAGTTCATGCTACCACGTTTGGAACTTATCCAACCACCATGGCCTCCCCACTGTGATGTACCAACAACTATTTTAAAAGTTCAACAATTCTTGTCCAGATTCCCTCTGTTGCTGTAAGTATGAGAGCACAACATTTTACAGTATTTCTTCTGAAACAAAGAAACAACAAACACTTAGAAAGAAGACAGGATTCGGTGGCATGATATTATGTAGCAATTTCCTGAAATCAAACCCTTAATACTCAGGGAGTTCTAATAGGAGGAGACCAGTTGCTTATCCAGAACTACATGTTTATCCTGAAAATGTGAAAACAAATAACTTCAGGTTGTGTAAATGAATGTATGCAAATGTATGTATATATATATGAATGAATTTGGAAGCACCAATAGGGCTTTAGAGGGAAGAAAGGGAAGTGTGAACTGATGCAATTATATTACTATATATAAAAGTATTTAAGCAAATGACTCTAAAAGGAAGATATCTCAGAAGTAAGAGTGCATACAATTCTTACAGAGTAGCTGAGTTTGTTTCCTTACCCTTTTGTTTAGTGGATCATAACAGCTTAATACTCCAGCTTCTTCACAGGTTATCTCCCACCTTTATCCTTCTCAGGAATTGGCATTCATGTGCACATACCTCCTTTTAGATGTGTAATTTGCAATAACAAACATGATTTCAGGGCTGATCATTTGTATGAGATAAACAATTAGTGGTCACATGTTTGGGAGAAGCTACTTCTCCATCTAACTGCAGTTATCATTCGCCTGTAGTTTTTTGTGTAAGCATGGGACATCTTTGAGAGTTCTCCTTTCGAAGACACATTAAACAGACTCAGCAGTTTGTATTTATATATTTATTCATATATGTATATAGTATTATTAAAGTAAAAGAAGCCATCAATTTAAAAGTGAGTAGGGGGCATTTAGAGGGGATAGAGGGAAGAACATAGGGTGTATTGGAGGAAGAAATGATTAAGTGGAAAATTATGTTAAATTTTAATTTAAAAACTAAGAACGATAATAGTTTTTAAAGGCTCAGCAATTGTGTAATTATATATGCTTATATACATATATGTGTATATGCATATGTGTATGTATTTCCAAGATATACAAATTCCAAAGTGTGGAGGTTACAGTTGTGTATAATTCCTGTCTATTTGTTTGTCTTTCTGAGCATGATCTCACTTCACATCTCAGGCTTATCTGGAACTCACCTGTAGCATGCTCCTGCCTTAGTCCTCTCCACTGAGAATGTACACATAAAGTATCATGATGCTCAAGGAGTTTAATTCTGGTAAGTGACACACATTTTGATCCTAACCTATGATATAGAAAACTTTCAGGTCTAACTTATTATTTGAATAGATTGTCAAAGTCTTTACGTTAATATAGAACAAACCAACATTTACAGTTTATTATCATGGCGTATTCCTGAATCTGGTGTAATTCTCAAGCCTAAATTGCTCCTTTTTTTCTTCTTTCTGAAAGACTTCGACAGTTATCATGGCTTCAGTTTAATAATTCTGTTGCTCTATTGAAAGGAATTGACAAAGCATCCTAATTTCTGGTCACTTGTAAGTGAAGTTTTTCGTACACAGGTGTACCTACTTGTATTACTTACAGGTGTTTTTATTCCATTGTGGCAGAAATAAGGAATTTTGAGAGTGAATGTACTGACCTCAAAAGGAATGCAATTTACAAATGATCGTAGGGATACATAGATGGCCCAGTAAATAAAAAATACCTAACTGCCCTAGCAGAGGACTTAAATTTATTTCCCAGCACACAGATAAAGTCTTATAACTATCTTTAGATTCCTTCCTAGGTGATATGATGCTCTCTTCTGTCTTCTACATGGACAGGTCTTCGAATGGAAAACATATATAGGTTCAGATAAATCTGTTATACTTAGGAATTCTAATGAAAGTGAATAAGAAAAGATGTGGATTTGGTTGGTTAGAGACTTAGAGAAAATCTCTGAGCATTTGGGGAAGGGAAGCCATAATCAAAATATATCAGATGAAAAAAGAATGCTTGAGAAAAAGAAAAAAATTATATACATATACACAAATAAAATAAAACATCTTTACTTATTATATTATCTATGTGTACATGTGTTATGTATATATGTATTTGTTTGGTGTGTAGGAGAGACACATGTGCCAAGTTGAATGCGGGACTGTCAGAAGAAAACTTAAGACAATTAATTGTCTCCCACCCTGTGGGTCGAGAAGATCAAACTTAGGTCAACAGACTTGGTAGCTAACATCTTTATCTGATGAGCCACTAAAATGGACCCCAAATATACTCTTTATCTATATCTTGATAAAATTATTTTCAATTTCTCTTAATCACCATTGTCTTACTTTTAATGTTCTATATCTCCGTGTCTCTCGACATGTGTATGTCTCTGTCTGTCTATCTCTCTCTCACCCTCTCTTTTTTCCTAATTTTCTCCCTTTAGAATTCCAAGTTAATATAATATGAACCTGTATAGAGGTAATGTTAGTAGCAATGCAAAGACTTGCCTATAATTTCCATTGAAAGCCACATAGTGATGAATGTGAAAAATTCAAGGAAGAGAATTTTTGAAGAAACAAATACAAAATGATTGCAATGCCTCATGGTACATGAATATCATCCTATCTAACCCTGAGGCTATGACAAGAAGCTCTGTGAGTTAAGGCTGCCTAGAGATTTCAGCAAGGCATTGTTTCAAAAGAAAAATAGAAAGAGAAATAAGACAAATGTAGAGTGATAGAATGTGTAGCAAATATGAGTACCTTGTTTCAAACTTCAGAACCACTATTGATTCACATTTCATACAAGAATAAACAAAGCAATTAAAGCATGAAAACCTCAAAGGTTTTAAATATAATGTTTGCTTATTACCTATCTGTGCAGTCTCTAGTCAGTTATTTAACCTCTCAAGCTTTAGTTTTCACAGATAAGATAAAGATAATAAAAACAATCGTGTCAAAATTTGGTTTTGAGAACATATAGAAGACTTTCTGACAAGTAATGAGTGTCCTGTTGATAATATTGTGAATTATACAAAGATGGAGATTCTTTAAATGAAGAGTAAAATAAATTAGAATTTCAACCATGGTTTCAACCTGGCACTGTTGGTAAGACAAAATTTAGAAAACAAGCAAATTTCAAATAATCCCTTTAAATTAAGAGTATATTTGGGAAAAGTTTAATGCAACTTTTTTAAGGTAAAAATGATAGTCCCGTGGTCAACAACCCCCCCTTGGCTTGAGTTGAGGAAATGAAAAAAGAAAACAGAGCACAAATATTAGCTTCTTTTCACTGTGTTTTGCAATGGACCCACTGCCTTAATCCCATCAGAAGGGCTTATTCCAGTGTGCACTGTACCCTTTGAATGTGAGCCCCAAAAAACTTTTAAATTTCTTTTTTTGGGGGATTTTTTTTGAATATAAAAAACCAAATAAAAAAATAAAAAATTTAAAAAAAATTTGCAAAAAAAAATTTAAATTTTTAAAAAGGGGGGAAAAAAAAAAAAAAAGACTGTTTTAGCCACGATACTTTTCTTATTAATTTTTTTGTATTTTTCACAAAAACAAAAACCAAAACAAAAAACCAAAAAAATTTTTAAAAAAATTTTGGGAAAAAACCCAAACATTTTTTTTATTTTAAAACCTGGTTTCTTTTGTTATTTTTTAGGGGAAACCAAGCAAATTTTTGTAAAATCATTTTTGTCAGCAAATTTTTGTCCTTTTTATAAAAATAAAAAAGGCAAGGGACTTCCCCTTTTATTTTAAAAAAGAAAATTTTTCCCTCCCCCCCTTTAGAAAAAAGGGGGGTTAAAACTTTAGGGGAAAAAAAATAATTTTTAAATTTTTTTTTCCATTTGCCTAAAAATTAATAAAAACCCTTAGTTTCCCTTTGGTTAAAATTTTTTGAGTAAAGGAAAATTTTTAAAACCCCCCCAAAAAAAACAGCACAAACCAAGAAACAAGAAAAATAAAGGGAGGAAAGGCAAAAACCGGAGAAAAGGTATTGTAAAATTTTTATTTAACTTCATTTTTAAAAAAATTTTTATTTTTTCAAAATTTTTGAAAATTTTCCCAAACCCCCCTGGTTTTTCCAAAAAAAATTTTTTCCAAGTAAATTTTCTTTTTTATTTTTAAAAATTTAACAAAAGAAATTTCGGAATAAACAAAAAAAATTTTTAACCCACAACAAAACACAAAAAGAAAAGAGGGAGAAAATTGGGGGGAAAAAAAGGGAAGAGACAAAAAAGAAAAAAAGGAAAAAAAAAGGAACACTGGGGCTAAATTTTTCCCAAAAAACCAGGGGGTTCAAAATTTTTGTTCCCCCTTCTTTTTCAGATTTTTTTTCCTTCTTCCCCTTTTTTCCCCTTCTTTCTTTTCTCTCAGCCCCCCCTTTTTTTCCCCCTTTTTTTTTTTCTTTTGGGTTTATTTTTTCCATGGGGAAATTTTCAGGGTATTCAATTTTTTAAAGTTTTTAATTTTTGAATCTAAATAAAAAAAAAAATGTTTCCTTTTAAAAACCCTTTTTTTCCCTTTTTGGGTTACCAAAATTTTTGGGCCCCCGAAGGTTTTGGGAAAATTTTTGAAGATTTATACAGAAAAAAAAACCAAACTTGAATTGGGTTTTTAAAATTTTTCCAAAAAAGGCCCCTTTTGGGGGCGGTTTGGGAAAGATGAAAACTAAAATGTTTCAGTTTAGCACAGGTTCATTTTTGATCATTTCTTTAGCAGAATTTTGTGACAATGTCTTCCCAACTTCCCCAGTGGCTCTTAATCTCTCAGAACACAGCACAGTATTTACTCATATTTATGATGAAATTACTTTCAATTTTGTATAATAAAATTTAAACCAATAGAAATTCTCAGAAGTAATCAAGTATTTTAAGAAAGTTTTGTAACTCTTCGGAATCTAAACTACAAAAGAATATGTTCTTATGGCTCCTATGAATACACTGGGGGCTGAAGGTACAGGGAATGAGAGCAGTATTAATACATGAAAATGTAAAGGAACCAAAGTGAACAGGTCTGGACTGAGAATCTGATTCACAAACAGGCCCTTATGGGAGTTCAAATTGGATTTCAGTATCCACTTCGATTTGCCATGACTACTCCCTTTAATCCCCTCTCTCTCTCCCTTTCTCTCTCTTCTTTCCTTTCTCTCTCTTTTCATCTGTTTCATTTTATTCTTTCCTCTCTCTCTCTCCTCTCTCTCTCTCTCTCTCTCTCTCTCTCTCTCTCTCTCTCTGTGTGTGTGTGTGTGTGTGTGTGTGCTCATGGGTACATATCTATATCTATGTGTCTGTATGTGCATATATGGATGTGTCTTTATACAGTATTTCACTATTATTTGATTAGTAATCTCAAAGTAAGACAAAATAAGACCTGTTCCTAAATAAACCCTTATATATCTCCTTTTATGTGTATACCTAAAGCTTGATGCCCAACCTCTGTATTCATGGCTTTAGGTACTTCATAAATTTAGCAACTCGCAATTCCCTCAGTCAACCTAGATAATACCCACATCTTGAATGTTTTTATTCTAAGAAGTCTTTTGTGAAGGGGTGACTATGCAGTGTCACATTTGTTATTTTTGGAAATATATGAACCGAAATTCTGTTCATTTTTTGGATGTCACTTTAGAGGCATGCACAAGAGATTTCAATGGAGAGTTTAGGATATGAAAGTGAATCAAAACTGTTTTGGAAGCTGTTTCTGCAGATAGATACAGTTGGACAACAGAAGCAGAGGAGACAAATGCTTTCCAGCTTTTGTCCTTTTGTCCTCCCTGCTGTGGGAGCTTCTGTGCCCATCAATGCTAGCAGAGGAAAGATCTAAGGGAAGCAAAAAGGCATTTTAGTTCAACATGACTCACTGACAGGTTCAGTCTTGCGAGTCTGTCTCCAAATAGTTTATTTTAGGCATATTTTTTAGCATAGCACAATTTGGTGAAACTTTTCTTGGTGATAATTAACTCAATCTTGTGTGCATGATAAAGATTAAGAAATGACGACATAAAAAACTTTTTGTAAAGTACTAGTGGAATCTTCAATAAAAATGGTTCTCGAAATAGATTGTTCCTAGCATCTTCCATAAAGATAAGTTCTATAGATTGGAAAGTTCATGATAAGAGTGTGGGAGAAAGTCTGGAATGATCTAGGCCACAGACAGGGCAAAGATTACTAGGCTATTTTTTCACATCTGCTTTCTGACTTCTAGACAGATAACAGGCTATGGAAACCTGTCTTTGAAGGGACAATCTGTGTTTTTAACACTATTTGTTTCCACTTTGCTTATCTGTGAGCACAAGGAATCCCATAACTCCCACACACTGCCTCTTGTTCTGCTTTTCTTCTGCCCTTCAGATCTGCTGGCAAATGGTATCTTCATCTTGGTCACCACAACCCCACAACCTCGACCATGCACAATGACCTTGTTACACTGAGGCAGACCACTGCACAAGTTTCCATTCTGTGTACCACTGTTGACTCTAAAAGTGTCTAGTTTCTCAAATGACTAGGATACTCTTTTTCCTGTTCTCCTATTTGTACATCTCCCATATGTTTGGACCTTTATTTTCCCATCTCTCCTAAGGTTTGTTTTATTGCTATAATAATTCTATATTGTCTTTTACTGATTGTGACTAAACCCCAGTTGTGATAGAAGGGTACATATTCACATTTCTTTCTCCTAGTGCTATGACTACAGTCAAATCAAGAGAACACATACATTTACAAACCTCACTCACACTAATTTTGCCAGCTTTTGGACTTCTAGATAAGTACACGTATGCAACATTCTTTCTTGCTACTACCTCAAGTCATAATAGGATTTCTCTGTTTATTCCACCTTTCTCACAATTATTGGGGTACAGGAATCAAGGGTATAGACAGCTCTGTCTTCCTTGTCTGCATTACATCTTCTCTAACACCAGAACAATTATATCTGTGCTACTTTCTTTTCTTTGGTATCACAATTACTATGATGTGTTTTGAACTTCAAGATAAGATTCAATATCATAGAATTAGCCTCAGAATTGATGCCAATACATTTTTTTTAATTTAGTATGCTACAAATGAACCTTCATCTGCTTTAAACCAACTTTCCTACATTGTAGATGCTTCCTGCTGATTTTTTTTTATTCCATTAAGATCAGGATAATTAATTCATATCAGGAGAAGGATTTGATTCCTACCTGATAAGAAATTGTCAATGTGTCACTGTATCAGGTTAGAAGAGTGGGATCTAGGTCAATGTTTAATCTGTTTGAAGACAATGGGTTCTTTCCTGTAGTTGGGTCATGACAAGGCATTCAACAAGTTTAAGTGAGCACATAAGAAATCTCGAGTTTCTGAGAATCTGAATCCATGCACAATCAGACAAAATGAGGTTTGTGTGTGTGTGGAACACATATAATATGTGTTATAGATGGAAAGATGCAGTAGTAAGTACTTTTTTACCCAGCAAGGATACTATGGCTTCAAACTAACATAAGACTAAGGAAATGGGTTTATCTAACCAAGATGCTGGAGACTCAGAGATAATCCCTTCTCAGCACTAGCTTCTGCTTTGGCTATTATTAGTCCATAGTAATAAGGAATAAATTCTGTAAAGCCAGTGTGAACCCCACTAAACATTCTCTCCTGTTGTTATTTTGCAATCCTATTCTTTGATATTATTTAGGTAGTTTGTCTTAATAATCTGACATATTGGAAAATTTTCATTTCTCATAATTAATCATATGTTATGAATGATTAATCATCAAAGGACTTTCTACTGTGTCCAGAAGTAGTTCGGTCCTAGCTGACACCCCACCCCTATCTGAAATCCAAAAGAAAAGCTGAGATAAACCCTTCTCCTAAACCCACACAAGTACAAGTAATTAATAGTCTGCATTAATCTCATCTATGTTTTGTCCATGAATCTGCAAGGCCAATCTGCAAAGGAGACTTTGTAAATACTTGAGGTATTCTTCAGTTTAAATTCATAAAATTTATTTCTCTTGTATATTCTGTCTTTACATGGACTGTAAGAAATTTAAAATGATATATACATATATGTTTTTCCCATCCCTTGGGTTGGATAAATCTGAATTTGCTGTGGCTGACTAGAGTTTGCCAAACAAGCAAATAGGGTGACTAGACTACATCCTGAACAATCCAATATCCCTAACAAGTAAAAATATCAGCTTTGGTCCTCTCATAGACATGAGTGACTCTATAGAAGGATAGTTTAAGTGATGGTTGACAGTAACAATTTATTACCTCATTATTTCAAGTTATGTCAAATAGGTTAAGCATGCATATGGCAAAATTTACTGCCCAGGAGGTTAACTAACAAGATAATTGTTATATATCTTTTTCATGCTATTCTCACTATTAGAGCCCACAGTGACCTGGCTCTGGTCCCTGGCTCCCAGCTCCATATGTTTCTGCACCGGGCATGTTCACTGTCATTATCTTCCATACTACTATCTCACTCTTGTCTGGCCAAGCCTTATGAGCTACATGGACCATTGGATAATGCATCATGATACTCCCCAGGCCTCTTCCTACCCAAAGGTGTACATGGGGACACTCGAGGGGACACAGACTTGGAACACACCTCGTTTGCTGCCTCACCCTTGTGTAACATCATCTACAGGCAATTGATTTTTTAAAAAAAAACCTTCATTTTGTGTTTCTACTAAATTTCTCAGTCACGATGAAGAGAAATGAATACCCTATGATGTGTGAAAATCACTACTTAGCAGAGCGTGGGAAAAGCCACAGGAAATGGCAGTTTTCATTCTTTCTCATACTGTGCGACCAGTATCCTTCAGGAGCAGTTTATCAGCTCCTTGTGCTGTGAAATCTCCAGTGGTCCCAGCCCAAAGCGGTTCCTTTAATTTTCAGTGTGATGGGGGATAACTTGCCTCTGACAACCACATTCATACTAAACTCTGAGAGGATGAGGAGAGTGTCATGGGGCCTCTGTGTTTGTTCTTACAATATGTTGTTGTGTACTAATTGATTTTACATAAATTACATGTCGATGAAGAAGAAACAGCGAGTTAACCCTCTCAAGTGCACATAACCCAATAAAAAACTGCATTTGAAGGAAAGAATTTTCTCTTCCATCCTAGGACTTTTACGATATAATCAGTTTTTCAGTTTTACATCAGTGTCCTAGTTGCAGCTCATATTTATTTAACAGTTCTGCTGACAGGGAGTTACAATAGTTCATTGTTGCCACACGGAGGAACCTATGGTTTAGGATATTTAAGAAATACCCAGGGCCACGCTAATATGGTATTTAAAAATCACATCTTTCTAGTTCCAGATCCTGTGCCCTAAAATTGGCTTTAGACTTTTAACATAAGTATGAGCAAATTGTACCCAATATCAGCTCCCAGTGTCTACAAAATGATGTAAAATGGTTCTTTCCAGCTGTCACTTGATTTTCACACATTTTTACTGTCTCAGGAGTTTTCCAGACTTTGTTTCTCTCCACCCAAAAGCTGAGTCATCATGTAGTCTAGGAAACTTACAACAGATTTTAGGATACTTATTGACCGGCTTCCTATTCCTCTAACATTATATTTCGTTACTTTTGACTTTATTTATTTATTTATTTACAAAACAGATCTCACTGGGCTTAAACCTATGAATAAACTGACTTACATTTCCCATGTGGTCTTGTAGCAGAAAAAAAAATTTCTCACTTTTTTGGCCTTTGTGAGATGATTGCTACCCTTTGGTCTTGGATTTTTTTTTTTTTTTTTTAATCTTCAAACTTGATGACTAAGTTAGTTTGTGATCAAGTCTTTTTCTGGCTAGTTCAGTCTGACAGAGTAACCTTTTTCTTCTGTATCTACTTTTAAGGGTCTTTGCTCATTCCTCTTTTAAGACCAACAGATGAGCAACCTTAAATTTCCTGGAGATCAGAAAGTTCCAGAGATTGAGTGGATCTGGACCAAGGCAAATGGCCTCCTGTGAACTTCTTAGCAATGGCAAATATGAACAAATGCACAAGTAATTTTAAATGTGTATCTCCCTATCTCTTGGTCCTTGGTTGTTGACTTTCACTTTCAGATGGACTTTCCACACTTCCCTAATATGGCCACAAGAGTCTGGTCATACTAAGCTTTAGAGGGGTTTGATTCGACTACATTTTTTCCACATTTCACTTACTGTTATTTGTGTTTGTATGTGTGTGTTCCTGTGTCTGTGTCTCTGTGTGTATATAAGGTTCTGTAGTCAAATCATTCTTTTGATACTTTCTTCTGGCCACAGTCTGTTTCTTGAGGGGCTTTTCTGGCTAATCCAAATAAGATAGGTGTAAATATCATATTCCAACATATATGATATATTTCCTGCAAAGAACTCAAAAGCAACTTAAAATGGACCTGCTCATTAGCTTTCTAGTTTAGTGGCTTTTTCAACAATTAATAAGATGTATGTGAATATAAATCTTATCTGGGTTTTATTTTAACAGTGTTTGCAACTGGCTCTTGTTTGTAAATTCCAGATATAAATTTGATGAGAAAGTTGTTGACTGGTTTAAAGAATGGATTGCAAATGACTAAAATGATTTATTGTATACCTGGTTTACTTTCCTTCAGTAGGGAAAGGTTGTATCTCCGTGTGTTTTCCTTCTCCATGAAGAGAAGTGTTATTTCTAAAGGAAAGCACCATCAATTGCTTGCTTCCCCTGGAGTACCATGCATTCCTCAGAGGATATTTTTATCTTACAAGAAATGTATCTTTCTTATGTAGTTCTCTACTGTATTTCCCCTCTGATTCTCTTGGGAACAATAAGGAATCAGTACACACAGGGATTGACTTAGGAATCACATTAATTTAGGAAATTAGAATTGGCCATGGGAAGCTATTTTTGTACTTTTAATGAAACTCTTCAGTTGGTATTCACAATGTGAAAAAAATCAGACTTGTATAGTTAGCCATAATTTTAGCTCATAGTCAATGAACTCTGCATCTGTTCCAGATACATCCAAGACAGACTACTGCATTAACTCTAACAGGAAGAATCTTACAGGTTTGACCAAATTCCTTTAGGATCTATTCTGATTAAATTTTAAATCCTGCATACCTATTGTTCTTTTTATTTTTGCGTAGAACTTCAAGGGTAGAGGAGTTTACTTTCATCTAAAGTCCTGAAAGCCTCATTGATGTTGCATACAAATACCCTTTGGGTGATCAGAATATAAGGAAACACAAACTATGTTCCCTTCGTACTCATAACATATATCACGTAGTTTAGGAATTCAGTGTGAGCTAAGTCCATCTATTTCTCATGCAGCTTTGCACACTTAGCAAATAGCAAGTGCTTCTGCTCAGTTAATATTGACTTAATTAATTGATGCCCATATTACCGACGGGCTGTAAGACTTCAGAATAATGATGAATTTTGTTATTTGCTCATCTCTAAGGAGGCATCTTACTTAAGTTGATTAGTAACTATGTCTTTAACACCAGACTGTGATAAAAGTTCCAAATTTGAAGATTTTGTGTTATTAAAAACAAGTATGTTCACTTTCTTGTTTGTCACAAGCCAAGGACGCTGACATTATCTCCCTTTATGTTTATGTTGAAAATAAGGACAGAATGAATTTGTAGGTATTATCTTATAGGAGCAGATAGGATGCTAAAATGCTCTCTGAAAACTTGCCTATAACACTTACTTTTCATTAATCTCAATTTTACCTGGGCAGATTTCTTCACATAGAAAAGTTCCCTGTAAAATTTGCAGTCCATGTGATGCTCCTCTATATATTGTGTGTAGTCTATATGATATTTGTATAGTACTACTGTTCGAAGAGCTCAAAGCACTTGATAAATATCATCCCATTGATCCTATCCACATTCCTCAGTGGTAAATGGCAAGATTGGTATCATCAGCTAGCATGAGATCACATTCAGAGGGTGAAAAGCAATGAGATTTGAAAAAGCAGGAAGAAGGACAAAAAGCAACTCTCAGAGTATAGTCACAGCATCTTTGGGGTCATCAAAATTTATCTTTCCCATCTCTATCTCTAAATCTTCAAAAGAAAGCTCTTTTTATCTTGCTTGCTTTATTAGTGTTAATTTAATCTTTGTTGTGAGTCATTTCAATGGCTATAAATCTGTAAAGCACAGTATTCCCACATTCTTTGGGAAGACACATTGATTCTTAAATGCTTGTATTACTGCCCTTAAGTTTTATATTCAATTAAAAATCATGGAGATGTAACTTCAGGGAATTTGAGGCATCATTGCTCCCACTCCTTTTATTATTCCAAACAACACTAAGACTACAGAAAGCCTAAGATTCTTCCCTAAGTCCCACTGGTTAATAAAGAGAGAAATGATAGTAAGGCTTTCTAATAAATAATCTGTATTGCTCTACAATAACTGAGAATCCAAAAGGGATTTATAGATACAGGCCATTGGTAATAATATTGTTGATGGAAGATATTTGTAATTACCTCCTGTTATGTGTAAGTTTTGTTGTTACATTCTATTTTCTCTATATCGAGTGCACATTTAAAATAAATTAGTAAATAAACGATACATAGCTCTTATGGCAGTGAACACAAGGATAGAAACAATATCTCTGATTACATTTGACATATCTAAATATGCATTGTTTAGTGATATGGTTTGAGTAGCCAGAACCATTTCATTACACTAATCATTTTATTGAAATGTTGTACATTGCCTGTATAGGTCTCATGATTATTTCAGCTAGTAATAATTTGTACCATGAACCTATGAACTAAAGGAATACTTGAGACACTTGAACAAGACAAATATGCTTGTTCATATTTGTATGAACAGGTACCATATTAGATATTAGAATTCTAGATGAAAAGTGATTACAGAATGCTTCTACACTATCTTTGAGAAGACATGAAGCAAATGCAGAAATCAGTATGTTTGTAGCACACACCAATATTACTTTGAACTAATTTCTTTCTTCAATAGATACAATCTAATCTAACATGATTTCCAAACGGTATTGCAAGCAAAGTTCTGTTTCCTGATGGATATGGACATTAAAAGATTCCTTAATAGTGTTTGTAATGAAAGGACCTCACAAGGGGGAGTCCCTCACGCTGATCTGGGAATAGGCTTACCACCCAAGGACACACGAGACCATCTTGATGCAATTAGCAAAAAGGTAGTTTAATAGCGAGGGGCCCCTGGGTTCGAATCATATCTAACGCAGGAGACAGAGGATTCGACGAAGACCCCAGGAAGTTGGGAACTTTTATAGGAAGGGGGTGGGAAGAGCAGGGAGATTTGGTGAGGTTACACATGATTGGATATTTTAAACATCAGCAATTTGCAAGGACTAGTTATTTTTGACCATGAATCCTCGGACTCAAAAGTACCAGATGACCCATTACTCATTTGCTTGTTTAGACTTGTATGTCTTTGCATCCTTGCTTCTTTTTCGTTTTTGGTCACTCTGCCCCTGAAGAGGCTCTAAATTATTATTATTATTTTAACAAGTTGTTAGTGGTCTCTACTGACCATGAATTCCTTGCTCTGTGTCTCAAGATGTTTTTAATTTTTTACTCTAACAGTAACTGATGCAAAGATATTTACATAAAACTTCAATAACAACAAGCGTAATGTTTTATTTAAGGTCTCTCCTTCCATCTTTTGTACAAGCTGCACAACAGATAGAATGTGAACCTTGAAGTGAGAATCCTGATAACCCAGTGTCTTCCAATCCTACTGATACACTGTGAAAACTGCATTGCTTCCCTTTTATCTTTCATTTGGAGGAGGCTAACAGTTTGCTCTCTTAAAAAGTCAAACAAATAACAGGGAGCCCAGCCTAGCTTCATACATGCTTTCAGTAATTCTATGGCATAAACTATTTTCTAGTACCTTCATCTTTGGAAAATGGGTTAGCTCAAGTCTCTTTGATAGTGTCACACTGGGCTCACTTTCTTTGAGAATCTTGCCTTTAGGCTCCAGGTAATTTTCTTCTAGCAGTTCATATCTTATGTTTCAAGCCTCCAGACTCCTTAGATGGTATAATCAAGAATCTACTCTTTGATTTATTGTGTTTCTAATTTCTAAGATTTTTTGTTTCCTTTATGCATGGCAGGCAAGTACTCAACTACGGAGTATACACTAGTGTTAACAGAACTTTTGTTTGCAGACTCTACCTTGCTGGGAGACAAGTCCTAGCAGAAAGTGGCTCTCAACTTTGGAGCCATCTCGAGCCATATACCCTGACAAGAGACTTGTTTTTCAACAGCCCACAACAGCTGAGCACACTCTGATAAACATCTTGTTTTGCTGTTTAGTGCCCCCAGCTGCAAGGTGCACGTGGTATCCACTCTGCAAGGTACATGACATAGTACCTTCAGCTGTGTTCCCCTGCTTGTCCAAGAGGGCAAGGCATGTGGTAAAGTGGATAAATAACCAGGATTTCCTTTCAATAAAGAGAGACTTGATCAGACTCTGTTTTTCTCCATTCTTTGCCGTCTCTTGCCTCTCCACCCCCACTCTCTCTCTTGCTAGACTCTGTTGACTGATCCCTTGGACCGGATCATTACAGAGTGGTGCCTCAATGTTGGAGCTCCAGTAAGCAGGATACAGTGAAGGACACCGCAAGAATTGGAAGCGCACATCCTCACTCCTGCACTGGAGAATCTGTTGACTGACCGTAGCTGGCTTGGTCTTGGTGCTCAACGTGAGGCAACAAGAATGAGAGACCCAGTGAGGGACATTACTGGAAGAAGGGCCTTCCAAAAATTCAGAAGTGAAACAAAGATGATTACTGCATAAATCTGCCCCATCGAGACCAGTAGGTCTTAGTAACGAAAATGGGGCAAGAAATAAGTCAGCAGGAACAGATGAAAAATGCTTTAAAGATGCGAGGAGTAAATTGTAGACTGCTCTGAGTCAAGAGAGTCAAACAGATAAATAGATAAATAGAAAGTTGCTCTAGGCAGAGAGCTGAATAGAAAAATAGTGTTAATCAGTTATATTAGATTGATTTAATTTTCAAAATGGGTGTGATTTTGAGTTGTGTAGTTATATTTTTCCTCTGGATAAAAGGTCAGTGTAAAGGCTTTTCTGGTTACTGGCTCAAGGATAGGCAGATTTAGGAAAACAGATTTTTCTATATGTTTTCTGAAGAGGTCATTAAGGTAGTAGTTATATCTTCCAGAATTATATGGATCAGACATGACAGAGGTAGGCCTCCAGAAGACTCGATTCCAGAGAATCAAACAAAATAATTATCTTGATACTGAAGTTTGTTTTGAGATTTGTATATTATAGAATACACAGCCTTGGTGAATGAATCATCTTGTCACCTGCATGTCCACTGATGTCCTGGACTTCCAGCTAGATGCAGTTAAGACAGATATTAGAGCTTATCAATTCACCCTTCCCCTCATCCCTCTTCTAATATCTCAATGCCCATATTCAGCTTGAAAAACGTTAATGAAGAGTCGGCACCCCAATTCCCTGGACTTGGGAACTGAGGTGGTTAATATTAGGTTGTATTTCTAGGGAAAAGTAATGATTTTATTGGAACAGGGATGGAAAAGCTAAATTGATTACACAGCCATAATCTATTGGTAGAAATCTGTATAATTGTTACTAAGCTGATGCAAATTCAAGGATTTCATTGGTATAATTTCTTCTATTAATCAAAATTTGTGGGTAAAAGGCTTAGACTTTTAACTTCTTCCAACAGAATGAATTGTGTGTTGCCCTTAAAAAAGAGAGTTGCTTTTATACCAACTATTCAGGTACTGTTAAGTCTCTTGTCTCTTGGGTCCATGCTGTTTAACAGACTGATGGCTTTTGTATGACAACAGATAGACACTATTCAAATGAAACCCATACAGGTCTGATATTACATGCTGGAAGTAGGGGACTTAAAACCTCTGTAATCAAGACTAATGAGGATTAACCCTAACTTACACGATAAGCCGATAGTCAATGATGTCAATGATGGGTAAGAGAATACATCAATCCTTGCCCCTAACTGAGGCCTCACCATCCTAAAACAGGAGCTCAATCAATGGCTGTTGAGTATCCAAAGGGAGGTTGGGGTCCTTTGTTCCAACTAAGGCAGGCACAGTTTCCGTAAGTTTTCCCAGTCTTCCCTTTGAAAAAAAAAAAAATTTTAATGGGGACCAAGCCCTAGCAGAAAGCGGCTATCAACTTGCAGCCATCTTGAGCCATATACCCTGACAAGAGACTTGTTTTTCAATAGCCCACAACAGCTGAGCACACTTTGATAAACATCTTGTTTTCTCTCATTTTTTTTTTTTTTTTTTTTTTTTTTTTTTTTTTTTTTTTGCTGCTTAGTGCCCCCAGCTGCAAGGCGCATGTGGTGTCCCCCTTTGCAAGGCACGTGGCAAAGTGCTTTCAGCTGTGTTCCGCTGCTTGTCCAAGAGGGCAAGGCATGTGGTAAAGTGGATAAATAACCAGGATTTCCTTTCAATAAAAAGAAGGGAGACTTGATCACACACACTCTGTCTTGTCTCCATTCCTCTATCTCTTGCCCCTCCATCCCCACACTCTCTCTTGCTAGACCCTGACCCACAGACCGAGCAGCAGAAGGGGCAGAACACTACCCTATAACTGTCAACATGTCTAATTACTCAGTACTTAAAATTTAGAGGAAACTATCTAAGTAACTGAAGTTACTCCAACCTTGCTGACTCCTCATCTATAGTAGTTTATTTTAATTTATTTTAGATTAGTGATTTCTTACCATTTCATCTTACACCTATGAGTTGTCTTCCTGTCTTGGTCTTCATTATGTAAGTTAGAAAACATGTTATTACTTTACTCAATCACATGGTGACCAATTTCCTATTTTTTCTATGTATATGATTTTTTTAAGTTCAAAATGAGACAGATCTACTGTTGAAATCCTGGAACCTGTAAGTTTAGAATATCATAATCTTTACATTACATTTATGTTGCAAATTCCACTCAGATAAGCAGTTTCTTTGTGATATTCTAACTAGTTGGAATGACATTTAGCTTTTACTATAAACTTGACATTACCAGAGAAGAGAATCTTAATGAGGGATTATGCAGAACATGTTGACCTAAGGAGGTGTTGTTGTCAGTTGAAGAATGCAGACCCAGACCAATTTGGATGACATTATTTCTTAAGATGGGTCTTGAACTATATAAGAGTAAAGAAAGCTAACAAGTGAGCAACCAGGAAGTGCATGTGTGATTCATCATTACTCTTGGATAAGCTTCTCAGTTACTGTGTTCACTTTTCTCCTTTGATACATTGTAGGTAGAATTGTTAGCCAAATAATACTCTTGTCTGCCTATTTTTATCATGGCAACAGAAATGAAATTAGGGTAGTTACCAAGTCTATTTTACTATTCTTTTTATTCCTATTCTACTACTTTAAATTGCTTCAATAGCCTCAATTTTAGGAAGATGCGATCTGGTTTATATTTCTGCTTATATTTTCTTGCCAGACAATCTTTTATTCTGTGGCTAAATAACATCTCAAAAAGAAATATACCTTTTGCATCCTTAACAATTTCAGTAGTTGTCTCGGTAAAGTTGAATATTTGTATATTCAAGCAAAGTCCATCACCACACATACTCACAGTTACTTTGACACATTTATTTTTCTTTTTTGTTCATGGCAAGAAGTGACACATCATTTGTTTTTATCTAACATCTAATCTCACTTTCCATAGAAATGCATTCAAACTTGTGATTATCCTCCTAAAATACCATTGTCTATTATTTCTACAACTTACAGAATCTTCTTCTACGGTTGCTACTTGTAAATGTTGGGAATGACTATTCAAGCACTGAGACTCGATGGAGCATTACCTCTAACATCTCTAATTTTGCTGTTGGTTTAATAAGAATTTACAATATTGTTTATTATGTTTTTAACTGAAGTAATAGAATACTTTATTTAGATGCATAGATGCTAAACTCCAGCAATGAGAAGGGGAAGTGGACACGAAAATAGCACTCTTAATAAAGAAGATATTTGCAATTGACACATGCTGGGAAAATAAAAATCCATTTTACTAATGATCTATCACTGAGTATATTAACCAAAATCCAGATGCTGTTCCCAGGAGTGTTGGCCAACACAAAAAGGACTGTCTTTGTGTTTGTTGTTGTGTGTGTAGTTTTGTTTGAATTTGTATTTTGTTTGTATCTTATTATTTGTGAGCATCATTTTTTAGTTTATTTTTTCTGATTTTCTTTCATTTTTTCAGTGTTGTTGAGAGAAAAAGCATGGCGTTTGGTGGATAAGGATGTGTAGAAGATCCTAGTTAGTTGGTGGAGGGAAAATAATATGATCAAAATATAGGGAGGTTGCAGTCAGCATGTATTTTATGAGAAATGAATTAATAAAAAACCTAAATACATATATCTTAAATGCTTTTTTTTCTTTCCCAAAACACACATGTTTTGAGTTCTATTTACAATAATTTCTGCTCCATTTCCTTCATTGTTATTCCTTATTTTTCTGAATTCTCATATTCTCTCCAAAGCACCAGCATTTTAGTTTCCAAACTAGTTGGCTTTGTAGTTATATTCTATGTTAGCATCAAGCCCGAACGTTTCAGTGACGTCAATATCCAGGTGATGTGCGACTGCATACCTCGTTACCAAGACAACCAAAAAACCTCCCATATTCACCTGTTACCTGCGGACGAATACGTCACAGGCAATATAAATATTCAGAAGAACGGAACAGCCTCTCTCTTTCCTCTTTCTCGCCATTTTCTCTCCACTTCTTCCCCAATCCTTATCCTTGTGGGATCAGCTGGTCTGTTGGGTCTGCTTAAGCGCGCGCCCTTTATTCTCTATTCTCTAGTTTTAGTGGGTTTATAGAAATGGTATTGCAAAATAGAATTTGACTTATACCATTATGTTGCTAATAATGCTTTCTGATTAATGTCTCAGTATGAGGTGCTGGCAAAGATAGTGAGATGGAGAAAATTATCTATGAGGTCATTATTGCCATTTGTGATTTCATAGAAATAAATACATCAGCAAAGGTATGTTGGGCCATGGAAGGGCTGCCCATTGCCCTGGGATTGCAGGTGTGGCCACGCCCCAAAGGCCAGGCCCCAGACCTGCCCTCTCCATTTCACCTGTGCCCTTAAGTCACATAAGACACGGGTAAGGGGGCGTGCCTAAGAGCCCTCTGCCTTGAGATTTACATATTAATGAGGCTGGGGGACGTAGGTAATTAAGTTTTCCCCTCCCTAACTCATCCCCTTGATACTCCCCAATATAAGGAAACCCCTCCTGGCTTTGGGGGGGGGAGCACCCCAGATTCACCATTCTTGTCAGTAAACTACTTAATGGAAACTCAATTCCACGTGTCTGCGTGGGCCTACTTCCACTCTGCAACTGCCTCAACCATGTGGGAACTACAGCGTCCCGGGCGGGAAGTGCTCTGGACCCAGGCCTCCACCTCCACTGCCTCATCTGACTCGCCCCAAATCCCGCGCGTGAGACCCCGCCCCAGTCGCGGGCTGCCTCAGCCGCCACACCGGAGGCCTTGGGGCGCCCGCATTTTGTTTCCTACAAAGGTATGAAAAGGTCTTTGTGGAGACATAAGAGTAAAGGTATCTAAGGATATATTCATGTCATAGTTCTATCTGTTAAAACCTATTTATAAGGTTTCATTGCATCCATTATCACCAAGATATTTAAAATACCTCAGAGGAGAGTTGACTACACTATTAATTTGTTATTTCATGAGAAAAAACATAAGTCAAGTAAAAATGTGATTCTATATAAACTTTAATTCGCTCCAGGGGTTCGTGAAGTTAAGAACATTTGCTTCAAGAACACTTGAGTGAGAAAAAACTATTAATTTGGTCCTGCATTCGCAAATTTCAAAACTTGGTTTGTTTGTATAACACAAAACACAATACACACACACACACACACACACAACACCACAAAAACACACACACACACACACACACACATACACACACACACACATACACACACACATTTGGTTTTGGTTTTTGAGGCAGGGTTTCTTTGCATAACAGTTCTGACTGTCTGAGAACTTGATTGCTTTGTAGACCAGGGTGGCCTCAACCTCACATAGATTTGTCTATCTCCATCTCCTGAGTCCTGGGAATAAAGGAATGTACCACCCTGCCCACCTTTGATAGTATTTTGATTAAAATTACATGATGCTTTCCCCTTCCAAATTGTCCTATCTCTCTGCTCACCCTCATATTCATTATTATATTTACTTTCATTATTAGTATTGTTATTATTATTAGTAGTACTATTACATATATAGTTGTATTAATATATATATAATACATATATATATATAATATATATATATTAGAGTTTTACTGCTGTAACAGACACCATGACCAAGGTTACTGTTATAAGAACAACAACATTTAGTTGAGGCTGGCTTAGAGGTTAGAAATTCAGTCAATTATCATCAAGGTAGGAGCAGCATGGTGGCAGCACCCAGGCAGGCATGACACAGGAGGAGCTGAGAATTCAACATCTTTTTCTGAAGGCAAACAGAAGACTGGCGCCATGCCACAGTTACACATCTGCTCCAACAAGGTCACACATACAAATAGTGTTGTTCCCTAGGCTAAGAATATTCAAACTACTGTATATGTATGCATATGATGTATATGCAAATATATATGTATATATACATGTTCATGAAAAATATATAAAAACAACCTACTGTGTCTACTTAGAGTTAATTATATGTATATGCAATTAGGGCTGACTATTTATTGTTCTAAAACCATTTAGCAGGCAAATCTCTGAAGATTAACTGTCTGAGCACTTCTTAATTTCTTATAACTCTTTATCTAGGGGTATAAGGGCCATGGGATTTTTCCAGTGCACTTTGGAATGTCAACTGGTTTTCTCATTGTTCAGGTCTTGTTTAGGCCACCATTTTGTTGATATTTCATGAGTATAACTTTCCTGTCACAGTTAGAAGGCACAATCACACAGACTTCCTGGTCGTTTGTCTCTTAAAATCTTTCTACTTCATTACTCTTCCCTAATCATTAAGCACAGGAGTTGTGTTGTAGATGTGTCCATTTATGCTGAAAATTTCATGGTCAATTCTCTGCATTTTGACCCGTTTCTGTTTTCAGCAATGATTTACATCGCCTGCAGGAAGTAACTTCCTAATGAGAATGAGAGTTACATCCACCTATGAGTTTAAGGATATATCGTTAGAATTCAGTTAACAATTAAGTTGCCTTAAGAAAAGTGGTAGTAGCCGGGCGATGGTGGCACACGCCTTTAATCCCAGCACTTTGGAGGCAGAGGCAGGCGGATTTCTGAGTTTGAGGCCAGCCTGGTCTACAGAGTGAGTTTCAGGACAGCCCGGGCTACACAGAGATAACCCTGTCTCAAAAAATCAAAAAAAAAAAAAGAAAAAAAAAGAAAAGTGGTAGTAATAATTTCTCCTTAAGATAAATGATCTGCATTTTCAGTACCAGGCATGGATCTCTTCTTGTACTGTTTTAAGTCATAGTAGACAGCCATTGGTTATTGTTGGATATATGTGCCACTATTCTATATTTTTGGGATATTTTGCCGTAATAGTTATTGTTGTAGTTCATTAGCATTACAGCTGATTAAGAGTATTGATTGCTTTCTTTTCTTGGACGTTTGCCTGCCACCATTACATACTCCAAAAGCTAGTACTTGGGAAAGACGCTTTGGGCTAGTTCCAGTTCAAATCCTCCAAGATGTATGTCTGAAGCACATAGTGTCATCAGAAATATGTCTTGCCTTCAACTTTTGGGAGGCAACTTAGAACAACACCAAAAGCCTACATTGTTTTAGGAGTCTCTTAGACTTTCCTGACAGAAACCTTGAACATTAATTACTTTCAAAATAATAAAATATTATCATTTATTTCCTTAAAATCAGCTGCCTTTATCTCAGGATTTCACAGGCAATGGTATGTAATGCTTGTACGAGAAAGGCTAAGTACTATGTATAGTCTAATGGATATACATAATTCCATAATTCAATTTTAAGTTAATTTCTTGTTGTTGTTGTTGCTCTATATTCAAAGGAAAATATATAAATGTTTTCATAATTTTGGAAGAGAGGACAATGAAATACAATAAATAATACTTTTAAGTGGAATAGCTAAAGAAAGATAGTGGATCATGATTTTCCTGGGCATAATGAAAATAGTAATTGGGGAAACATTTTCATATTTAATGTTCTAGTAAAAATAAAAAAACATGTCTAGTTGATAATTTTTGTGATAATAAACATTATGCAATATCTAAATACTTAAATATTCTAGTATAAAGTAAGTCATTAATGAATTAATTTTTTATACTTTGATTAAATTTAAAAATTATGTTCATTTAATTTCAAATTTAAAATCAACATGTAACACTATATATTTATATCAAAGAGTAATCACTTATTAGAATTTTATTACATACAAAAATAACTTAATATATAATTCTTTCATTTGACTTTTACTTTAGACTAGCTGGTTTGTGCTAATTTCCTTCTACTTGAGAGAAGAAAAAGAAGAGCTTTAATCCTTTACCTGAATTAGGTAATTTATTAATGACAGAAAAAAATTATGAACTTTTGCAACCTGCCTCTAGGAGTTTGACTTATACATACTTCAGAAGTATGGTAATATGATTATTTATATAATAATTAAATATATTATAAGATAAAACAAAAACTAACACATAGGAATTGGACAAAACAAAAAGAAGGAAAAGAGCCTAGGAGAAGGCAGAATCACAAGGACCCACAGAACTGCATACTCAGGAATTATATAAAACCATTAAACTGGAAGATATATATCATCCTTTATGACTCTTCTCCAGTGGGGTTCCATGATCCTTGAAGGAAGGAATTTTATGCAGACATCCTATTTAGGGCTGAGTGTTCCAAGATCTCTTACTCTATGCATATTTTTTTGGCTGTGAGTTTCTGTATTCATTCCCATCTGTTTTAGGATCATGCTTTTCTTATCAATCAGGAGTATAACAGAATATCATTAGAAGACATTGTAATGCTTCTCTCCTCTCTTTCTCCTCTGTCTCTGTCTCTGTCTCTGTCTTCTCTCTCTCTCTCTCTCTCTTTTTCTCTCTCTCTCTCACAACCACAACACACACACACACACACACAGACACACATTTATTCTTAATTAATTTTTATTTTTGGATATTAGTGTTTAGTTTATCCTAGGTCCCTGGGTAATTTAATCTCAGATTCTTGATCATCCAAGCAGTGTAAGTTATGGTGGACTTCATCATTGCAGGAGTTTTCTTGTCCGGTAGGACACCACGTTCACGAAAGTATATGTGGCAGAGGTTATGTTTACATTTCTCCTTTCACAGGTACAGACTACATTCCTATACCTAAGGTGCTAGAATATGGGAGTGAAAGCTCTATGTAGACACTAGATGAACTTCTTTATGTTTAATGAATCATTGAAAATATGTTCTGAACTGAGATTTTGTCTTTAGATATTTCTATAAATAATAAAATTGCTGTTTATCTAAATATTGTCATATGTAAAATACAATTTTTAAGGACAAAATAGTGAAAATATTTTTTTAAGTAAAAAAAGTGGGGGTTGTTGTTGGTGGTGGTGATATTGCCATAAATTTTAACATCTTTGAGAAAATTCGTGGACATACTTGCCTGAATCCTGAGGAAAAAATTTTAAGTTTACATAAATAATACTGGTATTTGATGTTTAATTAAAACTTTTGGCATGACTAACACCAGGCTCACTGCCAATATAAAGCAATTTATTTCTTAAATAAAAATATCTTTGACTAAATTAAAATTGAAAGACAATGATCCACTGGATGGCCACATTTATTGAATACTATGCTCCAATTTTGTTAATGAAGGCATACATCATTCCCCAATTGATGCATTATTTGTGAAGCCAGGAATAATGCCAATTTTTGTAGTTGATGCCAAGTTACAGTTTAGACAATAACAAGAAGAAACATGGTAGAGATGGCAAAGTAGTGGGGAGTCCTGTGGCCAAGAGTAGAATTTTTTTCTTGATGATGTTTACTAAGTTTGGAGTTCCCTCAGCTCTTTCCACCCTGCAGAATTTCAATCATCACATTTAAAATAAATTTGACACATATAACATATTGAGTTAAATACTACCTTGGAGATAGGGAAGCCTGAAAGAAGCTGGAGTTAGAAATTTCTAGGTGAAATTTTTATTATTTGATTCATTTATAAGCACTTCAGAGTTGTTCAAAGTTATAGTATTGCTGTACTCCAGATCTAAGGCAGGCACATTCCAGAGCATTGTCTTCTTTCTGGAGTATTTGTACATATTTAAATGCAAAACACAGTAGGAGGAATAATGTTTAGGTCCAACAAGGAAATAGTGACCCACTTTGCAAATTTAAACTTTTCATTTTTATTTTTAATTTAATTTAATTTTAATTTATTTAATTTTATTTATTTATTTATTTTTATTTTATTTTTATTTTTTAGCATTTATTAATTTTAAGGACAATGGATATATTAAGACAGTTTACAAATATATGTAAATGTCCTTTGATCACCTTAATCTTCTATTATTGAAACCAATTCCTGTGCCACCAAGCTCTCTTACTTTCATGTATTGTTTCTATTGTTATTCATAGAAACACTGTCTTGAAAACTAAAACCAAACCTGTGTGTGTATATGTATCTGTGACGGTGTCTGTGTATATGTATATACATATAATGAATATTATAGTTCAGAAATAATACAATATGTATTATAAACAAATAAACATAACAATATGAAAAGACTCAGCAGTTTGTATTTAAAAAAAAATATATATATGCATATATATATTTATATTTATATGTATATATAAGAATAATAATGAAATAACAGGAAGGAATAATTTTGTGTTAGAATAAAGAAGGCATGGGAAAAGTAGGCATCAGGAGAGAGAGAAGAAAATTATACAAATATAGTAGTTTTATATAAACTTCAAATTAAATAATTAGATTTATTTAAACTCCTTTACTTTCATCTCTAAGAGTGTAAGTATGTTAATGAGACTACTTTAAAAAAAAATCCACCATTTTTGTTCAAGGAATCATATACTTGGACATAGTGTTTTGTCACTTTATTCTTCCTACAAGTAGGCGCTTATTGTCTGAATGAAATCAGTAAACTCTAAGGCAAAATGTCCATTAGAAATCCAAACATGAAAGTATTTTATATTAAGTGTTTAAAGTACAAATTGGCTGTATCACATTTATCGTATCACATTATGGAACTAAGAAGATTAATACTTGAAAGTACACTTTAGGTAGATAGAAAGAACCCAGATGAACAGATGAGGGATATATTACTGAGAAATGGCAAAAATAAGTTTTGTTTAATTCAAGAAAGGTGGATGATCACAAAGGTAACCTGCAGTGCAAAAAATTTTGTAGCAATGGGAAACTGTTTCTTTCCCCCTTACCCCTCCATCTCACAGTCTCTGCTTCAGGTAATTAGAAATATGCATTCATAATGTTTTGTAAATATTCCAGGAGTTAGCAGACGAGTGACATTTATCATAGAATCTGGCACAGGGCAGGCCTGCAATCATTCCTACCCTTCAGTCATTAGCTCATTATCCATGACATTTGACACTGCAGTATAAATACCTTGGCATCATATACTTTCTTTGTGATCTCAGTTTCAACTTGTATAATATGTGAATAGTAATTCCTGTTTGCATTTTCCCCGTGCCATGGGGTTTCTTTGCAAAGCAAATACAGTAACAGATGCTGGAATCACTCAGGTGTAGTTAAAAGAATTCAGCTTTAGAACAAGATAAGACTAGTCTCAAATCCTTTTACCAGATTACTTCCCATGGAGCATCTTCAATAGCATTGTTAAAATGCAAATCTGATCTTATCTCAGTGTCTCCGAAAATTTTAATTCTTTTTCTTTTATCTTTAAAATATAATCAATAATCCTTACTGTTACCTGTTAAGCCTCATGAAGGACCCTGTCTTTTGCTTTATGCAATGCTGCTTTTCCATTATTCACTAGAATGTTGTCCTCCTGCCCTTTCAAAGAAAAGCTCTCATGTTAAGGTTTAGAATGAATATATTTCTCTCTTTATCTTTTTATATAAATGTAGCTTATCTATTAAAGTTTATATATTCAGGATTTCTTCTCAATTACTATGTTCTCAGTTCCATACCTTCTGTCTCTGTTGTTGTGTTTAGTTCTTTCGATTTTTTTTTTCATGATACTATTTATTTTGTCTCATTACATACCACAGTATATACTAAAATTTCTTGAACTAATATTTGCTTTTCTGTCATTTCTGCTCATTCCATCAATGACAGTAATATTCCTTAGTCTTTATAGCTGTTGGCCCCAAGGTTTAGTAAATCATAGACTTTTAATAAATATTCTGAAAGTATTTACATTATACACAACCCTAAAGTTTTTTACTTCATAAGACAGATACTAATGCTATAAGAACTTTTAAAAATTGAAGATAATATGTGAATATCACTACAGGAATTAGTAAAGGTTATCATTGTTACTAATTATGTAATTATGTAAGTAACTATATAAGCTATGCTACATTAAGTGTATTTAATTACTATTTTGAAATTGGTAAGGCAGATAAGTTGAATATTAATATATACATGAGGATTCTCTCACAATACAAATTTAAAATACATGTTGTTGGTGTGGTTAGTTTAGAGATAATAGAATGTTCATAATTCCTTAAGATAGTATTGTTCAAAAAGAAATATGAAGTTTAGGATGAATATATCCAAGGGAGAGTTTTATTTTATTTTTAATTTTTTTAACCACTTTGCTAAAGGTATTTTTTATTGGATATTTTATTTATTTACAATACAGATGTCATCCCCTTTCCCCATTTCTCCTCCCTAGTTCCCCCTATCCCATCCTCCTTCCTCCTTTATGCATTTATACCATTTTAATTACACTCATGTATTAAGGTCAGTTCTAGGTTGAGGGTCTAGAAAAACAATAGATGCAAATAGTCAAGGAACAAGCAATACAATAAACACAAATAGTCAAAGAAAAAGTAAGACATTAAACCCAATTACATGAACACTCCCATGATCACTGTTTCTAAGAGCTTATCAGGATGACCAAAATATCTGAACCTACTTCCCTGTCCTAGCCCAAAGTCATTTTCATGCCAGAAGCCTACTTCATTGTTCTAGCCTAAGACTTAAATTCCTGCCTGAAATTACCTCTTTGTTCTAGTCTAAGATTGAGATTCCTACCTGAAATTACTTCTCTGTTCTAGCCTAATGTCAGTGGAGAGTTTTAGAGAGGTGTTTCTACATGTTCATGGCCATCATGAACTATACCAATGTACCAAAACTGAAAATTCTTGTGGGAGGAAACAGCTTTGTTAGAATCTAGCGTGATTAGAGCTTTACAGCATTTTTAAGTCTCTTAGGATTAACATAGTCTTTCTGAATTAACTTATTCCAACACTATGAAAAATAAGGGAATGTTAGCCACTAGTGGTTGGGCATCTGCTTTCCTTACTGAGAAGATACTTCAGAATTATCTATGGATGAAATTGCACATTTTTATTCAAAATATCAAAACTGTGTTCAGTACTTCATCCTCCTCCTGAAGACTAGGTCATTGGGATTCTGATAGATCACACTTTTACTTCTTTGTTTGTACATTGCTAGAACCATATGTTACTTTTGTGTTACAGAGATGCTTGTGGAATAAGTGAGAGTTATTCAGAGTCAGAAAAGGGAAGCAATTCTATTTTGCTGTGAGAATGTTCAAATCTCATTCACCCACTGAAAAATTTTGACCAATCTAAGCATAGGAAAAATTAGCTTCTATGTACACATTTAAAATAGTAACTTTGGCATACCATTCTAGAATTGAAGGATAATTAAATAGACAGACTTCTAATGTTACAATATTCCTGGCATTCAAAGTAAAAATGAAGTGGAAACTCTCAATGTTATTATTCACAGTGACCTATGAATTCTTTTTTTAAATATATTTTTATTGGATATTTTGTTTATATTTCAGATGTTATCCCCTTTCCCCATTTCCCCTACCCAGTAACCCCTATCCCATCTCCCCTCCTCCTGCTTCTATGAGAATATGCCCCCACCCATCTCCTTGCCCTTGAATTCTCCCACACTGGGGCATACAGTCTTCACAGGACCAAGGACCTCTTCTCTCACCTATGCCCGATGGGAAGAGCAACAATACCAACCAACCAGAGATCCCAGGGTCTAAACCACCAGCCTGGGAGAACATAGGGAGTGAATTCTTAGATATCAATAGTACTGTCACTGTGTACAGTACACGCTGTGTCTACTGTGTGTAGAGTTTACAGGAATGCTAGGTTGTCAAGGCTAGAGAGTAAAGCAGTATTACCAAGGGCCTAAGGAGATGACTCAGTTTGTAAAGTGCTTGCTGTGTAAGCAGAAGAACTGATATCCAATCTCTATGTAAAAAACTGGTAGGTGGCATCTCTGCAGCAGAGAACAGCAACAGGTGGATACTCTGGAGCTAGCTGACAAGGAAACTGTGTGTGTGTGTGTGTTCACCTGCATGTTTTTGCATTAGATTAATCTTGAACAAGTCTGGTTAAGAGAATGAAGAAGGGAAAAATGAATAATTTATTTCAGTTCAATTAACATTAACTTAGTATCTAGTATATGTAATAGATTTTCTAGATAATATAAAAGTATATACATACTATATCTTAATCAGGTTTTGTAAGCAGTTTTTATCACACTGATAAAGAAGCATAGAAGAAATATAGACATAGACATATAATCATGTGCTCATTTATTTATGTATATTATTTTAAAATATGTATCAAATATATATCAGTCAATTTAGACAACTGAAACCTGCATGATCTTAGGGCTGGAAATTTGCTAAGATTGAGAATGCAGAAACTTAGGCATAATTTTATCCAAAGAATATCAAACCAATATTTAAAAATGAAAGAGTTCATCTATATGAATGACCACCCAAGGGTCAGAAAAATATTGCTAAATATAATAGTGGTGAGAAATGCGCACATCAAACAGTGGTATAGCATATAGCACACACTATTTCTGTACAAGGTTATGAGTTTGATTCCTAAGTGTGTGTGCACGAGCACACACACACACACACACACACACATACGACAGAAAAATAATTTATAAATAAAAACAAATTTGAAAACAACAAGCAGTTGAGAAACATGAACAGCACAACTTTGAAATTTGGAATGAGTGTTGAGAAAAATAAAGACTAGAAAGACAGTGAGGATTTTAAATATATGAAGATCTTTCATTAGTGCACCAGAGAAATCTACAGAGACATTATGGATTATACCCAATTTTCCTTAGATATTTTCAATAAAGGTAGAAATTGTGCTTCATGGTCATAAAGAGTGCATTTTAATTTATCACCAGTGGTTAATCTATCTGATTTTACCTCTAGAGCTGTAAGTGAGGATTTAATGGTGCAGTGCCAGCATCTGGATACTGGTGCCATGGAGCACCCAACCTGAGTGCAGCCATAATCTCACAAGAAGAATTAGAAGGAATGCTTATGGTTTCATTCGTTACTTGAACAATCCTGGGAGTTCGTGAGATTCCTGTTAAAGTCCTACTTTAATAGAAGCCATCTAATTAAAAATCCACTAAATAATACTTGTTTTAGTTGTATCTTCAGCTTAATTGAATGTACACCATTTAGTTTTCAAGGACTTTTAACTACTGTCCCAGCTGAGACCTTGACAAACAGCTGTTATTGCGATACAGTTTGGGAAAAGATTGAGCATCTTTCAGCTTGTCAAGAAAATAGAGCTTGTAGGTGATTTTTAAATGGAGGTTTATGATGCTACTAAAGCAATTATTGTGAAATAGAGACTAAACAAATTTGGAACAGAGAGACTTCTTCGCTTGGGATTTGAAATCACATAAGAGTCCTTTTGGGATTATGATGTTAGCTTCGTGTGTGCAATGGCTTCCCTGATGCCTTTGCTCTTTCCCAGTGTATACTGAATGTATCAGACTTCTGAGACACAGCTTCCTTATTCAGTACTAACTGGCCTCATTATATAAACTGCCACATATAATCCTTCATATATGAAGGGAACACTGCCATTGTCATAAATCTATTTTCTCATCATATGACAGTTAAATTTGAACTTCCCTGTGATAAATACATTAAGATGTCAAGAAATGAAAATCACTTTTCTTGAAACAACAGAGATCAAATTCCAGGTTTGGATATTTAACACAAAGGAATGATACCAATATCTGTGCAAAGTGTTCTAAGTTGACTAAGCACATTGCTAATGTGTATGCTTTTGTAGTATTTAATGTATAAAATTTATCAGAGTCATAGATTTGAAATCAGGAAATCATGTCAAGGGAAATGCTCTCAGATTCATACTTATAGGAAAGTTGGGTGAAAATTATTGAAAATAAAATCATGTTTATTTGATTGCTTTTCAAACTTCTTTCTGTGTTATAAGGCATTTTAAAAATTAAATATCTATTAATTGAGGGCTGGAGAACTTTCTCAGTTGAGTTCAAATCTTGAGCATTCATATGAGGTGAATATGTCTGAGTGTGCTTGTCTATAATTCCAGAATTGGAGGTACAGGGAGGGGCAGATCTTGAGAGCTCAGTTGTCAGGTTCTAGCTCAAATAGAAAATACCTGGTTCAGAGAGAGGACCTATGTCACAGCACTTTATGAATGACAGAGGAAGACACCTAATGCCCTATTCTAGACTGTTATGGCATCTATAGTTGTGCAAACTTGCATTATGTACAAATATACTCAGCTGGTTACATCTCACACACACATAGACACACACACTCACATATCCATATGAAGTATATACAAACACAATTTTGTGAATTTTATTACTTGTGATTCTTGCTTAATTGATTGGCTAACCATCAGACCTCCTGTGCTAGACTGTAGTTGGCATAATCTGTATAAAGGGCCTTTCAACATCATACAAATGTGGCAGATATAAACATGTCTCAGAAATTCAGCATATGAGACTTCCAATAGTATGGAAAAATACATTTTTCTAGTTACAGGATTATTACTTCTGTCTGCATATTTCTTGTGTACCATCAGGTTATTCTTCAGCTGATCTCTTTGGATTTCTTCAATTTTTGTTCTTTGGCACAATTTTTCTCCTATGCTCTCTTTCTTTATTCTGAACTTTTAAGATATGTTATTCCCAGTCATTTTCTATGTTATACACCTTATTTTCTGTCAGATAATTTTTCTGAAGCATGTAGTCCTCATGTAATAATGAATGACATAATCTGTTAATGTCACAAACTGTTGACATGTGTATAAAAAATTGTAGTTAAAAAATTATGGAAAATACTGTTTATAGCAACTTTTCAAATATATAAATGTAATCTCCATCAAAATCCCAACTCAATTCCTCACAGAGATAGAGAAAGCAATTCTCAACTTTATCTGGAGTAATCCAGGAGGGTGAAAACCATCCTTAAAAATAAAAGAACTTCTGGGAAAATCACAGTCCCAGATCTCAAGCTGTACTACAGAGCAATAGTGATAAAAAACCACATAGTATTGGTACAGAGAGACAGGGTGGTAGATCAATGGAAAAGAATTCAAGACCCAGAAATAAACCCACATACCTATGGACACTTGATCTTTGACAAAAAATGCCAAAACCATACAGTGGATAAAAGAAAGTATTTTCAACAATTGGTGCTAGTCTAACAGTAGGTCTACAT
The DNA here is from genome assembly GCA_021653895.1 of Mastomys natalensis. Lineage (NCBI taxonomy): Eukaryota > Metazoa > Chordata > Mammalia > Rodentia > Muridae > Mastomys > Mastomys natalensis. Next base: position 333,551 of record JAJTUV010001406.1, on the reverse strand, counting down.
GTAGAAGAATGCAAATTGATCCATTTTTTATCTCCTTGTACAAAGCTCAAGTCCAAGTGGATCAAGGACCTCCATATAAAACCAGATGCACTGAATCTAATAGAAGGGAAAGTGGGAAAGAGCCTTGAACATATTGACACAAGGGAAATTTTCCTGAATTGAACATCAATGGCTCAGGCTCTAAAATAAACAGTTGACAAATGGAACCTTATGAAACTGAAAATCTTCTGTAAGGCAAAGGACACTGTCGATAGGACAAAATGGCAACCTACAGATTTGGAAAAGACCTTTAAAACCCTATATCTGATAGATGGCTAATATCCAAAATATACAAGGAACTCAAAAAGTTAAACTCCAGAAAACTAAATAAACCAATTAAAAAATGGAGTACAGAGCTAAACAAAAAATTCTCAACTGAAAAACCTTGAATGGCCAAAAAGCACTTAAATGTTAAACATCCTTAGTTATCAGGGAAATGCAAATCAAAATGACCCTGAGATTCTACCTCACACCAATCAGAATGGCTACAGCAGATGCTGACAAGGACGTGAAGAAAGAGAAACACTCCTCCATTCCTGGTAAGATTGTAAGCTGGTACAACTACTTTGGAAATCAATCTGGCATTTCCTCAGAAAATTGGAAATAGTTCTACTTGAAGACCCAGCTATACCAATCCTGGGCATATACTCAAAAGATACTCTAACCCCCTAGAATGTACTGGAACCCTGAAAGGTGAGAGAAGCTCAGGAGTCAAAGGGAGGGACCTTAGATGAAATGCCCAACAGTGGGGAGAGGGAACTTGTAGAGTCCATCTCTAGTAGAAAGGCTTGCATCAAATTGAGATATGGGGTTGCCATCCCACAGTCAAAAACTCTGATCCAGAATTGTTTCTGTCTAAAAAACTGCAGGGACAAGAAGAGAGTGAGGCAAAGGAGGTTCAATGACTGGCCCCAATTGGAGTCCAACTCAAGTAAAGGCTGCAAGGCCTGACACTATTACTGATGAGATGGTGTGCTTACAGACAGTAGCTTAGCATGTCTGACCTCAAGAGGCTCAACAATCAGCTGAAAGAGTCAGATGCAGATACTTACACCCAACCATATTCAGAAGCTGGGGACTACTGTGGTTGAATTAGGGAAAGTCTGGAAGAAGTTGATGACGTGGGCAACTCCATAGGAAAAGCAGCAGTCTCAACTAACCTGGACCTCTGAAATCTTTCAGACACAGGGTTAGGCTATGGTTCATGGCTATGAACTAGACAGCGTACACCACCTGATATACCTGACACATATACAGCAGAGGAATGCCTGGTCTGGCCACAGTGATAGAAGATGCACCTAACCCTGGAGAGACCTGAGGCCCCAGGAACTGTGGAGGTCTGGTGGGGTGAGGGTAGGGGGGTGGGGACATCCTCTTGTAGATAGGAGAGGAAAAATGGGATGAGGAACAGTTTGAGGGCACAAAGGGAGGGGATACTGACTGGACTGTAAAAAAGATTAAAGAATAATAATAATGAATAAATAAATAAAACCTAGACCCAATGACTATAAAAACAAAACAAAAAACTACCATGGCCACAATGAAAAGGAAATAAAAAAAAGTACTCTAACATATTATAAGGACATGTGCTCCAGTATGTTCATAGCAGCCTTATTTGTAATTCAAAGAAGCTGGAAACAACTCAGATGTTCCTCAAAGGAAGAATAGATACAAAATATGTGATACATTTACACGGGGAATACTACTCAGCTACTAAAAAGGATGATTTCTCAAATCTTGCATGCAAATACTGTCCTGAGAGAGCTAACTCATATCCGAAAGTACATACATGGTGTGTACTCACTGATGAGCTGATATTAGCCCAAAAGCTCAGAACACCCACGATACAACTCACAGACCATATGAAGCTTAAAAAAAGGATAGTCAAAGTGTGATGTTTCAATCCCACTTAGAAGGTGGAACAAATTATTCACGAGAGGCAGAAGGATGGAAGAACCTGGGTGGAAGAGGGTAGGGGGAGGAAAAGGGGGCCAGGATCAGGTACTGGGAAAGACAGGAGAGAAGTCCAGAGGGCCAGGAGAATTAATAGATATATGTAGTGGGTGGAAGGGAAACACCAGAAAGTCACAGATACCAGGACTTCTAGAGGCTACCAGGACCCAATCGGGATGGCATTAGCAGAAATACCCAACAGCAAGAGATAAAAACTAAAGAAACCACTTCCAGTAGATAGACATGGCCCCCAGTTGAAGAATGGAGCTTGATGGGGCTTGATGCCCCAGCATAGGGGATACTAGGACGATGATGCAGGAGTGGGTGGGTCTGTAGGGGAGCACCCTCATAGAGGCAGGAGGGAGGGGAAATGGGATGGGAGAGTTGTGGCAGAAGACTGGGAAAGAGGACAATATTTGAAATGTAAACAAATAAAATAATTAATTTTAAAAAAGAAAGAAGAAAGAAATCCATTGTAATATCAACCATGATGAAAATACTACTGTAGGGAACTATATGGATGGAGGAGATGTAGGGATTTTCATCTTTTTTTTTTTTTTTTTTTACAAAGTTGTATACATAATGAGATACAAATTCTCTACAGAGCTAGGTAATGGAAGTCTTTGATGTCAGCCATATATACATTTGCTTCACAAATGACAATTACGATGGAAAAGCAATTGAGAAAACAGAATTTTTTTCAACAATTGCTGAAATAATTGAGCACAGGGGAAAGCAAAGGAAATTTGATGTGTGCTTGCATTTCTTTCCAGTGGGATAAACACCTAAAGAAAGCATCAGTGTTCTAGGAACTACTGTTAAGTGATTTAGGAGATTTTGTGAAAGCACAGAAAATGCTAACACCTGAGGTTAATCACAAAGTAATCCAGGGGTGCATTTTTTTATGATGAGGATACCCTTGTTTATTTTTCAGGACCCAATGACTCAGAGAATATGCCAGTGTCTTTTCAATACGGAAACCAGTATTAACACACAGGCAATATGAACACAATCCAAACACAAAACAAAGAAGTAAACTTAACAGTTACTTCCTAAAGGTAAAAAAAAGAAGTGGTCAGTTTATAAGTGAGAGGATATTAAACTTAATAAAAATCGAGAAATGAAACATTAAAGTAGGAATGTGGTTCCTTTTTATGCCTCCAAGAGATTGGCAAGATAAAATGCTACAACTGATGCTGTTATAAATTGTCAAAGTCAGAGACATAGGGAGCTCAAACTTTTAGTACTTCACTTACAAAAAACCACACACTCAGAAAAACATTATCAGTTAAATCTGATAAATGTGCATGGATCAGCCTTCTGTTTAATCACACTGCCCATACGCCTAAAAATAATTCAAATAGATATTGTACGTAAAAGAAGCAGCAAGGTAAGAGATATTCAAGTATAAAGGATTGATACACATAATCAATAAATAACCATATACTTACTTATACAATTAAATCTTTAAATTATTGAAAATGAATGAGATATATTTATCAACATATACAAAAATTAACATCTACAACATATTAAGACAAGTATCAATAATAGAAAAAGGCAAATTGGTAGAAAAAAAGTTGTATGCATTTTAGGAGCAGACTTTTATAAAGCATTCATATTTCAAAATAAACATTTTTAGGGAAATTGAAAAAGAATGTTGATTTCAAACATCAAACTAATGAGAACTGCCAAACAAAAAAAAGTCTAAGCCTACTGGAAACAGAAACACCTTCCCATGTTGGAAACATTCTTATATTCCACTCAATCTGAATAGTTAGGTCTTTGCTTCCTTCTTTTTAATGTTATTGATATATTAACTCATAATTGTTTGTTACTTACAATTGAGAATTTCAGGACACTCTGCACAACATGACATATAAAGAAAAGTGGAGAAGGACATATTTTTATTATATTTCTTTCATAATAGAAAATATACAAAGTGTTTTTACAAAGTGTGTTCCAAAAACTCAGGTAACACAATGGATCTGTATTTAATGCGAGTGATATAGCTGAGTGCAAAGCACTAATGCATTAGTATCTAAGTCACATCTCATTAATATTAAGTTTTCTCTAGTTTGAAAGGCTGGAAATGAAGCTTTGTCATTGTAGATTGTTTTGCTGTTGTCCTTTTGAATGTGCTATGGTTGAAGACTTGAAGAAAACTCGGATCTCCTATTATTATTACTCTGTCTCCTCTCCCCCAGAACAGCTCTTTCTATTTTTTATCACCTTCTTTTATGCATTGCAAGAAAGTGTCCCACGGAATGTTTTTATCATAAGTGGATGCCCTTCATGAAGATTATTTTTGTCCTTCTCTTTGCGAATGGCCACATCATGCTTTTCTCATTTCTCTGGAACACAGTTATTTTGGGCAACTACAATTTTGCATCGCGTCCTTCAAAAAACCTTTCTCAGCTCAAGATCATTTGTTTGTGTGTGTAATAGTGAACATGTGGCTGCTATAATCCAAAAATTTGAATTTGTATTTTCATATATAAAAATGCCAAGTCTGTTTCTCAAAATACTTTAGGTATGTAAAATTCAGTGCATTTTGCTTATACTATATCTCATCTTTGTTCATAATTAAAATCCCAGTTATACTAGGGTAAGATGCTAAACTGTTTTCCCAGCTTATAGAAAGTAATACAGCAGTGACTTATAGCTTCTTGAGCATACTTTTCCATATTCTATCACTTGAGTATGTCCTCTTATCTGTTTGACAAGAAACCAGAGTTGAAATTATTTTTCTAAATGGGTTTTAAAATATTAATTCCTATTTCCTTGACAATTCAGAGTTCTGAACAGAGCTGCCACTTCCTGTACTTGCTTTAAGAGTTCTGATTGAGGACTTGGTCTGCTATTGGATGTAGTGATAAATAACTCACAGATGACTGTCAAGTACAGTTCTTATGAACAATTTGTCATGAATTACATCAGGAGAATATGGAAGCAATTTTGCATCGTAATTCATAATGTGTGTATAATGTTGGAATTTCTCCGAACTACACTCCATAACTCCTACTGCATTTAGATTACATGTTCCATTACACTTTATCAGCTTCATGTCTTTTCTTTTAATTTGTCACTGATTATAAGTTTAGTGCTACCAGAATGCACATTGCTATGAAGCTAACCACATGATCAGTTGTCAGGATTCATGCTCCTGGAAGAAACCACTATACTCCATAGCTGTCAGCAACATGCTCCTGAAAGCATCACTCTGTACAGTAGCCAAAAACTAACTACCAATAGCTCCTCAGCTAGGAGTGAGTCTTCTGAGATCTTCTATATTAATACGTGAATATTGACTGACTTGTGTGCATTTTATGCATAGACAATAACAGATCCCATGAGTTTCTTTATGCAACAGCACTGTCATGTCCAGATGATACTGTTTTACAACTTTGTTCTCTTAGAAGTTTTCAACCTCCGGTCCCATGAGCTTCTATAAGCTTTGGGGTCTGAGAGAGTGATGCACATGTTTCATTTAGTGATGAGGTTTCTAAAGACATTTATTCTATATATTTTGAGCATTTGTGATTAGCTCTCATCAGTAAAGCTTCTTTTTTAAAAAGCAAGAATAACAGGTAATAAATCCAACATTTTAATATTTGAAAAAAAGTAGCCCATTTCACCTCACTTTGAATTGGGGCATAGAGAGACCTGGAGGTTTCTAAAGCGTATTTCAAACCACTTTCATCATGATAGGATTCTAATTGTGCGATTAAAAAAAAATCCATTCTTTTACATTGCAAAGTACATGCTTTAGATACTAAAAGTATGCATAGCATGGTGAACTAAATGTGTAAATAGATTATTAGAATCCATAAGTTGTTCATTAACTAAGATATTAAGGAGATTAAGGTTATTTTATTCTTTTTTAATTATATATTTTGGAAAGTGTGGTTAGTTATTTTTGTAAAAATAAAATCTGTATGTTAGTTGTGTTTTTCTTTTCCATGTTAAATAGATTAATATATATTTACAAGTATATTAATCCTCAGGTTTTAGTTTCATTTTTACTATTTAGTATAAATAGTAAACATCCAGCCTTCTCAGGACCAAGGACCTCCTCTCCCACCTATGCCCAACAAGGCCATTCTCCCCTACATATACAGCTGGAGCCATGTGTCTCTCACTGTGTGCTCCCAAGCTAGTGATTTAGACCCTGGGAGCTCTGGTTGGTTGATATTGTTGCTCTCCCCATGGGGCCCCAAGCCACTTCAACTCCTTCAGTCATCTCTCTAACTCCTCCATTGGGAACTCTTTGATAAGTTAATAATTAGCTGCAAGCATCCACCTCTGTATACCTCAGGCTCTGGCGGACCTCTAAGGAGACAGCTATATCAGGATCCTGTCAGCATGGACTTCCTGGCATCCACACAGTGTCTGCCTTTGTTGACTGCACATGAGATGGATCGCCAGGTAGGGCAGTCTCCAGACTGCCCCTCCTCCAGTCTCTGCTCCACATTTTATCTCTGTATTTGCTCCCTTGAGTATTTTGTTATTCTTTCTAAGAAGGACCAAAGCACCCACACTTTGGTCTTCCTTCTTCATGAGCTTCATGTGGTCTGTGAGTTGTACCTTGGGTACTGCCAGCTTTTGGGCTAAGGGGTACTGCCAGCTTTTGGGCTAATATCCAATTATTAGTGAGTACATACCACGTGTTACCTCACTGATAGGGTTACCTCATTCAGAATATTTTCTAGTTCCATCATCCATTTGCCTAAGTATTTCATGAATTCATTGTTTATAATAGCTGAGTAATATTCCATTGTGTAAATGTACCACATTTACTGTATCCACTCCTTTGTTGAAGGACATCTACATTCTTTCCAGCTTCTGGCTATTATAAATAAGGCTGCAATAAACATAATGGAGCATGTGTCCTTGTTATAAGGGCTGGATGCCCCAGTGTGAGAAAATTTGAGGGCAGGGAGGTGGGAATGGGTCTGTGGGTGGGTGGGGGTATACGCTCATAGAAGCAGGAAGAGGGGAGATGGGATAAGGGTGTCTGGGAGGGGGGAAATGGGGAAAGGGGATAACATCTGTAATGTAAATAAATAAAATATCCAAATATAATAAAAGGAAAGAACAAATCGTAAACATAACTTAGAACAATAGTTTTTAAATGTATTTTCAAGGTAGAGTTGGCTTGTAACATAACACTGAATTTATTTAATTGTTGTTAAATTTTTTTATAGTAAGGAGCATAATCAAACATGATAAGACCATCTATAATGACATTTTTGCTTAAATTTTCAGATTTTTTTTCATTAAAGTTGTTTTTATTTTGGTGTAAGGAAAATAATTCAAAACATAAAAATTTAAATGTCAATGTTTGGATATGAATCACCCACATAAGCAACACCAGAAGGAAGACATCAGTATTTTCAAGTACTTCCTCTTTGCATATTAAATAAGGCATCTCCCCAGGGAGAAGTTTCATTCTTAAATTATACAGAGCTCACATGTTTTGAATTTTAAAACATTACAATCTGGTAGCAGAAACACAGGTTCGGAGGACTTAGTCTATTCACTACAGTGTTAGAGTGATTGATTAGTTTTTACACTGGTAGTATCTGCATCATGCCATATTATCTGAATTGTACAGGATACGGTCTTTTCTCATGTTGAGTACAACTATATATGCACACTTGAATATAAAATTAAATTAACAAATGTATTTTAGTTTCCATGGTCACAGTGCAATTCTGGTAGATTCTGGCAAATTCTCCTATAGGAATTCATCTAACTCATAAGTCACCAGTAATCCAGTGGTTCCTTATCTTTGGTGACCATTGTCACTGTCTACCTTTAAACATCCATTTACTTGGTGTTCATGTGCGTATACACCCAGGTGACATGCAGCCATTTCAATATGTATGTCCACAGTTTCCAATCATCAAAACCATTGTATTTACTTATTTATTTATTTATTTATTTATTTATTTATTTATTTTTCAGTTTACATCCCCATATCAGCCCCTTCCTCCCAGTAGCCCTTCACAAAGTTCTCTCTATTTCTCCCTCCCCTTCTCCTTTGAGAAGAGGGAGTCCTCATCTAGGTATTACCTACACACACACTACTCCCCCGCACAGCGGCTCATCAAGTTGCTGCAGGACTAGGCACATTCTCTCCCATAGAAGTCAAACCAGGCTGCCCATATAGGGAAACAGGATCCATATTGCTTCTAGTTCTTGACCACTTGAAATTTTGACATGTTAAATGCTCCTTGAAATGTTTCACGCCTTGGTTAGTTTGCACATTGTATTATGTGCTAAGGTTATTGGTTTCTGTGGTTTGTAAACATACTGTTCTATTCTCTAACTCATATACAAGGAACATTTGTATTGTTTGTTGGAACCAGTCATTCATATTTACATTGCTGGTCATTGATTTTATTTTTATCATTTAGAAATAAGACCATTGTTTACTCTCATATCTTAAATATACATTTCATGATGTTTTAATCTGAAGAATCATTGTTTTACATATTATATTATTTGTAAAGCTTAGTTCACATAAATTGTCTAGTATTTTATAACAAAAACTGAAGATAATTTGATTAGTACAAATATCTATTTAAATATTACATCATTTATTTTCTTAAAAGTCTTTCCAGAGTGGTTTTTTCTGTCTCATTGTAATTTTGGTATATGTGCTATTGAGGTGAGCACCAGAGTGATTCCTTTTAAGTTAACCAGATGGTGTGTATGATTTTATGTTTAGACACTTTATTCTTCATATATGACATTTTGATATTTAAATACTCTCAGCAAATGTCTAGCAGTTTTTGGCCCATGTCTAAACATAAGAAAGGAAATATAAAAAATAAATTACATTTTGATGCATCTACATATTTATGGTACATGTAAACATAGACACTCACATATCTAAGTGGTATAAACATTTGTGTAGTAAAGATAGAATCATGTAGAGAGACAGGCAGACAGACAATTTGGTATCTTTGCTGTGACTATACAATTTAAGCAAAAGGAACTTCAGGAGAAAACAGTTTATTTGGAATACATTTGTAAACCCATCATTGAGGGGATGTAAAGGAATGCAAGCAGGAATTGGAAGCAGAAAACATGAAGGAACATTCTTTTTTGGCTAACCTTCAGTTGACACTCTGTTAACTCTCCTGAACCATCTATCCTGGAACTATATCAGTTAAATCAACCAAGACAATCCTTCACATACATGGCCACAGACAATCTAACATACATGATTATTCAGCTGAGATAAATTTTCAGAAAATGTAGTGGCTATCAAGTTCAGTGTTAGTACTAACAAGGATGCATTGTCCCTTGTCAAAGAGACATACTAACCCATCATTTTAATAAACATTTATTCTTTGTCATTAAGATCACATGTTAATATAATACTAAAAATTATAGAAAAAAATTAAAAGCCTCACAGTCATTAAAAGTTTCTAGTTTCAAAAACCAGGGTCTCTTTTCAATTCAATGTATCTAAACTGTGAACTCCTATAAAATAATAAATAATTGCTCATTTTTTTATTATTGGTATAGAAATAATCAGGTCAAGGCAAAATAAGCTTTTAGTAACATAAATCTAATGCTGCAGTTTCTTGTACAATACCTGAGGCTCATCCAAAATCTCTGGCTCTAAAGGTCTTGAGCAGTCCCACTTCTCTGTCTTGGACGTCCTCAGTACATACAGCTTGTCTCAGACTACCTGCACTCCATACCTGCCATTATCTTGGGTGGATATATCCCAGACTGGGAACTTATAGAATGATGGTGTCTCTGCTGAAGGTAAGGCTTAATATTTACCAAAGTCGTCTTATGACCTCTTTGAATTAAAAAAAAAACTATATTTTATTCATAATTTTTCATATATGCATACTATGTACTTTCATCCCTCTATTCCCCATTCTCTCACTTCCCTTACTCATCCTTCATTTTCTGTAAAATATACTTCCCTAGTTCCTAGTTTTGTTTTATTTGGTGACACACACTGTTAATTAGGTACCAGGGACCAGTACCTGATTCTTCTTCAGGCAGAGGGAAGCACATTGGCAGGGAGTGAGACTTGGTCTTAAGAGATATTTAGGGTTGCTATATAATCATAAAACATTTACCTATCTTAAGTCTAAGTCACTATGCTTCAGTGGCTGACCTGCCTTCTGAGCTCCTCTGAGGTGAGGAACTGTCTAGTACCTCAACATCAAACAACAGGAGATTAAGTTATGTAGCCTTTGTTCCATCTCTGACAGAACTGCAATAGCTCTAATTCTCATTCTGCTAGTTGAAGTCTCAGGAAGAAAAAGGGACATTTTGAAAAGTGACTTTAGTTTTTATTTGTAGGTTCTCTCTAACAAAGTTTCCTATGAAAGTTCTCTAAAGAAAAGGAAAAAGGGAAAAGGGCTTAAGAAAATGAGGGAGAAAGGTTGTCTAGGAAGAAAGGGGTTAAGGGATTTTTTTTTTTTTTTAGTTCTTTCTATCCTAAGCAATTATACTTTTTTTCAGAGTACATGATCACATGGTGAAAAGTTCATCACAAGTTTACACATAAATTCAAATCATTAATAAGAATAAGTTTACAATAGAGAATGTTTACATGCATATCCATTAGGAGTAATTATCTGGCTAAATATTCATCATCTGTCCAAAGATAAACAGGGACATGGAGAGTTAAAAACAATAACTTATGTGACTAAGTTATTAGTGAAATTTTGTATAGCTAAATCCATCAATATTTTATTTTCTGTCCTTGCAGATATACTATAACAATTTATAATAAATCATTAGTTCCCATTTTACGACCTTGGGTTAATGGTATTACAATCTCTTGAAATGTGCTCTGAGTAGTAGTTGCCTACTTGGTATTTAAAAAGCAATTAACTTGTTAAACTTGAAGACTGGCAGCATTCTCATTGTAGTTTTCACTATCAGAAAAGAGCTTAATAATTACTATAATTTTAAGAATTCTTATAGGATCATCATTAAGAATTAAGAAATCATCAATTTATCTATATAGCATCATTACAAGATAGTGGACCTTTTGTGTTCTGCAGAGATATACTCAAAAAGTTGGGCTAATACCTAGTGATATATATGAAATCATATTAATAGCAGGAGTATTCTCTAAAATGAAATCCTCTAGGTCTTGCTCATAGGAATAAGTCTGTTGTAGATTTTAATTCACCGTAGACCCATCTCAGGAAGATCATCTGCTAGTTTTTTTTTTTTTTTTTTTTTGACAGTCATCTCCTCTATTGAATGATACTCACATTGCATACTCCATAACTGTTTTGTGATATAACCATGAATCCCCGCCAATGCAAGCCAATTTGCTTCTGTTTGTGTCTCTGGAAAACAACATCACGACTGTATTTTTTTTTCCCCTTGGAGAATATTTACACATTAATCATTAGAAACACTAACATTTACCTTGTGTATAGCAGAGAGGGACATAAAAGGAAGACACTCTTGTAATTACAGTTCTAGTTCCATCCATTTACATAAGAATTTATCAAATTCATTGTTTTTAATAGCTGAGTAATATTCCATTGTGTAAATGTACCACATTTTTTGTATCCATTCCTCTGTTGAAGGACATCTGGGTTCTTTCCAGTTTCTGACTATTATAAATAAAGCTGCTATGAACATAGTGGAGCATATGTCCTTGTTTTATGTTAGAGCCTCTTCTGGGTATATGCCCAAGAGTGGTATAGCTGGGTCCTCAGGTAGTAATATGTCCAATTTTCTGAGGAACCGCCAGACTGTTTTCCAGAGTGGTTGCACCATCTTGCAATCCCACCAACAATGGAGGAGTGTTCCTCTTTCTCCACATCCTCGCCAGCATCTACTATCACTTGAGTTTTTGATCTTAGCCATTCTGACTGGTGTGAGGTGGAATCTCAGGGTTGTTTTGATTTGCATTTCCCTGATGACTAAGGATGCTGAACATTTCTTTAGGTGCTTCTCAGCCATTCGCATTTTGAGAATTCTTTGTTTAGCTCCATACCCCATTTTTTAATAGGGTTATTTGGTTGTTTAGAATCTAATTTCTTGAGTTCTTTGTATATATTGGATATTAGCCCTCTATTGGATGTGAGATTGGTAAAGATCTTTTCCCAATCCTTGGTTGCCGTTTTGTCCTATTGACAGTGTCCTTTGCCTTACAGAAACTTTGCAATTTTATGAAGTCCCATTTGTCAATTCTTGATCTTAGAGCATAAGCCATTGGTATTCTGTTCAGGAACTTTTCCCCTGTGACTAGGTATTCGAGGGTCTTCCCCACCTTCCCTTTTATTAGTTTCAGTGTGTCTGGTTTTATGTGAAGGTCCTTTATCCACTTGGACTTGAACTTTGTACAAGGAGATAGAATTGATTGATTTGCATTCTTCTGCATGTTGTCCTCCAGTTGAACCAGCACCATTTGTTGAAAATGCTGTCCTTGTTCCACTGGATGGTTTTAGCTCCTTTGTCAAAGATCAAATGACCATAGGTGTGTGGGTTCATTTCTGGGTCTTCAACTGTATTCCACTGATCTTCCTGCCTGTCTCTGTATCAGTACTAGGTACTTTTTATCACTATTGCTCTGTAGTACAACTTGAGGTCAGGGATGGCGATTCCTCCAGAAGATCTTTTATTGTTGAGAATGGTTTTCTCTATCCTGGGTTTTTTGTTATTCCAAATAAATTTGAGAATTTCTCTTTCTAGCTCTGTAAAGAACTGAGTTGGTATTTTAATGGGGATTGCATTGAATCTGTAGATTGCTTTTGGCAAGGTGGCCATTTTTACTATATTAATCGTGCCGATCAATGAGCATGGGAGATCTAAACAATCATCCATCATGATCAAGTGGGCTTTATCCCAGGAATGCAGGGATGGTTCAATATTCAGAAATCCATCAATGTAATCCACTGTATAAACAAACTCAAAAAAAAAAAAAAAAAAAAAAAACACATAATCATCTCACTAGATGCTGAGAAACCATTTGACAAAATTCAACATCCCTTCATGGTAAAAGTATTGGAAAGATCAGGAATTCAAGGCCCATACCTAAACACAGTAAAAGCAATATACAGCAAACCAGTAGCCAACATCAAACTAAATGGAGAGAAACTTGAAGCATTCCCACTAAAATCAGGGACTAGACAAGGCTGCCCACTCTCTCCCTACCTATTCAATATAGTACTGGAAGTCCTAGCCAGAGCAATTAGACAACAAAAAGAAGTCAAAGGAATTCAAATAGGAAAGGAAGAAGTCAAAATATCACTATTCACAGATGATATGATAATATACTTAAGTGACCCCAGAACTTCCACCAGAGAACTCCTAAACCTGATAAACAACTTCAGCAAGGTGACAGGTTATAAAATCAACTCAAACAAATCAGTAGCCTTCCTCTGTGTGGAAGATAAACAGGCTGAAAAAGAAATTAGGGAAATGACACCCTTCATAATAGTCACAAATAATATAAAATACCTCGGGGTGAACCTAACCAAGCAAGTGAAAGATCTGTATGACAAGAACTTCAAGTCTCTGAAGAAAGATATTGAAGAAGATCTCAGGAAATGGAAATATCTCCTATGCTCATCTGCTAGTTTTTATCTTCTCAGTGATTGCTGTTGAGAATCAGGCCTGAGTAATTTTGTGTTTGGAACTAATTGTCATCAGCATCTGCTTGATAGGTGAAATATGTGACTGAAATCTTATCAAATCAAAACACAAACCATAAAAAAATCAGAAACTGCTTGAATAGCAAATTTTATTGAAAACTTTCCATTTGAGATTTAGAAAACATATTTTAAACATCTGGCACACAATATGATTATTAAGAAAAGCGCAGTTCTTTCTGATGGACCAGATGGAACCTTGCACTTTTCACTGTCCTGCTTCAAAGTGAAAAGTATATGACTTTGGGATCTCAGAATTTAACATATAGGACATGATTCTGCCCTCCTTATTCTAGGTGACTTTATCAATTCCAAATTTTCTCCTTGTGCTGAAGACCAACTGACATGCTTCCATGTAGATTCCACGTAGATCTAGAATGGCAAATATATTAAGTACTCTAAGAAGTAGAACTGTAGACATTATTATGGAATAAAAATCTACTGATCTCATATTGTTGACATAGATGACAAAACATCATACATCATTCATATATTATAAATATAAAATTTTAGACTGCACCCTGTGGAAGAGAAGTTAACAGAAATAGCAAAACTTCAGGTTATTTCTATTTCTGATAGCCTATATCTTAAGCATATCATTTTCTCTACTACCCATAAGTATATATTGGTTGAAACTTCCTATTTTTATTTAACTACTGATTTAAAAAGTAAGCTATGAGGCTTTCCACAAAAACAAGCTCATAGAGACAGGGGGTGGGGAGGGGGTACGGGATGGGGAATAGTCGGGGTAGACAAGAGGTAGAATAAAATCTGAAGTGGAAATAAATAAATAAGTAAATAAATAATAAAAAGTAAGCTATGCTTAAAATATTTATGACTCATGTTGTAAATTTTGATTGTTTGACAAAAGATCTATGAACACTAAACTACAATGTAAAAACATTTATTGATTGACAGTATTAAAAAATGTATTGAATCCCCAAAGAATTAAATGAAAAGAGAAAAACTATCAGCTCTGCAGAGTTATAAATTAGTAAAACATTAATTTTAAAAATATAGAATACTAAAATAGTGTTCTTTTAAAGGTTTAAGAAATTGCTAAATTGCAAAAATGTTAGCTTAGTGGCTATTACTCAATGAAATGTGTGAGAATTTTGATAAGTAATCCAGCAGAAAGGATAGCATTTGATCATTGAATGGATAAAATGGTAAGATATTCCTCTCTTAGGTATTGTCAGTTATTTTATTTTGCTCCTATGTCATAAGCCAGAATATGAAAATTATCTTTATGATCAAATTCTGGTAGTTTTAACAGTTGTCATGCTAATATACCAGGAACACTGTAGAAAACTGGGATTCAAAAATATTCGGTTTTTAAAATCCCAATGAAAAGAATGTGTTTCTAAAAGTTTTTAAAATTTTAAAAAAATCCTTAATTATCTTTTTAAAAAAAAACTAAAATTTTTTTATAATTTCTTTATCAATTTTTTTTTTAAATTTTTTTCCCAACCCCCCTTAAATTTCTGTTAAAAAAAATTCCATTCCTAGTTTTTTTTTTATTTGGTGACACACCACTGTTCAAAGTTAGAGATACCAAGGGACCAGTACCTGATTCTTCTTCATACAGAGAGGAAAGCACATTGGCAGGGAGTGAGACTTGGTCTTAAGATACTTTAGTTTGCTATATAATCATAAAACATTTAACTATCATAACTAAGTACTATGTTCATGGCTGAGTTCTAGATGCTCCTCTAGAGGTGAGAACTGTCTAAGTA
Organism: Mastomys natalensis; assembly: GCA_021653895.1. Taxonomy (NCBI): domain Eukaryota; kingdom Metazoa; phylum Chordata; class Mammalia; order Rodentia; family Muridae; genus Mastomys; species Mastomys natalensis. The sequence continues at coordinate 318,163 of JAJTUV010001406.1, read as the reverse complement.
CCTCAACATCAGATACAACAGATTGATAAGTTATGAGCTTTTTTTTCATCTGACAGAACTGAATAGCTCTATTCTCATTCTCTAGTTGAAGTCTCAGGAAGAAAAGGGACATTTTGAAAAGTGACTTTCATTTTATTTTTAGGTTCTCTTAACAAAGTTTCTATATAAGTTCCTTAGAAAGAAAAAAAGGAAAACTTAAGAAAATGAGGAGATAGGTTGTCTAGGAAGAAAGGGTTAAGATTTTTTTTTTTTAGTTCTTATCTATCCTGAAGCAATTACTTTTTTTTCGAGTACATATCCATGTGAAAAGTTCATCACAATTTACACATAATTCAATCTTATAAGAATATAGTTTACAATAGAGAATTAACATGCATATCCATAGAGTAATTATCTGGCTAAATATTCCTCATCTGTCCAAAGATAAACAGGGAATGGAGATTAAAAACAAACTTATGTGAAAGTAATTATTATGAAATTTTGTATAAGCTAATCCATCAAATATTTTATTTTCTTCCAGCAGATATACATAACATTTCATAGAATAAGTCATTAGTTCCATTTTTCAACACCTTGGGGTAATGGTACATCTCTTGAAATGTGCTCTGAGTAGTAGTTGCCTACTTGGTATTTAAAAGCATTAACTTGTAAACTTTAAGATGCAGCATTCTCATTGTAGTTTCACTATCAGAAAAGAGCTTAATATTACTATAATTTAAGAATCTTAATCACATTAAGAATTAAGAAATCATCAATTTATCTATATAGCTCATTACAAGATAGTGACCTTTTGTGTTCTGCAGAGATATACCAAAAGTTCTAGTACTAGTGTATTATTCATATTAATAGCAGGAGTATTCTCTAAAATGAAATCCTCTAGGTCTTTGCTCATAGGTAATAAGTCTGTTGTAGATTTGTATTCACCGTAGACCATCTCAGGAAGATCATCTAGCTATTTTTTTTTTTTTTTTACAGTCATATCCTCTATTGTACATGATTATCACATGCATACTCATAACGTTTGTTTAAACTCATGAATCCCCGCCAAGCAAGCCAATTTGTTCTGTTGCTTCTCTGGAAAACACAAAATCACGACTGATTTTTTTTTCCCTTGAATATTTACACATTAATCTTAGAAACACTATACATTTACTTGTTATCAAGGGGACATAAAAGGAAGACACTCTTTAATTACAGTTCTATCCATCCATTTAAAATAAGAATTATCAATTCTTGTTTTTAATAGCTGAGTATATTCCATTGTGGTAAATGTACCACATTTTTGTATCCATTCCTCTGTTGAGGACATCAGGTTTCTTTCATTTCTTGACTATTATAAATAAAGCTGCTATGAACATAGTGGACATATGTCCTTGTTTTAGTTAGAGCCTCTTCTGGTTATCCCAAGAGTGGTATACTGGGTCCTCAGTAGTATTGTCAATTTTCTGTAAACCGCCAGACTGTTTCCAGAGTGGTTGCACCATCTTGCAATCCTCCAACAATGAGGAGTGTTCCTCTTTCCACATCCTCGCCGCATCTACTATCACTTGAGTTTTTGATCTTAGCATTCTACTGGTGTGAGGTGGAATCTCAGGGTTGTTTTGATTTGCATTTCCCTGATGACTAAGGATGCTGAACATTTCTTTTAGTGCTTCTCAGCCATTCGCATTTTGAGAATTCTTTGTTTAGCTCCATACCCCATTTTTTAATTAGGGTTATTTGGTTGTTTAGAATCTAATTTCTGAGTTCTTTGTATATTGGATATTAGCCCTCTATTGGATGTGAGATTGGTAAAGATCTTTTCCAATCCTTGGTTGCCGTTTTGTCCTATTGACAGTGTCCTTGCCTACAGAAACTTTGCAATTTTATGAAGTCCCATTTGTCAATTCTTGATCTTAGAGCATAAGCCATTGGTATTCTGTTCAGGAACTTTTCCCCTGTGACTAGGTATTCGAGGGTCTTCCCCACCTTCCCTTTTATTAGTTTCAGTGTGTCTGTTTTATTGAAGGTCCTTTATCCACTTGGACTTGAACTTTGTACAAGGAGATAAGAATTGATTGATTTGCATTCTTCTGGCATGTTGTCCTCCAGTTGAACAGCACCATTTGTTGAAAATGCTGTCCTGTTCCACTGGATGGTTTTAGCTCCTTTGTCAAAGATCAAATGACCATAGGTGTGTGGGTTCATTTCTGGTCTTCAACTGTATTCACTGATCTTCCTGCTGTCTCTGTATCAGTACTAGGCTTTTATCACTATTGCTCTGTAGTACAACTTGAGGTCAGGGATGGCGATTCCTCCAGAAGATCTTGTTATTGTTGAGAATGGTTTTCTCTATCCTGGGTTTTTTGTTATTCCAAAAAAAATTTGGAATTTCTCTTTCTAGCTCTGTAAAAAACTGAGTTGGTATTTTAATGGGGGGATTGCATTGAATCTGTGTTTTGCTTTTGGAAAAGGTGGCCATTTTTACTATATTAATCGGGGCCGACAAGAGCAGGGGAGATCTAAACAATCATCCATCATGATAAGTGGGTTTTTACCCCGGGAATGCGGGATGGTTCAATATTTCAAAATCCATCAATGTAATCCACTGTAAAAAAACAAACTCAAAAAAAAAAAAAAAAAAAAAAAACAAAATACATCTCACTAGATGCTGAAAAAAAACATTTGACAAAATTAAACATCCCTTCATGGAAAAAGTTTTGGGAAAGATCAGGAACAAGGCCCAACCTAAAACAGTAAAAGAATATACAGCAAACCAGTAGCCAACATCAAACTAAAGGGAGAGAAACTTGAAGCATTCCCACTAAAACAGGGATAGACAAGGCTCCCCACCTTCCCTACCTATTAAATATAGTATGGAAGTCCTAGCCAGGCAATTAGACAACAAAAAGAATAAAAGGGAAATTCAAATAGGAAAGGAAGAAGTAAAAATATCACTATTCACAGATGATATGATAATATCTTAAGTGACCCAGAACTTCCACCAGAGAACTCCTAAACCTGATAAACAACTTCAGCAAGGTGACAGGTTATAAAATCAACTCAAAAAAATCATACCTTTCCTCTGTGTGAAGTTTAAACAGGCCTGAAAAAAAATTAGGAAATGACACCCTCTAATAGTCACAAAAAAATAAAATACCGGGTGAACCTAACCAAGCAAGTAAAGATCTGTATGACAAGAACTTCAAGTCTCTGAAGAAAGATATTGAAGAGGAATCCCGGAAATGGAAAAAATCTCCTATGCTCTTTCTGCTAGTTTTTATCTTCTCAGTGATTGCTGTTGGAATCAGGCCTGAGAATTTTGTGTTTGGAACAAATTTGTCACCCAGCATCTTTTGATAGGTGAAATATGTGACTGAAATCTTATCAAACAAAAAAAAACCCTAAAAAAAAAATCTTGAATAGAATTTTTTTAAAAATTTATTTAATTTGAAAACTTTAAACCGGAAAAAATTGTTTAAAGAAAACGTTTTTTTTTGGGGCCGGGAAATTCATTTTTTTTAAAGGAAAAGTTATGACTTTGGGATCTCTTTAAATAAGGTTTTTCCCCCAAGGGGTGACTTTATAATTCCAAATTTTTCCCCCCTTTTAAACCAACTACAGCCCATGTGTTTCCCAAATTAGAAATTAAAGGAATATATTAAGATCAAAAAGTTAAACTGTAGAAAATTTTTGGAAAAAAAATTTAAAATATTTTATTGTTGACATAGATAAAAAAAAACCCAACATCTTTTTAATTTAAAATATAAAATTTTAATACCCGGGGAAAAAAAAAATAAAAAATTCATTATTTTATTTTTGCCTTTCAAACAAAAAATTTTTTCTTCCCTATTAAATTTGGTTAAATTTTTTTTTTTTAAAATTTTTTTAAAAAATTTTAAAAAAAATTAAAGGCTTTCCACAAAAAACAAAGCTCATAGAACAGGGGGTGGGGAGGGGGGTACGGGATGGGGAATAGTCGGGGTAACAAGAGGTAGAATAAAATCTGAAGTGGAAAAAAATAAATAAGTAAATAAATAATAAAAAGTAAGCCTTATGCTTAAAATATTTATGACTCATGTTGTAAATTTTGATTGTTTGACAAAAGACTATGAACCCCTAAACTACAATGTAAAAAACATTTATTTGATTGCCCAAGTATTAAAAAATGTATTGAATCCCCAAAGAATTAAATGAAAAGAAAAAAACTATAAAGCTCCTGCAGATTTAAATAAATTAGTAAAACATTAATTTTAAAATATAGAATACTAAAATAGTGTTCTTTTAAAGGTTTAAGAAATTGCTAAAATTGAAAAAATGTTAGCTTAGTGGCTATTACTCAATGAAATGTGTGAAAAATTTTGATAAGTAATCCAGCAGAAAGGATAGCATTTGATCATTGAATGGATAAAATGGTAAGATATTCCTCTCTTAGGTATTGTCATTATTTTATTTTGCTCCTAATGTCATAAGCCAGAATATGAAAAATATCTTTATGATAAAAATTCTGGTAGTTTAACAGTTGTCATGCTAATAACCAGGAACACTGTAGAAACTGGGATTCAAACATAGTTATCTACATTTATGTACTTACAACAATATTAAATACTTTATGTCAAAATATTACTTGTTGTCACATTTCTCCCAAAGAGTGGAAGGAAAGCTAACATCACATCAAAAGCATCTAAATTCTGATCACTAACAAGAATTACTTTTTAATCCTTTGTACTTTGTCCTTCTAAAAAGTAACAAGGACTATAATTGTTAAAACTCAAATCTACATATATTTAACCCCACATTTTATAAAATCAATCTGAATGAGCACACAGAAAAAAAATAACAGCAATTTAAGAAAATATACAAATATCAGTTAAATAAAAGGGAATTATATTTTTTGATCAGGCAGAAATTCAAATCATAAACTGTTTTCTGAAACAAAAGTGTAGCATCCTACGGTTTTTATGTAAAAAAAAAAAAAACAGATTTTTATTTGTTGAATATAAATTTGAACATTAAACACCTCTGCGGATAGAACAAAAATCAGTCACCTGCAAATCCGTACTTCCCTTTTCCACGGGAAAATTAGCCAGCAAAAAATTTTGGGAATTCTTTAGAAAACCAGGGACTTGGAAAATTTTTAGCAAGGATTAAGATTCCATGTCTTCTCCATTGGAACATCTTTTTTATTTTTTCGGGACTCCACTCTAAAGAAAGAAACCCACTTCCTCCCAATTTTCAAAAATCTAAAGTTAAGAAAACTATCCTTTGTTTAAAAATTCTGTTTTGGCTTCGGGAAATGACTCTGCATGAAGACACTTTTGCTTTTGCAGAGTCCTGCAGTTAGCAAGAGCACCTTTGTCGGGGAAGATCAAAAATTACACAATCAGTGGACCATGTTCTTTGTGCTCTGACAGCCTCTTTGGCCTTCGAACACCTCAGAGATATGCACATTTTGGACACACACACAACACACCACACACAAAAAAAAACCACATCAAGAAAATTTTTAAAATACCCTGTGCAAATTTTTCTCTCTTTAGAGGGTACTAGAATCATACTTGAAACTAATCATAAACACTTTTTAGTAAGATAGACAAAATTTTTCATGATAATTCATCCCATAAACAAAACAATGAATGAAAATGCAAAACAGAAAGATTATTAGAAGCAAGTTAAAATATTTAATAACAATTAGAAGATAAAATTAAATCATTCATTGTTTCTGAAGAGGAAGCAAAAACTAAGAAAAACTATTATTCAATGCAAGGCAAAATTATATGAAAAAAATTAAGCTGGTGGGAAACAGAAAAATATTTTTAAGATTTTACAACTGAAATGAGCACATCTTTATCATTTTTAGCACCAAAAGAATGTTCCTATTAAAAAATTCCATTCTGTAGACACCTAGAAGTCTATAACCCAATGGTGATAAAACAAACGACAACATACCTAAAAAATAGACTCAAAGGTACTGTGTTAAAGCAAAGTTGTGACTTAATTTTTGGGTTTTTTTTACATTTTATAAATATGCAGAACAACTATTTTGCCAAAGAAATCAGAACATGGGGAAAAAACTTTCAGTGTTGCTTATCTCTGAACAACTGAAGTTTTTCTGTATGCAAAAATAGATAGAAATCAGACTGGAGTCATATGATTTGGGTTGTTTCTTCCTTCCTCTGTCCTTCCTTTTCTGTTTCTGTTCATTTGTTTTGTGTGTGTCAGTTGTTTGAAAACAGTATGACACACTTCAGAATTCCAAAAAATTTCATGATAAATTGTCACGCATTATGCCTTTGTCAATGTCTTTGGGGATACTTTGAGAAAAAAAATACATTAGAGAACAAATATGATAGCAAAAAAAATGTTGTAGGCCCTTGCTCTGTCTCTTTGTGGTGGTATTTGATCCCTCCCATATACATACTGGGGGTGGCAAAGCCCAGGACAAGGAACCATTTAATTTCCCCTTTTCGGGGTCAGAGCAGGGTTTGTATTCAGAAATCCATCAATGTAATCCACTGTATAAACAAACTCAAAAAAAAAAAAAAAAAAAAAAACACATGATCATCTCACTAGAGCTGAGAAACCATTTGACAAAATTCAACATCCCTTCATGGTAAAAGTATTGGAAAGATCAGGAATTCAAGGCCCATACCTAAACACAGTAAAAGCAATATACAGCAAACCAGTAGCCAACATCAAACTAAATGGAGAGAAACTTGAAGCATTCCCACTAAAATCAGGGACCTAGACAAGGCTGCCCACTCTCTCCCTCCTATTCAATATAGTACATGGAAGTCCTAGCCAGAGCAATTAGACAACAAAAAGAAGTCAAAGGAATTCAAATAGGAAAGGAAGAAGTCAAAATATCACTATTCACAGATGATATGATAATATACTTAAGTGACCCCAGAACTTCCACAAGAGAAACTCCTAAACCTGATAAACAACTTCAGCAAGGTGACAGGTTTATAAAATCAACTCAAACAAATCAGTTAGCCTTCCTCTGTGTGGAAGATAAACAGGCTGAAAAAGAAATTAGGAAATGACACCCTTCATAATATCACAAATAATATAAAATACCTCGGGGTGAACCTAACCAAGCAAGTGAAAGATCTGTATGACAAAACTTCAAGTCTCTGAAGAAAGATATTGAAGAAAGATCTCAGGAAATGGAAATATCTCCTATGCTCATCTGCTAGTTTTTATCTTCTCATGATTGCTGTTGAGAATCAGGCCTGAGTAATTTTGTGTTTGGAACTAATTGTCATCAGCATCTGCTTGATAGGTGAAATGTGACTGAAATCTTATCAAATCAAAACACAAAACCATAAAAAAATCAGAAACTGCTTGAATAGCAAATTTTATTGAAACTTTCCATTTGAGATTTAGAAAACATATTTTAAAACATCTGGCACACAATATGATTATTAAGAAAAGCGCAGTTCTTTCTGATGGACCAGATGGAACCTTGCACTTTTCACTGTCCTGCTTCAAAGTGAAAAGTATATGACTTTGGGATCTCAGAATTTAACATATAGACATGATTCTGCCCTCCTTATTCTAGGTGACTTTATCAATTCCAAATTTTCTCCTTGTGCTGAAGACCAATCTGACATGCTTCCATGTAGATTCCACGTAGATCTAGAATGGCAAATATATTTAAGTACTCTAAGAAGTAGAACTGTAGACATTATTAGGAATAAAAATCTACTGATCTCATATTGTTTGACATAGATGACAAAACATCATACATCATTCATATATTATAAATATAAAATTTTAGACTGCACCCTGTGGAAGAGAAGTTAACAGAAATAGCAAAACTTTCAGTATATTTCTATTTCTGATAGCCTATATCTTAAGCATATCATTTTCTCTACTAGCCACCCATAAGTATTATTGGTTGAAAACTTCCTATTTTTTATTTAACTACTGATTTAAAAAGTAAGCTATGAGCTTTCCACAAAAACAAGCTCATAGAGACAGGGGGTGGGGAGGGGGTACGGGGATGGGTGAATAGTCGGAGGTAAGACAAGAGGTAAATAAAATCTGAAGTGAAATAAATAAATAATAAAATAAATAATAAAAAGTAAGCTATAGCTTAAAATATTTATGACTCATGTTGTAAATTTTGATTGTTTGACAAAAGATCTATGAACACTAAACTAACAATGTAAAAACATTTTATTGATTGACAGTATTAAAAAATGTATTGAAATCCCCAAAGAATTAAATGAAAAGAGAAAAACCTATCAGCTCTGCAGATTATAAATTAGTAAAACAATTAATTTTAAAAATATAGAATACTAAAATAGTGTTCTTTTAAAGGTTTAAGAAATTGCTAAATTGCAAAAATGTTAGCTTAGTGCTATACTCAATGAAATGTGTGAGAATTTTGATAAGTAATCCACAGAAAGGATAGCATTTGATCATTGAATGGATAAAATGGTAAGATATTCCTCTCTTAGGTATTGTCAGTTATATTTTATTTTGCTCCTATTCATAAGCCAGAATATGAAAATTATCTTTATGATCAAAATTCTGGTAGTTTAACAGTTGTCATGCTAATATACCAGGAACACTGTAGAAACTGGGATTCAAACATAGTTATCTACATTTATGTACTTACAACAATATTCAATACTATTATGTCAAAATATTACTTGTTGTCTACATTTCTCCCAAAGTAGTGGAAGGAAAGCTAACATCACATCAAAAGCATCTAAATTCTGATCACTAACAAGAATTACTTTTTAATCCATGTACTTTTGTCCTTCTATAAGTAACAAGTACTATAATTGTTAAACTCAATCTACATATATTTACCCCACATTTTATAAAATCAATCTGAATGAGCACACAGAAAAATAACAGCAATTTAGAAAATATACAAATATCAGTAATAAAATGGAATTATATATTTTCTGATCAGGCAGAAATTCAATCATAACTGTTTCTGAAACAAAAGTGTAGCATCCTAGGTTTTATGTAAAAAAAAAAAAACAGATTTTTATTGTTGAATATAAATTTGAACATTAACACCTCTGCGGATAGAACAGAATCAGTGCACCTGCAAATCCAGTACTTCCCTTTTCCACTGGAAAATTAGCACAGCTAATAATTTGGAATTCTTTCAGAACCAGGGACTTGGAAATTTTAGCAAGTGAGTTAAGATTCCATGTCTTCTCACATTGGAATCACTCCTTTTTTATTTTTTCAGGACTCCACTACTAAAGAAAGCAACCACTTCCTCCCAATTTTCACAAATCTAAAGTTAAGAAACTATCCTTGTTTAAAAATGTCTGTGTTTGGCTTCTGGAGAGATGACTCTGCAGTGAAGAGCACTTATTGCTTTTGCAGAGTACTGCAGTTAGCAAGAGCATCCATGTCAGGAAGATCACAATTACACAATCACTGTGGACCATAGTTCTTTGTGCTCTGACAGCCTCTTCTGGCCTTCATGAACACCTCAGATGATATGCACATATTGGACACACACACACACACACACACACACACACACACACACACATCAAGTAAAACTTTTAAAATACCCTGTGACTAAATTTTTCTCTCTTTAGATGGTACATAGAATCATACTTGAAACTAACTCATAAACACTTTTTAGGCTGAAGATAAGACAAAATTATCATGATAATTCATGCCATAAACAAAACAATGAATGAAAATGCAAAACAGAAAGATATATTAGAAGCAAGTTACAATAGTTAATAACAATTAGAAGATAAAATATAATCATTCATTGTTTCTGAAGAGGAAGCATAAGAACTAAGCAAAACTATTATTCAATGCAAGGCAAAATTATATGAAAAAAATTGAAGCTGCAGTGGGAAACATGCAAATATTTAAGACTTTACAACTGAATGAGCACATCTTTATCATTTTTAGCACCAAAAGAATGCTTCCTATTATTAAAATTCCTATATCTGTATGACACCTATGAAGCTCTATAATCCAATGGTGATAAATACAAACACATACATACCTATAAGAGTAGACATCTAAGGGTACTGTGTTCAAGCAAAGTATAGTGACTTAACTTTTGGTGTTTGTTTTACATTTTATAAATATGCAGAACAACTATTTTGCCAAAGAAATCAGAACATGTGGAAAAACTTTCAGTGTTGCTTATCTCTGAAACAACTGAAGTTTTTCTGTATGCAGAAATAGATAGCAATCAGACTAGGAGTCATATGACTTGGTTGTCTTCTTCCTTCCTCTGTCCTTCCATTTCTGTTTCTGTTCATTTGCTTTGTGTGTGTCAGTTGCTTGAAAACAGTATGACACACTTCAGAATTACCTTAAATTATCACTGATAAATTGTCACAGCATTATGCCTTTGTCAATGTCATTGGGATACTTTGTAGAAAGAAAAATACATTAGAGAACAAATATGATAGCAGAAAGTAATGTTGTAGGCCCTTGCTCTGTCTCTTTGCTGGTGGTATCTTGATGCCTCCCATATACATGACTGGGGGGCCTGGGCAAAGTCCAGGACAAGGAATCACTAGTCTAAGTTTCCCTTTCAGGGATCAGAGCATGGTTGTAGCTCCAAGACAGATGGGGACAGCAGACTGGGATGAGCAGGATCTGGTTCAGTTGAGAGTGAGTGCCAAGAAGGGTGGAAGAAGTGAGAAGGCTTTCTTTTTGTTTGTTTTTTGTTTTTCGAGACAGGGTTTCTCTGTGTAGCCCTGGCTGTCCTGGAACTTACTCTGTAGACCAGGCTGGCCTCGAACTCAGAAATCCACCTGCCTCTGCCTCCCAAGTGCTGGGATTAAAGGAGTGCGCCACCACCGCCCGGCTGAGAGAAGGCCTTCTTAGGGAGGTTGAGTGTAGTGTTCTTTTAGGTGAAGGACTTTCCTATTGGAATCTTTGATGAAACAGCTCTCTGAGGCAATCTAGTTTGTTCATATTTCTTTATTAAGGGTAGACATGAAGCATACACTTTATTCAGGGTGAACCAGGGAGTATATGATTTTGGAGAAGGACATGAGAATATCCAGGAAGGGAAATTAATTGGCTGAAGGCTAAGGCTATTGATATGCCTCATTAACTTTTCAGATACTATGTCACCTGAATGACTTCTCATTGCCACCTTAGTTGAGTTTTTTGTTTACACACTCTGGAGCAGGCACCAGGGCAGCAGAGGAGCAGCTCAGCTCCTGCAGTCTCAGATCTCTATGATTCTGTGTGTCTGATCACTGTCCACCTCACCAGTTCTTATGCCTCTCAGGTGACACGATCCATGTGCTTCACATAATGTCATGAAAACAGAATAGCTTGAATCATGTTTCAGGAAACCTGGCAGTTTTATAGGACTTATCTTTCTCTTAGTTTACCATGGGGACTGTTTTTTTTTTTTTTTTACTCGAAGCAGAAGTGATAAGTTTTGAATGAGGGTCAGTCACATAAATAAATTCATTATTATTAGACTATGCCAAAAGAATGGTTGGATGATTAATATCTAAATGTTCTTAGGAATAGTGGTACATTGACAGGGTGCCAGTTACTTGGAAGACTTTAAAAATAATGTAGCTTTTGTTTTGTTTTAAATACTTACCAGTTTTCAGCTTTCTCATAAAGTGGAGTTGAGAGGATCATAATTCTTTTACTAAAATACAAGATGTTACATCAGGAAATGTTAAAATGAGTTTAAATCAACAAGGTTTTAAAAATCAAATTGACTCATTTTTAAAGTGAGTTAAAATCAAAATGAGTTATCATCAGAAGAAGGCTGAATTGGGTTATTTTAATAAAACTGTGAAAGAGCAGGAAGAAGTTGATGAAGCTTGGCAGTCTCATCATTACAAACATTCTCTGCTGAGATAATGAACTCTACTGTAGCTCTTCTTATTCTCAAGATATGATAGCACAGAGTCATTGTGCAAAATCTCTGAATGAGGGGACAATTCATCCTGACTACAGAATCTTTCATTGGAGACTAAGAGAGCCTGTGATTGATGCCTGACTACATAGCAACCCTTCCACATTCAAAGAATGACACAGTAAGAATGGTATGTTTCCATTTCTAATGTCTGAACAATGCTGTCAGAAAGCTTGAACAATGGCAGGCGACTTGTAGAAGTTAGTTATTTGAATTAACTTCCTCTAGTGTTAAAATGAAAATTCAACAAGAAGGGTTTTCTTCAAAATCACACAATCAGCAAGACTTACTTGTTCAACTCACTTCTAACCAAAGAAATTGGTTGACATATTTCTGAGGTATAAATGACAGTGCTCCACAAATCTTCCTGTCACTGCTACATGCTATTCACTCTCACTGACTCTCGAAAATGTTTCTTGGCCAGATAACCAGCCTTTATTTTAATTAATTTCCTTTACATTAATTTTCTAACATATTTTAATCTTCTTGATGCTATTAATAAGCTTGACTTTTATCAAGAATATTTACCTCAGATCCATGAATTACCTTAGCATCCAGGATGCTCATTTATTTAAAGAAATTTTGGTTGCCATTGATTGAATATAATAGCTTCTAGAAAGTTGATGTTGGGTCTATGTAATAACAAATACTAAGAAGTTATTATGGACCTTATAGCATTAAGGACTTTAAAGTACCTGTTTACTGTGATAATGGTGACAGTTCTTCCCTTAACTCCTCCATTAAGGTCCCCGTGCTCAGTCAAATGGTTGGCTGCAAGTATCCACATCTGTGTTGGTAAGGCTCTGGCAGAGCCTCTCAGGAGACTGCATCATTAGGCTCCGGTCAGCAAGCACTTCTTGGTATCAGCAATAGTGTCTAGGTTTGGTGGCTGCATATGGGTTGGATACCCAGGTGGGGCAGTCTCTGGATGGCCTTTCCTTCAGTCTCTGCTCCAAAATATACACTGTGATAATAATATTTGTACTATGCATGATCTATGTAGTATTTATGCCACCCAATTTAGAGTTAGGGCTTAATACATATTAGCATAATACATTTTAATTATGTATAGTTTATTTCTGATATAATAGAATTTTGCTATGTTTGAAGATACAATTTCTTTGGTACCTAGTTTCTTTGAATTCACAATCAATGCAATATTATTGCACAATATTGTTAATTTCATTTGATGTCATTAAAAATGTTATCTTAGATAACTTGTTAAAATAAATGACTTGGAATATATAGGCAATGAAGGGCCAAGAGATATCTTAGTATATAAACTGTTTTATCTTGCAAGCATGAAGTACTGAATTTGAAGCTGAGTACCAAGTTAAAAAAATCCCATGTGGCCCATTATCTTTCTGGATCGCACCTTTACCTGCACTTCTGTCACATCTACATAACTGCACTCCTATGCCTGTCTTCCCATGAGGACTGCTCAAACTAGGAACACAGAAGGCCTTCTCTAACAAGGAGCAGAGGATGCCAGATGTACAGCACTGCTTGTCTCCCAGGAGGCCTGTTCTAACCCAGGACACACAGCACCATCTGCCTATAGGAAGGCCTGCTCTAATTCAGAATACTCAGTTCTACCTCCTTCCAGAGAGACCTTCTCAAATTCAGGACACCCAGGCCAGTTAACACCAGAGACAACCAGATGGTGAAAGGCAAGTACAAGAACATAATCAACAGAAGCCAACCCAATTCAGCACCATCAGAACACAGGTCTACTTCTACAGGAAGGCCTTAATACCCTAACATGCTAGAAGAGCAAGATTATGGCCTTAAATCTCATCTCATAAAAATGATAGAAGCCTTTAAAGATGATATAAAGTATTTCCTTTAAAATGCAGAAAAACACAGTCAAAGAGAAAACAAATTAATCTCTTAAACAAATGCAGGAAAATAAATAAAATAGGTGAAGTAAATGAACAAAAGAGTCCCAGAGCTAAAAATAGAAATAGAAACAATAAAGAAATCACCAATAGAAGCAACCCTGGAGCTCAAAAACCTAGGAAAGAGAACAGGAACTACAGATACAAGCATAACCAACAATATAAGTGATGGAAGAAAGAATATCAGATATAAGAGATGTCTTAGAAGACAATGATACATCAGTCAAAGAAAATTCAAAGTGTAAAACGTTCCTAACTCAAACTCCAGGAAAGTTTAGATACAGTGAAAACACCAAAACCTAAGAATAATAGAATAGAAGAGGATTTCATGAACTCATTGTTTTTAATAGCTGAGTAGTACTCCATTGTGTAAATGTACCACATCTTCTGTATCCATTCTTCTGTTGAAGGACATCTGGGTTCTTTCCAGCTCCTGGCTATTATGAATAAGGCCGCTATGAACATAGTGGAGCATGTGGCCCTGCTGTATGTTGAAATATCTTCTGGGTATATGCCCAGGAGTAGTATAGCTGGGTCCTCAGGTCCTATGTTCAATTTTCTGAGGTACCTCCAGACTGCTTTCCATAGTGGTTGTACCAGCTTACAATCCCACCAACAATGGAGGAGTGTTCCTCTTTCGCCACATCCTCGCCAACATCTGCTGTCACCTGTGTTTTTCGATCTTAGCCATTCTGACTGGTGTGAGGTGGAAAACCAGTGTCCCCTGAACCTACACCCAGCTGATTACCCTGTTCTGAAAGGTATCTGTACTCCCCCTGAACACCTATGCTCCGGTGCCATTCCCTTCCCCACATCCTGCCTTTTTTTGTTTATAACCCCTGTGTAAATAAGTAAATTATGATGTGATTTAAATAACTAAATAATTTTTAAAAAAAGAGAGAAAGTAATAGAATAGAAGAAGGTGAAGATTCCCAGCTGAAAAAGCCAGAAAACATCTATAACAAAATCATAGAAGTAAACTTCTCTAACCTAAAGAAAGGAATAGGCATAAATGTACAGGAAGTCTACAGAACACCAAATAGATTGAATCAGAAAAGAAAATCCTCCTACCACATAATGATCAAAACGCTAAATGTACACATAAATAAAGAACATTAAGCTGTAAGGGAAAAAACTACAAGTAACATAAAAGCAGACTTATTGGAACTACACTTGACTTCTCAACAAAGACTCTAAAAGCCAGAAGATTCTGGACAGATGTCTTGCAGACTGAGAGAATACAGATGCCAGCACAGACTACTATAGCCAGCCACAGTCTCAGTCACCATATATGAAGAAATCAAGAAATTCCATGAAAAAAATAACATTTTAAACAATATTCTCCTACTAATTTAACCCTACAGAGGATGCCAGAAGGAAAAATTCAACACAAGGAGGTTAACTCTATACAAAATACACAAGAAATTAATCTCCCAACAAACTCAAAAGAAAAGAATCACACACACACACACACACACACACACACATACACACATACATACACACACACACACACACACACACACACACAGAACCACCTCCAAAAACAAAAATAACAGGAACTAACAATCATTAGTCATTAATGTCTCTCAAAATCAATGGACTCAATTTCCCAATAAAAAGTTACAGGGTAACAGCCTCTAAGGATCCATCATTTTTCTCCATCAAGAAACATACCTCAACAACAAAGACACATATTACCTCAAAGTAAATGGTTAAAAAAAGATTTCCATGCAAACAGTCCCAAGATAAAGGCTGGAACAACCATTTTAATATCCAATAAAAATACTCTTTCAACCAAAAATAATCAAATGAGATCAGGAAGGGTACTTTATACTCCTTAAAGGAAAAGTCCACTTCAGATTGGTGGACTCAATACTGAATATGCCACAAATGCAAAGGAACCTACATTTAAAAAAGATGAAAAAGGAAAAAAAAGAAAAGAACAAAAACTATACTAAATCAAAAAATATACATTGAACTCCAAACAATAATAGTTAGAAACTTCAACAATGCACTCTCACCAATGGACAGATCTTCCAAACAGAAAATAGACAGAGACACAATGAAACTAACAGATGTTCATGAACCAAACATTTTTCAAATATATCTATAACATATTTCTCTCCCAAACAAAATAATACACCTTCTTCTTGGCACCTCATGGAACTTCCTCCAAAATTGAATATATAATCAGACACAGAACTAGTCTCAAAGGATACAAGAAGACTGAATAAACACCTTGCATTTGTTCAGATCACCTTGGACTAAGTCTGTACTTCCACATCAATGGAAACAACAGAAAGCCCAAACACTCATGGCAAGTGAAAACCTCTCTACCCAATGATAGCTTGTGGGAGTAAGAAATGAAGAAATTAAGACTTTGTAGAATTCAATGAAAGTAAACTTTGGAACACAATGAAAGCAGGGTTAAGAGGAAAATTCACAGTGCTAAGGGCTTTCATAAAAAAAAAAAAAAAAAATGGAGCGATCCTTCACTAGCAAATTAACATCATATCTGAAAGCTCTAGAACAATAAAAATCAAATACAATCCTAGAGGAATAGATGGCAGGAAATAATCAAACTCAAGGCTGAAATCAATCAATTAGAAACAAAGAGAACAATACAAAGAAACAACAAAACTAAGAACTGGTTCTTTGAGAAAATCAACAAAATAGATAGACCTCTAGCCAAGCTAACTAAAAAGCACAAAGAGAGTGTTCAAATTAACAAAATCAGAAATGAAAGGAGAGACATAACAACAGAAACTGAGGAAATTAAAAAAAAAATCACCAAGTCTTAACACAAAAGCCTATACTCAACAAAACTGGAAAATCTAGATAAAATGGAGAATTTTCTAGACAGCTACCATGTATCAAAGTTAAATAAGATCAGGTAAACTATCAAAACTGTCCCATAACCCCAGAGGTAATAGAAGCAGTCATTAAAACCTCCCAACCAAAAAAAGCACGGACCAAATAGTTTTAGTGTAGAATTCTACCAGACCTTCAAATCAGAGCTAATACAATACTCCTGAAACTATTTCATAAAATAGAAAAAGAAGGAACACTACCTGCTTTATTCTATGTGTCTAGAGTTACCCTGACACCTAAACCACACAAAGACCCAACAAAAAAGAGAACTTCAGACCAAATTTGCTTATGAACATTGATGCAAAATTATTCAATAAAATTCTCATAAAACAAAACGAAGAACACATCAAAAACACCATTTACCATGGTCAAGGAGGCTTCATCTCAAGGATGCAGGGATGTTTCAATTTATGAAAATACATCAATCTAATCCATTTCTTAAACAAACTCAAAAAAATCACATGATCATTTCATTAGATGCTGAAAAATCCTTCAAGAAAATCCAGTGCTTCTTTTGGTTAAAATCTTAGAGAGATCAGGAATTCAAGGAACATACCTAAGCATAATAATAGCAATATTCAGCAAACCAGTAGCCAATACCAAACTAAATGGAGAGACAGTTTATACAATCCTACTCAAATTAGGGATGAGACAACTCACTCTCTCCCTATCTATGCAATATAATACTTGCAGTTCTAACTAAAGCAATAAGAGAAAAGGAGGAGATCAAAGGAATACAAACTGGAAAAGAAGAAGTCAAGGTATCATTATTTGAGGATGATATGATAATATACATAACCAACACCCAAAGTCCTACCAGACAAAGTTTACAGCTGATAAACAACTTCATCAAAGTGGCTGGTAATAAAATTAACGAAAAAAATTATAGCCTTTATACAAATGATAAATTTACTTAAAAAATTAGGAAAATAGCACCCTCAATAATAGTCACAAATAGTATAAAATATCTTGGTGTGACTCTAAGCAAGCAAGTGAAAGACCTGTATGACAAGAATTTTAAGTCCCTAAAGAAAGAAATATAAGAAGACCTCCGAAGTTAGAAAGATCTTCCATGCTCATGGATCTGTAGGATTAACACAGTGAACATGCACATCTTACCAAGAGGAATCTACAGATTCAATGCAATTCCTATCAACATCCCAACACATTTTTTTCACAGACATCAAAAGAGTAATTCTCAACTTTATATGGAAAGTAAAACCCAAAAAACAAAAAACACTCTGGCTAGCCAAACAATTCTGAACAATAAAAGAACCTTTTAAGGAGTCACCATCCCTGATGTCAAACTGTACTACAGAGTAACAGTGATAGAAAATAACATGGTATTGATTCAGAGTCAGACAGGTTGATCAATGGAACAGAATTAAAGAAATAAACTTCTACACACCTGTGGACACTTGATTTTTGACCAAGAATCCAAAACCATACAGTGAAAAAACGAAAGCATCCTCAACAAATGGTGCTGCTCTAACCAGCAGTCTGATAGTAGAAGAATACAAATGGATCCATGTTTATCACCCTGCATAATCAAGGACCACAACATAAAATTAGATATCCTGGATCTAATGGAAGGTTAAGTGGAAAATTTCCTGAATCCGTTGGCACAGGTGACAATTTCCTGAACAGAACAACAATGGCTCAGACTCTAAGATCAGCAATTGATAAATAAGACTTCTTGAAACTGAAAGACTTCTATAAGGAAAGGGACACTGTCAACAGGACAAAACAGCAATCTTACAGACTGGGAAAAGAAAACTCTACATCTGATAGATGGCTAATATCCAAAATATTATGAAGAGCCTAAGATGTTAGACTACAAAAACCCAAATAACCCAATTTTAAAAATGGGGTACAGAGTTGAACAGAGAATTTCAACATAGGAATCTCAAATGGCCAAGAAGCAATTAAAGAAATGTTTAACATCCTTAATCATCAGGGAACTGCAAATAAAAGTCACCCTGAGATTCCATTATACACCTATTAGAAGGGTGAAGATAAAAACAAGAAAAAGATTCAAATAACAGCACATGGTGGCAAGGATATGGAGAAAGAGGAACACTTTTCCATTGCTAGTAAGATTGCAAGCTGGTACAATCACTCTAGAAATCATTCTGACAGTTTCTCATAAAACTGGCAAGAGTTCTACCTGAAGACCCAGTTAAACTGCTCCTGGACATATACACAAAAGATGCTCCACCATATCTTAAGATAATCCACTGTGTTCATAGCAGCCTTATTCATAAGAACTAGAAACTAGAAGAAACCCATATATCCCTCAGCTGAAGAACAGATACAGAAAATGTGCTTTATTTACTCAATGGAATCCAATTCAGGTATTAAAAATGAGGACATCATGAAATTTTGCAGCCAAATGGATAGGGCTTATAAAATATCATCCTGAGTAAGGTAATCCAGACCCAAAACACATGCATAGTATATATTCACTGATAAGTAGATATTAGCCCAAACTACAGAATACCATAATACAACCCACATACCCTTTGAAGTTAAACAAGATGAAAGGCACAAGTAAGGATGCTTAAATCCCATTTAGAAGGGAGAACAAAATAATCAGGATGGAGGGAGAGACCTGGGTAGAAATGGGAGAACAGGATAGAGGTCCAGAGGGCCAGAAGGAATGAGTGGAAATATGCAGCTACATGGAGTGAGAGCGAACTGTTCCAAAGTCCCAGAGACCTGGGATGGTGAAGGCTCCCAGGACTCAATGGCTATGACCATAGCCAAAATGCCCAACAATAGGGATAGGGAACCTTAAAAGACTACCTCCAATAGTCAGATAGGAGGCCTATTAGAGGGACGAGAACACCAACTCACCTATAAACTTTGGACCCAAATTGCACCTGTCTAAAGAAATGTAGGGACAAAAATTGAGCAAAGACTGACAGAATGGCTGACCAGTGACTGATCCACCTTGAGATTTATCTCATGGGCAGGCACCAATCTGACCTTATTACTGATGCTATATTGTACTTGCAAACAGGAGCCTAGCATGACTGTCCTCTGAGAGGCTTTACCAGGAGTTGACAAAGACTGATGCACATACTCACAGCCAAGCATTGGGAAGCAGTTGGGGACGTCTATGGAAGAGTTAGAAGAATTGAAGAAACTGAAGGGGATGGCAACTTCATAAGAAGACCAACAGTTTCAACTAACCTGGACCCCTGGAAGCTTCCAAAGACTGAGCCCCAAACCAAAGAGAATACATGGGCTGGTCTTAGGACCCTAGAACCTATGTAGGAGAGGGCTGCCTCATCTCATTTCACTGGGAGAGGATAAGCCTAATCCTATAAAGACTTGATGGTCCAGGGTGAAGAAATAACAGAGGGGGTCACGATCTCAGATTCAAAGGGGAGGGAAGATGGAGGAAACTCTGTGAGGAGAGATCAGAAGGGAGGCCAATATTTAGTATCTAAAAAGATAACATAGTTAAGTAATTTTAAAAAGTAAAAGAACAGCTTAGCATAAGGAAGCATACTTAGGGAAGAGTTAGTAGCTGCCTTTTCCTTCTGCAATATTTGTAGCTTTGTTTTTTTACATTCTACTAGAGAAAAACAAAGAAGACATCACAACCAAAATTCTAAAACTTCCAGGAGACAAGAGTCTGGCATAACTGTCCACTGAGAGGCTCCACCCAGCAACCAATTAAAAGAGATTCAGGAACCCACAGCCAAACATTAGATGGAGCTCAGACGTCTTAAGGAAGAGTTGGGGAAGGATTGAGGGACTTGAAGAGGAGAGCAACTCCAAAGGAAGAGTCAACTAACCTCAACCCTTGGGCGGCAACCAGAGACTGAACCACCAACCAAAGAGCAAGCACAGGCTAGACATAGGACTCCTGCACATATGCAACAGATGCACAAATTGATGTTCATGCAGGTCTCCCAATAACTGGAGTGGTGACTGTCCCTAAAACTGTTTACTTGCTTATGGATCCTGTTCTTCTATCTAGGCCACATTGTCTGGCTTCAGTGGGAAAGACTATGCCTTGTTCTGCTGTTACTTGATGTGCTGTTGAGTGAGTGGGAGGGTGAGGGATGAAGAGGTAGGGATGGGGGCTGGTAGTGTTGTGGCAGGTGATACCCAGAGAGAGGTCCCCCTTCTCAAAGAAGCGGGGGAGAAATGGTGGGAGGATCTGCCTGAAGGGGTACTGGGAGGAGAGAGGGGCTGTTATTGGAATATAAAATGAATAAATAAAATTAAAAAATATCTAAACAAACAAAAAAGCCAAACTAAACAAAAAAATCCAGGTATGGTGGCAGGGCCTTTTAAGAAATAGCTTCTATTTATTTTAAACATGGTTTCAAAATGTGCTAAGCATGAAACTCTCACAGTAGAACTTTTACTTCCAGCAATGGGCAACAAGAGACAAGAGGATTACTGGGGCTCATTGGCTAGTTGATATAACACAATTGCTAAGCTCCAGCCAAAAAACATGTAAAAGTAAATAGGCAGTATTCCTCAGGTTGAAACATATGATTATTTCCTGGATGTCACATATACCTGAAAATATATGCGAACACAGAAACACACACACATGTACACACACACATACATACACATCCATACATGCACACATACAAGGCATGCAATGTTAGAAAGAAATAGACACACATATACACATATGCACACGCACACACACACACACACACACACACACACACACACACACAGAGGGGAGGGGGAGAACAGTTCCAAACACAAATGCACCAAAAATTCATAAAGAAAATATTTCTGATTCATTTTATTTCAAATCTGTTCTGTCTGATTATTCTGGCCTTTCTTAATGAAGTATATTTCCAGCAGTCAACAAATAAATACCAAACTTTAAAAAATATAATTTTTTCAATTATTTTTGAATTATTCAATTCAAGAATTGAAATTATTATCTGGATTATTACTGAAAGATATATATTAATTCTTATCATTTCATTGATTGTGTAATGATTGGTATTTTTTCCATTTCTTTTTTGCTTATTTATTTATTTATTTTTTTTTTGGAGAATTTATGTCTTTCTATTTCTTCATGTGTATGATTCCACGACGTATCTTATTTTTTGGCTTCTTGTTCAAAGATTCTTCAGTTTGTATTTGTCATGGAAGGATTTTCTTTTCCTTTAATTTTGAAAGACATTATTGCTGGACATAGTAATGTGGGCTGGCAGGTCTTAGCACTCAGAATTGGAAATATACCGTTTCCATGCTCTTTGGGCTTTAGGGATTTTGTTGAAAAACCTTATTTACCGGATGAGGTAGTGTCCCTGTTTCATTTGATTCTTCTCCTTTGTAGGTTTCAATATCTTTCTTTGTTCTGTGTACTTAACAGTTTATTATTAATATCACATTGTAATCTCGATTTCTCTTACTGTAGTCTAAGGTCTACTCTAATAACTATATAAATATCTGAATTTATAAAGCTCTTTTCTCCTTAACCTTATCTTTCAAATTACTGAAAATACTTCCAATTTTAATTTGCTCACATAATATTGACAGGAAAAACTTCTACTTTGGAATCATGTATATTTTGTGTTGTTTTATGTAATTATATCTTCTTGAAATAGTGAATTTCTCCAGGATGATGGAACAAAGCAAAAAGACTCTTAATTTGGACTATAGTCCAGGTGCAAACATGATTTAAGTTTACAATTAATGTTAGAGTTCAATAATTGAAACACATTGAGACCAACAATAAAACTTACTGGCAACATGGCTACAAGTTATATTGAGATTAAAATCTCTTCATTGCACAATTAAAATGTGAAAGATTCTGTATTATGATCAACAGTGGATATTGTAGCACATATATTATCTTACTATAGTCATTTGTTTGATGGCATACTGAATTCCTAAATGTATTTCATGCTCACTTGCAAATCATAATTAAAGATTCATAAGACAATAGAAATCAGTATATCAGTCTACAGAAGTCATACTTTCTTAGAATATAGCTTCTATAAACCATTTTTCCTCTATCATCTCTGTCAAGAGGAGGTCTGTAAAGGGTCAAGGACAATATAAAAATCACTAGTAAGCAATTAAAATCTTATTTATTCAATTAGAGACACTATTATTTACTAAATATTTACTTACATTTCTTTCCCTCTAGAATTTTCTTTCTAGAGGACTCAACTAATTTGCATATGAAAACACTGAGACTTAGAAACCTTTATAAAGTACAATTAACTTGTACTGCTTACAAACACACTTGGTTTTATATATTCTAAAAACAAATTTCTAGATTTGACTAAAAGTTGGTAGAAATGTATATCTTTCCAACAGAGATGAAATTAATGAACTGGTAATTTGATTATTTAAGTAAACTAGAAATTAATAACCAAACCAGTTTTTGTGTTTGTTTAATTCAGTTTTTCTTTGGATAGCTTACATATGTTTTATAAAGTGTTGTAGATTGGCAAAATCCTGTCATTGCTGAATTTTTGTACCATGTCTATTTTCATTTAAGGTATTTATTAATTTCTATTCTTATTGGAATTAAAATATTTTATAAGCAATCATGGTAATAAATGAGGTAGATGCAGATAAAAATTAGTAGAAGTGATAGAGAATAAAGAGAAACAAATCCTTTGTTTCAAAGAGAAATCTCTAGTAAAATTTAAAAAGTGTATGGGTGAAGTTCCAAAGACAAAAATAAGTATCAATATGATGGAGATCCCAAGAATACAAGAACAAGTGCTTTCTGACCTATAGAGAGTAGAGACAGGGCACCCAGTACTAATAAACAACCTTAAAATAATAGGAAAGGAAAAGGTATTGGCCAAGATAAAAGTACTGGAATCAGGATTAAAACAGATAACACTGAAAAGTTATTTGACAGCATTTAGTTTTTAAATTACTGAGATTAGTTTGTGTCCTATGATATTATCTGTGTTGGAGGGTGTTCTGCGCACTGAGAATGTGTGTTGTGGAGAGTTGAACTAGGGTTTCTCTGCAGGTCTGTTGTCATGTTCTCCCTATGGAGTTCTTGTTGCTTTCTGCGTTTATTCTCTGTCTGCGTGATCATTCTCCTGCTCTAGTTTTCTTTGGAGATTACTAAAAAGGAGAGAGACAATTTTATTTTCTCCTCTTCATCTTCTTCACTATGTGGTAAGATCTGGGAAGAGATGAGAGCAGAGGAAACTATTATCAGAATATAATATATAGAGAAGGTTGTTTTCAATAAAACCTAAAAAATAACAAAAGAAGTCATTCTAGTTTCTCACAACTATAAAAACCCTCAGTTATAGCCAGCCAGTAATTTGGTTAGATGTCTCATTGATGAAATTATGACTGTGACATCTTGTTTAGCCTCCATTTTCCTCTACCACTTATCAGCTTTAAATCACAAGTTCTTTCTTGTGTTTTTGATGTATATATTAATGATATTCTCATGGTTTTTCTTTTTTTTTCAGGTATAGATATTATATATAGGCCTTCTAGTATTGAATATTACTTATTACCTCTTTTAGTGGCACTGGGTTAGTAAACATTAATTAAATACTTGTATAGATTTCTACATAGGTACATATATATTTCTCCTTGTTTCATTTTAGTATAATTAAAACAATGTAATGAATTTTAATTTATATAATGCATTACCATAGCACAACCACTTATAACAGTGTCTTGAATTACAGTATAATTTTATTCTCTTTTTACCAAATGTACAATTGCATTTTATTTATCTTTTTAATTATTACTATACTATAAATTATTAATTCCCTGTTGTATGAAGAAGTAAAAAGCACAGTTTTCTATATTTAAACATATTGAACAACTAATTGTTTTCACTTTAATTTTGTTGAAAGCTCCACCCTCCAATATATGTAAAGTTCCTTTTGCTACAATTATAGCTGATTAGTTTTCTGGCCTGTAACCTATCGGCTGTCCTGGAATTTTTCTTCAACTTCTTCTATCAAATTCCCTTTGCGTTTTTCCTATAATCAAACAAAATTTTGTCTAAATCCTATATTTAGTCCCCTTCTACTTAATTCCTTATGTAGGAGGTAAAAAACAAGTCTCTTATGCAGCCCTTCTGAGAATCTCCTTCAGAAAATGGTTTGTGGAAGGCCAAATGTTCATGGAAAACTTGCAAAAATAAAACCAATTCTCTTAAAATACACTTAGAATTCTTGTCATTTAGCTTGGAGACTTTTACAAAACACAAGAAAAATAGCTGATATAGTTTTGTAAATTAAGAACTTTGTGTGTGTATGTGTGTGTGTGAGTGTGTGTGTGTGTGTGAGTGTGTGTGTGTGTGTGTGTGTGTGTAGGTGTTTGTGTGTGTGTGCATGTTCTTGTAAGGACTCAGCAAAGAAAAGTGAGAAAGTATGAATATTGTTTATCTTCAGGAGTAAGAATATACTTTGGGCATCTTTGCAATAAATTTCCTTCATTCATTTAAAATTTTAGCCATGCTTAATTAAATCACACTATATAGAAAATTAATAAGTTTTAACAATTTAATGAATTTTTGTAGTATGATGCATTATGTGTATGGGCTATGTACATATATTATTAAACACACATATTTTAGGATGTGTTTCTTATAAACACATTAAAACCGATTAAAATAATCGGTTTTGTGATCACTTTTTATGCATGTAAATCATAGATGTTGGTTATAACAACCATACTTACCACATGTTGCCTCCCCCTCTTCTCTTTAGTTTCTCCTTTTCCTCATAAAAATATTCCTGTCTGCTACTTTTATGTCATATGTGTGAGAAGCTATTCTATTTTCTAAGAGGGAAATATAAATTTTGTCTGGTTCATTTTGCTTAACACAATAATATTTAGTTTCATAAATTTTTTGCCAAAGCCTGATTTCAAATTTGGTATCACCAACTAAAACTCTGTTGTGAGTATGTAGTAATTTACCTCTTCCATTTTTTCTTTGATAGAAACCTAAGGTGATGCTCTCACTTTCTTGTTATGTGTAATGCTATAAGAGACATGTGTTAGAGTATAATTTTGATAGATGACTTAGATTTCTTCTGCTATATACTCAAGACTGCAGATTTCAAGTATGACTGTTTCCTTCTACAAAATAATCTTACTTACATTGTATGGAATTAAAGATGTGTCCTAAGGACTTTAAGGCTATTGAACTGGCATATCCTAAACTTTTATATAATGAATTGAGGAGATAGGGGGAGGGTTAGTGTGCTTAGGATGGTTTTGTAAGGGAAGAGTAAGTTGTTTTTGAGGTTTGTTTGGTGAATAAACATTTCGGAGTTCATGTATTCCAGTAGGATCATACAGATCTATTTCTTTGATCCCTTGTCTGAGCAGCCATGTTACTGGATTAAAATTCCTCTACACTGAAGTCAGAGTATTCATGAAATGTAGTTCTTCTATCTAAGAAGCATATATAGTATGAAAGAGATTCCAGATCCATGATCCTCCATTCAGAAAGACCGGAACACATGTCTAGTGTTGAGACTTTTGGAACTTCGGCTGAAGAGGTGATTTTTGGCCTAGAAACTAGCCTAAATAGAGTTATGGACAATAAATACCTCAGGGTTAAGGAATTCAGAAAACAAAATCAACTGTTTGGATCAATGAAAACGTACTTGCTTTTGGATGAAGATGAATTTGTCATAATCCCTTTCTTAAACTCAATATGGAACAAACAAGAAGAAACAACTCCCAACTTCTTTCTGAGGTGAGAATGATATATATAATTTTGGCAATACCTAAGTTTTGAGGACACAAAATATCAAGGAAGTAGGTCAGATCAACGATCTCAGATATGTAGTATTGACAGGACCTAGGCCATTCTAAAAGCCTGGAAATCCCCTACCCCCTGACATAATAAGATATAGTAAGATAGAACAAAACTAACACAGTGGATATGATTTTAAAAAGTAGAAAAAAGTCTCCAAATGGCACAAGAAACTGATATGGACTCAAGAAACGTGTTTACACAATCAAGAATTCCATTAAATTGCTCAATGGAAACCATAATATATATGCAAGGACCTGGAAGGCAAATGCTAAGAAGAAAACATATATATATATATATATATATTATATATATATATATATATATATATATATAATGAAAATTAAAAAGGACAAAATTAAAATGATGAAAAAGAAAAAAGCAAAATCTTCTACCGGCTATTATGAGATAGGGAACCTCTAAAGACACCATTGACTTCATTGACTCTTGGCCACCATTGCTGGGCATGGAGTATACCATTAAGAATAAGTTATTAGGATAACTAAAAGACTTATAAGGAACCACACCATTAACTGTTTACCAAAAGTGCTTATAATTGTGTGTGTGTGTGTGTGTGTGTGTGTGTGTGTGTGTGTGTGTGTAAAATTGAGTAAGTATTTTAACAGTAACTTTCTCACTTGGCTGATAATGCTATCTACAATAGTTATAGACCATAGACCATCTAATAAAATCTCAGCATTAGGCAATGGAAGCCCGCTTTTGCTTTATCAGGGTTGCCCAAGTCTCCACAAACATTATCAGCTATTACTAGTGTCCTTGTTTGGCCATGGATATAGATGCTAAGTATCTATTACTGAAGACATCATGCACTTCAAAAACAAGGCCCAGAGACCTCAGACCTAAAAATGATCTGGCCCACAGATAAGTGTAGTCTTCAACCTTCATTAAGGAATTATTCTTTTTTTTTTTTTTTTTTTTGCAACTGATTGAAATGAAGACCATTACAGAAAACCATAACCCATCAAAATGCAGAGTTGTGAAGGCTAGTCCCAACATCTATAACACAACTCTGAATCTAACACCCAAAGTCATTGCAGAATAAGACTAGGACTGATTTTAAGAAGCAGAAGAACCAGAATCTACATTGAGAACATACCTTCTAGAATTATCAGAAGCTACACCCATGCAGACTCACCAACATTCCTTCCTAAACATGACCTGAACAAGAACAATGCTACAAGACATGCTGTAATGAACAAAGGAAAGCTAAGGACCCTAGACAAAGAACTGTAGGGAACTAGGGAATATTGAGAATGGGAGAAATAGTATTTCCCATGGAGGAACAAACAGCTGATCATTCCATGATGAAACTGTCATCCCTTAAACTATATACATACAAGAAACATCAATAATGGATTATTTAGTGCCAAAATTATCATCCCCTAAAATATATACATACATGAAACTTTACACAGATTAAGCAGCTTGTATTTCTGTATACACACACAACACCAACACCACCACTGCCAATAACAACAGCAGTAGCAGCAGCAACAAGAAAACAATAATGAAAGGAAAAGAGGGTACAACGAGTTACTTGGAAGGCCTGTTTCATACTGGAAGGCTGACCACTCCCATTGTGACTCAGTTATTATTCCTTAAGTCCACTCAAACATATACTCTATCTATGAGATGCTAGATCAGGTCGAGTAGCTCCCAGGAGCCTGAGAGACCCATGGGGGCTTAAAGGGACACAAGAAGGAAGGTGGAAGAAGAAAAACTAGAGAAGAGCAAGCCCATGAGAAGATACTTTTTTTTTTTTTTTAAGACAGGGTTTCTCTGTGTAGCCTGGGCTGTCCTGGAACTCACTCTGTAGACCAGGCTGGCCTGGAACTCAGAAATCCACCTGCTTCTGCCTCCCAAGTGCTGGGATTAAAGGCGTGCGCCACCACTGCCTGGCGAGAAGATACTTTTAAAAGTGAACTGGAGATGTTGGATGGCAGAACAGAGCCCTGTGTACCATGGAAAGTAATGAAACTACAGGCAACTATGCTGTGCGGTCCATGATGTAGCCCCAAACAATGTGGAAGCCCATGATCCATACTACCACTATAAGAGGCAAGGAAACTCCTGCTGTAGTGATATGGATGACTACAGACTCACTGTTGAGAATGACAGGCATAAAAGGCTTTTGTGACACCCTCTCTCCTCATTACTCCTCTTGATCCCCACCTAGCAAGGAAGACTACTTAGGAAGCAATTGAAGAGCAATTTGATAACGATGCTGAAGTGTACACCATCATATTTCATGACTTCTGGTAGGAGTGAGGTAGGGAAAGGAATCAGTGATAGTTTTTTAAAGTGTACTCTCTAACACACAAATACAAGCACACACACACACACACACACACACACACACACTCACACACACACTCACACACTCCTACTACTCTACCCATCTTCACTGTACACCATCTAGGAGTTGCTGGATTAGGTGCAGGTGCTGGTGCTGCAGAACCAGATTCAGAAATAGGTCATTGTCATCTGGGATGAAAATCTAAACTTGACTGTGACTGAAGCCTGAACTTGCCACTACAGAGCAGATCCAAGGAGCCTGAGACACCCATAGAGGCTTGGAGGAGAGTGATTTATCATTTTATCTTCCTTGTTTCTGCTGTTACACTGGGCTAGGTATTCATATCTGAAGATTTGGATCTAGTAGACTCAGATGAGGAAGAATATATGTTTGGTTTTCTGGGTCTTGGTTGCCTCACTCAATATGATATTTTCTAGTTTTATTTATTTAACTGAAAAGTTCATATTCTCATTTCTCACAGCTGATTTGTATTCCACAGTGCATAAGCTCCACATTTCATTATCCATTTGTCAGTTGAAGAAGACGTAGATTGTCCCCATCTCCTATTGTGAGCAGAGCAGCATTGCACCGGATGGAGCAAATAGCTGTGGCATAGGATAAGTTCTTTTGGGAAGATGCCAAGAGTGGTACATCAGGTCATATAGTAGATTTATTTTTACAGTCGTGAGAATTCTCCACACTGGTTTTCATAGTTACTGTACCTGTTTTCAATCAAATAGTGAATGAGGGTTCCCTTCTCTCCAAATCCCCTCCAGTACTTGTCCTTGGCTATTTTGTTAGTATTTTTGATTCTGACTAGTGTAGGATGAAGTCTCAAAGTTGTTCTGATTTGCATTTCCTTGCTTGCTAGGGATTGTGTATGAGGAGTGGGGGTTTGTTGTTGTTTTTGTTTGTTTGTTACCTGTTTTACTTTCTTTCTTTGAAAATACCATTCAGATGTCAAGCCCATTAATTAATTTTTAAATTTTTTTCTCCTTATTGTTTTTAGTTCTTTATATAGACTAACTATTAGTTCTGTGTCAGTTATATGTCTGAAAATAATTCTCTCCTATTCTTTTTCACCTTATTGACGTTTTATCTTCAGCTGTGCAGAAGGTTTTTGATTTCAGGAAGTGTCACTCATCAATTCTTGGTCGCAGTTCTTGGAAGAACAGATTCCTATTCATTTCTACATCTATATCACATAGGGAACTCTCCAGGTTTACTATTAATCATTTTTTTCAGTGTTTATTTTTTCATGTTTACATATATTATCTATTTGAACTTGGGGTTTTTTGCAGGTGATGGATACAGGTCTAATTTCATTCATCTGAATATGAACATCCAGTTTTCTTCTTACCATTTGATGAACATGTTTTTTTTTTTTTTTTAAATGGCATATATGTCAAATATTAAATGGCTACAAATTTACAGGTAAAAAAGTAATTTGTTTTTGCAGTGAGACTCCTTTTGAAAAAGCTAAGATTTTACTTTATTTGCAAAGTGTTTTATCAATTGTACATTTCTTCTGAGTTAGAGATGAGAACACTTATCCACTTACTTTTTCAGCTCTTGGGCCTCATCTGGTGCAGATCATTGCAGGTCCTATGAATGTTTTCTTGGTGTATTTCATCTCTTCTGAAAGCTCTGTTCAGTACTACAGACTTGCACCAAAAGTAGGTATAAATTGCATAAACCTAGATAGAGGGGTCCAGCAAATTCCTCATCTGTGAAATTTTTACACAGAGATTTTAATATACATCTATTGAAAATGTAAGAGAGGTCACAAAATGCTCATTTGGCTAACTGAGGAGTTTTTCAGAATGAATAAGAAAATCCTCACAGCTTAGAAAAATGACACAGCAGAATGAAACAGTGATTTGATTTATGCATGGGATGAAAGAAAGGCTTAACATATGTTAATTAATAAATGAAATGTGTCACATTAATAAAACAAAAGATAAATATTCAAGTGATTGTATCAGCATATGCAGAAAAATAATTGGCAAAATTCAAACATTTTCATAATAAAAGCAATCAAGGAAGAATACAAGAAAATCTCTGCAGAGTAAAAAGTGCAAATGAAAAACTCAAATTTAACATAATACTCAAGAGTAGAAAATGGACTGTTCTTTTCATAAAATCATAAATACAGCAAGAAAGTTTATTCTCAACACTTATATTCCACATACTACCAGAAATCCTAGAGAGTGATTGTGAGGTAGCTTCAAAATTAGTCTTACCACTTATGCATCCTGGGCAACAAAAAGCACAGGTAGGATCCTGCTGTAGAGGAATTTTAACCATGCAACATGGTTTCTCTGCAAGGAATCATATCCAAAGATCTAGGTCTGTGTGTTCCAGCTGGAATATAGGTATTTTACATACATTTAAATCCTCTGGATGGAATGTAAACACTCTCATAGTCTATATCTTTAATACTGAAAAATGAAGGTAAAGTTAGTTTGTAAATGATACAGCATGTTTAAAAGTAACATCTAATTGAGTAGCAGACAAAGTGATGAATCATAGAAAGATTTGACAGATCAGTCAGAGATAGGATACACCCAACTCTCATGAGAATACACAGGAAAGAGAGGCTACGTAGGAGAAACACAGAGAGAGAAAAGGGGCAAGGTATGAGTTGGTATGTGATGGTGGTGGTGGATGTGTGTATGGCACTTTTGTTAGGACAGTCTCTTTACGTCTCTGTAAAGAGACGTATTGCAGACAAAAGTGAAAACAGTTTTAGCCAAAGAATGAGAAAGGCTCAAAAGATTAGAACATATTGTTAAAGTTAGTATGAGAACAAACAGAGAAATTCAGTCACAAGCAAAGGAAAGCTAAATAATGATTCTAAAATTACACAAACACATACATTTTTTAGAAATAACCCAAAGATGAAAATAACTATCTTTTGTACCAGTATTTTATGACTAGTAATATTCCCTCCTACGTGTAGAAACCAGTTCATGAAGTTGTTGAGGCTCCAGAAGCTTAAAAAAACTCAGGAATGTCACAAAACTTGTAAGACTTCTGGAGTCATCTCGAAGGTTATAAAATCCAGGTAGAGAAGATTCATTAGATGTGGGACTTACTGCAAGCTATTCAGGGTATGATATTGCCTCATAAATTTACATGTAGACTAGGGTGGGCCCTTTGTTGAAGCAGGTGCCTGAATGTCAACTATGGTTCTGTAAGTAACCTCTAACCCTTTTATTTGAATACTCTTGCTATCTGTGATGACTAGACAGTTCTATGTATTTTTTCAGGAAATAATGTTTCAGATTGTGATATTAAATCATAAAATGTCCCTAAAAAATCTTAAGGAGGCAGATAATTTAGAAACTTCTAAAATGATCGAATGCTACTTAGAAATGTTAAAATTCCAATGATTTTCAGAAATAAAGATGAAAACCACTAAAATGAATATGGAATCTAAAAACATAAGTTAGTAAAACAATCTTAAAGGAAAACAGAAAATACTCCATCAGTCTTTTAAATTTGAAAAAGAATTGAAATGTAATCTAGTTTGATATTGACATAACAAATTATGTCTATAGGCCAATAAAGTAGATTAATGAATATGAGTTGAACTCACTTATGTCTTCACGTCAACAAAGAGTTCTAGAAAAACTGATTATGTGCAAAACAAGGAAATTAAAACAGCTACCTTACATTATACATAAACCAAGTTGAATAGTTTAATGAAGTTATATCAAATATAACTACTATAATAAAAATGAAAACTATGACAATAGTTGCCAAGAAAGTGAAATGATATAATCTTTTGTATATTGAAAGGAAAGTTTGGACTTTTTGTAACCATTTTTGAAACAGTATAATATTTTCCTAGAATTAAATTTCACACTACCATGAGATATAGCAATTAAATTATGAGTTTTTAAAAAATCACAATGTAATTTCTCAATGAAATCTCTGTACTTAGGTTCTCAATAACAAAATTTGAACCACTTAAAGTTTAACAGTGGATGAATGAACAATAAATATTGCATACACACAAATTCACAAACACATAAAATTCTACACTATGATTCAACCTTAAAATAAGATAAACCTTGGATTCCTATAGCTAAGCACAGATGAACCTGGAGGATATTATGCTAAATGATATGTCAGGTACAGAAAGCTACTTTTTGCAAGATTACATTTACCTGCCATATCTTTATTACATAGATGAAGAAGTAGAATGATGATTTCTGGGAGCTGATAGCAGGATTTGGAGTCTAGGAAATGCCCTCAAATGTACATTTTTTCCCTGGGAGCTAAAAAGAATGTTTTGTAGAGTTCTATATCACAGCACAGAAAACTTCTAGAAGACAAAATTTAAATTGGTCTCATTTTACATTCAGGTAATAACTATATGACATAAAAAATATAAATAGTTAATGTAAATGCTCTACAGTAAATATATTAATTAGCTTAATTTGTCAATTTATATATATTTAATGTGATTTTATTGATCAATTTAAAAACACATAAGTATACTTTTAAATGCATGTATGTAGGCTCATACTTTTTACCACCGAGTTTAATAAGGGTACTTCTAGACCACCCCCACCAAAGGTAGGGGAAAAGAATGGTTAAGAAGACAAAAGAGGATATGGATGTTTAGAAATAGTTCTTTGGGACAAATCCAATCTGCTTTGTCAGAATATCAGCAGTTCAGTTCACACAAATCATCAGTAGCTTGGTTCATTCACAAACACCATTCTCAAATCAGCAATGCCAGTTTGATCCAGTAGAAATCTCAATGCTTTGCCAATAGGCACAAGTCTGCAGAAGTGGCAAGAAGCTGAAAAAAGAACACTAGAAGTTCTTTGGTGCATTTTTGTTTTTTCTGATATCATGAGAAATGATGGTAGGCAAAGAGTGAAAAGACAAACCAATGCCACAGAGCATCATCAGTGAAGACCAGTATCAGGAAAGTCCAACAAAGAGTAGCAAGAATAAATACCACACAGTGTTGTACACTGTCTGTTGGGCTATATGTATACCCTTTCCAAACAGCACAGGTTCTCTCAGGCCCTAGGAAAACATCACATGCCCCTTTTCCAGATAGTTTCCAGAAAAAACACCATGTGTCTATTCTTAGCAAAACATCCTATGTGTCTGTTTCAACAAAACAACCTCTTGTAAGACAGTTTCAGGAAAAATCATCTCATGATTCACTGATTCTCCAAAAACCAGAATTTTCCACTTCACATATATTTTTAAAGCATGATACACTGTAATGTAGTACTAATCCTTTTTAGTGAGAAGATAATCTTATTAATAGTACATTGTGGGGCCACAAAGGGATGATTATGTCTCCTTGGTAAAGCACTGGGTTTGAGATAGCCAAAGACCCAATAGGTAGACCACTTCCTGGTGAGGGATGGTATGCATCTCCTGGTGCTCCTGGATTCCAAGTGGCTGGATTCCAAGCAGCCTACATCTCCATTAACAACACCTTGAAGACTTGTTTGATTCAGAGTAGCTCCTCCCAGAGAGGTTTTGCATAACCATCCAGGTAGAGGGCATAACTAACAGAGATTTCCATATTCATGAGTTACCTAAGGCCTGGGGGCCTTAGCTAATTAAGTTATTCCTTTTCCCAGCCCCTCTTTTCCCCTCCCTATTTAAGCCAGCTCCCCTTGGCTTTTATGGGGGTGGGGCGCACAACCAGATCCAAATACCACACCATGAACAATAAACTAATTTGAAATCTATGGACCTCTCATATCATTGGGGCCTACTGTCGCCAAAGCTTCCAGCCTCTGAAACCTTAGACCTTCTTGTGTATGTGGGACCCACAGGTGTGGAAAGCCTCCAGGACTCTGCCACTTCTCAACCCCCTGCCCCCACTGCAGGCAATGCTGCACAGGCTTGGGTCAGGTTCCTATCGATTTTTTTTCCACAGTACATGGGTAAGTTTTGAAATTATAGTGAATGCAAAATGCCAACTGCAGAAGAAAAACTGAGATACTGCTTGTCTCCAGGTATATCAGACACAGAAATGGTTTAAAGTCTAAGAAACACAAAGTCAAGCAGGTGTTTATCAGGAGCCATAATAATGGAGAGCTGTCACTCAATGAATACAAAGGTTCAAGTATGCTATCAGATACAAAGACAATAGCCAAAGGTTAGGTGGAGCTCAGGGAATCCTAAGGAAGAGAGGCAGGAAGGATCATAGGAGCCAGAGGTATCAAGGACATCAGAAGAAATCCCACAAAATCAATTAACCTAGGTTTTTAGGTGCTCATGGAAACTGAACTTACAGTTGTGGGTCTCATTTAGGTCCTCTGCATGTATGTTGTATGTAGTTGGTCTTCTTGTGCAGCTTCTAAAAGTGGGAGTGGGTGCTTTCTCTGACTCTTGCCTTATTTTGGAACCCTTTCCTTTCTATTGGTTTGCCTTGTTCAGCCTTGATATAAGCAAAGGAGCCTAGGCTTAATGCATATTGCTATACCAAATTTGGTTGATATCCAGGGGAGGTCTTCCCTTTGCTGAAGGGAAACTAAGAAAGAGGAGTCTGAGAAGAGAGAGGTGAGGGGTTCCAAGCAGGGACTGGGAGTCAAGGAAAGAGGGAAAACTGTGATGGGGGTAAATAATATATGAGAAAATAAATAAAAAATACTCTAGTGAACTGAAGATGGAAAATAAAGTACATGCCTTGAACCTGAAAATAGATCCCCAGACAGAGGTATTAAATTAGCAATCTGGCAAGCCAAGGACAGGTAAGATTCTGCACAGTGTTACCAAGCTAACACAGAAGTGCATTGCTTTTGATAATGCATATTCCATGACAGGTAAGGAAGGCATTCTTGTCAGAACAACCTAAGTCAGGCTCATTCTTGTTAAATAAAAAAAGGGGGAGAGGCAGAGAGCCTTTGAGGCTACTTTGCAAGGATCTGACATGGGCCAAGGACAAGGAAATGGGATCCTTGGCAGGAATATGACATTGGCCAAGAACAAGAAAGTAGGCTTCAGGCAGGAATCTGACATTAGACTAGAACAAGAAGTAATTTCAGGTAGGAATTTAAATCTTAGGCTAGAAGAAAGAAGTAGGCTTCAGATATGAAAATGACTTTGGGATAGGACAGGAAAGTCAGCTCAGATATTTTGATCATCCTGATAATCCTTAGAAACAGTGATCACAGGAGTCTTCACGCAATTGTTTTTAATGCCTTGCTTGTTCTTTGACTATTTGTGTTTATTGTCTTGCTTGTTCCTTGATTATTTCCATCTATTGTATTGCTAGACCTTCAATTTAGAACTCACCTTAATACATGCATGTAATTCAAATGGTATAAAAGCACAAAGGAGGCAGGGGATGGGATAGGAGGTTCTAGGGAGAAGAATTGGGGAAAGGAGTTGTCATCTGAAATGTAAAAAACAAAATATCCAATAAAAAGTTTCTTATAACAATTTGTTGATTGGATAGATCTCACTTTATGTGAACTGTACCAAAATGGCAAAAACATAAAAAGTTCCTTTAAAGTGAGACAGTTACTAAAATGAAATGGTAAAAAACAGACTAAGGGAAGATCTTTGCATATTATTTGCCTAATGATGCACTTATAATTATATTTTATACATAACTCTCAAAATTCACAAACATGAAAACATCCCATTTTAAATTCGGCAGACTATATGAACAGACATAGTCCAAAATTATGAGGATGGCATAAAATCATCTGGCCTTAATCATTTATGTACATAAACTGAAATAGGTATAAATTTGTCATAGATGTCAGTATACATCTAATTCAAATAAAAAATAGACTTGATAATGCTAAGAAATAGGTGCTGAGCATGGATGCCTTCTTTATTTCTGTTGGGAATATAGATGACCTAGGCTCCTTAGTAACCATTTGTAGTGACTTATAAAGACAAACTTATGTTCACTGCAGGTCCCAGAATTCTCATTTCTATGTATTTACCAAACAGAAATAAAAGTGCACATTATAACAAAAGCCTGCACATGAATATTTATAGTATCTTTATTAGTAAATTCTACATCAATGGAAATAAGCCAGATGGTTTTTAATTTGTAAATGGATAAACCAACAGCAAAATGCACAAAATTCATAAGCACATCTCAGTTGTATTAAGTTGGATGACAGATGCCAAGCTCAATAGGTCCTCTGGTCCTTGTTTCCAGTTTAAAGATGTTCTGGACAAAGTAAATCCAAAGAATTTACCCAAATATACAGGAAGAAATGTGTAGAGTGGGACTAAGTGAAAAAGAAAAAACAAAATAAAACAAAACAAAAACACTGTGAGGAATTCTCAGGCATAGTCAAATTGTTCTCTGTACTGTCTATTACAGGATGAAGAATTCCCTTTTGTCTCTTTTTATAGAATTACACACTGAAAAAAACTAAACAAAGCAAAACAAATTCTTTAATTTTACCAAATACAATTTTGTTTGAGACAAGATGTCCTATGTAGTCATTGCTGGTCTAAAGGAATATCTTCCATCTAAGTGATAGTTTAATAGCTTTGTACAAACATGACAAGTTTGGAAAACATGAGTTTAAAAACAAAATGTCATAAGTTAAATAGTAATGATATAAAATCTTAAGTGTTTCTAAACACTTTCTCCCACATCCTTACTCTGTCTGCACCATTCAATTTCTTTCCTTCCCCATGAACTTCGCATCAATGGAAATATGCCAGATACCTTTTAATTTGTAAATCAATAAAGTAACAATGAAATGCACAAAATTCATAACCACATCTCAGTTGTATTAAGTTGGATGACAGATGCCATCCATGCTCAACAGGTAGATGACTTGATTAATGATTTCAGTTTCAACTTCATTTGTCCTTCATACATGCTCTTGTTTTCTTTCTATAAATGAATCTGATTTTTAGTAAACTAGTTTTATGAATGATTTCCCATACTATTTCACTTATGCTTTTTCTCCCATGACTGAGTTCCAGAGATATGCTTGTCCTGCAGTATATCACATATATTGTGTGTACCCATTGTGTCCTGTTCATTGTAATAAATCCTTACTTCAATTTTTGAATAATTATCATTGAGCTAGAAAGGGAAGAATATTGATAATCAAGTGCAGAAGAGAACAATATTTGAAAGTGACATATCAAATTTACAGTAGTGGATAATTAATGTGTTTATATGTTATTAGATGTATAGTCCAAGTCTGTTTTGCAACTTTTTTTCTGAGAAACAAATGTGTGATATATATGTGTTATATATAAGCACAATACACTTTACGATATATTTCTATAACCCACATGTCTAAAACACATGTTTTTCTATTTTTATCCAGAGGCATAGACCAGGAGAATGTGTATCTACTCTAAGATAAACAGATTAGTTTTTCATGGCGTTGGAAATGTCTAATGTAGAAGTGGTCTTCGTAAACCATCAAAACTTTAACTCAATAAAACATTTTTGAGTTTTTTTGAGCTCTACCACACAATAAGACAAGCTTACAAATAATTCCTTCAGCAACTTTAAATTACTTTATATATTTATTGAAAAACTTGGCTGAGTTCATAGATAAATTTTCAATCATCATTTTGTATATTATCTGACAATACCCCTGACTGTAGAATTGCAGTTGAAAATATTGAGTCTCTTCATATCTTCCTCGGAAGTGAGATTTTTCAATCAGCTCTACTTTTAAAGATCTTCTATTGGGTAACTGAAATAATAATCAGAGGCTTCACTGAAAGACTAGAGTGCCCTCTGCTCTTCACTTTACAGGTTGTTTACAAATCACTCAGTACAGGTAACTATAAAGTTAGGGATTCATTATTAAAATTTTAGTTAGCTTTGTATGATTAGCTTATAACATGGGAAGGTAAATATTTTTGTGATTCGAAGATTTTGAAAATTTAGAACATTTAAATGTTCAGTTTTAATTTCTTAATATTCAACTAATTTTCTCCCTCTTGTCTCTCTCCCTGTGCCTTTGACTCTGTCTCTGTGTCTTTGTCTCTGTTTGTATCTTTTCTTGCTCTCTCTGTTTATCTTTTTGCCTCTTGGTCTCTACCTGTCTCTGTTTCTGTCTTTCTCTGTATCTGTGTGTGTGTGTGTGTTTGTGTGTGTCGTGCATTTGTGACTGTATATTGATGAATGGAAATCTTATGCATAACTCTGTCAGAAAATTTGTCTATTAAACTTAGATGAAAATCCGTAAAATTTAAACTCAATATAAGAAAATATGTTCAAAATAAGAATATAGTATAATAATCATAGTAGATGTCTACCTATAACTAAATTGCCATTCTTAGATTATAATGAATGTCACTTGTTCTTTGTTTTGGTTCTGGCACTGAATTCTTTTCCCACAATTCACATACTGATATTTTAGTGTTAACTTTAAATAGAAAACATATTTACCAATTTTACATTTAAAAGTGTTTTATGCTTCTGTGTAATTAAAAATACCTAAAAGAAAGAACATCTTCTTGACTGTAAACTTAAAATTTTGCGAAATGAACACACTAGCAGTAACTTTATTGACATTAATGGAGTCTTGATTTTTGAAAATAAAATACTTGTGAATAAAGGCTTACAAAGTGGACTGGGTAATCAATCAAATATTCCTTTTTGAGTTTAAGTATTTGAATAGGCTTTCTCATTCTAAAATTAAAATAACCTGCTTGTGCAGAAGCATCTTCAACTGTGCCACAATGTCCTGCAAGCTCTCTGCCATTTGAGGCAAGAGAGTTAGTAGGATATTGCTTGAGACAGCAGTTGCAGGTAGGGATGTATAATAGAGACATTGATGGGAAGACTGAGAAGCTTCTCAGGACTAAACGTAAGGATTTTTTAGCAAAGCCTTTTTCAAGTAGGCTTTTTAAAACATTTCTCTATTTGTGTATAAGTTTGTGTGTTTGTGTACCACATGTGTATTTGTTCCCCACAGAAGTGTGAGAGACATTAGAATACCTTTCACTAGAGTTACAGAGTTTATTGTCCATCATGTAGGTGCTCATAATTTAGTTCCCTGAAAGGGCAACAAACTCATCCCTCCAGCTCATTGGAAATTAATTTATTTTATATTCTATAGATAACTATTCTTGCATGACTAATATTCCTTCTCTTATTACTGTGCCTCACTAAATACTGAACATATAATCACCAGCTACCAACTTAACATATGGCCTACTGTCTTATCACAACTAGATATTATCTGAGCATGTGTAAGTTCCAGATCAGCCAATCTTTCAGAACAAGTCTCTTCCCATGAAACTAAGAAATAAATGATAGATGCACAGACAATGCCAAATAAAAAAACAAAAACAAGAAACTCTGTCATTAACCTTAAATTTTTATGCTCCTAGTGATCAGGGTTAGTTGAGACTGCTGGTCTTCATATGTGGTCGCCCTCCTCCTCAGCCTCTTCGATCCTTCCCCTAATTCAACCTTAGGGGTCCCAACTGCAGTCCAGTGGTTGGGTGTTAGTATCTGTGTCTGTCTTAGTTTAGCTGCTGGTAGAGACACTCAGAGGACAGCCATGCTAGGCTCCTGGCTGGTTCTACAGTTTGTGATTCTCTCAGTATCTTAACATTATATGATTCAGTTCCTTAATCAAAATTTATACAATTGTATATATACTAAACATAAATATACATATTCATTTTTATTTTATTATATCTAAGCCTATTTGTATCTTTAATTAAATATTTTAGTTGTTGAGATTAAGGTATAATTACCCTCTCAGTAAACACTCCTAAATAGTCCTCCTTGCTCTCTTCTAAACACATGGCTTTTTTCCCCCATTAATTGTTGTTACTTATATTTAACTTTTTAAAGGATTTATCTTTTTTTTTGATTATTGTTTGTATGCATATCTATGTGTGAGTATGGGCCCAATTAGTGCTGATGCCTGCAGAAGCCAGAAGAAAGTTACTAGATTTCCATGAACTAGAGCTACAGCCAGTCACAAACTGCCAAAGGTAGGTGTTTGGGAGCTCAAGTTAGGTTCTCTTTAAGAGCAACAAGTGCTATTTTTTGTTAATTCACCTCTCTAGCAGCTCACTAGTATTCTTAGGAGTCATATCAGTCATGTCATATGTGTTTCATTGAGAGAATATTTTTCAATTTTCTTCAGAACATGCACATAACCCAAAAGATTGTACTGAAAATCCATGGGTTTATGAAAATATTTTATGCGTGCCACCTGGTTAAAGGGCCCTCGACATTTAGAGAAAACTTGGAGTCAAGTGAAAAGGAACAACATTTGAACACTGGCCCTATCACAGTAACAGATGATGTGAGACAAGACTTTTAACAACTGTAACTGATGTTTATGTGTAAAGTTAGTATTATACTATATTTTAGTTCAGATAATATAATAACTGATACTGATTTTTAACTTGACATGTTCTAGAATCATGTAGTACAAAAACCTCTTGGCATGTATATGGGAATTTCTAGATTAGGTTTATTTGAATGAAACCCTTGCTAAAGGGTTTATACCAGTCTTATCTAAACCTTTGTGAATGACAGTCTTTTACTATCTTATTGCAGTATCAATTGCCCCAAAGGGATATAATTTAGCAACCAGGTTATAAGATTTC
Source organism: Mastomys natalensis (assembly GCA_021653895.1). Taxonomy (NCBI): domain Eukaryota; kingdom Metazoa; phylum Chordata; class Mammalia; order Rodentia; family Muridae; genus Mastomys; species Mastomys natalensis. The sequence continues at coordinate 276,857 of JAJTUV010001406.1, read as the reverse complement.
ATGAAGAAAATATTCAGATTTATTCAAGGATATTGTTAGACTTTACAACAAATATATTTATGTGAAATTATGTAAATAACTATAGAACACACTAATACTGTTCCTTGTGATTGAAACAGTTTTTTTTCAGTAATAAAAAAGAATTGGCCAGTTTACTGCATAAGATAAAAATTCAAATGAGCTATTTCCCCCAAGGAAGTATCAACAGGATTTTGAATAAATTGAAGGAAATTTGCTAGTCTCAAATTTGAGAATCTGACCAGAATTCAAGACTCTTCAGATAGAGTAAAATGTTATATCAACAAATGTATGCTTTTGAGAAAAAGGGGCAACACTGTAGACTGCCATTGCTCACTAGAACGTGCTTTGCATTTTGTTTAAATCATAGTTAAATTGTGGTTTTAAATTGTGGTTATTAGACTGCCTATAGTATTTCTTCCTGAAAACAATGGGTGATCATGATAATCATCTATCTTTTTAGTCTTGCAAAATGCAACCAGCTTTGAAAGTAATTATACCTACGCTGAAACTCATCTTCAGTAGGAACTGGTCACAGGATTTTGAATAAATTATGACTCCAAACTTCAGTGAACTATGTAGGTTTCTCTCCCTGCCTCCTTCTTCTCTGTCACTTTTCTTTCTTCTCCTTCCATCACCCACTTCTTCTATCTCTATCCTTCCTAGTCTAAAATAAGGTAGGAAGTTTGCTCTACCATGATCTGCTGTACCGAGACTAGCATACTAAAGATCAGGGGCTAGAAACATGAACCAAAGCAAATCATTTCTTTTCTTACTTGTCTCACTGACTTTCTCAAAGGCATGGATAAAAATAGGTGTTGCCAACATTTATCAAAATATAGGAAATAGAAATCAGAGCAGAGTATACTCACCATGAAAGAAAGAATGAATCTATTAATACACTGTCCAGGTTTTAAACTTAAAGCATGGTAACTCTTGAATACTATAGATCTAAAAATAAAGTATTTATTTAGTAATAGGTGCAGAATTCAAACTATATTAAATGAATATTATCAACAAATATGTAGGTTTACTGCTTAGCAAAACACTTACGTTTATATAAAAGTATTAAAACAATTTTTGTTATTCTCCTTCAATCTATGTTGTATTTTTTGTAGTTCATAGTATTTTGTTTCCTTCCATTCTATGGCAGGACTAGTTGTCAATGACAATGAATTTTGAGGCTTGAAATACAGGCTACTAGTATGGTTATTTGTCTCAAAAATTCTAGATATGTGGTTAAGCAAAGGCAATAAGCAATACACATAAACCATTCTACTTTCAGAACTCCCTTGAAAAAGTTGGCAATTTTTTTCATTTAATGGAAAGCTTATTTGCAACCACTCTCGTCCTATGAAAGTAGTCATCAGGGACATTAGTGCTGTGTAGGTCCATTACGAAGCATAAACACTTCCATTAGATAAAAGAACTAAAATGATTATGAATAATGTTCTCTTCCTTCCAAAGTATTCTAAATCAAACACTCAGTAGTACAATATGTTTTAGGTTAATTGGTTTAATCCAATTTTAATTAAGTTGATGTTTCCATGCCAACAAATGGTTTTTAAATTGTTGAAATTTTGATGTTTCAGAATATGACTAAAATTAATTACCTAAGAGCATTTGACTCAATATTTTGGAACCATGTGGTGCAATTTTAGTATTGCTGCAGAAATAATTTTAATACTCGCTCACCCTGTTGAAGAACTTTTAAAAATTATAGTAATATTATAAGATTTTTAAAATTTTTTCTTCATTGAATTTTTAATGATTCACTTGTATGACATAGAATTTTATATTCAATGTTTTAAAGGTGGGCTTGGTAGAGAAGGTCTATAACCTCAGCTACTAAGAGGGTTAAACTATGTTAATGATATATTTGAGGCCTACCTTGACTACTGGATGAGTTTAAAGCCAGCCAAGGCATCTTACTAAGATCTTACTTCAAAATGATAAAGTAAAACCTGGACTGAGGTATAGTGAGGTAAAGTATATGAGCATAAGCAAGATCCTCTGTTAGTGTCACTAACATACTGTGTGTGTGTGTGTTGTGTATGTGTGTATGCACACACACACAAACAGAAAGAGAGGAGAGAGGGGGGAAGGGAGGGAGAGAAGAAGGAATGGAGGGAGGGAGAGAGAAATAGAAAGCTCTTCAACACACAGCACTGAGTTTCTTTTCTAAAATTTATTTATGTTTGGGAATGAAAGGGTTATTGGATTATGGATACAGAGTTTGAAGAAATCCTTGATAGGAACTCATGTCTGGAACTTAGAGGCAGGACCTGAAGCAGAAAAGAAAGAGGAATGCCTTGTTTCCAGGCTCATGTTTAGCTACTCATCTTAAATATCACTGGCCCACTGGCTTAGGGATGGTTCGGTTCATATTGGCTGGACCCTCTCATGTTACCCAGTCATCTAGAAAAATGTTCCACAAATAAAAAATCCACAGGACAATCTGGAGGAGGAACTTTCTCAATAGGGACGCCCTATACCCAGATGTGTCTAGATAGCCACCAAGAATAGGCACCAGTAACCTTATTATATATATGCATAGATGGGATGCAGTTGATTAAAATCAGATGCATTGTGGGAAATTTTGTGGCAATATATTCAAAGAAATATAAAACTAGCAAACATAGGTATCTTTGGACCAATTTTTAATATTCATTTTTTCTCAATGAACTGGAAAAACCATGTATCTAAAAGATCACCATTAAGAAATAGTGGTATATTAGTTGAGAGAATTTTTTTCCTTTTTTTATTAGATATTTTCTTGTTTATTTTTCAAGAACAATTTTAATACAAGGAATTTTACACTTGTATTTGTGTTATCTTCGGGTTTGAAATATTCTACTAGGTAAATAAAATTATAAAAAGTACAATTAGGTATTAAGAACATTAATGAAACAAAGGGATACATTTGAAAAAAGCAAGGAGATATATATGGGAGGACTTGTAGGAATGAAGGAGAAGGGATAAAGATGTATGTTATAATCTCAAAAATATTTTTTAAAATAAAACACATTAATTTTGAATACTAATGAGACAGATATACTTTTTCATTTTATTTATTTACTGTTCATTAATATTACACCAGGTTCCATATGATAATTCTTAGCAAGTCTATAATGCATGCACAGCATTCTCACCATTTCAGTTCCATTCCCCTTTCCCGCTCTCTCTGTCCTCATTGATCAGCTTTGTTCTCTAGACATGTTACTTCTACCTTCATAAGATCTGGGAATATTAAGCATTGTATGCTTATAATGTCACGGACTCTCAAACTGAGGCATCAATTCACTTAAAATATATTTGAGCAATGATTTAATCCACAAAACACATTTATAGATACTAGAACTATGAATATATAAAGACAATACAAATATATACAGATAATAACTATAAAATAATTGCAACTCTAGACTAAGAAAAAGTGAATGTATGCCAGATAATTTGTGTTTACATGACATAAACATTTATCTGAAGATTGGATAATTCAAATGAGGAATAGCTTCCATCAGATTTGTCCGAGGGCATGACTGTGAGGTACAATTTTTATCAGTGACCAGTCTACACTGGGTGTCACATCCCTGAGCAAATATGCCTGGACTGCATAAGAAGGTACCTAATGATGTGAATTTCCTGGGGAAGATTGTTTTTCTGGATCACAGCATTCCTTTGTTGCCTGTAATGCTTAGTGTGGAGTTAAGGCCTCCTGGATTTCCTGTGTCTACAGTAACATGTCTATTGATGTCCTTGTTCACTCTTGTTTAGGCAGTCATGTTGTTGAGATTTTGTGGGTATAGCTTCCTACATTCCTAAGAAACATAGTGTCACAGTGAAATCCTTGGGCATCTCACTTTACAATTTTTTCATGGCCTTCCACTTTGTGTTGTAGATGTATCTGTTGGGAATGGCTCCAGATTCTATATCATGATTGGTTGTAGTTTTCTGTAGTGGTCTCATCTGTTACAATGAAAGTTTTCTTTATATGGGGTGAACAATACAAATATTTAGAAAATAGTTAGGGATTGTACTGGCTTAATAAAGTAGTGACTGTAGGTTTACTTTCAAGAATTATGACTTTGCTAATCCTGCATAGTTGGCTAGGTTTCCAGTACCAGGGATAATTTTCTTCTTATTGAATGCATCTTAAGTCCAATTAGAGAACTGATGGTTAATGCCAAAGTATGCAGGCCACTATTGTGTCTATAGTGTTATTGTGGTCATTGTCATGGCTCATGGTCATCTTAACTCAGTAAGACTGTTATTTGCTTCCTTTACTGCATGCTTGCATAGAGCTTCTGAAAGACTACTGTGAAAGATAGTCTTCTGGAGGAGGAGAGTTACAATATCTCTCAGAGCTTTTGGACCCTGTGTTTGAAACGAATGGCACCTTTAGCAACAGGGAGTTATCTACAGTTAGGGGTAAACCAAGTGCAATAACAATAGCATACAATGTTTTTGGAGTCTCTTGAATAAGTGGTTATCCAAAAACAAATGATCAGTACAAGTGACATATACATACAAGTAACAGTACAGACTGAGAGATTTATTTATGTTATAAGAAAGAAAGAGTCATACTCAGGTATTAAAAAATAATGGCTTCTGGGCTTGGGAGATGGCTCAGTGGTTAAGAGCACGACTGTTGTTCCTGAGGTCCTAAGTTCAATTCGAGAAACTACATGTGGCTCACAACCATCTGTAATATGATACATTGTCTTCTGGTCTGGAGATGGCTACAGTGTACTATACATAAATAAAAATATTAGCATCAAAATCTTGTTATATAAAAACATGAATTATGGCTTCATGAACTCTTAGGCAAATGGATAGAATAAAAAATATCATCCTGAGTGAGGTATCCCAGTCACAAAAGAACAGACATGGTATGTACTACTGACAAGTGGACATTAGCCCAAAAAATACCCAAGATATTCACAGATCATATGAAGCTCAAGAAGAAGACTAGTGTCGTTGCTTCCAATCCTTCTTAGAAGGGGAACAAAATATTCATGAGAGTAGTAGGTGGAAGGGACTTGAAAGGAAGAGAAGAAGGAGAAGCAGGGAAAGGAGAGCAGGATCAGGTATGGGAGGAGACAGGGATGATATACAGAGGGTCAGGATTTGAACAGAGGTGTGTAGCAATGGAGATAGGGAACTGAGGAGTAGCCAACAGCAGTCCATGATGTCAGGAAAGCAAGAGGCTCCTACCCAGGGAGATGAGATTAGCTGAAATATCTAACAAAGGAAAGGAGAAATATCTAGAGACCTATTTAGAGGTTAGGCAAGGGCCCTGATTGGGGGATGGGACCACTCTCTCATCTCCACATTTTTAACCCAGAATTGCTCCTGTCTAAAGGAAATAGGGAGACAAAGTGTGGAGCAGAGACTGAAGGAAAGGCCATCCAGAAACTGCTCCACCTAGGATCCATCCCATATACAGACATCAAACCCAGACACTGTTGAAATGCCAAGAAGTGCTTACTGACAGGAGACTGGAATTGGTGTTTCCTGAGAGGCTCTGCCAGAGCCTGACAAATACAAAGGTGGTTGCACGCTGCTAATCCCAATGGAGGACTTAGAGAAAGGACTGAAGGAGTTGAAGGGGTTTGCAACTCCATAGGAAAAACAACAATATCAACTAACCAGAGCTCCCAAGGATTAAACTACCAACCAAAGAGTACACATGGAGCAACCAATGGCTCCAGTTGCATATGTAGCAGTGGATGGCCTTGTCGACCAACAATGGGAGGAGAAGCCCTTGGTCTTGTGAAGGGTCAATGCCCCGCTGTAGGGGAATGCCAGAGCAAATAGGTAGGTGGGGAGCACCCTCACAGAAACACTGGTAGGGAGTATAGGATAGGGGGTTTATGGAGGGGAAACCAGGAAAGGAATAACATTTGAAGTGTAAATAAATAGAATATCTAATAAAAAAAGAGTGAGGAGAGAGAGAGAGAGAGAGAGAGAGAGAGAGAGAGAGACAGAGACAGGAGAGACAGAGAGACAGAGACAGAGAGAAAGAGAAAGAAAGAAACTGGAGTGAAGAAACAGAAGGAAAAAATGATGTAATTACATCATAGTCTCAAAAACCAAGAGAAATACTAATAATTATAAAGAAATGTAGCTAAGAAGTGAAAACCTGGCAGTAAGCCTTCTTTCTCAATATTCTCTGCTCCATTTCCTAAATTCAGGTTCCTCCTGCCTAAGTCCCTCTGAAGCCTTTGACTGTAATATGCAATTTAAAGAAATGCTTTCCTACCCAGATGTTACATCTGGTACCTGTTTTATCACAGCATCATAAAACAAATTAGAACAGAAATTTCTATTGGATGTTATTGTGCTGTACACGACCATTCTTTTGGGGGGTAATAACTGCAGTCACTAGTTACAATAGGAGCTGGAAAGGCCCATGAAATCTCAATACTTAATGGACTGATCTGTAGGGAATAGGAAGATCAGCATCCTGACAACTAAATTTCATGTAAGCCTGACTTGTGAAGTTGCAGAAAAGTGGAGGAAGTTGAGTTATTTATACAGGCTTGATGACAATCTCAACCACTCAATTAATATTGGTCTTTCATTTCTTCAAGAAGAGCCATGATCCTCTTATCTCTCTTGTATAGTCATATGGGTGTCCAAATAAACACTTTATTTTATTGCAGGCTGAAATCTTTTCCACTTTTGATTAACAAACAACATTTTACAGTACTAGCCCTGAAGATTTGATGCATTCTGGAGACTTGCAAATCTGAGTTTTGACAATTTACTAAGCATAGTGACTTAAGAGAATCTTGAACCCATATTTACCAAATTAAACTTTTTTTAATAAATCAGATTCCCAGTGATAGCATATCCAGCACTTAAGAATAGCTGATTGAGTTTATTTTAGAATTCATCAGTGCCTTCAAATGGTACACTGTACATGAGACAATTTGGCAAAGTAGAACTAGGATAGAATATGGTGAATTAGGTCACAGGGGCAATTCAGAAGTCCCCATGACACTGGTACTGTTACTGGGATTTAATCAAAATGATTCTTGGAATTTTGAAGGTGTTAGAGGCCAGAAGCAAGTGATTTGGCTGTTCTAGTTGCTGATGCTGAGGTAGTAGTGCTGTTGGAGTTTCTACAAAGAACAAAATAGGAAAAAGACCAAGGAAACCTCTATGCTGCCTCCTTCTCTGTCTCCTCCATAGCTGCGACTGCCTAAATCTAATGAGGTCTGAGTCTCATTAGAAAAAGAAGTCAAAATTTACATAATATTGGACACAGTGCTACAGAGTGATGACAGGTGTAATTAAAGGGTGAATTTGGAGCTATAAGATGATGGCATAATGGGCAGCACATTATGCTTATAATTTAGTATTCTTGATAGTCTACTCATTTCTTGCTTTTATTGAATGCATCTGAATTCCTCCTGGCGCTTCCTGGCTTTTTTAGAGCACTGTCACATTTTGTTCTTTTCTATTTAACATTGAAATTCCTAACTTTTGCTTCAAATCAGTGTGTAATTGGCCATCTGTCCATGTCATCAGCTCTTTCTAGACAGTGACACTCCAGGTTTTCTAAACTTGGAACATCATTATGTCTATTGCATAAGTCTCCAAGGAGCATTTATTACCTATCTGTATCCCCTGTTTTGAAATGATGAGGAGAAAATAGGAATACAAAGAGAATGGTATCTTTTCATTCATACCTGCTAATATTAAATAATGATAACCAACTACTTAACATTGCAAGTTAGGTGTTAATTATGTGCATGGTAGGATTGGTCTCTGATTCAACTGATTGCATGGCTATGAGAAACTTTCCAATTTCTTCATTTCAAAAATGAGAGAAACAAGGCATATTCCATTTAATGTATACTTTTTATGTGCTAATTAAAATTAAATTTCAGAATTCTGTTGTAAAATAATTTGGACCTTTGTAAAAATGGATGGCCTGTAGAACTCCTTGGGAGAGTAATCAAACACACATACACACACACACACACAAATACACACACACAAACAAAATTACTAATAGTCACCATAAGATCATCAGCAAAGCATGAGTTGTGTAAAGAAAGAATTACACTTAATTGATGAGCCAATGTCTGTTCCTGAGTCTTTTTTTGTGACATTTAGCAGTTATTGGTAGTCTATTCAAGATCACAGTGTTTTGCAGTAAACTTGAAATGTAGCTGATAACTGGTAGAAAACGACATGGCCTCTTTTGTATATTATTTTAATCTATATGATGTTGCCTACTCTTTGACCAGAAAATTATTGAGTTACTTTGTGCATATAGTAAGCAGGTCCATTTAATTGTACTTGAACCAAATTCATCATCCTGTAGTAAGCAGAAAAGCAGTTTTGATTATTTTAAAAACACTGGCTAGAAAAAACTATACTGTTATGTTGTGAAGACTAAGAGATAGACAGAAATGATTTAGTAGGGTGTATGTAATGGCTATTTCTGATTGTCAGCTTGACTACATCTGGAATGAACTATGATCAGAAATAGAGGGCACAACTTGATCCATATCTTGAGGCTGGAAGACACAAGCTTCTAACCAGAACGTCACATGAAGATCTTAAGGCATAGTGGCCATGTAGAACTTAGGGCCAGGTAAGGTAGCACATACCTTTAATCCCAGGAGACTGAGGCAAGCAGATCTCTGAGTTTAAGTTCAGCCTGGGACAAAGCAAGTTCCAGATCAAGGTGTGGAGATTGCACACCTTCTGCTGGAGGCCTACATAAGGACATTGGAAGAATGACTCCTCTTTTTTGCCTACTTGCACTTACTTGCCATCACATCTATTGGAACCTACTTCTTCAAGATTCCAACTTACACAGAAGACCAGGTGAAACAACTAGCCTCATAGAACTGAGTTGGGCTACATTAGAATAAATTCCTTTAATATATGGAGATATTCCATAAGTTCTGTGACTCTAAAGAATCCTGACTAATACAGTGTTTAATACTGCATTCTCAATACTCAAAAGACAGAAAAGAAGGATTGTCACAAATTCAAGGCCATACAGATATAAAGAGTGATTTCTTGACCAAGCTATAATAAAAAAAAAATGATTCTTTATTACATATAAATGGTACCTTGTTACAAAAACGGATAGAAAAAACAAAAATAAATAAAAATATAGTAAAGGAATAATGTGTTTCATATTAAAAACCTCCCTTGATTTTTTTTAATACATTAATGCAGATGTAACTTCAAGTAAGAATCCCTGGCTATTTTTCAATGGGCCAATTGAGAAATGAAATTTTACTTACTTCTCAAAAAGATAAATTTGAACATTGTACTCAGTCTATCTCTAAGTCACTGTCACATCAATAATGTTAACCTATATACATATGATAATTGAATTTTTAGAAAACAGAAAAGTTCTAAAATGGTAGGTTTTCGTGAAAAAAATAAAAAACTTCACTTTTGCCTTTCAAGTCTTATGTCCTAAAACAGAGGCAACAAATAGACAGTACTTGGCTTTGGTTACCCAGCAAAGCATGCTGACGAGGCAAGGTAAGATTAACATGCTTACTTAAGAGAAGCCTCTAATCTGAAGCATGCTTGAATATTAATGAGCTTCTAGCTTTGCTCTCTATTCATGGGACTATATTTGCTTGTAAAGCTCATTCCATCCAGAATATAACCTACATCCTGATTGGTGGGACATTCATGGAACCAATCCAAGGCCATTGCTCTCAATGAAGCGTTGTCTGAAAACAGACCAGAAAATAGGACAGTGAATATTTGAGAGGAGCTTATGTCTAACCACTTCAGTAATAAGCTGACACATGACTGCAATAAAATTCTGAGTCAAAAATAGAGTGAGATCAGCATTATGCTAAGTCAAATTGCTGCAGTGGAGGGAGAATAAATAACTCTGTGCTTGGAACAAGATGACTTGAGGGAATCATAGATTTATTGAACTGCTCCAGATCACAAAGAGAGTTTAATATCTTAAGTTATCGAATTTACATGAAAATATGAGGGCTCACAGGGGTACAAAAATAATACCTTGTTCCTTAAACACTATAAATTCCTGTGCTTTTCATTATGCCATATTTGAATTTAACTGTTCACTTACATCTGTTCATATAAAATATATAACTGATTGCAGTTTCACTTTAAGGAGACATTAATAATTAAACTGTAAGTAAAGTTGTTCGAGTGTGTACTTCTTCAAAGGAAGGCAAGTGTTTATTTGTGTCCCCTAATCCTAAAACTAAATTTAAAACTTAAACACACAGACAAAAAGAACAAAGCACCAATACCTTATACAATTATCAGGATATGCAGAAAGTCACTGGATAATAAAATAGAATAGTAATCTGTTATCCTAGATTTGGCCATGGAAAAAACATGATCTATGACTGGGTATATGGTTCAGTGCATAATGAACTTGCCAGTTAGATATGAGGACAAGAGTTTTAAAATTCAGAATCTTGTAAAGCAAATATGATAGGATCCATCTGAAATCTCAGTTCACCTAAAGAGAGATGGGCAGTAGAGACAGGAGGATTCCTGGAAGCTTGTAAGCCAGGGCACCCAGCAGCTACAGGCCAATGGGAAACAACAAAGAGAACCTCCTTCAAAGAAGGTTAAAGGCAAGGGTAGACACAAAAGTTGTCTTCTTATCTCTATATGTGTGCTGTGACAATTGCATGCTCCCATACATACATGTACACACATCATATACACTCAAACATGAATTATGCAACTGTACATGAAAAAAACTAATAAATCCTATGTACCATGTTATGAGGAAGCCATTCACAAAGTCCTCGAACTCTTATAAAAAGAAAGAAAAAAATAAAAAAGAAAATGCATTCCAAAGGATGCTAATCCTAAATAATGCCGAAAGGAACACAAAATAACAGACACACACACACACACACACAGCTAAGGATTTGCTTTTGTCCCTATTTATACAGGCATAAAAATAAACTCTAATGCTAGTCTCTGTAATAACTCGTTTGAAAAAATTAATTATTCTTAATGGAGTAATGAGTTGTGAATTGAATTTTACTGTCACCCAATGATAACTTATGGTGTTAAATTCTATAACTGTTAAGAAAATGCTAATTAATGTGCCAGTTTCAAGTTCTTTAGCCTTTTCTTAGAAGCCTTTGAAGATGGAGGACCTCCTTGGACCTTGGTTAACTCATCTGATGAGTTTATAACTTGTGCATCACTTGTTTACTCCTGTATTTAATATTTTAGTAGCTGAGAAATTGTACATTACTTATTTCTTCATATCCCTCCTTAGAACATATCACTTTCTAATTCAAGTATAGTACATATGAAAAGAGATATAGTTATTGCAATGAAAAATCATGTTACTCATGTGTGTGTTTGTGTGTGTGTCTGTGTGTGTGTGAGTGTGCTATATGAGCACATAGGTATGGCAGTATTGCTATCGGTCCTTGCAAATAGTTGGTAGAGGAAAATATTGAGTTTACTAATCAATCACGTAGCCTTTGAGGTTGTCTCTTGTTGAACTCGGAGTGTGTGTTTTCTGCTAGGCTGGCAAGCAACAAGCCTCATTGATCCTCTTATCTACTCCACACAGTGCCAGGATGCAGGAATGCATGGAACCCTGCCTGGCTTTTTCATGAGGATGCTAAGATCTCAGCTCCTCATGCTTGAAAAGCAAATGCTCTGGACTACAAGCCCGTCTATTCAACCCTATAATTGCTATTATAGGAAAATTTTATTGATGTTGTGATTAGGTGCAAATATAGAAATATGGAGTAAACATAATGATCTTATATACATTTTGTGATATTATTATATATAGTCACAGCCAGGGCAATTTCTTCAACACCGCCATCAATATAGTCATATTTCATCACTTATACTTTTGATTATATGTGTGCACTTTGAGTTTGTTTTTTTCCCAATTTCTATTTGTTTACATTACTGTCGTTGCCTACTTGATTTCCCCTCCCACAGTTCTTCATTTCATTTCTCCTCCCTCTTGCATCCAAGAGGATGCTCCCCACCACCACCACCAGGCCTCACTGAGGCCAGAGCAGGCAGACACAGATGTCTGCTATATTTGTACTAGGGGACTTAGACTGGCTCATGTATGCTCCAGGTTGTAGCTCAATCTCTGGAGCTCCCCGGGTTCTGAGTAAGTTGAGACTGCTGGTCTTCCTATTGGGTCATTCTCCCTTTCAGCTTCTTCAAACCTTCCCCTAATTCAACCATAGAGGTACCTGACTTCAGTTAAATGATTGGGTATAAATATCTGCTTCTGTCTCAGTCAGCTGCTGGTAGGGCCTCTCAGAAGACAATCACTCCAGGCTCCCATCTGTAAGCACATCATAGCACCAGTAATAGTGCCAGGCCTTAGTGCCCTCCCATGAGATGCATCCCATGTTGGGCTGATCATTGGACTGCCTTTCCTTCAGTCTCTTCTCCATTTTTGTCCCTCCAATTCTTTTAGACAGGAGCAGTTCTGGGTCAGAAATTTTGACTGTGGTTTAGTAACCCGTCCCTCCACTTAAGGCCCTGTCTATCTAATGAAGGTAGGCTCTTTGAGTTCCTCTCCCCAATGTTGGGCATTTTGACTAAGGTCACCCCCATTGACTCCTTAGCTTCTCTTACCTACTGGGTCTCTAGGACTTTCTAGAAAGGCCCCACATCCCCCTTCCTAGTTTCTTATTTCATCAAAAATCAAATTGCTTCTGTAATTAGGAACTTAAAATTTCAGACTGTTTTTCTGTTTGGCTTTGTAGATGTTGTTGCTTTTTATTGCTTGTTTGTTTTTGGGACAATATTTCTTTGTGCAGCTGTCAGTATCTTTAAACTCACTTTGTAGAACAGGCTGGAATCAAACTCAGAGATCTGCCTGCCTCTGTCTCACAGACTCTGGAATTACAAGGGTGTGCTACCATTGCCTGGCCTGGAATTTCATATTTAAAGGTACATTTTTAATATCCTGGCTTTCCATGTGCTTACAATAATAGCTTTTACTCACTCCTTTTATTGATCAATTCACTATACTTCTCATTTGCCTGCTGAATTGGACCATTCATATTTAATATAATCGTTACTGTCTTATCCATCAATCATGGCACTTATTAATTTGTGCTCCACTTCAGTCATCTGGAATTGTCTACAATTTTGTTTCTTGCATTGTTGTGGCTTACTTTAATATTTCCTCTTTGCATTATTAGTATTCTTTCAGTAATTGTTTTCAAAATCATTTTCATCCAATGCCCTGGATACTATGCTGCGTAAAATGTAAACCTCAGTACGATTTTAAACTTTTTGCCTATTCTCTCTAGTACAAGATTATGTTAATTCTTTTTCTTCTGATATGTAACGTAGTTTACAAATCTTACAAACATAAACGTACATATCCACATTGTTATCATCTTTATTGTCATGGTCTTAGATCAACTTTTGCTAGGGAGTTATGCTCCTTAGGACATCATGCGTATACCTTCTGATATTATCAAGACACATATTTTCACAGAAAACTCCAGGTTTCTCTAGCTTTTCTTGTCTTCCTTAACTCTCTTCTGCAGTGATCCTTCAAACTTAGGTGTAGGAATGGTATCCACCAGGACTGTGCTCCACAGCTCTGTGTTTTGTTATGTTTTTCTGTAATTATCTGTGTTTGTTCAAAAGGCAAGCTTCCTTGATGAGAGGCATGAAGACTACACTTATTTTTGGAAAAAAAAAAAAAAAAACAAGCAGAATTAACATGTATAAGGCTGTAAAGAACTGAAAGATAGTATATATGTGTTATATATATGTGTTATTATATATGTGTTATATATATGTGATATATATATATAATATATGTGTGTGTGTGTGTGTGTGTGTCTAAATAAATATGCAGACATATATTTAATAACAATTAGTGAAACAAGCGGCCATGAATTTGAATGAGAAGAAAGAGAGCATAAATGGGAGTGATTGGAGGGACAAAAGTGAAGGGAAGACAATATAATTATAGCATGATTTCAAGATGTAAAAGAAAGCATTTAAGCAAATTACAGTTCTATAACTTAGACACATTTATTTACCCAAATAAAGGGTTAAGGCACATTTTCTCTATAAGAAGAAGAACCTGGAATTAATATACATGTGAATCATTTTGAAGAGCAAGAAACACAGAGAAAATTTTTATTGATTTTCTATATCAAAATATTTGTTCTTCTGTTCACTCTTTCAGTTTACCCCATTTCATCATTGTATGTTACATAGTCACAACTTTTAAGTGTCCCACATTTGTTAAACTTATATTGTCAATTTTCTATCCCATGCATCTTTCCCTATCTTCTTTTTTCTTGCTCCTCATTCAGAATAACTTCAAGCATCAGACTACTGATATTAATATTGGTAACATCTTGTGGGGAAGTCCATATAAGTAACAGAAAGAGACAGAGGAATCACAGTTTGGCTACATGGTTGTGAATCAGGAAACTCTACTGATCAATTTGAAGCCTCCTACTGAGTTGGCAGACAATTTGTTGGGGTTCCCTAGATGTTTAATTTTGGATTCTCAAAAATTTTGTTTTCAAAGACTTCCATATCTACATCTATTCTATCTCTATTTGTCTATCTATCTATCTATCATCTATCTATCTATCTATCTATCTATCTTATTCACCAATAAACATCTTGTATACTACACAGATGACAAAGAATGTTTTACATCTAATGAGTGAATTTATTTCTTCAGCAGTGGAATAATGGTAATAAACGTTTAAAACATTGGAAAATTAGACAGTCTCAGGGTTGCCGAACTAGAAAGGCCAACAGCATTGCAGGAAACATGGAGTGAGCATGGCAAGGCTCATAGTCAAATTATGGTGTGATTCCCAAAAATGTTTGCTGTCATTTTCCAGCTGTAAATGTCCTATCATGTTTCATCTGTACTCTGATAGCATAGGAAATTTGGTAAGAGGAAACCAAATAAAATCATTTGGTTTGTGCTTTTAAAATAACATATAGACAGACAGTATGTTTAACTTTATATTTTCTTCAATATGAAATTTCAAAACCAAGCTAATCTTTAATCAGAATGGGGTCAGGAGTCTATGACGACCATATCTGTTTTGGGTTGGAACAGTCGAAGTGGTAAATGCGTAACAGGAAACCTTTTTTTCTCTCATTCATTTTAGAATGCCAGTTGAAGAAATATTGATAAGGGTAGTGTTTATACTTTAAAGAGAGAAATAAAATGTGATATTTGTAGCTATACTATTGGAGTAGTACTTTCAATAATGAGAAAGTAAAAAGACACTTATGTTTAAAATAAATGCAAGAAATAAGCAGAAATAAACTTTGGATATATTTGAATGTAGATAAAGAGGAAGATGAAGAGCCATATATTGGGACAATAAAGCAAAAGTTAATGATGAGAACAGTCATAAAATAGTGAGATAAATAAATTCACTTAGGATAAATTTTCAAATGATATAAGTTGTTTATTGTGCAGGATATAGAGTCTGAATACAAAATTATGCAACAAACAAATATGTGTTGATGTTTAAACCAGAGGAACACTTTGAAGGGGTATCTCACTGGAAATTTAATGCATGGCTGCTGTTAACATATTGTATTATTTAAAAGTTCAGGTGAAATCATTAGTTCATTAAATCCTACAAATAACTAACCATTGTATTTCCACTTTCTTCTTGTTTTCTTTTAGTCTAATTTCTTCTTTTGAGCATTATTCTTAAAAATCTTAATGCAATTTCATTTAGTGTGCATGTGTGTGGGTGTGTGTTTGCATGTGTTTGATTTTTTTCAGGATTTTAGATTACCTTTTAAAGACAGCTCCCATAAGAAAGATTGGAACTTGGCAAGTTATTAAAGTCTACTCCTTGTTTAAGTCATGAAAAAGAAGAGCCTGTTTGTGGAACAATAATGATGTATTTGAAAAAAGAAAGATTTAAAAGGATAGGGTTAGGAAAAAGTGAGAAATAGATTTAGCAATAAAATTTTTTTTTTATTATTTTACTATCCAAATTTTTCAAGTTATAGAACTAAACTGAAGAAAATCAATAAAGAATCTTGTTTTTAAAAAGAAATATGGGCCTTTCAGATAGCTCAATGGGTAAATAGATTCACCAGCACACAGGATAACCATGATTAATCCTAGGAACCCAAATGGTGTTGAGAACATTGTATTTTAACATGTACATATGTGTGGCATCATGTGTGCAGCATCATACACTCATTATGCCCATAAACATGAAAATATTGAAAAATAAATGTTAAAATGAAAGTGGTGTGACATCTGTTAACTTAAATAGATTTATCATTTGTGTGTTCTAGAGAAGCATTCAATAAGTCTAAATTAACCGAAGGCATATTTATTAGTAAGGTTCTCTAGGGAAATAGAATCAATATAATAAAATGTTCATATATATACACATATGTATAATATGCATGTGTACACACACGTGTGCGCACACACATTTAATTGCAGCCATGTGTGTGTTTCATTAGCTGTACCACAGCTTGTAAATCATTTAAAAAAATCCCACATAATATATGTAAGTATATATATATATATATATATATATATATATATATTGTGTGTGTGTGTGTGTGTGTGTGTGTGTGTGTGTGTATGTGTGTATTATTTACATTCATATATATATATATGTAAGTATATACACAAACATATGTGTATATGTTTATGCATATATATATGTTTGCTGTATAACATACACACACATACATTTCATTGAAGACAAGCATTGTTTCACTAGCTAGACCACAGTCTGTAAGCCATTTTAATAAATCCCATACATACATATACAGTCCAGGTAGTAGAACATTGATGCTCTTCCAATAAAATGTTTGAGAATCTAGTAGTTGTTCATTCCACAAGATTTCAGTTGGTTGTAATATATTCCAGAATTCTGAAGAAGTAGGTTCTAATAAGTGTGAAGACCTGAAACTGCCAGTGACATCTAAAGGAAGAATAAGCAATTAAAGAGAGAACAAGCTTTCTTCTTCCTGTTCTTCCTACTGCTCTATTCCACTTCTTTCTATTGTGGCCTTAGGGTGAAATTTAATGAATGGAATCTCTAACTGTTTTTGTTTGTTTGTTTGTTTGTTTATGTAGGTTGCTAGAAGGAGCTGTGGCCCAGTTTAAAGATGGATCTCATGACCTCAGTAGATCTGGACTTATTGTCAATATATCTTCCTAATTAAGGAAAGTCCCTCACTGGTGTACCCAACCTCTTGAGTTTTCCTGAATTCCAGATATAGTTAAGTTTACAACTAAGACCAGCTAACACAGACTAGAGCAGATAGGCAACTATTCTAACATTATAGTTTACTTCTTTGTCCTTTGACACATGTATTTCAATAACTCCTACTTGAGGTTCAATTTCAGTTATTTTTTTTTTCACAAGACAGCATACCCAAATATATGGCTTTCTGATTCTCTGACTTATAATCCTGGCCATCTTCCATTGCTAGTGCTGGTTTCTATAGTAGACACTCAAGTCCCCATACCAAAGTTTCAGGCAGAAATTTAGAGATGTATTTATTTCTGTACACTGTTGTTATCTGGAGTCTACCAGCTACATTCGGTGCCCTTGGAGTACAGAGTGGAGATTGTCATTATCAGGCATGTGATCACTTAGATGGGGCATGATAGAGATTGGGTATATAGACAAAAATAATGAATGTCTGTGTTTTGTGAGGCAAGATATCTGTATCCTATGGTCTGATATGTGGTGAATGGGATTTTGGGTAGAAAAGAGTAGAAGTGAAGACAGTTTGCTTAGTGGTGAGAGACCTGAGTCCTTGTGACGATGACCAAAATATCTTTACCAGAGTCTACTGTTGAATTAGGGTAAAATTCAGTGAATAAGATCTTTACATTAATACTAATTAAGTTTGGAGTTAGTCCAATCACCAAGCATAGTTTGTTAGAAAGTCAGCACATGACTAGCCCCATTGGTAAATCTTTTGGATCAGTTTAGCCCCTGTTCTCAGTGGGAATCACATAAATCTATTAACAAGAGTTCTCTAGACCATCTGGAGTGGTGCACTGACATTCACTTTCCTCTAATTTGCTCTCAGTGTGCCACTCAGCCTTCTCTGTTCTCAAAGGACATCCCTGAGTTTTAAATTGGCTGCTTTCTTTATTCATTATCAAAGACTAGCATTAGGACAACACAGAAAATTATGTTGTGTTTCGAAGCAACAGCTGCTCCATCTTCAACCTTGCCTTATTAAAACCCTCTGAGTTGTATACCACATTGAGTTTTTAACTTTGCAGACAATGAAACCAATTTTAGCTACTTTCCCCAGATTTCTAATGAGCAGATTTTCCCCTGTTATCCGTGTCAGAGGGTAGAGTGGTATGGGTTTTGGTTTCTGGCTGTTTCAATTAAAGCACTGATCATTATTGTGTATACTCTTACATCTCTAATAAATTTGATTAAGTGAAATTGTGACACACAAAGTGACTCAGTTAACATTGATTTTGAAAAGGCATTGATAATTACTCCAGACCAATAAACCTCCTCTGTTTCCACAGCAGATGCTTTTCCACTAGAAAGCCCACACCATCATTTGTCTTCATTTTGCCGCCCATATTTTCCACCTATCATCCTGTGCATTTTGGAGTGCTTAAGAATAAACAGTCTCCCACAGAACACAGGCAGAAACCAGCAGATTCTGGCCTGAATCAAGTCATCAAAGCCCCTCGTACTAAGCAGAGCTGCACAGCCGTCATTCCAGCTCCATTTACACTATCATGCTGGTTCCTCAATGGGAATAATTGGATGATTTATATTCCTGCTGGCTTTTCAACACAATTGTCACTATATAAAACAAATTAGTTTTAATAAGAACTTTCACATGAACCCACAGACACAGAATGATTGGGAAAGTGAATGGAAGTTTTTCAGAATTATTTTTACCAGAGCTGCCCCAAAATAGTATTCAAATAATTAGGGTGATTAAACAAACCTGGGCATCCCATTTATTACTTTTAGCTATTTGGAAATGACTCATGAACTTTTTCCTGAAAACAGAACTGTCTTAGCCTTATTGTTTAGTTTTACACTAACTGATGTATACTACACCAAAAGAAAGGAAAGCTATCTATACTCTAAGTTGTGATCATATGCAGACCCGATAAATTATTGTACAACATAAATTTATTTTTGAAATAAGTCTTGAGTTATACTTTCCTATTATAAGTGCACACCTTAGATATATTCTTAGTGTGTTTTTCAAAGTTGCATACATTGGAAACACAGTCTTCTGTTGTTCATGATAAAAAGTAGAAGGAGACCTGCAAGGAGCAGCTTTAGTTTGGGCTATCAGGACTTGATCCTCTGACTAAGGCTGGTTTCCTACCTTGCTGTAGAATCTCTCTCTTTCCATGTCTTTTAATATTATCCACTATGGAGTGATGTTCCTAACGCAAAGTTGGTGCTATATTCTTTAGAATGTTACTGCTTATAGAAACTAAATAAACTTATTGCTTTGATAGTTACCCCATTGATGTATTTTGATTAAGCAAATGAATATGGACTAGTATAAAAATTTTCATCATTACTTTGAGAAGAATATTCTAGAACAATATAGGTAGGACTGTTTGCTATTTTATTTAGAAAGTTATTGAGTAGAATTATGTGCCTGTGGAGAAAAACATATTTATTATATATTTGATTGAAGAAGTATCCAGCAATAACCTCTTGTATTATTTTGCATATTAACAACATTGTCTTAGAGCAGACTGACTAAAATCGCATGCATAGTCTATTCTGTGACTTTGAATGAGTAGCTGAAATTAAAAAAAAAAAAAATAATGGAAGTTGATAAAAGTGGCTGATCTCAAAATGAACAGTAGTAGTTTTAAGCCTAAATCTAAAATGGTTCATTCTGTGGCTACATAAAAGTTATTAGGAAAAGAGTTAAAAATATTTTCCTGGAATTTAGGAGAAGGTTCACTAGGTAATGTTATTTCTACACCAGCCTGGGGACCTGAATTCAGGTCTGAAGTACTCACATATGAGCCAGCCATGGAAACCCACATGTATAAATTTACTTTTTCAGTGACAACTTTGTAGTAGTTTCCTAGAGATAGAAATATTACATCATGCTTGAAATCATTTTAAGCCAGAAGATAAGCATCTCAAAAGAACTTCAATAAATCCCAGAAACTGAATGGATTCCCTAGGCTCATTTTTCCACAAGAGTTTTGATACATACATACATACATACATACATACATACATACATACATACACACACACACAGATACATAAATTGCTGAGTCACTCTCAAGCAAGCCAACCTAAGAAGAAGATTCTCCGAAGGTTAATCTTCAGAGACCTCACCAACTGCCTTGAAGAAGTAGAAACAAGATGAGTTGCCAGGAAGAGGGTTAGACCAATGCACTTACCTGGAAAGGATACTCTCCAAACTCTTAAGCTGCCTAGAGTCTGTGCAGTGTGCTCTAGGTTCTCAGCCTTTGTGAGCTGTCACATATAGAGACTGGCTTTGATGATGTAGCTAGCTGTCTTTGAGTCATCTCTACTCCTCCTCTCTCTGTATTCCTATAACTAACTCCAATAAGGTTACTTAGTTCACCAAATTGGACCTTCATAATATCAGTACTTTGGTCTGCTCTGGGCTCCCTTTCTAGGGTGCATCAATATGTGTTTTGTGTCTCTCTAGAAAAATCTTGTCACACAATGATGGGGAGATAGGTGAATACTATGGCTGTTTGGATAGCCAGTTGATACAACTTAAGTGGCAAAATCCAAATATGATGTTAGACTTTAAGTTAAAAACTAAATCAGAGAGCAATTTTATACCATGATCTGGCTTCCACAAGATCATGTTCATGGCCATTCAACAAAACACACATGTGCACACTCACATAATAAACATGTATATACAAGCACATATAAGTATGTAAACAAATAGTATGTTCTTTCTGATTGTTTTACAACATTGTCATGACAAACCCCAATTTCTGAGAAGCATATAAGAGTATAAGATAAGTTTCAGATTTTGGAATCTGAAAATACAAAAGTTTAATGAATTACTGTCTTATGTCAAATATTTAAACAGAAATGTAGTGAATAGATAAAACAGATACTACTTATTTGTTGGGGTAGGGTATCCTTTTGATACTACTAGATACCTTATAGTTACTGGGTTATATACTAAATATATTGATAAATTGTTTTCATGTGTTTGTTAGAGATGTATTTATTTTAAACATTTATAATCTAAAAATTCAAAAGTTACTGAGTTTATAACATGCCATTAACAAAGTTTAAATGATGAACATTTAAACTTATTTTTCATATTAAATTGAAAATCACTTTAAATAAAATTGGACAAGCAAGATATCTCAACAAGTATAATTTCTTTCCATGTGTGCTTGCTAGTTTTATATCAACTTGACATAAGCTAAAGTTATTTTTTGAGGACCTCTATTGAGAAAAACACATCACTATGTTGGCCTATGGGCATACCAGTAAATGGATGATTGATCTGAAAGAGCTCAGTTCACTGTGACATTGCCACCTCTGGGCTGGTTGTCCTAGGTGCTATAGAGAAGCAGGTTGCATAAGCCATCAGGAGCATGTTGTAGCCATTACTTAAATCAGCCTCTGGCTCAGGCCAACTATCTAAGCTGCAGTGGCTCTGCCTAGCCCAGCCACCATGTTTGTTGGCCTAAGGCCAAGTGCACGATGCAGCTAGAACTGGACCTCCAGAAACACCAGCCCTGCCACCACTAGATGCCAGCATGAGAGATGGCTCTGCCAATCTTCCATGCTGTCTCTGCAAGGCAGGGCATTGCCCAGACCATTCTGCCATCCATGCAGGCCCAGTAAGAGAATGAGACTCTAATTCTTATAGATTAATCAAAGGCTTTATATGTTTGATAATGATTAATAACAAGATGCCCATACAAAGAGAGTTGTATCCCAATTAGCTAACCTAATTATAAGTTTGTAAGTTGTTCCCCACGAGTGCTCTCCATACCTGTGTGATTCTCCATCCTCCTACATCTCTGCTCTCTTGCTCCTCCTCTTCCTTTTTTCTCTTCCTATCCTAACTCCTCCTCTTCCTTTTCCTCTTCCTCTCCTAACTCCTCCCACCTTAGCTCCTCCTACAGGAGCAAGTCATAGAATCACTTCCCTTATCTTTCACTTCAGGTCTTGCTTCCAGTTACTGCCTCCAGGTACTTTCCTGACTTCCAGCCCTGATGTTCGTAAGTGAAGTACTATAAATTTTTAGAAGAAATAAACCCCTATCTTCAAGACTGCTTATGGTCAAGAATTTTTTCACAGAAATAGAAATCCTAATGAAGATACTATGAATACCTAATGATCTGAGCTTGAGATCATGGTAGAAGATCAAGGAGACCATGCCCTCAGAAACATTGAGCTCTGATAACCAAATGTGAGCCCAATAAACATACACACACACACACACACACACACACACACACAGAACACATTAATAATGTTGATGACAATAATAATTATAATAATAAGAATTAAAAAATACTTAGTAGAAAAATTTCCTTTATTTACTAAAATGGGAATTGTAGTTCATTATAAAAATATGAGGAAGGATTGAAGGCCCTTAACTGGATAGGAAAGACACAGAAAGACCAACATTATCAACTAACCTGAACCCTTGGGGCTTTCAGAGTTTGAACCACCAAACCAACAACATATACAGGCTAGATCTAGACCTCCCTGCTCATATGTAACAGATGTGAGCTTGGTCTTTGTGTGGGTCCCAAACAACTATAATCGGGACTATCCCAAAAACTGTTGTCTGTACATGGGATATGTTCTTCTAGATGCACTGCCTTGTCTGGCCCTAGTGGGAGAGGAAGTACCTAGCGTCGAAGAGTCTTGAAGTGCAAAATGGAGAATAGACAGGAGAGCCCTTACCTGTCAGAGGAAAAGGTTAGGGTGGATGCAGGAAAGATTGTGGGAAGGGGTGACTGGAAGGGTGGCAATGAGTGGCATGTAAAGTGAATAAGTAAAAAATAAATAAATATATTACATTGAAAAAAGAATCCCATGCTTTATCCACTGTCATATAAATAAACAGAAATGAATCAAGGGTGTCATGTTACTTTTGTGGCATGAATCAATCAAAATATATCAGTTTTTTTTTTTTTTTTTAAACACAGTCACAGCTATAAGTTCTTTTGCAAAGGGGATACAGCAAAGTGAAAGTTCTATTTCCATTATTGCTTGGCATATCACTGCAGCTTAATAAATGTCAGGTTCTCTCAAAAACCTAGGGTGTGCAGAAAGAGTTGATAGTACTAAAACAATTCCACAAATATTAGTTCCTTTCCCTGCCAATGGGTCTTTTAGCCATGCAAACCTTTATCAACAAATGTTCACTGAAATTCTCAAGTGAACATCCATACCAAGAACTATGCTGGATATAATTAAAGAAAAGACATCCAAAGCAACAAATGTCAATAATAAATTAACACTAACATGTAAGATAATGTATTTTCAATGTATTCTGCTTCTTATTCCCTTTTAATTGCACCTATATATGTATAATATATACATGAGACTTGGTATAAAGGTAAAATAATACATACTTGGCATGTTTTGCATAAAGTATTAAGATGTTTATTAATTTTATGTGTAGCATATACAAAATTATATTTATAGAAGGATACAGGGCAAACTGGTAAGATGCTACTTGGGACAAGATGAGGAAACAATGTATTTAAAATTGTCATCAAATTGCTGTTTAGATATTTATTACAAAAAATGAAATGTAGTATAAACCCAAAAGAAGCAGAAAATATTCCGATCTTTCAGTGCAAAAAGATCTGATACAACTGCATGCAGGTGCTTACAAATTAAGAGCAAAAATAGATTGAACTGGCAGTGAGCAGAATTAAAAAGTAAGTAAATAGCTATTTTAAAGTCCAAGTTTATAATGTTAGTCATCTTTTGAATCAGGGTTTAACTTTTTGATTATAATACAAGGTGGGTTCTTTTTTATTCTTGTCTATTTGTTGTCTTCAACACCTCCTGCATCTAGATTGGCTTCCCTTTTCCTAACTATGGGAAATTTTCTGTTATGATTATTTTAAAAATATTTTCAATGCTTTGATAACGTGAATGATAATGTTCCCCAAAAACTCAGGTACGTTCTTTTATTGACAGCATTTCAAATGGTTTTTACTTCAATACTTCGATGTCTGAGAAATTCATCTTTTGTATCTTTCAATTTAACTACTTTACCCATCTTAATTTTCTCCCACATTTTATCTTTTGTTCCAATTTATTCTAATACTTAATCCTTATAAAAGAATCATGATGAGTTTTTGAGAAATCATTATGTTAAATGCCATGCAGAGGGTACATACATATATGATTTTCTATTTGTGTAATAGGGAAGGCTACATATAATCTTTTATTTTGTCCTGCTTAATTTGAATTCAGCAAAATCTTAGTGACAAAAATTAACCTTTTAAGAGAATAATAAACAGGAGAAAAGTAGTTTCTACACACATAAACAGATGATCATTAATGACAAAGTAAAATTATTTCATTTTCTCTGTCTCCACAAGTTATTATTTTCTATAGAATGAATTTTTGTAATGCTCCTGTCCTGTCATTTTCTAATCATATATAAGCATACAGAGTATACATTGTTTCAATAATATACTTAATTTATATTTCCTCTCCCAAGCCTTGTACTTTATGAAAGCAAAGTTCATTCTGATCTTTCCTACACTCAACATTATGCCCTTAGGTACAAGCATATATTTTTACAGAGTAACAATTCAATAGTAATAGATGATTGTACAACCAAGTACCTTCACACCAACAAGAACTGAGAAGTCCAGAACCTCAGTCAAAGTGACTATATTAGCAGAGATTTAGAAACCCTCTAAAAGCACATAAATTAAAGGCTTCATTCTCAGCTTGTTACTCTTCAGATCCAGTAGAATCTTTAAAATATAGAACCTAGTGGGAGTATATTTCATCATGGAGGTGTTCTTTTAAAGGTGAAATTGGGACCCTAGTACATTCTTCCCAAATTTTGATCCTGGTTGCCATGGTGAACAGCTTCATCCACATATTCTCTTGCTTGTGATGAGCCCTCTTACTGCTTTCTCAAAGACAGCATAGTCAACTGACTATGAGCTTAATCCTCTGACATTGTGAGGAAAACAAACAACTCCTTCTGGGTTTTAAATATTTTTTTTCATTTTTAATTATGGGTATCTGGATGTGGAGTTATGTGCTTATGAATACAAGTGGTTGTGGAACATAAAAAAGATGTCAGGCCTCCTGAACCTTGAGTTATTAGCAGATGAGAACCTTAGGCATGAGGACTATGCCTTGAGCCCTAAACCATTGATTCTTATTTGTTGATTAAATTTCTCCTTAATAAATAAACATTTACTCACACAATGGAATCAGGAGTAGTCTGAGTTTTAAGGGTAGGTACATTGCAATGTGATCTGTAACAATACTTATTTTTAGGAGACTAATTGTATAGACTGAAGGAAGCAGTTACTCTAGGTAACAGAATGACAGTTGGGAACTCTAAGCTGACTTGAACATTGTGTTGTTTTCATGCTTACCTGCCCAACATTATGGTATTTTGCTTTGAGGGCTGAAGGTGGCACCTACAGCTAACATGTAACCCTTCTGAATTCATCTATAAATTTTATCATACTTTGAATTGTAATATTATTTTGAAAGGAAGAAGGGTTTTTTGGCTCAAAATTGCAGATTATAGCCCATCACTTTTGGTAAATCAATTCAGCAGAAACAGGAAGCAACTGGTAACATAATATCAACACTCTATAGTAGTGAGTGAGGAATTAGTACCTGACTGATAACCTCATCTACTGTATATATTTGTAGTTAGAGAATAGTAAATTTAATCAAAAAATAATTTACTGAAATTGTATTGACAGAAAAACAGAAGATGCACAATGAAGACAAGAGAATGATCAGAGCTAGGTCAGGAGTCTGGAGTATAGCAAGAAACAATAGTGAATTAATTATTAAATATAAATTAAGATGGTCTACACAGATCTAGTATAATTATTCAGTATGCTATGTGATGTGCAATCACTAAATCCTTCTGCCCCCAAAAAACATAAAAACAGAGTGTTACTGGACAACGACAGGAGGACCGGAGCCATTACAAGGTCCCCTTCAATTATTGGAGGTCAGGCCTCTATCCCCGCCTTCACAAGAATAGAATCGCCAAGGCCCTTCTATACTTAGAGAAAGGAGGAGATGTCAGGAGCAGCCCTGCATATACACTAAAGGCCTAAAATCAGCCATAGGCCTAATGTCAGCAATAGACCTGACATACATGCATGCTAACACAAAGTCTTGGGTCTCTGTGGAAAAACACTGAAACAGAAGGCTATAAGCTATTGCAAACAGACAGCTTCTGTGGAAATTTACCAGCCTGAGTATTATAGGTCTTATAAATAGGCAGCCTCGGTGGACAGTACCAACTTAGATAGTGAATCATAGGTAGAGTCATAGTGACCTGTCCCCTGAACCTACACCCAGCTGATACCCTGTTCTGAAAGGTATCTGTACTCCCCCTGAACACCTATGCTCTGGTGCCATTCCCTTCCCCACATCCTGCCTTTTTGTGTTTATAACCTCTGTGTAAATAAGTAAATTACGATGTGATTTAAATAACTAAATACATTTTTTTAAAAAAGTTAAGACATAAAATGAAAAAAATTAAAAAAAAAAAACAGAGTGTTAACTATTACCATGACAATATTGAATTTCCTGAGCGACATGTGTATGGTGTATTAGTTGATCTCATAATTGAGAAGAATGTTTCACTCACCATTTGTAGGAAAATTGGATGACTAGAGTAAAGGATTATATAAAAATGGTGAAAATGTAAAAATGGCATACACACACACACACACACACATACGTGTGTGTGTGTGTGTGTGTGTACATATATACATATTCTCTCATCTATTCTTTTACATTGGTCAAGTAAGTTATTTCTGTTTCAAAAGGTGTTACAACTTGGCTTTTGTGTGAGTTACTTTCATTCTGAGTATCTTGAACCCTGAATGCTGAGTGAACTATGTGATGCTGATAATTCCTTTTCTCTTTCATAACAAGAGTCTTTTCCAATCATTGCTCATTACTAGTTTTCTGTTGCTGCCTGTTTACCATTATGGTTAAGCTTATTGACCCCCTTGCACCTGTGTGTTTTGCAAAGCAAGGTAGCAGGTGAAAAGGGAAACAATGTAGATAAATTTCAGGCTGTGACATCAGGTGGCCAAACCTCCAGGTTTACAGGCCAATAAGCAATCAGTGATATAAAGGGTGATTAGGCAAGTCAATTCAGTATTCAAAAGACTGAAATGAGCCCATTATGTTCTGATAGGCCTGGCAAAATAGAGTATTTGGTAAGCCAAAACTCACAAGTAGATAACTGATTAGCACTTAGTGTTCTTCACTCTGATAGAATAAGACACTTGATGCATCATCTAGGGTAAAGAGCTGGCAAGAATTGACATTTGAATAAAACCTGCCTTGTCTGCTATGTTCTTCTTTTCTATAGCTATAAAGATATGCCAAGCCACAAGCCATTTTCTGTTCACTCAAATATGATCTCTTTTAACTGTGGTATATTGATGATGTAGACTAGCATGTTTTATGCGAATCCTGGTTAAAGGTTAAATATTTTCAAGGTAATTGTACTAGACAATGATTGAGTCACTTATTTCAGTTGCATCATGCTAAAACAGGTACAGACATTAGAAATAGGCCAGTGGTTCATAAGTACAATATAGAAGTGTGTTCAGATGTAAGCTACATTAAAAGAACTATGTAGTAATTAGTAAATCTTCTGTAAATGAAGATATGGCCATGGAAATGATGATGAAGAGGTAGGTGATGAAATAATTTTATGCACCTTTTAAATGTTCTTAATTTTTTATTTAAACAGCCTAATAACTCTTAGATTTTCTGCAACAAAACATATTGTAAAATCTTCACTGATAGAAAAAAATGGAAGTTCTAAAGAGGTTTCTGTAGATATAATTTGGTTTTAATAGCAGGCAGAGGAGACAGAATTTACATTGCTTTACAAATATTCTAGGATTTCACCCTAATAATATGGTTATGAATATTTTCCTAAGGAGATAATCATGAAAGGGTACATATTAAATTTTAAAAATAAACTTCATTATGAATCTAGCTATAACATTTAGGAATAAAAATTTTCCTTCTGAGAACTTATCAGAAATACTGACAATCCACTAAAAACATAAGGACTTGTCATAGTCAATGTTCAGGTGCTCTGAAGAGACACTATGACCATGGAAACTCATAAAAGTTAACACTTAAATGGGGGATCACATACAGTATCAGAGCTTTAGTCCATTTTCATCATAGTGGAGAATATGGCAGCATGCAGGCAGCCATGGTGCTGGAGAAGTAGCTGAGAGTTCTATATCCCTATGCACAGGGCCCAGGAAGAGAAAGAGAGTGCCACTGGTCCTAGCTTGGGCTTTTGAAAAACTCAAAGCCCACAACTAGTGACACATTTCCTCCAATAAGGCCACACCTACTTTAGCAAGGCCACACCTCCTAGTCCTTTCAAAGAGTACCATTCACTGGTGGCCAAGCACTTAAATATTATGAGGTTATGGGGGCTATTCTAGTTAAAACCATCATAACAGTCTTTATTTCTCATAGATAACTGGTATGTGAGAAAAATAGTAGTATTGAAAAAGTGAAAGTCTTGGGGATTAGATAGCTGCTTGAGGTTTGCACAAAAAAGAAAAATCTCTGAGTAGACATATGAACAAAAAAGTTATGGAATCTCGATGTGAGTTATATACCTTTTCCAACATAAAAAAAATGGCACTCTTGGTAGACATTATGGCAAGAACAAAACCCAGTGTTATTTAATTCATGGAGATTAAGTATGGTATTTCATAGATGAAACAGAAATAACATGGCTAGGAGCAGTAACAGATGTCAGGTGAGAGGTCAGCGTGACTACTGTATTTGATGCTATTTGTGAATTTATAACAAATTCTTGATGGATTTTAAATTATGGTCTCAGATTTTTTTAATTAGAGTTTCGACGGTGTGTATATAATAAACTATTAAGAAGGAGACTAGCTGATAACACATGTAGAAATCTTCTGGAAGACACTGAAAGAATTGTAGACCTTAATTAAGAGCAGAAACAGCAGAAGAGGATGCATTCTTTGATAACCCAGTGAACCTATTTAAATATAATTGCTATATGAACAACTTTGCATATTCTCTATGTGCTATTTGATAAATTTGAATAAAAATATCTCTTGGTGATGTTATTATCATACGTACTACTTCAAAGTGTTTCTTCTTTGCACAAGTTATTAAATTAGTTAGATAATTAGTAACATAATTTACTAATTTTAAACAATTTTACTAATAGTCATTTTCAGTTTATTGAATTCATTTTGTAGAAGATCAAATTTTAATATGGGATATATATTTAGTGTTTTATTTTTGAGAATTACATACAAGTAAATTATGTATTTTAATCAAACTCATCCTACTTTACCAATGTTCTTCCTATTCCCTCCTACACCATGTTTTACTCTCAGGTTCATGAGTTCTCCTTATCAAACTCACTGAAACCACTTGGTCCTAACTATGTATGTATTGTCATTTACTAGCTAGATTATGTATGTATTTTGAGTCAGTGCTAAGTGACTTGAACATATGATCATATAAAGTAGAAAAAGTATTAAAAGGCAGAAAACTTTATAAGATTCTAACTGCTGTTGCAGAAGATGAAGAAAGTATTTTTGTTTTTGCAGTAATAAAATTAAAGCTGAGAAAATATAAATCTTTGAGAAGTTATTAAAAATAAGATGTGTTATGGATATTAATTAGTTTAACACAGAAGTATTGTTTCATGACGAAAATAATAAGTTGCAACTTTTTGTTTATAAATTAATGCATCATGTAACTTTGAGTGGAGTTACATAGATGACAATATGGAAATTGTCAAGTTGACAAGTTGGAAAGGTTTTGTTGAAAGAACATCTTTTCTGTTATGGAGTACTATAGCTTTAACTTTTTTAAATCTTATTTTTAATAATAGTCCTTGCTGGGATAGTGGTGGTGCACGCCTTTAATCACAGCACTTGGGAGGTAGAGGCAGGCAGATTTCTGAGTTCGAGACCAGCCTGGTCTACAGAGTGAGTTCCAAGACAGCCAGAGCTACACAGAGAAACCCTGTTTTGAAAACCAAAAAAAAAAAAAAAAAAAAAATGGTTCTTAATCACTTTAACCTCCCCTGGACCCCACCACCCACCAGAGGCAGTCAGAAAAAGGGGACATGGATGAAGTGGACCTGTTTAGAAAGGTTCTTTGGAACAACTCTCATCTGTGTTGTTTACGAATCAGTACTTCAGTTCACAGGTTAGCAGCGACAGCTCAGTTCACAAGCAAACACATCGTGAATACACTAGCAGTCAAGTTGGTATATCCAGGTCTCAGCCTTGGCACAAGTCAACAGAAGGGACCAGCAGGAATACCAGGAGAAGTTCTCTGCTGTACCTTTTTCAGCAAATGAATATCAGCAAGGACTAGAATCAACAGTGTTGCACAGCTAACTCTATAAGCAAGCCAAGCTCATCTTCCTTCACTATCTGTCAAGTCCTTTTTATACTCCCTTCCTCAGCATGTGTCTTGTCTCAGCAAGTGTGTATGTCTGTCTCAGCTGATGCTGGGACCTGCTAGTGACTCCTCACAACTGGGAGAGTGAGGATAATCTAAGAAAGGCAGAAAAAAGATGCATGAGACAGAGATGGGAGGGCTGCTGGTGAATACCATGCCAGCAAACAAGTGTATTTTCTCAGTGTCTTTTAAAGGCAAGCAACACAACTCATGACCACAAAATCTTACATGGCAAGGACATATGCATAAGCAGAGGAACTTATCAGGGTATAAAGCAGGTCTTAATTAAAAATGAAGACAGGTGTCAGTAGACTCATTCATGATTAATCACAAGCAAGAAGCCTGTCAAACTTAACTCTGGAAGGGCCTCCCACAAGCTGACATCACTCTGCCAATCAAATTCAACAAGAAACGTCAGCACACCACCAGAAGTTTCTTTGATGCATTTTTCTAGATGGAGTCCCAACAAATGGAGCTCAATTATGTTAGGCAGACCAATACATGCTTTTTATTAGAAAGAATCCTTTATCATGTGTCCTTTCACATGTTTGCTTTATCAGAACATCCTTTCTCCTGTGCCTACTTCAGTGTAACATTCCTACTTGAGTCTGTCTAAGCCTTTAACCTGTGTTCACTTCAGGAAAACTCTCCTTCATGTGTTTTCCCTAGCAAAAGACCATACAACACAACTGATTTCCCAAAGAACCCTAATATTTCCACTTCAGAGTACCTTCTCACAGACATTGCTTTGCTGTAATTTCATCATGATAAGGTTATTGAACAAATAGAGACATGTCTGTGTGATTAGTCAAAATTGATTATTTCTTGATCTTTTTAAATTACTCCAGAACACGAGTTTGCTTAGAATGTGAGAGATTGACATGAGTGATTTATTCTGTTTTTTATTTTATGTTGTCATAGGCCTAACAAGGCAAGGATCAATTGGATTTCCTGTGATTAAATTTAATACAACACGATATGGCATTTGTTTGGGTAGGCATTGTAACACAAGCACTCCAATCCATGACCATCATTGTTAAATACATACACATGCAGTTGGAAGCTAAAAATGTGATGATAAAGTTTATATTGACTTATTTGTCAGTGTTCACAGGTATCATCATCATGTCCTTTGAAAACATGGTGTGTGGGGGTGTGGTATAACACAATTAGCCATAAAAGTTGTGCCTCTGAAATACTAAGAGTTCTAAGAGTTGATTATGTTGTCATGTTGACTTCTCAATTTACGTCATGGATGCTAGGAAGATTTTCTAAAATTACCACAACCTAAACAAGTAACGATTCAACTTTCCCATGCTATATTCATCATCACATAGTTCTTTATTTTGACACAGGGTCTCAATATGTACCCCAGAATACCCTCAACCCTGCAATACTCCTGCTTCAGCCATCTAAGTTCTGTAATTTAAGACAGGTATCCCCAAATCTGACAAGATCTTGCTCTCTTGGTTCAAATTATTTTTAGATAAATTCCATGTTAAATTTTTGGCCCAGGTCATCATTAATTTTTACTGAGACTTCTGAGTATCTTACTAATTATTTCTGTGGCTTGATGTGTATAGCTTCTACTGGGGAAAAGTAACCACTGCAGGACATAATTGAAATCTTTATAGACATAAATATTTGATGGTTCCTTAAGATTATACAGTTTAGCTTAACAGTAACATTCTAAGATGTTAAGTTAGGATAACTATAATTTTCTATTCTCAACCCAGTATAGAATGTGTTTTATAAAAATTAGAATAAATTATTGTCTTTGCAAATCATCATTGATTTATCCTATCTAGTATACAGTATGTGGTTCATGGTCTTCCTATAATTTGTGGTATAGATACATAACTGGCTTTTGCAATGTTTATTTTCATTGTTGTTTTTGTTTTTTGAGACACGGACTCACTCTAGTTCTAGCTAACCTTAAATTCACCATGTAGAGCAAGATGTCTTTGAACTCACTGAGTTTCTTCTTATTCTATCTCCTGAGTCCTGGGATTAAAGGCATGTATCATTACCATGCCAGGCTTCATTTTTAATATTTAAGAAATAGCAGAAGAGACAACTGAAAAACTTTCATTCACCTTGTTCAATTAAATTCATACATTTTCTGAGAATGAACTTCTGTGTCTATTTATACAAATAAATTTACATAGGTAACTTGCTCTCTAAATCAATATAATGACCAAATATACATATTTCTATACATTTAGCTGCTACTATTTTCAAAAACAAAAACTAAAATAAATTTCTTAAGAGAAGCAAAGGTAAAACTGGTGGACGCAGTTTAAGCATCGGCAAAACTCGTGCTGTCTATAGCTAGATGCAAGGAAGAGACATACTGAAAAATGAGACTGTGTTCTATGAATATTGTACAAAATGGAAAAGTACAAGAGATAAATCCAGCTTGATTTGATTAAGTAAAATATAAAGACTACAGGAAGTCTCCTGTTCCTCTTATATCTTATGTTGATTTGATATTTGAGAAATGTTCAATTTCAATTTAAATGTGTTTTCTCAGGTTTACAGTGTTCAAAAGCAATTCATTTTTTTATTTGATTTAATCACATCAGCTTTTACCAAACTGGTCATCTAAGAGTATGTCAATGCCAATCTATTAAAATAAATAGTCATTCCCGGGATGTCCTCAAGGTGTTTGCTTTCAGACCAGTTCAAACATTATGATCTTCAGAACAGTGTTTTTTTGTTTTTTGTTTTTTTTTCACATATCTCTTTGAGCATATGATCTCAGCTGGAAAATGAGATTGAGTAATGGAGTAAATAATTTGGCAAAACATTTTTCTTAGAATAGAGCCATTAGCTTAATGAAACTGATGCATAGAAATCAATATCCTAGCCTTGTTATCTGCAACTGCTATTTAAATTTCAAATAAAATGTAAAAACCAGTATACATCTGACTGCTCACTATATAGAAGCAAGGAAACATCAGGACAATGTCTGATATATTGACTATTTCCTTGGTAAGTATTCTAGGATTTATGATTCCCAAAAATTTTCTTCAGACTTTTAGTTTGCTAAGTTATGCATATAGAGAATGAAGATGTTGACCTTAATTTCTGGCAAAAGGGAAAACAAGAAAGAAAGAAAGAATGGAAGGAAGGAAGGAAGGAAGGAAGGAAGAAAGAAAGAAGAAAGAAAGAAAGAAAGAAAGAAAGAAAGAAAGAAAAGCAGTGCATACTATCGTTATTATCATTCTTCTCTTCTTCATTTTCAAAATCATTATTCAAGAAGAAATACGAATGTTCCATAAGTACTTGAAAACGATGGTTCAATATCTGGAACTATTATGGAAAAATAAATTAAAACTGTATTTCAATTCCATCTCACCCCTGTCAGAATAAGTAACTCAAGAAAACAAATGACTTTAAATGCTGACAAGGATGTGGGCAGAAGGCAGTCTTCATGCACTGGTGATTTTAATGCAAATTGTGAGAAAAAAAAAACTTGGAGTTTCTTTAGAAGTATGAGAATAGGACCACCATGTTCACAACTATATTGTTTTAGGAAGAAAGCTTAAAATATATAAATCAGAATATCACAGAGAAACTTACACACTCATGTTTATAGCCTCACAATTCATGATCACCAGAAAATAGAATGACGCTATATGTTCATCAAGAGATAAACAGGTGAAGTAAATATGCTACATATCTAAAATCTAATTATATAAAACCAGAAGTTGAAGTTTCTGGTCTTATTATGTGATGCAGACTCACATGGTATTTTGCTGAGGAAGACCTGTAGGAGGGCATGTGATGTTTGGAGAGAGTTTAATAGGACATAAAGGACAGTGACAGGGCCTTGTATAGCTAGCCTTTCAATGTTTTTTTGCTTTCCCATCTTCATTGATCTTCAATTTGTTGAGAGGCATGGCAGAGAACTTCTCAAGGCATTCCAGCTGGGCCTGGTTACTCATGCCAATTCAGCTGTGGCCCAGTGGCTTCTGGTCGATCATGCTACCACTGGTGATTCACATTTCGTATCCTGACACTACAAACCAGACTGCTGGTTGCCTGATACACAGAGACTGGAATCACCTCAAAGAACTACTTCTAAATAGGTCCACATCCACTTATCCTATTTACCATCTATTTTTCCTGTACCTTGGAAAAGAGGGCTAGAAGGGAGTTGAAACATTTGACAAACATATTAAAAGAAGGTTTTGAAAAATCGAAGCCTACAAAAACCATAAAGAATCCTACCATGTTTCAGGGAGATATTTATGTGACTCAATATTATGTTAAGTAAAAAAGCCAGACTGAGAAAAATATACTCATGTCTCCATGCACATATGGAGAGGAGATGACAATAGGTGGAGGGAATGAGGAAAACCAAATATAATGAACATATGTAAGAAGACATCATGAGGGAACTCAGTAATCTGCATGATGATGTAACACAATTTTTAGAATGTGCTTATCAGTATAAAATAATATAAATGTGTATTTAAAATATTCCACTTGCAAATCTGTGTGCCAGGGCTTATGAAGTAGAGCTTACTTAAATAGAATGAATGTAATTCAATAAAATTAAATTAAGGGATAAGAAATAGGTGATGAGATTGTCACACCCTCAAAAACAAGCAAAGAGACCTGTGAATTTTGTATTTCTTTTGTTGTATTTATTGAATTAGAATAGCCTGGTGCCAGGTGTAGTATGGTAGAACTAAGGTGACAGGAGGGAAAAGGGTGCTCTTTCATCTTTTCTAAGTGTGATATAAAACAATAGTAAAGATTTCTAAGAGACTTAAGACTGAGATCATTGGTATATTGATTTAAAATTTCCCTTTTTAATAAAAAGAGAAAATACATTTATGTATTGAATTGATGGGAAACAATCCAAACTGTGCTGTAAATTGGAATTTTCAAAGGTTGGCTCTGTCTAGCTGTAGAGGCACAAACTTGTATTGATGTACGGCATAAATGAATTACTCTCAGGCCTGGCAATTGAGTATGCAATAATTATAGCATAATGAGATAATGAAGAGACTCTGTCAGGCTTTCTTAGGCAGAGAGGCTTGAGGATACAAATATTTGAAAACAGAGAATACCAATTAGTTTTCACGCTTCTCTATTAGTAGGACAGAGTGTTACATTTTGTCGATTCTGCCCTGGGAAGGAAGCAGGAGGGAGCAAAATGCAGCTCACGTCATGGGGCTGATGTTGAACAAGTCAGGGCCATTATGTGCTGCAAACAACAGAGTAATTAAAACTCAGATTGCCTTGCCAGCAACAGCCACTTCTGAGCTTACAGTGGCATAAGTGGCACCCAGGACGGGGTTACAGGCTGCTCTCTTGATTCTCTCGGTTTGCCTGGAATTAGGATCCCGAATGTGATGTTTATCAGCACTTATCTACGAAAACAGCATCATTTTGGGTTAATTACCATTATATGTATGTTCTAGCTGTTTGATCTCTATCAGCCTGGAAGGGTCGATTAAACTGTACTTAAATTTATGCTGCTTTGTGGGTGTCCAGCAAATGAGCAAAATCAGGAGCTCTGTGCTAAGGTTAATTTGTTCTGTAAAATTACCCAGATTTCTCCAGAGTTTTCATTACCCACATAAGGCAGAGAGAGAGAGAGAGAAAGAGAATCTAGATGCTGATAGATTATTATTATTGTCATATGGTTATTTTGATAAAGTTTGAGTTGAGATAACCTCCTGGACTTGAGCAAACAAATCAGATTGTGATGAAAATCATCTCTCACATCTGTTTTTAGTAAAATCCATGTGTGAATTTGCCAAAAATCACAGGCCATCCACAGCAGAGAGCTACTTGGTGTGGTGACTTACAGAAGAGTGTTACTATGACCTTTTGATGTTCAGAAGATAACACTGGCAAATGATATTCAGATCATCTTGAAACCCTGCTTAGTACTCAACATATTTAGACAATTCTAATGTTCTTTGCAACATCTTTTGTTTTAGGGTTTAGTTTTTGTTGTTGTTGTTGTTGTTTTTTTAGGCTGAAAATAAGAAATATTTCCTATGGGAATCCAAAATCAGTATTTTTAGAAATTTGCATATATAGATGGGGAAAAATAAAATTATATTAATATATATCACCTCTTGAAAATAGTCATAGGTTTCAGAACTTATTAGTTAAAAAGATGCTGTAGTCTTTGTTTACATGGATGATTATGACAAAGGATAGACTGACATTTATACTAAAAAGCTCATCTCTGTTCTAGAACAATCCTTGTTTAGAAGAATAATTGGTGCTTTGTTGGTAATTTTTTTTTTTTTGTTTTTTTTTCTTGAGTATAGTAATATGAACAGACTTACATTTTCTTCTCAAAGTAAATCAAACTCCCTCTTTTTAAGTTCTATTTTTAATTTAAATTGTATCTAGTAATTTTCAATAATTTTATTTATGTGTGTGTGTTTATTATATATGTGCATGGTATATGCATGTATGTATATGTGGCTTCACATGCCTATGTATTCATTTTGATGCTACAAGAGAGTGCTAAGTGTTCTTTTACATTGCTCTCCTCTTTATTCCTTTGGACTGAATTCCTCACTGGAATTGGAGCTAAGCAATTCTGTTTACCCTTCTGACAGTATGAGGTTGATGATGCGTGTTGTTCCACACAGCTTTTTTCCTATGGTGTTACTGATTTGGACTCGGGACCTCATGTGTAGCAGCAAGCATTCTTATTCACAAAGGCAACATCCATCCCCTGGTAAAGAGTCCTTGAATGGACCTCAGAACATTTGGAGTGCAGGAGAAGACCCATGATCATGGGGCACCTGCTCTGTGTATTTTAACAGCTGAAGTTTGTTGACTATTCCTAAGGAGGACACACATTTTCTACTTAATAGAAATTTTAAAAGTAAAATTACTATAGGGACAGCACAAACTGTAAGTTGCCTTTTTCCACAATAATATATCAGGATCATTTCCCCAGGAAATACAGTATACTTGTTTATATTTTCTGTTGTTTCATTTTAGGTATTTGCTATAATCTACTTAAGTATTCCACTGATATGAATTATGTATGTATTTACCATAATACACTGAAATATTATATTTGTACATATCCTATCATTGGCTTTAGAAATCTCTTTTTCTAATAAAGAACCTGTAGTTAATATCATTGAACATAAATCATTTTCCCCCTATGGCATTGAGTTTCTGAGCATATATTCTCTGAACTGAAATGATAGTTTAAATCTCCCAGTGCTTGCAGCACAGTTGCAGATTTTCACTTAAATGGAGGGTAAGTAGAGATCTCTTTTCATTAAAGTCTCAAATTGTATTAAGAGTGACTGTGGCTGCTTAATGAAATAAAAGCCTGTTAATTGTTTTGTTTTCAATGTTCCAACTGGTACGATTTTCATGACTAGTCTTCATTAATGCTGGTCTCCTCTCAGGGTTACGAAAGTTATTATGTCCTTGGCCCTGCTCTGCCTCTGTACACACTAGTAATTGCATTTTCTCTAGAAGCTTTATTTAGTTAGAATTTCTGAAGCCTGCTTAGCTCCACATCTCTAAACCATTAGATGGTAAAATAAATCACTTAACTCTTTGCTGACAATTTTGAAATTCTTGCTTGGTTTACCACTCCTAAAGCATTTTTTTTTTCTCAATTCCACTTTTCATAACACACAAACCTGAAACTTTACTTCATTTTGTTAAGCTTTAGATTGAATTTCATAGGGGACAAAATAACTCACAGAAGCGAATGAAGAAGTAAACAGCTATGGCTGAGCAAACGATTTGGATGTCGAGCTCACTAGTGCCTGCAGTTAATACAATACACTTCCTGCAACTTCTGCTTTACTTATAAATGTATCAGAATCCCCTAAGAAAAAATGTTCCTCAGTTGTTGTGTGCTGGTTGTGGAGACAGAAAAGCATGGGTTAGAAATATAGATTGGGGTAGAGAAGGGTACTTGTTTGTCATAACAAGATTCTGGGTTTCATTTCCAGAAAATTATGTGAAAGTGACACATACAGAGACATTGGGGGTGTAACTGTATATTTGGAGGGCAGAATTATATAAGCAGATGCAAGCTAACTACCTGCCTTAACAGGTGCTATTATTGTTTTAAGAATAAATAATATATCACTTTTATAACCAAGATCGGACATTTCATGGGAAAGAACCTATTACTATTTTGCCAAACCATTTTGAAAGTACATCTTGAGATAAGTTATTTTGATTTAGAAAGGAAATTT
The DNA here is from genome assembly GCA_021653895.1 of Mastomys natalensis. Classification (NCBI taxonomy): domain Eukaryota; kingdom Metazoa; phylum Chordata; class Mammalia; order Rodentia; family Muridae; genus Mastomys; species Mastomys natalensis. The sequence goes on along the minus strand of JAJTUV010001406.1, from coordinate 237,901 downwards.
AAATACAATGATAATTTAATGGAGGATAAATATGTAGATGAAAGATCAAGACATCCTAGACTAAATAAGTAAAATCCACAGAATTTTATTGAAAATTTCACTTGCAGTTTTGTTTCTTTGTTTGTTTTTCAAGACAGAGTTTCTTTATGTAGACCTGGTTTGTTCTGGAACTTCCTTTGTAGACCAAGCTGGCCTCAAACTTAGAAATCTACCTGCCTCTGCCACCTAAGTGCTGGAATTAAAGGTGTGTCTCTGAGGTCTGGCTGTCACTCTTACTTTCATATTTTAACAGCAGCATGATCTAAATGCTTTAATATATAAAATGCTTCCAATATTTTAAGTCATGTTTCTATGAAATAAATACACACTTTTAATAAAACTGGGTATACTAATTCTAATAGAAGAGAAAGTGGGAAAGTGGGAGACAATATCTTGAACAGAACGCTAATAACTCAATCTCTAAGATCAACAATTGATAAATGGCACCTCATAAAACTGATAAGGAAGGAGACTGTCAATAGTACAAAATGGCAGACAACAGATTAGAAAAACCTTACTAACCCTACCTCTGACAGAGGCTAATATCCAAAATATATAAAGAATTCAAGAAGTTAGACTCCAACAAACCAAATAACACAATTTAAAAAATGAGGCACAGAGATAAAGAGAATTCTCAACAGAGGAGTCTCAAATGGCCAAAAGTTACTGAAAGAAATGTTCAACATCCATAGTCATCAGGGAACAGCAAATCAAAATAAACCTGAGATTCCACCTTATACCAATCAGAATTTCTAAGCTCAAAATTCAACTGACAGCACATGTTGTTGTAAATGTGGAGAAAGAGGAACATTCTTCCATTGCTGGTAGGATTACAAACTTACGCAACCATTCTGTAAATCATTCTTGTGGCTTTTCAGTAAATTGGAAAGTTCTACCTGAAGAGTCAGCTAAACTTCTCTTGGGCATATACCAAAAAGATGTTCTACCATTCCACAAGGACACATGCTCCACTATGTTTATAGCAGCTCTATTCATAATGGCTAGAAACTAGAAACAACCCAGATGTCCTTCAACCAAAGAATGGATATAGAAAATGTCGTTTATTAACACAATGGAATATTATTCAGCTATTAGAAACAAGAACATCATGAATTTTGCAGGCAAATGGATGGAATTAGAAAATATATCACTCGGATGAGACCCAGGATAAAGTGTGGGGGAGAGACAGGAGAGAGGGCCAGAGTGCCAGGAGAATAAATGAAAATTTGCAGCTGCCAGGGTTAGGGTATGGGGAGAGTCTCTAGGAAGAGTTAACTAACTTAGACCTATGGAAATCCTCAGAGACAGAACCCCCAACCAAAGAGCATATATGGGCTGCACTGATTCACCTGACACATATATACCAGATGTGTAACAGGTGTCTCAATCTCCAAGTGGATCTCCCAACAACTGGAGAGGAGCTGTTCTGAAAACTGTAGCTAGATTGTGGAATCTGTTCTTCAACAGGGCTGCCTTGTTTGGCCTCAGTAGGAAAGAATATGTCCATTTCTGCAAACACCTGATGTGCAAGGGTGAGGTTCACCTTCTCAGAGAAGAGAGAGAAGGGGGTTCTGAGAGAGACTCTATGAGGGAAGCTGGAGACGTGAATAAATGAATAAACAACCCCTTTTAATGTTATGAAACAATCAAGCTCTGCATGATTGTGAATTTCCCTTCCATAACATGAACACTGTTGTATAATTTATTTCATGTTTTCAGGAAGATCAACAAAGTTGACTACATGCTACCTCTTGAAATCAAACTAGGGTCAAGAAACTTAGAATTTGAAAGATGTGAAGTTGTGAGCCCAGTAGTTTAAAGAGAAAAGTCACCATTCTTCTAAAAAGCACAAATAGATTACATATGAAAGAGGAACTAGCCACGCAGAACTCAGCAACATATATAACAAAAATCAGGTAAAAAGTTTAGGATAGAAGTGACAGAAAACTTAATTCAGAAATAGTTGAAGTACTTTCTCAAGACAGCACTTAAAGATGATTTATAATATTTCAAAGTGGAAAAGAAAGTCAAGAAAGATAAGTGATTAATAATTGTATATTTGGTCCCTTTTAGCTTTTAGTGCCCTTGTAAATGTGACTGGCAGAAAGAATCTTGGGTCACACTAAGAGTTGAAAAATATTTTGATTGGAGATATTCAATATAGGTAATTCTACTGAGTGGGCTGAATAGATTTTAAAATTATTAAGAATTTTCTGCACTGAGTGTGTGTCATCTTTATCCATGGTACATGGCATCACAAAAGTAAGAACTACTTTACATATATGCATTTTACATATGTGAATTATTTGGCTGTTCTAAGGGTCTTTAGTAAACACACACAGAAACACATACACACACAAACACACACACACACACACAGACACACACACACACACACATACACATACACACTCCCTATATGCATGGATATAAAAATAAAAGGAAAAGAGATTTATAGTCTCTTGATTAGGAGTAAAGTCATGTTGGTCACTGAAACATGATACCTTAATCCATAAAACTGAACTACAAAGAGATTCTAAAAAGTTTTTTTTTAACACTTCATACATGTATGCAATGAAATATGATAATATCTATCTTCTATTTCGGTAATTGTTCCACGTACATCTACCCAACCTGATTTTGATCCCTTCCAATCCCTACCCATACTCTCTGATAGATCACTATGTCCAGTTTGAATTGTAGGAAAGGGCTATCCACAGAAATACATGAATATAGCAAGTGGGAACAAAGTGGGGACACTCTTCTAAAAGAACAATTATCTCTCCCAGTACCTTTCAGCTGATTCAGTAGTTTCTTTTTTTTTTTTTTTTTGTTTTTGTTTTTCGAGACAGGGTTTCTCTGTGTAGCTCGGGCTGTCCTGGAACTCACTCTGTAGACCAGGCTGGCCTCGAACTCAGAAATCCGCCTGCCTCTGCCTCCCAAGTGCTGGGATTAAAGGCGTGCGCCACCAACGCCCGGCTGATTCAGTAGTTTCTTATTAATGAGTGGGGCCTGGAGAATACTTCTCCTACACCTGATGAGATAATGCCTTCCTTGATCTTCTGTAGGAATTACAAAGGTAATCATAGCTGTGTTATGTTTATGATTGCATAGCTGTGCCATTTTCAGAAGGTAGTACTAATCTTAACTCTTTTGAAAATGCAAACATAACATAGCATTCCCTCAATAAATGTAACTAAAATAGTGATTCCATAGTTCTAATTTATATTATATTTTCACACAGTCTCTAGCTGATCTTGAGATACTGAGTAAAACCAAGACATAGACTCTGATAAAAATATGTGAGTATAAACATAACAAAACCAAAACAGAACAAAGTAAAAACCCCAAAACCCTTTCGAGCTAGATTTTGAGCCAATTATACATTTGAAATTTTTCCACTAAAATATTTTACACAATAATATTTTGTAAGCAAAATTTCAACCAATAGATTTTGTTTCAGATTCACAGGTTTATGCTCTTATTTCATTTTATTCTTCCTATTTCCTGCAAACTACATATAATGTTTTTGTGCTCTGCAATTCGAATGTGCACATAAAGGCTTAACTTGCTTCTAATTCAATTTTCAAAATTTTGTTGTATGTATATCTATGAATGTAAATCTACAAGTTGCTCACAACACAGAAGTGGTTGTTCTGTCTTATGAAACAGTTCAGTGAATTAGTGTTTGTATCTTTCCTACATTTCAATCTGGCTTTACATGCATATATCACTTTTAAAATGATGGTTGCCACATCAATCCCTTTGGTTAAATATTAAATGTTATTTGTTATTTAAATGTTGTTTCTGGAAATTCTCCAAAGGCTCATATGTGGAAGGATACATCCACAGCTGTTACTGCTATTGCTTTGAGATGAAGATCCAGGAGGAGACTACATAGGAAGTGGATCCATTAGCTGTGTTCATTGGTGAAAGAGCTGTTAGTAGGTATACAGAGCTGAAAGAAGTAATTTATTAGCATACTCTGTAAATGTTGCTTTTATCCCTCAGATGAGATGATGAAATGAAGGTCATACCCAAGCTGTGCAGATACAGTGTGTTTCCTTCCCTGTTTTAGCTATTCTTAGGTCCAGGTCTGGAAGCTTCTAGCCTCTGTACAATCTAATATTCCAAGATGACTGATTCAATTTGGCTTCTCTCAACTTCTTACTGAATTGTTCCTCCTGGCTTCACATTGTATTTGGCAATATGTTCTAATCTTCTGGTGCATTCTCATTCTCAGACTTGTTCTATCTTCACCTGTGTTTAGCTTGTTCTCTGTGTAACCTGCCTCTGTCAAACTGTTCTCATAAAGCTGCTGTATACACACAACACCACCATCCAGTTTGTTCTCTCACTTTTCTTAAGCGGCCTCTCTTCTTATGCTGTTTTCATGTGAGTTGGGTTTATCTTATCTCTTACTCACTCCGTCATATCTATACTTGATTTGTCACATTGCTTACCCTTCATTATATATTACTTTCAAACACAGATGCTTTCTTTTACAAGTTAACTTTACTTTCATTGTCAGAGATTAAGGTGAGTACTAAGGACATGTCTTTATTCCAGCGAGATCATACTCTAACCTAGGACATGTCAGTATTCTGCTTGGATCATATCTTTGGATGTAATCTCTTTCAGAGTTGCTATGTTGCTGCATTAAAATTTCTTTACAGCTTTCTCTCACACTCTGCTTCTAGACTAATGAGAAATGCACATCTTTCTCATTAAGGCATTTGACAGGTATTTTTCAGTCTTCTTATAAACAACAGAGAGAGTCAAACAGAGAGTCAACTGTGAATAAAAACACAGGAGCTTCATTCTGATATTTTTTATCAGCTATTTTGTTAATGAAAATTGTAGACTAAAAAACCAAGAAAGTAAGATGTGGTAGAACAAAACAAAACAAACAAAGATCCCATCAATCTTTATACTTTTAATTTCATTTATTCAAGTTAAATATATCTGGACATTAGCTATGTCTGAGGTAGTGCTTGTCTTTATATTCTTCTAAAAGTTCAAATAAATAGAAAGAATTTAAGTATATAGGTATTTGCACTTTTAAATATAAATTTATAATACAAAACATTGACAGTATTGCACTACAATATTGCACTTTAGTATTGTTATTCTCGTGCAAATCGTTTAAATCTACTTTCAAAGATTTTCCCTTCGAAATCATGCTGAAATATTTCTCTATGAATACAAAGAATGAGACAATTGGATTCTGCCACAAACATTTTTCATCAGTGAATCACTCTTTATTGTCATCCAAATCATATGCGTAACAGGATAAAAATCTATTTTGTAGTTTGATATTTCTCAAAAAATATCTAAAAATGTCCCCTCAACAGTATGTTATTTAAAAAACAATTAGTTGGCATATTTTTAGTTACTATGCAGAACAGCAAACTTATTTCTGATTTCCTCTGAGTTGTTTTTAAAGGTATTAAAAGCTGCAGGAGACAAAGATAGGATTGTAACTAGTCGATAAACAATCTGTCTATTAAAAAATGACAATAGACATGGTAAAGTGGAAAAAAAGGAATGGGAAACACCATGAGGGCTCAACACCTAACAAAGAATGATAGGCAGCTAAGAAAAATTGAATGGAGGAGAAATTATTTTACCCAGGGCAAAGGATAACAAATGATTATTGAGGGTCAATTGATTAGAAAAGCTATACATATCTGTAAAATTATACTGACTGAGTGGATTAAATTTATATATTATGAATGTATACAGGTATAATATATATATATATATATTAATATATATATATATATATATATACACACATATGCACATAACAAAATTTAATTAAATATATAGCCCATGAATGTGGAAGAGAGCCAGGAGGAGTATATGGGAGAGTTTGAAAGGAAAAAAGGGAAGGAGAAAATGATATAATTGTATTGTAGTGTCTAAAAATAAAAAAAGAAAAATATAAGTGTACTTATAATGTGCTGAATATAAATATCCTTTTATATTTAATATTTATTTAAGGAATATTAATTCCATCACTATTCAACAATAAGCCAGCTAAGAATAAATAACTCTGAAATATTACATATCATAAAGTAAATTTTCATGTAAAATGATATTAAATGTTGAATTTCAATGATAATATTTGTTTTTATATTCAACTAGATACAGAGGTATAAGAACAATAAATCTTATATGTAATATCTTTTTATTTAAATTATTATTAATTTAGTGTGCAAATGTGTTTTACCTGCATGTAAGTCTATGCATTATATACATGTCTATTTTCTGCAGAGGCCAGAAAAGGGCGTAAGATTTCCTAGGAAATGGAGTTAAAGACAGGGAAGCAGGAGTAGTAAGTTTGAGTATTTACATTCTGAAATGGTTTTATTAAACTTTCTAATCTTGGAAATCTCACTCAGCAATAATATTGTCTGTTTGTATTTTTTCCTGACCTATGAGAGTGCAACAACAGAATAAAGCAAGTGTCTGCCATTTAGAAAACCATCTCCAAAATTGAATTATATGTTTTATTTCTATTTTCTATTTTCTTTTGCGATCACTGACTTTTCCATATTTGTCAAACCTCTTCATCTGTTTAGTTTTGTCAATTTTTTCCCTAAAAGTAGACATTTCTTCTTAACCCCCAAATATTACTGCTGGTGAATACCTGAAGGGTTCTGTATGGTCCAGACCTAAAAGTGAAGATTTTAAGCAGAGGCAACCTTTAAAAACATGTCTTATAGGAGGGATAATATACATGTGGAGGGGAATACTGGGAAAGACTACTGAGATCAGGGGCATATTTTGTGGGAGGCAATGTAGAGACCTAGTGAAATGGAAACTATGAATCTATGAGAGTAAATCTAGCAGATTCCTAGTAAAGGGGGGCATGGGGCCTGAACTGGCTATCTATCCAGGGAAGACCACAAGTGGAGGGACTGAGAAACCAATCCAGCCACAAAAGCTTTGACTAACAACTGTTCTGCTTGCAGATTATGCTGGCCTCGAGCCTAGCAGAATCATCATCAGAGACATCAGAGAGATGTCTTCTAGCAACTGATAGGAACAGATACAGAGTCCCACAGCCAAATATTAGGTGAAGCTCAGGGAGTCCTGCAGAGGAGGGACAGAAATGATTGAAGGAACCAGATGGGTCAGGAACACACCAGGATACTATGGCTCACAGAATGAACTAACTGGGACTCAATGGGATCTTGCAGCTATCAGGAAGCCTGTAGAGGTCTGTCCTAGGTCCTCTGTACATGTTATGGCTGAGTAGCTTGGTGTTCTGTGGAAATCCTAACATGGGAGTCAGGACTATTCCTGACTTATTTTCTTACTTGCGAGACTCTTTTTCTTGTACAGGGTTGTCTTGTCTAGCATTCTTGGTCTTACTGTAGCTTTTGTAGCTTGTTATGTCTTGTTTGGTTGATGTCCTGGAATATGTGATCTTCTCTGAGTGGAAGAGTTTGGGGGAGAATGGGTGGAGGGAAGGAAGGGAAACTATTGTTTGTATGTAGTATATGAGAGAAAAATCTTTAAAAAGTATATTATAAATGTAAGTGGCTTTCATAGTATAGTTGTATTGACTGATAGAATACATGTTATTGTATTTTGTCATCTATTTACAAAGGCAATCGTACTTCCCACAGCTATCACATTATTCCAAACATTCATGAAAATATAATGGGACATCAAATCTCAGAATGCTAGACTACACAGTCTGATTTGTTCCTTTTGTACAAATATTAGAATACATCCAAGTAGTCACAGGCAGACAGAGTATATATTTGAATTAGTGAATGGATGAAAGAATATCAAATACAGTATGGTTGGACATCTCTTATGTGCTTTTGAATGGAGTACTTGGTGATCAATTTGAAACTCTTTAATAATATCACTTTTTATTTTAATGTGTCATTCTAATTTTTGAAAATAAATTCATTTCAATGTTTTATGTTTATGTCTGTTTAATACATCTTATAATTGTATTTATTGAACAAATCCCTTAAGAGTTTGAGATAAAGATGAAACTTTTGTGGTTTAAAATACAAAAGTGAAAGAAAGAGATAAATATAAGTATACATTTTTTTAAAGGAAACTTGATTTTTATTAGGGTGCATCAAAGAGCTAACCAGAGACTGCCTCCTAAGTCTAGTCCCAAGAGAACAGTCCCAAGTCCATTTTTAAGGAATAAAGCCACATGTAGTTGTTGCAAAGACATTTACAGAAGAGAAACAATGAAGTAATAAGATGTACTGAACACCATGTGGTCAATTTATAATTACAGAGAATGATTGGAATGATTGGATGGGAAGGATCAGGGTGTTCTGGTAAAAACGTCAGGGTTGGAGCAAGTCAGGTTCCAGGAAACAGAACTAGAAACACCAACTCATCTCTTACGGTAACTGGAAACTTCTTTATTTAACAATACAGCATAGTGACTTCTGCCTTCAAAATGGAGTCAGGAAGGTTCCTCGTTCCCTGTTGACATATGTGTCCCTGTCAAATATTTTAGAAACTGTCTTTAATAATATTGTTGAGTGGCAATGATTGTAAAATTGTTTATCTGAAGGGTGATAAAGTTAGAAACACTTTGGAGGGCACAGGACCCAATTATAATAACAAGTAGAAGTAATGTGAGAAAGCCAGTGAAGGGGGGTAGCCATCTTAGGCATATTGGGTTGTCAAAATTTGTTTGACAGATTTTACTTCTTCTTAAGTATATATATTTTAATGATTTTGTTCAGTGTCTAGAATGGAGAATTCCAATAAATAAGATTGGAAGGTCAGTGACTGTTTCACAACATAGGTGGCAAATTTGAGGAAAATAAGGAAGTTTTAAAGGAAAAAAAAACATATAGCAAAGTAGAAAAATAAATCAACAAAGCTTAAGTGTCTCAGTAAGAAGTAGAAAATGGTGAAGTCACATTGTAAAGAGTATATTAGACATTATTTTCTCAGTGTTTTCACAACTTCATTTAATTTACTTCTTCGGGTTTGAATACCTTTATCTGGCTGCTTTACATCTGGACTCATGCACTGAAACTCAATAGACACAAATGTATAAAGATTATGAAAAATAGAAATTAAATAACGGCACATTGAGTTAGTTCCAGAATAAAGAAAATAGGGAAACTGACATCATCATTTAAAAATAGTGAATGATTTTATGAAAAAGTAATCACAGATTGAAATCCAGGAAATCAGAAACAAACATAAAGGCAGTGAAAATATAAGTACATATTGATAAAAGTAATATTGATTGAAAAAACAAACAACCATAGTAATGGTCTGTGAGTTTCTTACTTATATACGTGTGAAAACAAAGCAATTTTAGCATTAAAAATAGTTAGCTAAATAGAATTAAAATGCTTTAAGAAGTACTGTAAAAATTAAATCATGATACTTTTTGAAGGATAAATGTACTTTTAATCAATTTCTTTTTAAAATTACTCTCTCATTTCTTAGAAGAACTATCAACATAAGATATCAGAAACACATAAAACACAACCACAAATAAAAACCTGCATGATGTCACTGTCTAAGGTGGGTCAGCCATGGGTAAACTCTAGCATTTGAAAATCCTGTTCTAAAGATTGCACTAGGTTATCCAGAAAATGAAATGAGCATTATCAAAGATACAAAGTCATCATTCCAGTGTAGTCTCTAAGGATGAAATTGAGAATCAGCTAACAAAAGACTTTCAAAAGTATACATCATGATGAAATGATTAAAAAATATCTCCTTAAGAAAGGAATGGGTAATATATGGTGAGTAATGGAAATGGGTGCAGCATAACCTCTCTGGGTATTTGCCTAAATTATCAGTTTGGAGTGACTTGCGAAATGAATTAGGTCACTAAGAGTACTTGACTTATATGTAAGAGTGTACAGGGATAAGAAAAATAAGATTACCACTCAATTAAAACATTGATAATGATAATAATAATAATAATATTAATAATAGGATAAGAATAATCAGTGATAAAAATTAGTGGATATCAAAGTCAATTTTGTTATGGTTTATTAGGCCCTCTACAGTCACATGGTTTTTCAGGAATGTAACACATAGAACTGAATTGTTGGCATACTATAGATCTGATCTTTCTTTATTTCTTTTTTTTCTTTTTTAATACATATTTCAATATTAACTTTTATTTTTTTTCCTTCTTTTTTTATTGGAAATTTTATTTACATTTCAGATGTTTTCCCCTTAACCCATTTTCCCCATCCCTCCCAGGAACTCCCTATCCCTTCCCCCCTTCTCTTGCCTTTATGATGGTGTACCCACACCCACCCTCCCCCATACCTCACCTCTCCACCCTCGAATAACCCCCTCATGACATCCAGCCTTCATGGGACCAAGGATCTCTTCTCCCACTTTATATAGCTCCCTTGCATATATAGCTGGAGCCATGGGTCCCTCCCTAAGAGCTCCCAGGCTGGTGGTTTAGACCCTGGGGGCTCTGGTTGGTTAGTATTGTTGTTTTCCTCATGGTGTCGCGAATGCTTTCAATTCCTTCAGCATTCACTCTATCTTCTCTATTGGGAACCCCATGATCAGTTTGATGGTTAGCTGTGAGAATCTGCCTCTGAATATGTCAGACTCTTACAGACCTCTAAGGAGACAGCTATATCAAGCTCCTGTCAGCATGTACATCCTGACATCCACATCAAAGTCTACCTTTGGTGACTGCACATGGGATGGATATCCAGGTGGAATGGTGTGTAGACGGCCCCTCCTTCAGTTTCTGTCCTGTACTTTGTCTCCATATTTGCTCCCTTGAGTATTTTGTTACTCCTTCTAAGAAGGACTGAAGCCCCCCCCTCACTTGGTCATCATTCTTCATGAGGTTTATGTGGTCTGTGAGTTGAATCTTGGGTATTTCAAGCTTCTGGGCTAAAATCCAATAATCAGTGAGTGAATACCATGTATGTTCTTTTATGATTGGGTTACTTCACTCAGGATGATATTTTCTAGTTCCATCCATTTATATAAGAATTTATCGAATTCATTGTTTTTAATAGCTGAGTAATATTCCATTGTGTAAATGTACCATATTTTTTGTACCCATTCCTCTGTTGAAGGGCATCTGGGTTCTTTCCAGTTTCTGGCTATTATAAATAAAGCTGCTATGAACATAGTGGAGCATATGTCCTTGTTAGGTGTTAAAGCATCTTCTGGGTATATGCCCAGGAGTGGTATAGCTGGGTCCTCAGGTAGTGATATGTCCAATTTTCTGAGGAACCACCAGACTGTTTTCCAGAGTGGTTGCACCATCTTGCAATCCCACCAACAATGGAGGAGTGTTCCTCTTTCTCCACATCCTCACCAGCATCTACTGTCACCTGAGTTTTTGATCTTAGCCATTCTGACTGGTGTGAGGTGGAATCTCAGGGTTGTTTTGATTTGCATTTCCCTGATGACTAAGGATGCTGAACATTTCTTTAGGTGCTTCTCAGCCATTCACATTTCCTCAGTTGAGAATTCTTTGTTTAGCTCCATACCCCATTTTTTAATAGGGTTATTTGGTTGTCTAGAGTCTAATTTCTTGAGTTCTTTGTATATATTGGATATTAGTCCTCTATTGAATGTGGGATTGGTAAAGATCGTTTCCTAATCTGTTGGTTGCCATTTTGTCCTATTGACAGTGTCCTTTGCCTTACAGAAACTTTGCAATTTTATGAAGTCCCATTTGTCAATTCTTGATCTTAGAGCATAAGCAATTGGTGTTCTATTCAGGAACTTTTCCTCTGTGCCTAGGTATTCGAGGGTCTTCCCCACCTTCTCTTCTATTAGTTTCAGTGTGTCTGGTTTTATGTGAAGTTCCTTTATCCACTTGGACTTGTGCTTTGTACAAGGAGATAAGAATGGATCAGTTTGCATTCTTCTGCATGCTGTCCTCCAGTTGAACCAGCACCATTTGTTGAAAAGGCTGTTCTTGTTCCACTGGATGGTTTTAGCTCCTTTGTCAAAGATCAAATGACCATAGGTGTGTGGGTTCATTTCTGGGTCTTCAACTGTATTCCACTGATCTTCCTGCCTGTCTCTGTACCAATACCAGGCCGTTTTTATCACTATTGCTCTGTAGTACAGCTTGAGGTCAGGGATGGCGATTCCTCCAGAAGTTCTTTTATTGTTGAGAATGTTTTTCGCTATCCTGGGTTTTTTGTTGTTCCAAAAAAATTTCAGAATTTATCTTTCTAGTTCTGTAAAGAACTGAGTTGGTATTTTAATGGGGATTGCATTGAATCTGTAGATTGCTTTTGGCAAGATGGCCATTTTTACTATATTAATCCTGCCGATCCATGAGCTTGGGAGATCTTTCCATTTCCTGAGATCTTCTTCAATTTCTTTCTTCAGAGACTTGAAGTTCTTGTCATACAGATCTTTAACTTGCTTGGTTAGATTCACCCCTAGGTATTTTATATTGTTTGTGACTACTGTGAAGGGTGTCATTTCCCTAATTTCTTTTTCAGCCTGTTTATCTTTCATGTAGAGGAAGGCTACTGATTTGTTCGAGTTGATTTTACAACCTACCACCTTGCTGAAGTTGTTTATCAGGTATAGGAGTTCTCTGGTGGAAGTTCTGGGGTCACTTAAGTATACTATCATATCATCTGTGAATAGTGATATTTTGACTTCTTCCCTTCCTATTTGAATTCCTTTGACTTCTTTTTGTTGTCTAATTGCTCTGCCTCAGACTTCTGAAGGGTGGTAGTATTCCGGAGGTGTGGGGTTTGAGTGCCTGCTAGTTCCTTAACCCCCACCTGGCTCCCAGTTGTAACTCTGGAGCGTGGGGTAGTGGGCAAGGTGTCTTACCTCTGCTCTGGATGCAGTAGGTCCTCTAGGTTGTCTCAGGATCAGGTGTTTCCACAGGAGCAGACCAGCTAAGGGTCTGCCCCAGGCAAAAGGACCAGGCTCCAGTAGATCTGATTTTTCAATTCCAACCTATCTGAACTTTCTGTCTCTGAGCACACAACCTAGAGTACTGCAGACAGAGAATACCTAGCTGTAGAGAAGAACCCTGAATAATTTTCTGGGGTAGAATCTTTGCTAGTCACAAAGTACCCTTCTTTTACTATTTGGTAAATTAGACACTACAACTTTATTGGTGCTGACACCAATTTTGGAACATATTCAGCTTAAGAAAACTTGTTGATTGGAGGAGGAGTCCAACCAGTTGCCCCAATTTCTTTCAGGGTTCTATTCAGCACTGTAATGGTAAATCCCAGGGAATATGGGAAATCATTTTGCATAAGTTCTAGGGACATAGCCTTTCTGTTATAGCAACCCCGTGGCTACATGGCCCATCTGCATTTCTTGTTCTTGCTCATCAGAGAGAGTTTCTTAAACCTTTCTTTTCAAAGAAGCATTTTTTTTTTCTGATTGCTCAATCACTTTTCCCTCTGTCTGTGATCCAATCACTTTAGCTTTGTTTGTCTTTTCATTTTATTTAATTTCTATTTGTCATAATGTGCATGTTGCAGGTATGTGTACATGTGAATGCTAGTACAATACATCCAGGCACCTCTGAAAGCTGAAGTTATTGTTGAGATAAAATTCCTTTTTTTTCTTTTTCCAATTCCCTTCTTCTCCTTGTCTTTCTCCTCCTCCTCCTGCTTCTCCTTCTTCTTTGCATCTTCTCATTATTGTTATGGATGCTGCTTTTGTTAACTATTATTCTACTATTACTAAGATCTACAAGGTTATTATTACAGGTTCTCTCATTGAACCTAAAGTAGGCTAGCAGTTTGCCTTTATTTCCTGATGAGAGTCATCAGGTTTCTTCTGCTTCCCAACCTCAGTAATGGAATTATGGACACATAATGCCATAATACCTTTTATGTGGATTCTAAGGTGATCTGACCTCAGGTCACCTTAACGTTCTACATGTCTGAATTTCTTGGTTGTGCAGCCTTTTCATTCTGCAAAAGACCTTGGAGTATACTGCCTCATATATATGTATACGTATACACATACGTATATGTATATAGTGATATGTGTGTGTGTGTGTGTGTGTGTGCGTGTGCATGTGTGTGAACTTTAAAGTGAGATCTAGGTTTGAAACTGTATCTCAATTCATGTATCCTTAGTCTTTAATACAAAATACATACTGTCTATATTTAAAACTTCCTAATCTTATTTTATTGGACATTTTTTTTATTTACAATACATATGTCATCCCCTTTCCCCACCTCCCCTCCCTAGAACCCCCTATCCTATACCCCCTCTTCCTTTATGCTTTTATATCATTTTGATTATATGCATGTATTAAGGTCAGTTCTAGGTTGAGCTTCTAGCAATACAATACATGCAAATAGTCAAGGAACAAGCAATACAATAAACACAAATAGCTAAAGAAAAAGCAAAGCCTTAGACCCAGTTACATGAACACTCCTTTGATCACTGTTTCTAAAGGCTTATCAGGATGACCAAAGTATCTGAGCCTACTTCCCTAGCTTAGCCCAAGGTCATTTTCATGTCTGAAGCCTACTTCCTTGTTCTAGCCTAAAATTTAGATTCCTACCTGAAATTACTTCTTTGTTTTAGTCTAATGTCAGATTTCTTCTTGAACCCTACTTCCTTGTTCTTGGCCAATGTCATGTTCCTGCCAAGCAACCCATTTCCTTGTCCTTGGCCCATGTCAGATTCTTGCCAAGCAGCCCCAAATGCTCTCTACCTCTCCCTCTTTTTCATTTCGTTAACAAGACTGAGTCTGTCTTAGGTCGTTCTGATAAGAATGCCTTCCTTACCCATCATGGAATATGCATTATCAAAGGCAATTCACTTCTGTCTTAGGTTGGGAGGGCTCTGTGCAAAATCTTACCCGTCCTTTGCTTGACAGCCTGTTAATTTAATAACTCTGTCTGGTGGTTCATTTTCAGGTTTAAGCCATGTACTTTGACTGCCAACATGTTGATGTTGTTAAAGATAACCTTTAACATGATGGGCAGGAATAAAAGTATTCCCAGGACAGGAAGGGCTAGCCTAATCATGCAATATATGCCATTCCTGAGGTTTGACTAAAATGGAAATACTGAGCTCAGGCCATTGATAATTTTATTGGCATTATCTGCAGCAACAAAGATCAACAGAGAAGCAATCTTTAAATTCATAATCTCATTATGCAAAGTTAACACACCCAGAGAGGTGTTTGGATTATGCCAAATATCCTACAGGTGTCTTTAAACTTTTCTAATTATAATGACAATATTTATGAATTTCAAAAGTCATCCCCTTTCCCCACCTCCCCTCCCTAGAACCCCCTATCCTATACCCCCTCTTCCTTTATGCTTTTATATCATTTTGATTATATGCATGTATTAAGGTCAGTTCTAGGTTGAGCTTCTAGCAATACAATAGATGCAAATAGTCAAGGAACAAGCAATACAATAAACACAAATAGCTAAAGAAAAAGCAAAGCCTTAGACCCAGGTACATGAACACTCCTTTGATCACTGTTTCTAAGGGCTACTACTCCAATGATATTTGGACACTTGGGATGGCTCCTAACTTTTGAACCCTGAACCTCCTTTAGATAATTTGAATAGGTTATAGAGTATCATTCATTGCTCCAGATACTTATATAAATCCTTTTGTATACTCAACACATTAGTAACATTTTTTGCTAGATGGTTAACAAAAATAGTTGTCTTAAATCCTTTTGTCAATGCTATTGCAGAAGCAGTGGTGCTAGCAATTAATATAATTAAAGCAATAATCAATCCTACTACCCTTTTGCTTCTACTTAAAGCCTAACTCACTTCTTCCAGCACTTTCAAGTTTTTTTCAGAGAATCAAGGTTCTCTAATACTTAGGGCAATGAGACGAAAGCTGGTTGATAGGCCCCCATAACAGACATGCCAGGTTTCAACACACTAACATAATTGGAAATTATACAGTCAATGCAACTTACAATAAATACTGTAGAAGAGACAAAGCCAATTTTACCTTGACAAATAAAAGACTCTTAAAACTTGCACTAACCCTTGTTTGAAATCCAGATCCTGTCCCAACATTATCTCTTGCTATCCTTACATAATAGCAACTACAGCTAGCTTCCAAATATGTCTTGACAAAGTCCAGATCCAGTCTTCCAAAAGTGGACTGTTATTTCTCATATTGGATTGATTTCTAGACCAGTACATGATTGAGTCCTAATAGCTTGTCACCTTTAAGACGAATACAAGAGACATGATTTCTCTTTTTGATTCTCTATGCCACAAGGTCTAAAAACTTGAGGCAAGGCAGCTTGTTCCATATGAGATATAGTAAAGCAAAGGTGATTCAAGAACATATGTCCAATATAGCTCCCCAGTCATCCTTGTTAGGGCACTCAGCAAACACACAGGTTGGCATCATTCTTTGTCTCAGCAACATTATGTCTCACTAATCTTTTTAAAGTTTCATAGGTCTCTTTCACAATACCTTGTCCTTGAGGATTATATGAAATTCTCATAATAAATTGTTGACAAAAAGTCTCGACAGCTCAATTACAATTGCCAGACCTATTATCTGTTTTTTTTTTTTATTGGATATTTTATTTATTTACCTTTCAATGTTATCTCCTCTCCTATTCCCCACCAAAACCACTTATTCCATCCCCCCTCCTCCTATTTCTATGAGGGTGTGCTCCTACCATCCTCCCATTCCGTCTCCCTGTTCTCAAATTCCTCAACACTATGGAATCCAAACTTTCAGGCACCAAGGCCTGTCACTTCCACTGATGCCTGACAAGGCCACCCTCAACTACCTATACAGGTGGAACTATGAGTCCCTCCCTTTGTGTTCTCAGACTTGAGGTTTTAGAATGGCTACTCCATCTTGTTTCTTAGGACCATTTGCTTAAAAAATTGTTTTTGAGCTTTTTACTCTAAGATAGTGTCTGTCTTTGTCACTGAGGTGGGTTTCCTGTATGCAACCAAATGCTGGGTCCTGATTACATATCCAGTCCATTAGCCTATGTCTTTTTATTGGGGAATTGAGTCTAATGATGTAAAGAGATATTAAGGAGAGGAAATTGTTGCTTCCTGTTATTTTTGTTATTAGCAGTGGCATTGTTTGTGTGGCTATCTTCTTTTGAATTTGTTGGAAGAGGATTACTTTCTTGCTCTTTCTAGGGTATAATTTATTGGAGCTTTCCCACTATTTTTCTTTGTAGTGCTGGGCTTGTAGAAAGATATTGTGTAAATTTGGTTTTGTTGCGGAATATGTTGGTTTCTCAGTCTATGATAATTGAGAGTTTTGCTGGGTATAGTAACCTGGGCTGGCATTTGTGTTCTCTTGGCGTCTGTATGACATCTGTACCAGATTTTCTCACTTCTATAGTATCTGGTGAGAAGTCCGGTATAATTTTGATAGGTCTGCCTGTATATGTTACTTGGCCGTTTTCCCTTATTGCATTTAATATTCTTTCTTTGTTTTGTGCATTTGGTATTTTGATTATTATGTGACAGGAGATATTTCTTTTCTGGCCTAGTCTATTTAGCATTCTGTAGGCTTCTTGTATGGTTATGGACATCTCGTTGTATAGGTTAGGGAAGTTTTCTTCTATAATTTTGTCGAAGATATTTATTGGCCCTTTAAGTTGGGAATCTTCACTCTCTTCTATATCTATTATCCTTAGGTTTGGTCTTCTCATTGTATCCTGGATTTCCTGGATGTTTTGTGTTAAGAACTTTTTGCATTTTCTTTGACAGTTGTGCCAATATTTTCTATGGTATCTTTTGCACTTGAGATTCTCTCTTCTATCTCTTGTATTCTGTTGGTGATGCTTGCGTCTATAACTCCTGATTTCTTTCCTAGGTTTTCTATCTCCAGGGTAGTCTCCCTTTGTGATTTCTTTATTGTTTCTACTTCCATTTTTATGTCCTGGATGGATTTTTCTATTCTTTCACCTGTTTGGTTTTGTTCTCTTGTAATTCTTTAAGGGATTTTTGTGTTTCCTCTTTAAGGACTTCTACCTGTTTTCCTGTGTTCTCCACAAATTCTTTGAGAGTGTTATTTATGTCCTTATTAAAGTCCTTTATCATCATCATTAGAAGTGATTTTAAATCTGAATCTTGCTTTCCTGGCGAGATGGGGTATTCAGGACTTTCTATTGTGGGAGAACTGGGTTCTGATGATGCCACATACCTTGGGTTGCTGATGCCTATGTTCTCTTGCTTGCCTTTCACCATCTGGATCTCCTTAGTGCTACCTGTGCTGTCTCTGACTGTAGCCTGACTTTCCTATTATCTTAGTTGTGTCAGAACCGTTTGGGATGGTGTTGCTGCTGGGGTTAGAGCTGAGGTCCAATATCTGCTCAGTGCTCTGGAACCAGTGCTCTGGGCCAGGAGTGAATTCCCGGGTCCCAGTGGGTCCAGTTATTCCCTGTTTGGGGTGAGTGTTGCTGTCTCTTTACCTAAGATACTGCCTGGCTTAGAGCTCCTGGAAGCCTTGCTTCCTCTGAGTTTTGTGAGATTGGGTGCAGAGCTGCAGCCTGGGATCTGCTTAATGCTTGGGCAAAGACTGGAAGGAAAACTTACTAATCTAGTAACAATTTCATTTAATAATCGAAATGACTGAGATAAAAGATATTTAGCATAGAGGACAAATTGAGTTTATTATGAGAAAAAACTTGACAGTAATGTTGTTAATAAGTTACTAAAATTATGCTCCCAAAAGGATAAAAAACAAAATTTGCCTCAATCCATATATTAACCTACCAAAAACCAAGCATATGTCTCTACATTTAGTATAATTAAAAGTGACTAAAGATAAAAGCTGTTATAATTACAAGTCATTTTTCTTAAACAGAATAATGGAATTATTATGAACAATAATTTTAAGTTTAGCACTCTTGGTCATATAATCAACTACAACATTTACCATAAAATGCAAATTAACAAAGGATTTTATTTTTCTGTTTTATAAACTTAATCTTGTTATCATATTGATAGCTGTGATTTATAATTCAAAGAAGACTAAGGAACTCTATTGTTCAACCAAAAATGAAATACATATGTCACATATATTATCCCCAAAGTTCAGAGGGCTTATCCAGAAGAATGGGAGCAAAAATATTATAAGTGCTAGAGGCAGTAGAAGACTTTTATGAAACATTGTTTTGAAGAAAAACAGGGACATTACACCTAAGGAGTCACACATTTGTGGTGCCTACATCTACAAGACCTAAACAAGATCAAGACAGCCAAAATTCTAATATGGATTGGAAAAAGGATCATGAAATTGCATCCTTACCTGTAGTGCTATTGGTAATTGATAGCGGCTATGGGGAAGAGATTGATAGTTATCTTCAGGGATGTGAGCACAAATGTGGGAAAAAACTGGGGGGGGGGGATGCCACAGCAGCGAGGCCCCAGGCCCACGCAGCAGCGGCCTGGGACCTGCGAGGTGGAGGCTGCCTGGAGGCCTCCAGACAGCCTGTCTCTCATACCGGAGAAAGGTCCCAGGTTCCAGTGGCTGGAGGCTTTGGTGGCGGCAGGCTCAGCAGGCTCCAATGACACAAGGAAGTCCTTGGTTCCAAAAGGGTTTATTGTCATGGTGGATGGTGGATGGATCTGGATGTATTTCCCCAAACTCAGGCAGACCTAAGTTAAGTGGGGAGGGAGAAAGGGGAGGTTCTGGGGGCAATGCTTAATTGGCTCCGCCCTCTGACCTTCATTAGTATGTAAATTTCTAGGGCCTGAGGCCTGTAGTTACACCCTCTACCTGTGCACTTTGGGAGGGGCTTTAATGGCCTACGTGACTGAACAATGTAGGTCTATGGAGATTGGACTGCTTGTTAGGACCCTGAGTTCTGGGGATGTGGCCGAACTCCTGCCGTTTCTCCCTTGGAGTCTCGAGGTTCTAGGCCCATGCCCAGTCAAGAACCAGGATACCCTTACACAGTCACACACACAAATAGTCTACCTATCCTATATAAATCCATGGCCCTACTTGTGGCACAAGTGGACAAACTGTATTTGAAAACTGTACATGACGTTAGTAATATAATTGATGGGTATATGTGGGTCGGTGGGCTGTGAGAAGCAGCTAGGTGCCTGGTCAAGCATAAGCCTCAAACCCCGGATCTTTATCAGACAGCATCCCGGGCCCTGGTTCTTTTCATTTAGCTTCAGCCCTCCACATCCCCTCCCATAGAGAGGTCTATGGCCATCAGTTATGAGGAACGGTGCCTAAGGCTCTCCCACATGTAGATGAGGTATCTCCAAACTCTCAGACCAAGCCAATAGGCTTATCTGCTGCCAGACCCTAACCCACCCTGAAACTGTTTATAAGGGCTCTATTCAGGAGAAGTAAAAGGTGTGTGCAAGAATCATCCTGGTGTCCAAGAGTTTCTGTCGCAAGAGCTGTAACACTTGGGAAGAGATCTGCTCTCCTCGAACCTGCTTGGGACACCAAGGTGCCTCCTTACCAGCTAGCCAGCTTCTTATTGGCCCAGCCCAGGCGGGCTCAGTGTGGAGACACAGGTGCAGCACCTGGGAGTGACCAGGTGGTGACAGCAGGGACATAAGCAGAGGCAGTAGCAGAGGCAGGTGATCTCCCCTCCATGCTTGCACTCTGTCCCCTTGGCCCAGACCCCGCACCAGGCCAGGCCAAAAATCATCGTGGGATGCCCTCTGGAACAGGGGACCCACAGGTATATAGGGAGAAGGTAGATTTCAGAGTGGTTTTGTTCAGACAAATATGCACTTGTTAAATTCTCAAACAATAAAAAGGAATATTGCATGAGCTCTGTAGAGAAATTTAGGTTCTTTGAATTTTCTTTTTAAAGTTATATCCCAGTACCTGATCTTTGAAACATTTATGTTTAAGAAGAGTTCTTTGATCTATTTATGTGTACATGGTCAAATTCTCATACAAAATACTGATGTTGGCTTCTATCTTGTCCCTCACTGTACAAAGATGAACTCAAGGAAGATAGAAATATGCACCTTGAATGAGCTGGAGGTTGAGTTCTAGCCAGCATCCTCCTCTGCTTGTACTATGAATGAAATACCCAGGAAGAATATTCATAAAGAAATATTTATGAATACTAAAATGCAGATTTAATATTTATTAGTAATTAGTCATTTTATTGGCATGATATGTGTGGATACATGTTCCATTATACTCCAGAGAAGCTTGAAGGACAGCTTTCTGGAGCTGAACATTTATGTTAATCATTTATGGGTTCTAGAAATAAACCTCAGGTCACCAGGCAGGATTGGCAATGACCTTTCCTGAGGAGCTGCATCATTTGCTATAAAAACACATTTTACACCAATGATCCTATACTATGCACTTGAAATACACAGAGATGGTAACTACATATCAGAACTATAAATCTGTATATATATTACATATGCCTAGAGACTAAATTACAACTGTGTTATATATATATATATTTATATATATTTATATATATATATATATATATGTGTGTGTGTGTGTGTGTGTGTATGTGTGTGTGTGTGTGTGTGTAAAGTACTTTACATGTTCATTGTATGTACTCTTTAATAAAATATATTCATTTATCTTCATTTTGCTTAATGAAGTTTTCCCAAATAACAATAAAATTTGATGACTTTAAGCAAAATTCGTAAAAATATGTTTTGTAGGGAAGGAGTTATAGAAAGGGAATATGTATTTGTGAAGTGAACCAAGTTTACTGAATCTGTATGCTAGGACTTTATATTTGCACACTCAACTAATTAGAGAATAATATATACATGTAATGTAAATATATAGAGAGATAGTTTAAACTGCATACGTGAGTTAATACTCACTTAGTCTCAAAGAATAAGTGAGTATCTGTAGGTGATTTTTATATTACTGAGGAAAATTAAATGTAAAGATATCAAGGAATAACTATATTCTTGTTTATAACTATTACATGCATACAAACAAAAGTGAAAATGTATGAATTGTTACTGAATATATGATCCTACAGTAATTGTAAAAATATGAGGAAATAGAATGCATGTGTCATATAACTACCATGGAACCATGAATGCTATAATTTTGACATAACAAGCAAAATATATTCACTGGGGCAATACAGGCAACTGTTCATGGGGTTAAAACCATTTACTTGATTAGATTTGAGGTCTGCTCCACAGAAGGGAATTTATGTATGGTACCATAATTATTACTAAAACGTATAGCTAAAGAAGTCACAGACATTGGTTGAGACCTTATTCACATTGTTTATCTAATTTTCCTATTATAGTGGGTACTGATTAATGCAGAAACACATTACCATTCAAAATGCTAAAATAAGTGACTGTGATTGTTCAAGACCACCAAGGCTCACAGAACATCACAGGAAAATGGGAAGACAGAACATAAGAGCCAGAAGATAGGGAGGAGTATAATGGAATACTGGCACATGAACACAACATGAACTCACACCATTTATGGTTACACAAAACATGTTTAAGAACAACCTAGTTAAAATCCCAGTTTGTAGTACAGATGGATTTTCTATGGGCTATATATTCACAGATGGCATTGGTGATAACGACTACTAGACACCAGATACAAATTTCTTCCTCTAGATCAGGTATCAATTTAAACATTTTTAGACAAACTATACTTTGGACTATTTTAATTACAAAGCAAACTTCAATTCACTTTACCATAAAATTAAATTTAATTTCCATATTGATGTGTTATTTATTTCAAAGTATAGTATTTAACTTCTACATGCTTAAAGATCATCTTGTGGTTTATACTTGTTTTACTACCCAAGATACAATAATTTGTGGTTGATGCTATCTAAGTGGTTAAAACAACAACAACAACAACAACAAATCTTGTATATTCTTCTGTTAGGTATGATTGAAGCAATTTAAATTATTTCAACTCATATACCTCTAAAACTGCTATAATACATTCTAATTTATTTGTAAGAAAGTTCTCACAAGATTTACTGACTGAAAGTACTTCTTTGTTCTAGTCTAATGTCAGATTCCTGCCTGAAACCAGTTCCTTGTCCTTGGCCAATGTCATATTCTTTACAAGCACCCATTTCCTTGTCCTTGGCCCATGTCAGATTCTTGCTAAGCAAACCCCAAAACTCTCAGCCTCTCCCCCTTTTTTTATTTCATAAATAAGACTGAGCATGTCTTAGGTCATTCTGCCAAGAACACCTTCCTTACCAGTCATGGAATATACATTATCAAAAGCAATGCACTTCTGACTTTGGTTGATATGGCTCTGTGTACAATCTTACCCATCGTTGGATTGCCAGCCTGTTAATTTAATAACTCGGTCTGTGAGTCCATTTTCAGGTTCAAACCATGTACTTTGGCTACCAACATATTGATGTTGTTAAAGACGAGCTTTAACACAATGGGCAGGGATAAAAGTATTCCCAGAATACTTATACAATAAAAATAAAATTTTTAAAAAAGAGAGAGAGAAACCCTCTTTGTATAGCTCAAGTTACATAAAGTTACAAAGTTGAGCTGGTCACTCAAATCTAATTTTCATTGACTTACCTGTCCTCATTCAAATGTTTACTTTATATGATGAAGAATAGTTTTATAACCATTAACTGTAAGTAGGAAAGATTGTAGTAACTCACAATGAACTAATTTAATTCATCCATACCTTGAAAAACATTTGCTGAGTAGACTTGCTAAAAAGAATATTAGCAAATAAATAAAACTGTGGGTTTTGAAAGTCTTTCTAGAACCCTGTGGACTTGTATGGCAAGATATCAGTTGAGGAATTTGGTTTCATTGTCATGAAAAGAAACCTGACTCAGCCCTAGGGTGTTAGAAAATGTATAATCATCAAAGGCTTAGACATGAAAAGATAAATTTAATGATAATAAAAAGACCCTCCCCCAATAAAGAAAGTTCTCACAAGAATACCTTGGAAATGTATTTTGAAATAAAAGAAATACAAGTGATCATGCTTGTCTACTAGTTTATCTGAAATGGGACAAAGTACAGTACACTTTGGAGAGAAAAATGTTTCCTCAGCTATGTCTTAATATAATCATAATTTATGAGTGAAACAAAGTCACAGACCTGATAGTTTATCATAGAAAATCAAAGAAAATGTTACCAATATTCATAAGGTTTATACAGACTTCAGCATTAACTTGAAAATTGGCTCTTGGCAAGAGTCCTCTATTATTCTCTTAAAATGTAATCATTTGCTTTCTTAGACAATGTTAAGAGAACAGACCATCTATCAATGGTATATATCAATGCCCAACATTTGAGTGCAATACTTCTGTGATGGATATTTCAGTATATGACATGACTACCAGACAGAGATTTTATGAGTATATAGAATCTGTGAATGATATACAATGCAAACAATATGCTTTAATATACTATGTATCACTGAATAGATATAACTTATCAAATATAAAAATGCATTATGTTTTGTTGTTTTTATTTTTGTTTTAACCACTAATATATCATCAATCAAGAATTATTTTATGTTGGGCAGTAAAATGAGCATAAATCACAGGATGATCTTGAAGCATGTAGAAATTAAGTGTTTAATTAAGTACTTCAATGTACACTTTGAAATAATGAATACAACAAAGTGGAAAAAACAAATAATCTCTTTAAAATAAAGCAAAATGAAAACATTTTACTTTGTAATACAAATATGTTGGCTGCAACTTAATCAACACTAATCTTAATTCCTGGCATTTGTAGCTCATGTTGTGAAGAAAGACTATTAAAATCAACAAATTAGGCTTTTACCTCATCTAGGAAAAATATAAAGCAAACCAAATCAAGGATAAAGAAGAAATTAAGTTAAGAACAAACACAATGAAAAGGAAAAGCAGGACATAATGAAGATATGAAAACATTACATACATGACACCTAATAGACCAACATAATGGTTAAGTTGGTAAAAAGCATTGAAAAGATTATAGGAGACAAGCTTATAGTGTGTGACATAATTATTTTCCAATAAAATTGAATATTCCACCTTGCAAATATCTGAATGGCTAATTTGTATTTTCTGTCTCTGTCTTCATTTCTTCTTTGATTTTCTGACTTTGTCTATAATATAGAACTCTAAAACCATGTCTTATTAAATTTCAAAGAATGTGTGATAGCATGTCTAACTGCAACTATGTAACTCTCTTTTTATACTAAGTAAATAATATTTTAGTAGTTTCTGTATAAAATTTCTGTGCACTAACTTATCCAAATTATATCAGACTTATCTGTTGTTCCTCTGTAACGTCCAATGGCAAAAAAATCTTTTTTGTTCATTTGTTGGGTAAATTGTTCACATTTATATTTATCATGATAGATTCATGATTGTAAGCTGTGAAAATAAGTAAAAATAAAACTCTAAAAAATTAATAAGATGTTGAGTTTCTGAACCATTAGCAAAGTGGCTATTTATACAAAACAGAAGGTTCATCATGGTCTCTGATTAGTAGCTGATACACTGGAGGAATGGCTAGGCCATGATAACAATGAGTATCAGTTGTTCAAATTACAAATAAATTTGTGATCAGTTGAAAACTGATATTCTTTCTGATTTTCCGTGGAACTAAAATTTGAATATCTGATATTTACCCATTCATTCAACAAATATTTATTGCATTTCTATGACTGTTCTGAGTTTTTTTTTTCCAACAATCATTTAATGATCACCAGCTATGTCAATATTACCAAAGATATTGTAAAAAATAAATACATATATAATCTTCTTCATGTAATTGAACTAGACAATTAAGACTAATTGTGAATAAATATTTTATGGTAGAAGAAAGAGTAGAGCTTATATCTACAAATAAAATTTAACTAAATGGGTCAACTTCTGCATTTGCTTGTTTGTTCATGTATTTAATTTTTGGTTCATTAAACCCATGAAGATAGGATTACTTTATAGCAATGAAGGTACATTACAAATCATTGTCCATTGTTCAGCGGCTAGCATGGCATGGTGCCAGAGACAAACCTTATGCTTTCTCTCTGTGAAATGTTACCTTGCTTGCTGAGGGTTGATTTGACAGCAGGTGTGAGATTGGGGCTGATTTGATCTTAGATTTTTGTCATTTATCCTTTGTCACAGCTCTATTTTTGAAGCATCTGTTTGGTAGTCTTCAGGTAATTTACTGTTTGTCAAACCATTAGGAGAAGTTGGTACTAATCATGTCAGACATGGTAAATTGCTTTGCCTTTATCAGAGGAATAGTTCATTCTGTTTGATTCTTGTTAAAATAGATCTAGAATCATAGGGATGATCAACAGCAGGGTGAGAAACTGATCACAATAACCCAAATCTTTCCTTTAGTATTTTAAGGACATAAGATATTTTACAGTTATACATATTCATTTTCTTCCTGATATCACTTGATAGAGAGCACAGAAGCAATGCCATTCATCAACGGTGATTTGTAACATATGTACAACTCTGTATCCTGCTGCTTCTTCAGGTGGATTAGTTACGGGATTTAATTATTAGGAGGTAGGCTTATGCTTTTCAAAACCTATTTTAATATGTGTACTTAAATGTTTTTTGCTTTTCTAATCCACCACCCAAAAGATGTAGTGGAAAGGAAAGATTAATAAGACAAAGGAGGATGTGGACCTGTTTAGAAATAGTTCTTTGTTTTGTGATGTCAGGATATCAGCAGTTCAGTTTGCATGAACCAATAACAGTAGCTTGATCCAGTCAAAAACACCTTTCATGAACCAGCAACAACAGTTAAAGTCTGAAGAAACCCCAAGATTCTGTCAAACATTCTGAGTCTGCCTAATTAGCAAGAAGAAGAGGAAACACCACCAGAAATTCTTTGGTCCATTTTCCCATACAAAGTCATGCCAAAGATATCAGTAAAGAAGGCAGGATGACCCAATGCCACAAAGCAGTGTTCATTGTCTGTTGTGTTATAGCAAAATATCATATGCCTTTTTTCTAGGTGGCTTAGAAAGAAAAGAAAAACACCACAAGTTTGTTCTCAGCAGAAACATTCTCTCCAGAAAAGATCAAATGACACAACTGAGTCTCCAAAGAAGCCAGAAATTTCCACTTAGCCAGTGTACAAGGATAAAATACAGCAGATGACATATGTAAATTATGCATGCTTTCTGACATGCTATTTATGGCTTTCTTTTAGAATACCTTAATAAAATGATTCCATTTAATTTTTCTGCCTTATTTTTTCTTTCCATTAGCTCCTTCTTTAAAATTCCTTAAACCTATGAATCTCATCTTCTAATATGTTAATATGTTTTAAAGTAAAGAATGGTCCTTGACATACTTCTAAATTTAATCTGTTATTGATGATTCTAGATTTTGTTCTAAAAATCTACTTTTCAGGTCTCAAATTATTTGGTAATAATTATATTAGTGCATTTATTTTATCATCAGAGAGAAAGACTATAAAACATAGGGTAATAGAAAAAATATTTTTAACTATTGTGTTTGATATGAGCATCTGAAACTATTACAAGAAAGGCAGAGCTATTGTGACATTCTGTACTTACAACAACAGGGCAGGAATCATCATTTCTTTTCACTCCTGCAGTTGGTAGAGGTTATGATGGTTTCAATTCCTGAAGCGTCAATAGGGTTGCATCTCTTGATACTTTTGATTTTTACTTTGTAAATTATTGCTTAATATATGATGCCAAGACTTCATTTTTTTCTTCAGTCTTTATCATTCTCTTTAATATTATGCATATTATACTAGGATGACAACGTGGAGTAAATGTTCAATGTTAACAGCCTTCACATTTCTTTTTTATATTATTTTATTGTACATTTTAAAGTATTCACATTATCAAATGTAAAATTTCCTTTTAGGCTCCATACAAAAAAAATCTTCTTGCATTTCTTCTTTGCATCTTCTATTTTTATTATTCTTAAAATAGCTTAGTTTTCAGATATCAATAGAAAACTAAGCATTTGTTTTATGAACATATCTTTGACATTGCCCTTTACAACTTGAAATGTCACCATTTTATGAATTTAAAAATGAATCAACACAAATCAGTAAAGTTATACAGAGAGAGAGAAAGAGAGAGAGAGAGAGAGAGAGAGAGAGAGAGAGACAGAGACGAGACAGAGACAGAGACAGAGACAGAGAGAATGAATTTTAAAGTTTCATTTTGTTTAAAAATCTAGACCTCTATGTGGTGGCACAGGCTTATAGTCTCAGAAATTTTGAGGCTGGCACAGGAAGATTACTTTGAATTTAAGACCAGTTTGTTCTATATAGTATGACTCTGTGTTTTAAAGAAACTCACAAATTATTTACTTAATCAAATAAGGTAAAAATCTTCACATGTGTCCTCAAAATGTATTTTGTATTTTTATGTGTTTAATGTATCTTATAACTTCATTATATAAATAGTCTTATTTACTTATAATTTTTTATAATTATTATGTTAATATTTTCTTGTATTAAATTGACTCTCATTTGGTTTAATTTCAATGAGATATAAAAATCTTATTCACAATGGTTGGGCCCTCCCATAGCAAATATCAACAAAGAAAATGATCCATGGGCTTTTCCACAAGGCAGTCTGGTGTTGGTGGAGGGTTCCTGCTCTCTGTAATCAGATGCTGATATCTGTGAAGAGATTATGGTCTAGACATGGACATTTTCAAGAATATTGAAAAGAATCTCCTAAGAATTCTCGCCAGTTGTCTTTGATTGGTAAATAAAAAGCTAAACAGGCAACGAGTAGGCAGAGGACATAAGGAAAGATTGGACTTCTGAACCAGCCAGTGGTTCCAGAGAGAAGACCTAAGGAAAAAGACCTCACCACGAGGCAGGCAAGAGTCCAGGTAAAGGTGGAGGAAGAAGAATATGGTCACTATGAGGTCAGCCATGAGGAGGAGGCCCCAAGGGAGCCATGAGCACACATAGCTACAGCAGAGTGAGTCAAGGAGAAACTAAATGCAGTCAAGACAGGGCATGTGTCTGATACACAGTTAAGATAACTGGAAGGCTAGTTATTGTACTTAAAGCTTGTTGAATAAATCAATAGGTCTCTGTCTTCATTATTTGGGAGTCAGAAGGGTTAGAAAAAACTGCCACTTTTAAATTTTATCCTGTTATCTGGTGTAAGCAGTTTCTCATTTGAGGTTTCCTCTTCCAAATGGTTTAGCTTGTGTCAAGCTGTCATAAAATTAGGCATCACAACAGGCCAGAGATAAAATTTAAGACTGTGATAGGCACACATATGTAGCAGATGTGCAGCTTGGTGATCATACATGTCCCCCAACAACTGTAGTGGGGGCTTCCTCTGACTCAGACTCTGTTGCTTGTGTTTGGATCCCTTTTCTGTAGCTGCACTACATTGTCTGGCCATAGTGGGAAATGATGAACCTACTCCTGAGGAGACTTGGTGTGACAGGTAGGTTGGTACTTGGGGAGGGGGAATCCTTTCAGTGATGAGACTGTGGAACTGGAAGGAAAAGAGGGAAGGGCCACAACTGAGTTGTAAGGTGAATCAAATAAATACATAAAATAGTAAAAAAGTGGGATAGGTAAATGAAATTATATGAAAATCTTCACTTAGTGAGGATTTCAAAAGAGGAAGCTATGTGCATGGCAGTTATCTCTAAGCAAAAATTCAGCATGGTAAGTCTCAGACAGACCACTGGGGACAACCAAACATTAGTCCAAATTGAGTTTGTAGGACACAGAATTTATGAGAATGAATGCTATAATGCTTGCCAGGCTCCACTGCAGAGCCTACAACCAATTGCTTAGAATCAGTTTTATCATAGATCCAATATAAATAATGTCCAGGTAAATTGTTGGTTGCTTTCAGACTTAACTTGATTCTATGGATCCTACTTATTTCTATTAGATGAGTGAAATTTAAGTAACTATACCTTTTCTTCCTTAGAATTAAGAGGGATAACAAGGAATATTTTAAGAACAAACTTTTTAAACACTGATATGCTTATTGGTTTTAAGTAAAGTTATATTGACTTAGCTGATATATGAAGATTTCCTATTGTACTTATATAGTTTATTGCCTCCTCTTCAGGAACTTAAGTCAGTCAAATATAAAAAGTTCATTTCTTCAGAGTCACCTTAAGCACAATTTTAGCTCAGAGAGTTTTTGAATATTGTTGTTACAATTAGTACCTTTCAAAGAATACTATAATGTTTTCAGTTTTTCTCAATTCCTTATAGTTAACTTTATAATAACTGAAAATCAGCTCCAATTTTGTAGGGAATTTGTGAGGCTGTGAATGAATGGCTTGGGTTTTGGTAGAAGCGCTGACTGGAAATAGCATGGAGACCCAACAGGTGTCCATGCCTGTGAGGGACAGCATATATTTCCCTGAGCTCCCAGAACCCAGGGTCCTGACACGTGGTCTAAGACCTCCATTTGCTCTGAGCTGTTCAGTCATGTAGAGCAACGCCCCAAACAGCTCCTCCTCATGTTGAGGGCATGACTACAGGCCTCAGGCCCTAGAGAGATTTCCATGTTAATGAGATACTTAAAGGCCAGAGGGCGTAGCTAATTACTTATTCCTTTCCCAGACCCTCCTCCCTCCTTCCTCCCTATTTAAGACAGGTCTCCCCTGACTTAAGTGGGGGATGCATCCAGATTCAACTACCATCCCCTATGAAAATAAAGCTGTTTGGAACCATGGATCCCTCGTGTCTTTTGGGGGCCCATTGTGGGAGAACCACGGAGAAGGCCTTTAATGAGCCACTGTAGCCGCAGCCTCCACACTTCTCTGAGGACTTCTCTGCATTCTGCCACAGAGGCTTGCCTCTTCAAGCAAGCTAGCCAGGCCGCCTAGTCTGCTAAGTGAGTACAATAACTGAGTCTCTTCCGCAGAATGATGCTGGGGCCTCTTTCTTCTCTCCTCCCTACCCTTGTCCTGTCTCTATTCTGTTGAGGCCTTCCAGCAGAGTCTGGGAGCCCCAGAATGGAGGCCACCGGCCTCCGGGTACACTTAAAGAGCCCTGTACCCCCCAGACTGAGTGAGAACTACCTCTTCTAGGCGGGGCTCCATAGCACCCGCCCACTGCAATGCGCATAACCAACTCATTCAAAGATCCTGTTCTTCTCCTTCTCTCCAGAGGCGCGCCTCCCTGAGCTGCCCATAGGACCCATAACTCTGCCCAACAGAAACCATGCCCGCCCATGTGCACATGCATGAGCTAATCATTCCACGTAGAAATTGAAGATTACATTGAAATTTCTGAGCTTAACTTTGTGTACTCTACAATTAGTCCTTTTGTTGATCCATCCGTCATCCATCCATCCATCCATCCATCCATCCACCCACCCATCCATCCATCCAAGATTCATTACTTCTAGAGTGTGTCAGTACAACTCTATATGGCATGCTTATACTTATGAGCTATAAGCATGAACCCCAAATGCAAGTCAACAATATCTTGTAAAAAATCATAAATTTTGTTTTTGTTTTGTAACAATGTAAAGGACTAGAATCACACCCTAGTTGGATCTTGCCTCATTAATAAATGTCTCTTTCCCCTTTACCAGTTTTCTTTGATATGTATAGGAAATTTTATGATACATAGTTCATGAGTTGTGAAACACAGTATTGCATTTTGCTTTATTATACTATGTGACACTTCTATGATCTAATGAACAGTAGGCAAAGTGTCTCATAACACACTGGTTACTGAATTTTTTCTCCTTGTACTAGATATATAGTCACAATTAATTTTAATGTGTGTTGCATCTACATCTTCAAGATAAATATAAAGATATATTAACCACTGTAAATTAATATACAATAGAAATTACATTTAGTGAGGAAAGCATTTTGAATAACACATAAGATAAGCAATGGTACTGGGTTTATGAGATAATTATTTCTTGTCAGTATTTAATAGGATTTTTTTCATTTACAGCAAAGTTTTCCCTTAAACCTTTTTTAGAGGTTAGTGGAAGAGGATATTTTGTGACTGCTCTAAAAAAGCTGAATTTAGAACTGAATTCCTTTCTTTGAAAACAGCAGAAACCACATTAATAATTTATCCTTCTCCTCCATTCATCTCCAACATACCACTCATGTAAATAGCTTTGAACAGATTTGGGACTTAACATATGATATAGTTCACTTTAACTATTCAGAAGATGTAAGTAAAATTTAAAACTATAATCATGTGATGTAGTTTTCTTGCCCTAGATGATTCTTACTGATCTGCTGTAGATGTGCCTGCTTGCATTAATTTATTTCGTCTACTGGTTTGCTTCATTACCTGAAATTCTCTTCATTAAAATTTCTTCTTTGATCAAAGTATTGTGCTTCTAGAAGGCCTTTTTAAATGTAAAACCTTTATTCATTATTTAATGTTACACAATATTATATCTCAAAATGAGAAGCAGAATTAAGACACACCTCTGAGGCAAAGAACTTGAAATAACATTTTAGCTAAAAGAATAAGAAAACTTGGGTCATAAGTGAAATCTGAGAAAAGTGAAAATAAGGTTGAGGGATGACATTGTAATCACCTTCTTAGAATTAATCACAAATTTCCTTGGTTTCCATGTCCTATTTAGACAAAGGATACACTGAATATTGTAGCATTTGCATATGTGAAAGATTTTCTGGCTTTACAGAAAAAAAGTACAATCAATGAGATATGGGCATATTGAGATACCCGAATATACTATACCATGAGAGACTGACAGTCCAGATAGCTGGCAGGTCTACTCCAAATATTTTTGACCACATACAGCTTGCTACATTCTGTATTAAAAGGGTAGAATGCTATACATCTCATTAAAGCAGAAGATTCGAATTCTACAAATTCCCAACAAGTCAAGTCAACCCTGAATCAGTTCCTGTCCCTTCATGTTTGTTTGGTCTGTTCTCTCTCCTCCACCTTCACAAGAACTTTTATACTTTTTTCTTCACTTGCTCAATTCTTTTCTTCTCACAAATAATGGTGTCTACCTACTGCACTATCAATTATTTTAGAACATCTGTTGTAATAATTCTTCTCACTTATTTTTCTGATTTTATGAACTGTTTGAAGCTGGTAAGGTTGGGAGCATTGCTCAACCTGCATAGAAATTTGGTGTCCTGATTGGCAATTTTGTTTGGATCAAGTAAACTAATTGTTTATTAATCAGTTGTTATCTCCATTTTTCTTAATGGCCAGGTGGCTATATATAGATTACTAATGGTGTCTATGTGTAGATTACCAAATTTCTAAGTCCTGTGTTTCCAATTGTTTTTTATCTAAAGAAATGATGTTTTGCCACCCATGTGGTTGTCATTTAATCTAAAATAGGAAGAGTTTTACTGTTTAGTTTAGAGAAAGATAATAAAACAGGACCATCCAATAGAGGGATGAATTCCTAAATACTCATAGAAGTCCAAGGGACAAAGACTGATTGACAAGAGGGATGTTTCTTCTCACTCTTACCTATATTTGAAGACGGAATTTTCTCCACTGAAAATTTATAAAAGGGTCAGGTTTCTAACCACTGCATTCTTACAGTGAACTCAATCAGCTATACAATTCCAACTATTACATGGTAAGTACAAATTTCCCCATAGAAATAGAAGTTAATTCACAGAAACATAATGGTTTAGACAAAATAAACCTCTGGATTCTAAAAGTCTATGTTGACTCTTTCAAGAGATTTTGTAGGAAATCTGGACTATGAACAAGCATCCCTTTATAAGATAGAACATGTACACAGCTGCGCTTTTGGCCAGAAAACATTTCTAATAATTTTGAAGTTTGGTACTAGCATGGATTTAGATCAGTCTTGAGACTTGCTCATTTACTAAATGTGTAGAAATATTAACAATGTTTATTAAATGTTTATTCTCTTGGTAAAAATAAGCATGATTATTTGAATTAGCTAGATCAAAGATAATGTCATATTATCTTATTAAGACGTTATAGGAATTTTTGACAAGAAGCTATATGTAAACTTTAAAATTTTTATTTTGTTTGTAAGACAGAAGACATTCTTTAAAAATTACAAAGATGTGCACAGACATGAGTGCTCAAGGTGTAATAGTACCTGCTTTTAAACCTAAAAACCATAATTGGATTCCTACAATGAAAGTAAGGGAGAAAATTGACTACTTAAAGTTGCTGTGGTGCCCAAACATGTCTGTACATGTACCACTCCCACCACACAAACTAAAATAAACAAAATTTCAAAGATATAAATGCTATATAAAGTTATTTTAAGTGACCATTATGTTATAATTAAGGACCATTATATTCACAAATTTTAAAATTTTAATCAGTAATCATAATTTAATTATAGCATATATCAGCTAAATCATTGTTCACATACATTAGATAAATTTCAAGTTTATTCATGTATATATGTTTATTCATATATTTTCCAAGTTTTTAATTACCTTATTTACAATCTGATTTTACCAATATCTCTCTACTTTTTTTTCAGAATGTAGTCTATAACACAATCAAAATTTGGTATTATATTTTGAGGTGAGCCAATAATCTTAACAGCAATTTCTCTAGTATGTCAATGAATAGGTGAAGTGTGTCCTGATTGGTTCTTTATATGCATAAGACCATTGTAAATGCACTGCAGTGATGTAAATTAGGATGAGCTATGCTTCTTAGATGTCACTGAAAAATATGCTAGTCAAACTGGCTATTAATGTCTTTGTTGAAGGACATCTGGGTTCTTTCCTGTATCTTATTATAAATAAGGCTGCTATGAAGAGAGTAGAGCATGTGCTCTTGTCTATGTTGGAGCCACTTTTAGGTATATACCCCAGGAGTGATATAGGTGGGTCCTTGGGTAGTACTATGTTCAGTTTTCTGAGGAACTGCCAGACTGATTTCCAGAGTGGTTGCATCAGCTTGCAATCCCATTAACAATGGGGGAAGAATACATCTGAAGATCAAAAGCACTTTTAGGCTCATGGATTGATAGGATTAATACTGTAAAACTAATAACTATACCAAAATTACTCTAAATATTTAATGGAAGCTCAACAAAATTAAAATAAAATTATACATAAAGGTTGAAAAATAATAATTTCTGTTTTAATCAGATTTAGGGTATCTAGTGTAAGTGGAAGTCCATGATACTGTTAGAGTTAAGTTTTATGGAGGATGATAAGAATGAATCCATTCTCTGTCATCTACATGTAGCCAGCTAGTATGATCAGAAATATTTGGTGAAGATAGTGTGTTATTAGCCAGGCAGTGGTGGCGCACGCCTTTAATCCCAGCACTTGGGAGGCAGAGGCAGGTGGATTTCTGAGTTTGAGGCCAGCCTGGTCTACAGAGTGAGTTCCAGGACAGCCAGGGCTACACAGAGAAACCCTGTCTCGAAAAACCAAAAACCAAACAAACAAACAAAAAACCCCCAAAACAGATATGTGTTATCTCCAGTTGTCTTTGGCTTCTTTGTTAGAAATTAAATGTTTGTAGATATCTAAAGTTATGTCTGAGTCTTCATTTCTATTCTATTGATCAATAGGTTTGTCTTAATGACCAAACCTAAGTTTTTATGTCTGTACCTCTGCAGTACAACTTGAAACCTGATATGGTGATCCAGTCACTACTATTCAGATTGTTTTAGCGATTCTGTGAAGGTTTTTTGTATTTCCATATTATGTTTAAGATTATTTTTATTTCCACATTGTGAAATATGATGTCATTTTGGTCGAGATTGGATGACTCTTCTTATGTTTTTGATAGAATATCTTTTTTCATGATATTACTTCTACTGATATGTGGGCATGAGAGGTGTTTTCTAATTCTGGTGTCTTCAACTATTTTCTTTAATGTCTTGGAGTTATTAATTATCTAAGTCACATACATCCTTTTTTATGGTTAAGTTATTTTTGAAGCTTTTGTGAAAGGTATGGTTTCCTGATATTTTTCTTAGTATGGCTGACATTAGTGTATAGTGAAGCTACTGATTTTTATGTACTAATTTTGTATCTGGCTACTTAGCTGAAAATATGTATCAGCTGTAGAAGTTTCCTGGTGGAGTCTTAGGATCATTCATGAATAAAATTGTATGGTTTGCAAATAAGGATTATTTGATTACCTCTTAGCTCAGTTGTATCCTCTTGATCTTCAGTTGTCTAAGTGTTCTAGCAAAGACAGAATGTTCCTAACATGGATACTTTACATAGTTTTTGATATATTTTGTTTTGGGTATTTTTAAATGTGAGGAAAAGCAAAAGAAGTATTCTCCTAGAAGCACTGAATGAATATGATTATAATGTATTTAACTGATGATGTAAAGGAAAGAAGGAGAAAAATATTAGTAAGTTAACCCCTAAGGCTAATGAACTGTGTAGCCACAGGTTTGGACCCCAATAACTGTGCCAAGTATCTGTCTGTCTGTCTCTGTCTATCACTGTGATGTTCTCTATCTCTATCTGCCTGTCTCTAAATGTCTCTGTCTCTCTCTTCTCGTCTTTTTCTCTGTGTCTCTCTGTCTATCTCTCCCCTTATCATTCTCTGTCTCTCTGTCTCAATCTCTCTCTCCCCCTCTCTTTTTCTCTCTGTCTCTGTCTCTCCACAAGTCAAGACAAGTATCAGCATGATTTCTCTATATTTTTCATTCAAATATTCAAATACTTGGTCTCTTCAGAAATAAGCCGTTAGTGTCAAATGTTAGAGGGTAGCCAAGTATTGGCAATATATAACCTGAATTATACAGACTTTGTGGTACTTAACTGTCCAACAACTACAAAAGAAATAACCCTTTTTTGATTCTGGGTTGTGAAGTCTAGTGGGAACTTTGCCCCTCCATTATAAGATAAACTCTTTTTAGATGTGTGAACTCTAAGAAGCCTTTGTAGTAAATAGCCCAGTGTTAAACTGACTCCTAGTTATTTACTCTTACAGTCATAGATTATTGTGCAGATCAAGCCTCATTTATAAACTTTCTACTTTAAGTAGATAGGGGCTAAAACAGATACCCCCAACTGACCAAGATGCAGAGAATAAGAGAATTGAAAGTTCAGCCCTATAGTTCTATCATACCTCCTCCTGCCAAAGCTCAGATAATTGCTAAAAAGGAAAGAGAAATGTTTTAAGAGCCAGGGACACTGGATGTCTACAAGAAAATAGTTTTCTAATACAGCATAAGTGTTTCACATCTGAACTCACAGTGGAAATTACAGTATGTCCCAGATCTGAAAAAATTCAAGCCAGACAATATCCTAGCATAGAGAAAGATAATTGGCAGTAAGTCTGAACCTTACCTCAGTAATTTTTACAGTTGATAGCTGTTGAGAAATAGTGTAAGCTTCTTTGAAGGGGATAAATATTTGTTGGTCTCTGGTCAAGACCACACATACAAGTTTATATGGGGAGCACATTTTGAAATTTGCGGCATTAAAAAATAAATAAAGTAAAAAAAAGTTAAATGGCTAGATTGGGGGAGGTGAAATTTACAGGGATGTGGGAGAGAGGGATATAGCTAAAATAAACTGTACAGAATTTTTAACTAATAAAATGTTTGCAAAAATAATGTAAAAAACATCAAGTAGAAAAGGATCTGATGACTTAGTGTGTCTGAAGATGTACCAGTCTATTACAGTGAACTCATTAAAACCTAGCACCCAAACAGCAGCTCACAACTATTTGAAACTCCAGTGCCAGGGGATATAACAACCTCTTCCAACACCCAACACTTCATGTACCTGATGAATTGATGTGCATGCAGGCAAAACACCCACACACTTAAACAAATCTTTAAAATAATAAAGTAAAATTTTTAGTTTATTTTGTACATATCTCATCTTCCAATAGTGTGATCAATTATTTACTCGAAATAGTTTTATAAAATTGTTTGAGTGTTAATAAATGCAAAGACATATTCTACTCAACACGTTTGCTTGCTATATTTTCTTTCATCAAACATAAATCCATGGCTTCAATAGCCATGAAAACAGAGCACAACACTGGAAAGTTCACTAAACCCCATCAGACAAGAAAGGTAATCTAAAGTCTTATCCAGCTGTGAATCATGTGATCTATGATAATATCTATTCCCCAAAATTTGCCTGCTTGTACAATTGTCACAAGAATATTATTGGAGAAACAAAACATCATTTTTAAAATTATATTTAAGGCCTACTACACAAAAAGAAACATATCTGAAACTGTTAAACAGACAAAAAAATCAATTGCTGATTTAATCATAAGTTCTAGAGGAGAAATGAAGGTTATTAACTTCTAAATATGCCTAGTAATATATTGACTCATAAATTTTTGTCTTTTTATTCTGAGATTAATTAATCTTTCAACTCTCCTTAGAAAAGTTTCTTTTGTAATAGTGGTTTTTATGGAGACCTAAAATTGGACAATCTGTAGCAAAGAAGAGGTTATGGAATGCTCAGTTCTAAATTGTACATTTATACTACAATTTCTCCCAACAAAGTGCAGGGAGCATCACCGAAAAAGGAGCAGAAACAAATCAAGAACCAGAGATAGTGAACATTGGCAACCAAACAATATTTCTTTCCAGTTCAGGGATGGTACACATATAAACTCACAGCAGCTATTGCTTCATGCTGAATCAAATTAGGCCAGACACAGTCCTGGAATGGATGGGTCAAATGCTCAGAAAGTCCTACCCATAATCCAGAAGCTGTCGGCCATTGATGGTTGCTGGAAAAGAAAAAGTAAGTCTTCTTCAAAGATGTAACCTTTCTCCAGTACACAGCCCTATGCCTATGTACACGTAGGCAACACTAAGTGAAGTCAATGTGTTTTATTAAAAGACCTGATAAAGTTGGTGTGGAACAGTGATGAGATTTTCATAAAAGAGTGATTGTAGGTAATTGGGGATAAATTTCATCTAAACACGTTATATGAATATGTGAAATTCTCAAACAACAACAACAAAAAAAGAAATAAGGAATATATGCTTTGGGTGTGTGTTTATCAGATCTTAAGAATTCATAAATTTCTTTCTTTCTTTCTTCTTCCTTCCTTCCTTCCTTCCTTTCTTTCTTTCTTTCTTTCTTTCTTTCTTTCTTTCTTTCTTTCTTCTTTCTTTCTTTCTTTCTTTCTTTCTTTTTTGTATCAACTTGACTTGATCTTACATTTACTTTTCAGTGCAAAAATGATGGTTTCACTTGTATAATTAGTTTTTTAAATTTCTGTTCTCTTTAGCTCTTTTAAGAGGAAAGTTTCTGTGCAATTTAATAGGGAAATGACATTATATTATTCATGAAAACTTGCTATTGCTAATAATTAAGGTCTTTCTACACTACTTTTCAAATAATTTTAGCTATTAAGCCACTAAAAATGGACAGCAGTCATATTCAGATATGAGGCATCAAAAACCTGATACTAGTTACACAAGATTATATCACACATGTTTGTTGGTGAATAAACCACACCATTGATTCTATCAGGGTTTACTAATAAACCAATATTCCAGACAGCTATTGTGAGTTGTCTCAGACATGGTGAATTATAAATAGCTTTCATTCAGGTAGTTTTAATCCATGTAATAAATTATAAGACTTAACTATGAGAAAATGTTGAACACGCATACACACACACACCATGACCAAGGCAACTCTTATAAAGGACAACACTTAACTGGGGCAGGCTTACAAATCCTGAGGTTCAGTTCATTATCATCATGGCAGGAGGCTCAACAGTGTCCAGGCAGGCAGGGCAGTGATGGAGCAGAGAGTTCTCCATCTTTATCCAAAGGAAGCCAGCAGCAGACTGTCTTCAGCCAGCTAGTAAGAGGGTCTCAAATCTTCACACTTCCTCCACCAAGGCCACCCCTACTCCACCAAGGCCACACCTACTAATAGTGCCACTCTCTGGGCCAAGCATATTCAAACCACCATGCTGACTAATTGTTGTCTTCCGGACCCAGCTTGTGTACACATCATTTCCTATTATCTTGAATAAGACCTGCATATCATAAAACTATTTGAAATTCTATTACATAAAAAGTTTATGGCACCCTACTCATAGTGGATATGCTATAGACAGTTGGTGGTTACTTAGTAAGGCTATGGCTGCCCCAGTAGATCTCTACTGAGAATTCTCTATTTAGATATGTACCCCATTTTTACATTGTATTATTTTGCTTCTTAACTATCTATTTCTTGAGTTGTTTATATAATTTAGATTTTAGTTTCCTATTAGGGGTTGAGTTGGTAAAATTCTTTCCACACTCGGTAGCCTTTCACTTTGACTGATGGCAGTATTCTTTGAGTTATAGAAGCTTCTCAGTTCCCTGAGATACTGTTTATTGTTGATCTTTGTGCCTTTACTATTAGTGCTCATAAGGTCTTCTTTTGTGTCAGTGGTTTCAAAGTTATTCCCCACTTTCTTTTCTATCAGGTTCAGTGCATCTGGTTTTAGATACATTTGAACTTCGGTTTTGTGCAGAGTGATATGAATGCAGAAAGATTATCTGTAGGCTTGTCTTTTTCAAAACCCATTTTAATAGGTGTACTTAAATATTTCAACCTCTAGCACAGCCAACTACCCACCACATACATTGGGAAAGAAAGGTTATTAGTTTAATGGACAATGAGAACATGTTTAGAAATAGTTCTTTTGGGGCATTGTCAGAATATCAGCAGTTCAGTTAACTGAATCAGCAGCAGTAGCTTGATCCAGTCCCAACTACCATTCACAAATCACCAATGGCAGTTCAATTAAAATCAAAAACAAAAACAAAAACACAATGTTCTGCCTTTTGGCCTAGTCTGCTAAAGCAGCCAGATCATCACCAGAAGTTGTTTGATGTATTTTTCTCCATGAAGTCATGCCAAAGATTATCAGCAATGAAAGCAAGATGAACCAAAGATACACAACAGTGTCCACTGTCTGTAGGGTTATAGTTATACCCTTTCAAATATCACATGTTCTCTCAAGCATCTGCTCTAGCAAAATATCACATGACCCTTTTCTAGGCAGTATCCGGAAAACCACCATATGTCTGTTCTCAGGAAAACATCCTCCCACATGTCTACTTCAGAAAAAAAAATACTCTTTTGTAAGACATTTTTCAGAAAAAAAAATCACATGATACAACTGAGTCTTCAAAGAAATCAGTAAATTCCACTTCAATGGTCTCAAGGATATCTTCAAAAACACAGGCTATTGCCAAGGCTATATGCTTCTCTGCACAGACTAAAGGTCCTATTGCTGAATACAATATAACACAATTAATTGAATACTGAGAAGTCGAATTGATACCTACATAGAGCCTTCACCCTTGTTTTCGTGTTTTTGATATGAGAAGATCCTTTGCATACTACTAAAAGAAATGTCAATAAAAACCTGGACACCAAATCTTTGATGTACAATCTGTTCTACCTTCAAAACATACTAGGGCAAAAGGTGATACAAAGCTTGTCTGAGTAACCAACCAATGTCTGATTTGATTTAAGGCCCACTCCAAAAGATAAAACCCATACCCAGTACTGCTTGCATGATCACAAACCAGAGACTAGATACTCAAAAGGGCTAGAAAAAAAATAATACTAGTATAAAAAAATAATAAGTTGTCTCCTGATGATAGTGTTATAGTTATAGAACAATGTCATATTTAACCATCATCAGTGAATCTTCCTCCAACACCAAACAAATCCAGAGACCTACAGTTGGAGATTAGAGGAGAGAGAGAAAAGAGAGAGAGAGAGAGAGAAAGAGAGAGAGAGAGACAGTCCTTGGAATACATAGCTGAAAATGGGTTGTATCCATCAATTCCTCCACTCAGAGGTCAGGGAACCCTATAGAAGAAAAGGCAGACTGAAGAAGCTGAAGGGGTTGAAACCCATAGGAAGAACAAGAATATCAACCAACCACACTGCCCAGTACTCCCAGGGACTAAACCACCAAACAAAGAGTCCATATGGAGGGACCTATGGCTCCAGCCGCATATGTAGCAGAAGATGGGAGGAGAGGCCATTGGTTCTATGAAGGCTCGATGCCCCAGTGTAGGGAAATGCTAGAGTAGGGAGGGAGGCAGAACTGAGTGGGTTGGTGGAGGAGCATTCTTATAGAAGCAGGGAGATGGAGGACAGGATAGCAGATTTCGGAAGGGGAAAGCATGTGAGAGCCAACATATATGAAGTACACCAGAAGAACAAGACCTTGTATATTATCTGAATAAAGATCCTTTGAACACACCAAAACTGAAGCAACAATCACAGGACTGACATAGGACTACACCAGGTCTTCTGCATATGTATTCTTGCTTTCAGTTTAGTGATCTTATGGGACTACCAAATATGTGAATGAGTGAGTCTCTGATCAGTGTGCATTGTCTAGGGTCTCTTTTCCTTCTGTTAGTTTGCCTTGTCAATCTTGGATGTTATAGTTTTTGTTTTATCTTATTATAATATATTTTGTTTCGTTGTTATCTCCTGTTGTTTTCCAATGAGAGACAGAAAGGAATTGGAACCAGATAGGAGGGGAGGTACAAAGGTACTGAGAATAATAAAGGGAGGAGAAACCATTAAAAAGGATATATTATGTGAGAAAAGAATCTATTTTTAATAAAAGGAGAATTAGAAATGGAAAAGAAAAAACAGAGGAAGCGAGTCAACAACAGGTTTATCAAACTGCATAGTATAATAATTTTATATAGTCATAGAATAAAATGGTGTGTGCTAAAAGAAAATTTATTTGTAAATTTATTTGCTAAACTTACATAATTTTATTTATAACATTTGTGATATATTCTGAAAGAATGCTTTATCCCATGTAATAATTTCTGTGCTAATGAATGAAAATGACTTTGTCCTATAAAACTCAATCAGATGGATATGGCAGCATGCCATTAGTACTTTAAATAGCCTTCTATTCTCTGTCTGTTTGACACATGGAAGACTAAAGAATAATAAGATCATGTTTACTCCTTTTAGAAAACAAAATGTATTGGGATTATCATAGGTTAACTAATTTTTAAAATGTCAATTAATTTTGTAAGAATTTTCTACTTGTCATAGCTTTCATGGAATTTCTTGGAAATTATCATCTACAATATCATGAACTAGCATATAGTTGTCTGCTATACAATTTAATGAATAAAATATCTCAAATTGTTTATTTAAAAGAACTTTTTTTGTGTGAATTTATACAATCAAGATAGGTCTTGTTCTAATGCCCATTCTTTCTCAAAAATTACCTACTTACAATGCAGTTGGTTGGTACATGCTAATATATAAGTCTCTGTTTGGTCTTAAATATATAAATCCCATCATTCATAGTACATATTGTCAGGCATTGTAGTACAGTATAAAGGGTGCCATGAAATATTATGTATTATATGTAATGGGATATTTGAGATGTGACATATTTTTGTTACTCATTCTATTCACTGATTTGAGAACTTTTCAGATTAAGCACCTTATACATTTATCTTGAATGTGTCTTTTGAAGTTCTATAAGTTTCTATTATCATGCATATGTATGAATAAGATCTTGTATTCAGTTTTCTACACCAATAGCTGGATTTTAACACTTTTGAAGAATGACAGGAATAATAGTAATTTCAGGATTAACATAAAAATTATTTTTCGGTTGTGAGCCTAGCCTATATATTTGGAAGTTATCTGCAATTCTCTATGATTCTATGATAGCAAGAAATAAAGTTGGGAGCAGGATCTGGATTTCATATCTGTTTTAATCATAGTACAGTATAAACTATTGCATATGAAGCACAAAAGCAAAGCATAAAAAACAGAAAAGAAAGAGACCTAAAATGACCAAAAAGGTATTGTCAAGTAGGAACTAGGAATTGTCAGAGAGAGGAGGCAGAAAAAAGAGTATTGAAAGGGTCACTCACTAAACCTTATTAATTGTGGTGACAAATATGCATGCCACTATTAATCAGGTCAAGAAATCCAAGGGTGGCAAGCCAATAATACCCGAAATATATTAGTATAAAACTGTCAAATGCTAAGGACAAAGCAAGTGGAGGAAAGGGAATCAACTAATGACCTATATTGGATCCCAAGTAAAGTTAGAAGCAAAAGTCTGATCCAAAATTGTGAACAGAAGACATTGTGCTTATATAATTGAAGTTATTTGCATAAGTAAAATTTAACCAAGCATCTCATGACAGTAAATTTTGTCAGTGTTACAGAATTCACAGTCTCTTAGACTCCAAGTATCTGGGCAAATCTGTGAGAGATTACCAAGATTAAATTAGACTTGAAAGCTTCCAGTGCGGATTCATATAGACTTGACTAGAAAGTAACAGTCTATGAGTTGGAATCTGGGATTGAATTAAAGAAAAAAAGGTGAGCAATAATATTCCTTGTTATACTTGGGATGGTAAAGTTTAAGAATATACTCATAAAGCCAATACAGGATCAAGAAGACATAAGAGAGAAGTAAAAAACTTAGAGTATAAAAAATAAAAGGCACATAACAAAATACACCAAAATCCAGAGATAGTAGCAGCACCAGAATTATAGAGTAGATTTATGACTGACTGTACCTGTTTACATTAGAGAAAGAAAAAGGACTGGAGATTCAGTTTAGTGGTGGCTTTTACCCTCCTCTCTGTGGTCCAACTATTTCTGGCTATAAGCAACATATTATTCCCTTTTGGAAGAGAGATGTTTATTGGGTACTTTTGTATATGTGAATTCTATATTTTTAAAATGTGCTGGGGTGTTACAGCACAGTAGAGTTTGCATAGAGCCTCAGAAGAAGCTTTGTACTTTTAAATAATGTTATTCTCATTATTGATTATAGATGGTAAGGATTTTCTCAACTTAATACATTTTGCATTGTGAAGTGTTGAGCATGTGAGGATGAGAAGTAAAAGATAATGGCTCACAAGTTATGTGTTTTGTTATCATATAGACAAGGGATAATGTTATGATGGCCAGTATTGACTATCAGCTTGACAGAGTCTAATATTCCATAGGAGACATGACTCTTAGCAATCCTGTCCAAATATATCAAAAGCAAATTTCTTCTCTATAAAGGATGAAAATATAT
Organism: Mastomys natalensis; assembly: GCA_021653895.1. NCBI lineage: Eukaryota > Metazoa > Chordata > Mammalia > Rodentia > Muridae > Mastomys > Mastomys natalensis. The sequence goes on along the minus strand of JAJTUV010001406.1, from coordinate 192,956 downwards.
TCATAATCTGGCTTTTTTTTGTAGAATTTCTTGACTCGCTATTAGTCATATGACTTCGTGATTCATTTTATGGTTGGTCCATTTACTACTAACATGCTACTGAGAGGAGAAAACAGGCAAGACAGATTTTTCTTTTCCTTTTTCCCTCTGTTAGTTGAGAGGCACCCTTGGAACTGAAAGTGTTGAGTGTCTATCTTTGAGCTTTTATTTAATTTATATGCTTTTGGGAAATAGTTGGGAATTGGTAGAACCTAAGGAGAGATAATACAAGGATTGCAGAAGAGAATTGAGCTAGAAAATATTCTTCGAGAGCTGACTTCCATGTTCCTGTGATACTGCAAGAATATCCAAATCCAGGGTCTTCATTGCTGATAGTTTGGCTTTGTGATCTCCTGTGATCAGAGGGAATAAGAAAGGGTCTGAGTTACAAGCCTTGGAGAAGTTAGAGGTTTACTCAATTAGTTCATACTTAGAAATTGGAGAATTGGGTCGGGTGTCGATGTAGCTGTAGAAAGATGAATGTAGGTGGAATGAAAACTATGTGGAAAATGTCACATATCTCAATGTGACCTGCTGAAACTAGGATGTTTTACAGAATTAATAGTTTGACATAGGAGGGATTGCTTTGGTGAGATGTGTGAGAGAAGGGTGATTAATTTTACATTTCTTATATTACTAGCTTTTTATGTATAGAATGTAGGGATTTTTTTTTTTTTTGAGAACCACTAGAGGTGACAAAGAAATGTCCCCTCCTATTTTCACTTCTGAGTCTAAGAAGCTGTGGATGGGTCAGTGTGAGAAAGCATTGAGAAGAGACAGGAAGACATGCTGCAATTGATTTTGAATTTCAAATGGTTTTTACAAGTGTGTTAGATATCTGAGTCTGGTATTTACATTTCACACTGAAAGATGGATGGGAAAAAATGTGTATAGTCACTTGTCTATTATTTTTACAAAATAACAGTGCTTGAACATTCTTTCTGTTTTGTTACAGTGTTATTATCTATGCCAGAAAATGTGAACTGCCTTTGTAATGTTAAATTTTTAATATCAGAGTTGGCAAAAGACATAATCAAAAGAATATAAAGGGAATGCAAAGGGTTGAAAATATGTGTAAATCATATAACTGACATGACATAAATAAACAGAATATATAAAAGTATTCACCAAAGTCAGCAGGAAGGAAGATTTTCAAAAGCCTAACAAATGATGTGACTAGACATTTTTTCAAACAAGTTATAAATGCAGCCAATAAACATGTGTCATAATGCTCGGCAACACTAACCAGAAGGAACTGAATCAAAATCACATGAAGGACATCTGCATCTGGGTATGTTAAAGGCATTATACTCAAGGAATCACTGCAGCCAGGATTCTATGCATAATACCTACAGACTAGGTCCATCACCATTCCTTCATGAGTGGGAGAAGGGCCCATAAAGTCCTACTCTTCCTAGAGGGAGTATTGTCAGTTTACAGTTGTTGGATAGGGAATGTCATTTTCTTTAGTATTATAGATATTAATTGCTTAGACTTGCTCATGCTTGGGCATGAAACTATAATTAAACCCACTGGGTCAATCATAGTAATAGACATGAAAGCTGTAATGGTACTTACTGAAAATAGGTTCAGTCATGAGAGATGGGATGAAAATAGAGAATGAAAATGATTAATAACCATTATATAAATATCTAATATATAAATTAAAAAGAAAATATCTGCCTTAACTACCATATGGATCCCAAATTGGACTGGTCACTGGTCTGCCTTTCCTTTAGTCTCATCTCCAGTTTTGTCCCAGCAGTTCTTTCAGACAGAAACAATTCTGGGTCAGAAAGTTTGACTGTGGGTTAATAACTTTGTCCCTCCACTTGAGGCCCTGTTTATGAAGGTTGAAGGTAGACACTTCAAGTTCCCTCTCTCCATTGTTGGACATTTTGGCTAAGGTTATCCCATTGAGTTCTGAGTATCTCTCACCTCCAGGTCTCTGGTGTTTTCTATAGTGTGCTCCCACCTCTCACCCCTGAGGCTGCATATCTCCATTCATTCTCTTTACCCTCAGTGATTCTGGAAAAATAATCAGTCATGAATGAGATTTTCCATGAAGGTCAGTCATCTGGTTTCATTTTTCTTCACCAGCTTCTTTATTACTTTGCTTTCAAATTGTAAGCACAGAAGTACACCACACACACACACACACACACACACACACACACACACACGCACGCACACAGCACACACGCACACACGCACACATACACACAAATTGATTCCCAAAAAAACAAAAGTTGAAATAGATAAAACTATTCTTTATGTTCTTGAAAGAACTGTATCTTGATATCCTCATGATAGAAACTCAAATTATTGTTGGCTCATGTCATTCCTGAACAGGAATATCTGTGGGAAATTTTATAGATTAATAATTGAAGTGGAAAGGCCTAGCCCACTGTGGACAGCAATATCCCTGGGCAGTTCATCCTGGCTTATATGGGAAAGGAAGTCAAGCAAACCATTTAAGGCAAGCCAGCCAGTAAGTAGCATTCCTAGGTAGTCTCTACCTCCATCTCTGCCTTAAAGTTTCTACCATCCTTGAGCTTCTCCCTTTTCAAACTTCAAAGATGGACCATAACTTCTAAGATAAAGTAGTCTCCCCTTTCCCATGTTTTCTTTTTTTCTTTAATTGAATATTTTCTTTATTTACATTTCAAATGTTATATCCTCTGTAGGTCTCCCCTCCAGAAACCCCCTTACCACATACACTTTCCCCCCTGCCTCTATGACAGTGTCCTCCACCCACCCATGCCCTCCCTCCTCCCCACCCTGTCATTCCCCTGCACTGGGACATCAAGCCTTCACAGAACCAAGGGCTTCTCCTCCAATGATGCCCAACAAGACCATCCTCTGCTACATATGCCGCCAGAGCCATGGGTCGCTCCATGTGTACTCTTTGGTTGGTGGTCCAGTCCCTGGGAGCTCCTGGGGGTCTGGCCTTTTAACACTGCTGCTTCCCCCATGGGCTGCAAACCCCCTCAACTCATTCACTCTCTTCTCCAACTCCTCCATTGGGGACCCTGCACTCAGTCCAATGGTTGGTTGCGATCATGTGCCTCTGTATTTGTCAGGCTCTGGCAGAGCCTCTCAAAAGACAGACATATCAGGCTTCTGTCAGCAAGTACTTGCCTACATCCACAATAGCATCAGGGTTTGGAGACTGTATATGGGATGGATCCCTAGGTGAGGCAGTTTCTGGATGGCCTTTCCTTCAGTCTCTGCTCTATACTTTGTCTCCATATTTCCTCCTGAGAGTATATTGTTCCCTGTTCTAAGAAGCACTGAAGCTCCATACCCATTTTTTTCTTAAAGCCTTTATTACAGCAGCAGAAAGCAAACTAGGACATACAAAAACCTAAAATCCATCTCTCAAGGCCTGAAATACAATATATTAAGTTGAAAGCATATATCCTCCATTCATATTTAATCTTTAGTCAATAGTTTTGACTATCATTTTAATTCATTTATCCTGAACTCAGTGATTTATTCTGTTGGCCCATATCATTCATAGTATTTATAGAGTATTTCTTGGCTAAACAATTCTCACTGAAGTGACATCTACTCCATTTGAATTTAAACTATTAGAGTCACTGAAAACTAAGGTCTTAAATATATTTATACCTCAAGTAACCTTTTAAATTCCCAAACTGCTGCTGTTACTCATTTAGCATTTTGCTACTTGTTAATCTTTGTAACAAATATTTCATAGTTAATTAATCCTTTAAATAGTTGTATTTTACCAAAACAGTTTTATCAATGATATAAATCTAGACTCACAGAAGTTAGCAAATTACACAAGGACAAAAAACCAATAAAAGACAAACTTATTTACTTATTATTTTTACTTTCTAAGAAGTTGAAATTAAAATATAGGAAGCCTGAGAGCTATATCTATGTATAAAAGGCTGTGAATGGATAAATATACTCTCTAAACAAAACAGAGTATGGAAACTGCAACAAAGAAAGAGAACACGACCAGTGCTTCTCATGATCCCTTGTGGTCATTTCACTTTCCCACTCACTCCTCTCTGTTTTTCAAAGACAAACTCTTTTTTTTTTTAATAAAATATTTTTTTATTTAGTTATTTAAATCACATCGTAATTTACTTATTCACACAGTGGTTATAAACACAAAAAGGCAGGATGTGGGGAAGGGAATGGCACCGGAGCATAGGTGTTCAGGGGGAGTACTGACACCTTTCAGAACAGGGTATCAGCTGGGTGTAGGTTCAGGGGACAGGTCACTATGGCTCTGCCTATGATTCACTTGTCCTTATCTAAGTTGGAACTGTCCACCGAGGCTGCCTATTAATAAGACCTATGACTACTCAGGCTGGTAAATTTCCATAGAAGCTGCCTGTTTACAATAGCTTATAGCCTTCTGTTTTCAGTGTTTTTCCACAGAGGTCCAAGACTTTGTGTTTGCATGCATGTATGTCAGGTCTATTGCTGACTTTAGGCCTATGGCTGATTTTAGGCCTTTAGTCAAAGACAAACTCTTAATGGTACATAATTTAATTTATGGAACTGGGGGTCAAACATTATGTTTTAAATTATTTTGTGCCTTAAATTATTTGTCATTTTATTATTAAAACTGTGTATGGACCATTTGGGATTTTATGTATATGAAAGTTCTTGATGTCTGGATGGACTTAAGATCTCTAATATTATGACTGAAGTGCTATAAATGTTTCAAGAATTCCAGTGTAGCCAAAAATTTAAACAGTTGGATAATACATTGGCATATACCTTGTGAATTAAATGATAAAACTTTTGGTAAACTGTTAGTCCTTTCTAAAATGGGGTTTCTTCTGGAAATCATTCAAACTCTCATTCCTTCACTTTGATTGCCACTTAAATTTTTAACCTTTAGTCTTCCTCTTCTCCCTCTGTTAAATGAGAATTCTAAACTCCTTTCATTTTTTACAAAATTTGTTGTAATATAGATATTTTTAAGACATCCCTTAAGCCATGAAATGTAGTATCTTGAGTGTTGCTGAAGAAAACAGATCAGCTATCCTGCCATCACTGGACACTACATATTAAAGTACTTGCATTGTAGACAAGATGTTCTTACTTGGGGAATAGCAGCAGCACAATTTTTACTGGGTTAACTAGCTGCTTTCTGACTGTTTATATGGTTTTCTCCACAGAAGGCAATCTCATTATTTATACTTTAATTTTGCCAAAAGGCCATGGCTGGAAAAGTTGTAGGCCCTTCAGTAGAACCTGCTATTGCTATTTTGCTCAATGGCCATGGTATCAACTTGCCTTCCACATTTTCACAATTGTATTTCTTACCCTATGTTTTTCTACACGTTTGTCATAGAAGCTTCTTTTTATACTGGAATTAGTTAATAGGTACGTACCTTATTGTTAAATTGCTAAGAATTAGGAACTGAGATCTTCCATAAATGGAATATCTATATTAACCTCACCATAAGGAAGGTTCAACAAATACCTTTAAAGAGAAAGACAAAAGAATGTTAACTTCAGAAACATGGAATGGAGTGTTATGTAACACTTTCTTCTGGATTCGGCCAATATGAACCATCAAGTTTTGTTACCTACTTAGGACTGACAAAAAATTAAACTATCCAAACTCCTGGTGTGGGTCAAATGGATGCTCTCCAGAACTCATGCTATGCTGACGAGCTATTGGTACTGGGTATTTTCTAGGGTAGAATCATTATTAAGGACGTGGTCCTTGGTAGGTTTTCTGTGCTCCATGGATAGACCCACACCCATGGCATATACTCAGCACTAACTAGTCTCAGAGAATTATTAAAAAAAAACAAACATGAAATTGGCTGGAGGGAATAAATAGGCATATGGAAGAGTTGAAGGTGAAAATAAGTGGGAGACATGACAATTGTTCATAGTATGCATGTATGACATTCTAAAAAATTAGAATTGAGTGAAACAAGTAAATGGTTTTGAATACATTAGTAACAGCAGAATATCAGAAATTGAGAATGAGGAACAAAATCCAAGACAGAATTTGTGTCCTCTGTTTTTAGAAGTCCACATAATTTCTTCTTGAATACTCAAGCATAGCAACCTAAATACAAGTCTCTAATATAGCTTGCTTTTCTTTAATACACAGTTAAGGTTCCTGAATTCCAAATCATTTTGCTTCTATTGCCTCACTGTTGCTTTACTCAGGTTTAGCTATTACCATCAAACAAAATAAAGTGTGACATGAAAGAAAATTTTTTTCCATCATTCATGAATGTATGTTCTGTGTATGTATATATGTATGTATATATTTAATATATACTATGTGTATGTATTTATGAATGTGCAAGAATGTGTGAGAGAGACAGAAAGAGTGTGTGTATGTTTGTGTGAATCTGCCTATTTTTCTGACTTCTTCAAACTTCTATAACATGTGTAATATTTCCATCTTAACTTTTCAATTCTCAACTGATTTCTTATTGAGGAAATTAAGAACTACAAATATACACATTGCAAGAAACATAAATTACTATATAATTCCTGAATATTCATTTGGAATCTTCAATGATCTTCTAATCACAGAAACCTGGATAACAACAAGTAACATATTTGTATATAATTTGCAGCATCCTTCATGTCATATCATGGCACTTACGAGAAATCATCCTATGAAATAGCATATAATAAGTAAGAAAATATCAGGTGTGGAGTGCTTCATTACAATTGTTATTGTAACATAGATTAACATGTGTCACATTAAAATTTTAAATTTCAGAAATAAAGTATAGCTAGTAGAATATTGTTTTAATAAACTGTTGATTAAAATGTTCTTCAAGATGACACATGTTAAAAGTATAACTAGTATAATTAACTTAGCACTTTGTAGAGAATTTCTGAGTTTTTGAACTACTTAATTTGCTTCTGTAATTATCTACATTTTGCCCTTATTTTCATCTGTAGGATATTAATGTTAATATTGGCTGCTAAACCAACCTATATTCTTTTTCTTCTGTAAATTTTAATAAATTTATATAAAAATATATTCTTCATGTAATAAGAACATTGAAGAACAGAATATGATTGGTTACTTAACATTACCAACTTAAAAACAAAGAATATTTTTTATTAAAGACATAAAAAGAAAACTATTTTTCATACACTGTTACAGAAGTCAATTTTTAAATTTTTGAAAAATAAATTTCCAGCCTGTCTCTGAAAACTTTTCAGCATTTTTACCCAATGATGAGGCAAGTAATTTTTTTAGACTTCATAAAACTTGTTCCAAATGTGACAGGAGGAAACTTCTCTGATCAAGACCCTGATCTATGAGTATAGCAGAATGTTATTAGGAATCATTTTATTGCTATCTTCTTGTATTAGAATAGTAGTATTTGGTTTTACCCTAGTGCCTTGGGCTCTCAAGCCTAAAGTTTTCTTTCTTTCTTTTTTTTTTTTTTTTTTTTTTTATGAACTTGGATGTCCTTGAGTTTGTGGTTTAGATGATAACTAAGAAATGAAATGTCATTTTGGTGCATTATCCTTTGATTAGTAATGTCTTTCACCAGTTATTCAAATTTGTTTTGGTTGGAATTCTATTTTGTCAAATATTACTATGGCTAAATCAGCATGCTTCCTAAGTCCATTTGTTTGGAATATTCTTTCCAACTCTTTATCCAGAGGTGATAGCTATCCTTGTGGTTAAGTTTTTTGTTTGTTAAATGCAGAAGTATGGCTCCTGTTGTTGTTTTATTTACACTCCAGATTTTATTCCCTCAGGCCTGTTGATCCACTCTCCAACTGTTCTATATCCCATACCTCCTCCCCATACCCCTGTCTCTGTGAGGATGTCTCTACACCCCATCCCCCACCCCACCTCACCTGACCTCTAATCTCCCTGGGGCCTCCAGTCTCTTGAGGGTTAGGTGCATCATCTCTGCTTGAACACAGCTGAAAGAGTCAGATGCAGATATTTGCACCCAACTAATGAACAGAAGCTGCTGACCCCTGTGGTTGAATTAGTGAAAGGCTGAAAGAATCTGAGGAGGAAGGCGACCCTGTGGGAGGACCAGAAGTCTCAATTAATCTGGATTCTGTTCTAAACTTCCATTCTGTTAGTCTGTGCATTTTTACTGGAGAATTGATACTGTTGATGATGATGGATATCAATGAGTGGTAATTGCTAATTCCTATTAATTTGTTGTTCTGGTGTGTGTGTGTGTGTCTGTTTGTGTGTGTGTGTGTGTGTGTGTGTGTGTGTGTGTGATGTGCATGTGTGTGGGTTTGTGTAGGAGGAGCTAAGGTGGGAGGAGTTAGGAAAGGAAGAGGAGGAACTAGGAGAGACAGAGACAGAGACAGAGAGAGAGAGAGAGAGAGAGAGAGAGAGGGAGGGAGGGAGGGAGGGAGGAGATGGAGGCGGATGTTCATGTGTCTGTAGCAGTCGTCAAAGGTAGTTGGTATATCTAGGTTGGGTATTGGGTTACACTTCTGATTGTATGGGCATCGTTTTACTGATCATTACCAAATATAAGCCTTTGATTAATCTTTAAGCATTAGAGTCTCATCTTTCTACTGGGCCCTCGTGGATGGCAGGATGGTCTGGGCAATGCCCAGCCTTGTGGAGTCAGCATGGAAGATTGGCAGAGCCATCTCCCATGCTGGCATCTCCTGGGTGGCAGGGCTGGTGTGTCTGACTGGCCAGTTCTAGCTGTTGCACCCAAGTGAACATGGCGGCTGAGCTAGGCAGAGCTGCTACAGCTTAGATTGTCTGCTTGACCAGAGGCTGGTTTTAAATAATTACTACAACAGGTTTGCTTGTTTGCTTCTGCTTCCTGGATTTGACAATCTAGGATTATATACTCCTTGTGTTTTCCTAGGTGTGGTTAGCATTTTAAGATTGGACTATTCTTTATAGCCTTTTTCTCAAGTGGAACAAACAAAATTTCTTCACTCACGTTGTTCTTTGCCTCCAGTTATCCTGTTATCTCAGCCTCCAACTTCAGCAAGCATTTCCTGGGATCCTTTCAGCTGAACTTGCCAGAGAAACAAGTAGGCCGGCATGCGGATAGGTGAACTTTAGGTTTTACTCCCCCATCTCCTCCAAATCCTAGGTGACTGCACATACAAAATCACCTGTTTACCAGAAAAACAGATAAATTAAGGGATGTTATTCAAAACATCCGATTAGTACCCTAAAATTATATTATTTTATTATTATTATTATTATTAATTCTTACGTTTATACTAAGAAGTATCCTCTAATGTCATGCTGACTAAATCCAAGGTAAGACCTCACAACTCACAAAGGACAATAGCCCAGAGGCCAGCCAATACAGACCAAATAAGAGCTTTAGTCACTATTAGTATGAAGATATCCATTTCTTAATTGTGGTAAATATGCTAAAATACTGTGAAGTGTTACAGAAAGGAGAGATCAGATGCCAGATTTAGGGAAATCTCTGTAGATATTCTTTAACTTTTTATATATAAGCCTACAAGTATTGCATACATATAATTTATAGAAAAGAAGGAAGAGAGTCATTTCCTCAATGTACAAAATCTGTATAAAGGGAACAAAAAAGGATCTTTGTAGAGTTCCTATTTTGGTTGTGACTTAGGGCCTTATCTAATGGGATGGATTCTCATTCTAAATTAACTTTGAGAGAAAGTTTTATGCATCTTTCTGTTGACTATAGTCCACCAAAAAAAAAGCACCAATATTAACAGAAGACTGAGACAACGTATATATGCATGTATATTTAAAAGACAATTTTAAGCCTTGATGATATATCTGAGTAATAAAAGTAGATTTTTCCCCCCTAGGGCTTATGACATCTCAGCTATGAGCTTTGGACCAGCATTACAAAATATTAGGCAGGAAATTCCTTCCTGTGGAGCAAGCCTCAAATGTAATCAGAAAACAGTTAAGCATTAATGATTGTAGAAGACACATCTTGGGTAGTAAGAAAGTATTGCATCATGCAATAATACCACTGAGGTGCTCTTTTTCTTAAAACTCAGCAATGCATCTTAAGCATTTCAAAAGTTAGCCAGTAGTGAGGATGTTTCCTAGTTAGTTTGAGATTTTCTATGTGACTGCAAGGAGAGAGTCTTGTCACGAAGTTATGCTGAAGAAAGTAGCAATGGAAATAGCCTGTGCTGTTTTGCATACCTCTACTGCCTCCATGAACAACGATCTACAGATCAGTGCCTTATGCATTGTACTTCAATTTTTATTTAATAATTTCATGTCTTCAGGGAGTGATATTGTTAACATATGCAGGATAAGATTATCTGAACTCTTTTGAAAAGGGCTTTATTTTAAAATTGACTTATTAACTAGAAGGTTACCAAATTTTAAATGCAAATTTTACACTTGTAAAAAAGCTTAATTTTGTTTTATGTTTTGAAATATTTCCCAATAAATCTCCCTTGTGTACACACACACACGCACACAAACACACACACACCACCAGCATCATCCCACAGGTTATTTCTTATGCATTCATTTTCTAGAATTTAGAGTATAATTCTCTCCACAAACTATAAATTTTTTCTTAAATCTACACAGTCTTTAGTAGTGATTTTAACTGAAGTTACATCTATAGTTTTACACAATACACACTAGGTTATCATACTTTTTCCTCAAGAGATTCAGTTACTTCTTTATAGATGCCAACATCATAATTTTCCAACATATCTGTGGTTGTTAGCATTTATATTATATTCTAATTTTATGTAATAAATCTATGCAAGCAATGTATTATTTTTATTCCTCACAGATAGGTAGACATTTCCTTACATTTCTTTTACTAGTTGATCCTACAGGAAGCCTGTGAAAGTACACCTGGAAATTCTAAATGAAATAGTTTTAACAATACCCAAAGGGGCTCAGCCTACTACAAACATTAGCTTCAATATTTTGCATAGCTGCCATATATATTCATTCCATTTTTTCCCAGTTCTAGTTCTGAGTTGTCATTCCACTTGACTGATCAATATTTACTATTCTGTGCACCCTCTATGGAAACAAGCAGACTGGATTCTGAGTCATATACAAAAACCCAGCATCTCAATTTGTAGTCATTACACTCTGAATATATCATATGCTATCATCACTTATACATATAAGATCTTTATGTATGTATATGTCGGATTTCTTTTCCATCAGCCTCTCGTTTTGCTGCTCCCTACCAAGGAAGTCATCATAATACTGTTAAAGAATATACTGAATGCATACTTTGAGAAATTGTAACCTTTTTTGTATAGTCATATTTATATTCATACTTTTAAATAAAATTTAATTTGGTAAACATTATATTAAAAATCCAAGTAAACAAAAAAGACCACACATCAAAGTTTAGCAGACTCAGTCTAGACACTGAGGGAATGGCTGTTATATGTTACATGTTTAGTATAAAATAAATTTCATAGATTTGTCCATTAGTGATACCAAAATATGACAGAGTTTGAATTAGAAAAACAATTATTTTTATATATTATCTTCTTTTATATACATCACGAGCTATTTTAAGACCTTTCCACTGTCAGTTATTAAATTAATATATATTACTTACATAGTATAAATAATGAAATCAATATAGATAGTTTCTATACATATTTATTGTATATTGTAACTTACCTTAGTATGTTCCTTAACTATTGCACTAAAGCCAGTGTTATGATGTCACCTTGACTTACCAGTTTATTTCTTTAGTGCAGAAACATCTGAGACGTCTCCAGTTCCAATCTTGGCTTAATAAAATCACAATGGACATTTATTAAATATATTTTCTCAGATGTAAAGTTTTCAGACAATACTTATTCATATACTGGTTTTGACTACATAATAATGACATTTCACTTTAGCATGCATCATGTTACACTGTTCAAGTGCAGTAGATAGAATACATGTTACTATGTGAAAAATAAACAATTTTAAACTAGATTTTAAAGGTCAAATGTTATGAGCTTATACTACTAAAGCCCACTTACTGGGATTGTAAGACTACACTCAGGTCTGATTCTAATTCTGAACCACGTTTCATTGAACTCGAACTGCCTAGAAATTTTCCACACTCATTATTTTACTAAGATAATATCAATTTCTTCTCAAAATAAGATGGAGTTACACCCAGATAGTTACCTGCCATAAATTAGAAATGCAGTTTAATATACCTGGCCTACAAAATACTACAATGTATCAATAATCATTTCTCTCTCTCTCTCTCTCTCTCTCTCTCTCTCTCTCTCTCTCTCTCTCTCTCTGTCATCTATTTCTATCATCTATCTATCTATCTATCTATCTATCTATCTATCATCTATCTATCATTTTTCGATCTATCGGTAACAATATATATGTATATATGTGCATGTATGTATATAATCTATCTATTCATCTATCTGTCTATTCTATATATGCATGCATGTATGTATTAGAACACCTACAGTACTGATTATTTACTGGAAATTATGGTTTATTGGCAGTACCCATTATCATGAAAAACTTTTGTATACTGCCCATCATCACCTGAAACAATACAAAAATAAAAATTTGAATCATGGTCTCTACTGAACATGCATGTGTTATAACAGAATCATAAAGTCAAAAGACATGAATTAGACATTACAAGTTTGGAACCTTCTTCATTTGCTTAATGTGTGTCTGCCTAAAGATTTTTTTATACTGATACCATAAGTTGTATTAACTCAAACTCGAAAACTTTGGGCTTAGAATAAGAATTTCTTTGCTAATATATTAAGTCTCATAAAATTACCTGGCTTCTAGATATTTACTTATTTTTAATTCCATTTTCACTACAATGCAAGCAGTTATTTTACAATCATTGTTTATTTTCTAGACATTGATCTTAGATCTAATTAGATCATAGATGCAATAAGAAAAGGTTCTTTTCTTCAATATGTCTAGACTGTTCTGTCAACTTAATTGTGAGTTTTATAAACAGTCAAAAAGGAAGAAAGAGAGTTTTTATTATTGTTACCTTCATTAATCTGAAGAGATTTATTGGTAGATGACCTTGATTGTCAAAAGCCTTTATCAATGAAAGTGAAAGCCATATTTTTATTTTCTAGGTTAGCAATTTTAATTTGCCTTTACAATGTCAAAAATCAATTTTATTTAAAATTTTAATGGTAATGGTGGAAACATTCAAATTGCTATTTTAAAACCCTAACCATAAGTCATCTTTCCTTTCTTATTTGCTTGAAAACAACCAATTTTTTTCTGGGCTTATTTTCTAATAGATTGCAATATATAGCCCAGGGAAAACACCAAATGCTTCCAACATCTTTTGTGAAACTTCTTTCCTGAAGCTATAACTTCATTAAGTTGACATTATTATTGAATGTTTCACCATTATAGAGCGTGTACCAACAAATTATCAGTCTCTTATAATAATTTTCTCCTATCATTTTGTTTTCTATTTCAAACATAATTTCTTGTTTATCATATAGTAATAAACCATCAATAGTGAGAGTAACAAATATTGTAGATATTTCATTGATATTTGTCCATAATTCTAGCAAGAATTTTGGTGATCAGTCAATGACAATGATAGAACGGGGCTTTCTCCAGATATCAAGGCAACTTAGCCACATACATTTTTTATTTCATCAGTGCAGATAATCTACATAATACATATGCTCTATTTTTCAAATATAATAGCCTTAGAAAGTAGCAAGTATATTTTGTACAGTTATTGGAAACGTTAGTTGAGGAAAGGACAAATGGTTTCAGATAACATCATAGTTGAGATCTCTGAATTGGGTGAATGTCAAGAATGCATCTGTGCCCTAAAATTGTAAATCTAGAACTACAGGGAAGTTATCATATCTCACTAAAATTTCTCAAGAATATCACCTTGCTTAGAATGATTCTTCTTGTCCTTCTAAAATGCTGTGTGAGGCAATTTTATTGGTAACTTTTAACTCAGAATGAGTTGCATAAAGAGGATGCTGGAGATATTAAGTTCTAGTTGCTCTTTAGTTAGAGAGAAATTTTATTCCAGGGATATTGCTGCTCTAGCAAGAGACCATGTCCAAAGACTTTCTAGATCTAAGTGATCCAGCTAGAATGCAGACATGCCTCGAATTACAGTATGATATATCTTGAATACAGACATGGCCTTAGTACACACCTTTAATCCCAAATAATATAGGTAAACTTAGTTTGGAGAAGGAAGCAGACATGCCAGACAATGTGAAGGAGTCAGAAGATTAGAACAAATTCATTCAGAAGTACAGAGAACCCAGTTTGAACCAGTAATCTTGCAGATGAGTTTGAGCCAGAACAGCTGAGCTGAAGCAGCCTGCTAGAATTGAGAAAGAACTAGAAAGGGTGAGGTTATTCAACTGTAATCCTCTATGACAACAATTAAATCTGATGAATGAAAGCTACTTTTGTAGTTAGCCTGTGTCTTTTTATTGGGGAATCAAATGCATTGATATAGAGAGATATTAATGACCAATGATTGTTAATTCCTGCTATTTTGATCTTGGTGGTGGTGGTGGTGGTGTATATGTGTGTGTTTCCCTAATTTTAGTTTTGCTCTTGTGTAATTTTTTTATTTCCTATGATTTCTTGGGTGTAGTAAATTCTTAGGTTGAAGTTTTCTTTCTAGTATCTTCTGTAGGGCTTGATTTGTGGATAGATATTGTTTAAATTTGGATATGTCATGTAATATTTCATTTACTCCATCTAGGATGGTTGAAAGTTTTGCTAGGTATAGTTGTCTGGACTCACAGAGTCCTGTTGTCTCTTAGAGAATGCAAGATATCTGGCTAGGTCATTCTGCTCTTCTGAGTCTCTGGTGAGAAGTCAGGTGTAATTCTGATAGGTCTGCCTTTATATGTTGCTTGGTCTTTTCCCTCACAGCTTATATTTAATTTTTTGTTGGATATTTTATCTATTTACAATACATATTTCAACCACTTTCCCAATTTCCCCTCCCTAGAAACCCGTATCTGGTTCTCCTTCTTCTTTATGCTTTTATACCATTTTGATTACATGCATGTATTAAGGTCAGTTGTAGGTTTAGGGTCTAGCAGTACAATAGATACAAATAATCAAGGAAGAAGCAAGACAATAAACACAAAGAGTCAAAGAAAAAGCAAGGCATGAAACCCAATTATGTGAACACTTTGTTCTGTACATTTACTGTTTTGATTAATATGTCATAGGAGAACACTTTTTGGTTCAGTCTATTTGGAGTTCTGTAAATTTCTTATCTGTTTCTAGGCATCCCTTTCTTTATGCTGAGGAATTTTTCTCCTATGACTTTCTTGAAATTATTCATTGTACCATAGATTTGGGAATCTTCTTCTTATATTCTTATTATTGGAGTTGGTGGTTTCATAGAGTTTCAGATTTCCTGGAGGTTTTATGCCACAAACTTTTTAGATTTTAATATTGTCCTTGACTGATATATCTATTTCTTCTATTGTGCCTTCTTTGCCTGAGATTCTCTCTTGCATTTCTTGTATTCTGTTAGTGATGCTGTATTTCCCATTGTCTTTCCTAAGTTTTCCATCTGCAGTATTCCCTCACTTTGTGTTTTCTTTATTGCTTCTATTTCCGTTTTTAGTTCTTAGACAGTTTTATTCATTTCCTTCACCTCTTTGATTATATTCTCCTGTATTTCTTTAAGTAATTTTTTTCATTTTCTTTTTAAAGGTTTCTATTGTCTTCACCTGATCTGTATTAAGGTCATTTTCTTGTGCTTCAACTATGTGCTTTAGCTATGTTATGACACACCAGAGCTTGCTCTGGTACGATAGCTATGTTCTGATAATGACATATTGTCCTGAGTCTTATTGATTATATTCTTATGTTGGCCTTTAGGCATCTGCTTGTCCCTGTTGGCAGGCCTCTGAGAAC
Source organism: Mastomys natalensis (assembly GCA_021653895.1). Lineage (NCBI taxonomy): Eukaryota > Metazoa > Chordata > Mammalia > Rodentia > Muridae > Mastomys > Mastomys natalensis. The sequence goes on along the minus strand of JAJTUV010001406.1, from coordinate 177,055 downwards.
GCAAACAGAGTTGTGGGCTGGAAGAAAAATAGGGGGCACAATCTGTATACAGTTTGAAGCTTTTTGGTATGTTTTATTGAGACTGGTTTACCCTGGCATTGGCAGGCCTTCCTGAATTCAGGTAGAGTCATGGGTAGGAAAATGAAGTTCAGGAAATTGGAGCTCATAGCTGCTGAGCATGTCCCAGGTGAAAAAGAAAGGAGAATGTGTTGTCTATGGTGCCAGCAGGTGTCTGGGAATGCAGGCAGGTCTATGGTTGGAAGATGGAGCTCAGAGAACAGGGCTCATTCACTGCTGCTGAGTATGCCCTATGGGAATCTGGCAGGCAGAGGACTGTGAGGTGAGGACAGGGGTCTCACCTGGATGTTCTTGGTGCCTGAAGGTATCTAGGAATATAAACAGAGCCATGACAACCAATTTTTTTTTTCAGGACAGAGTTTCTCTGTATAGCCCTGGCTGTCCTGGAACTCACTCTGTAGACCAGGCTGGCCTCGAACTCAGAAATCCACCCGTCTCTGCCTCCCAAGTACTGGGATTAAAGGTGTGCACCACCACTGCCTGACTGACAACCAATTTTTTAATTGCCATTGAGCCAGAAGTCACTGGTATACATAGTGTATGTATGAATTTCCAATTGTATACAGAGTTGATTCTAAAGACTAGTGTATATTGTAATATTTCTAATATAATGCTCCAAACCTAATTTTCAGAATAATGTGGCTTTGGCTTATTGCTAGCTAGAATTTATCATGACCTCCCAATGTCTAAGCAACATTTTTCTGCATATATTCCCCATTACTCCTGGATATAGTACCCCTGGATATGTTCTAGACATGCAGACAGGCACAAAATTCTTTAATTTTATTCAGAGTCTAGAACTGATATTCTCCCCTAACTTCAAATGCTGATGACTACTTACCAATTGAAAGGTTAAGATGGGACAGACAATTTCGATGAACCAATTTTTTTATAATGTCTTTAAAATAGTATTTTTAATAAGTCTCCTCTCTAAAATTTAATTAACAGAGAGTTTTAGTTCTTGTTATCCACTATCCTTATTTTTAACAAAGATCTTGGAAAAACTCAGGAGCAATTCAGATAGATATGTTACTTTTTCTTGGAGAAATTCTAATAAATTTGAATATTTGCAGTAAAGGTGTGTTGATGTAAACATTTCCTTAAAGCAAAAACTAAATTGAATTTTTCTCAGCTATGTTTTTTTTTTTTTACGTCTCTCATTGATTTTCAGATACTATATTACAACTAAATTAGAGTTCTCTAAATTTGTAGTCTATGAATTATCTCTGACTCATATATTGATCTCTTATGGAGTTTGTTTTGTATTCATTTTGTTTTCTAATTATCCAACATTTAATTTTTAATTTTGAGATGTTTATGTGGTATGACCTTGAATTTCTTGAATCCTCTTGTGCCAAGAATTCAGAAATGCATTCTTAGCAGTGTTTTTGTAATAATAATAATAATAATAATAATAATAATAATAAACCAGTAAACCTACACTTGCAGATGCACCTATCATTTAAAACTTAAGAATAATCTACAGAATGTTATTCTTCTTAATTAAATTTAACTGGCAAATAAAAGCACAGAAATTGGCAAATTGATTGTGCTCCATTATACTGTTTTGATGTATGTACACATTGTATAATCATTAAGTACATTTTAATATGTCTACTTTTTCAAAAATTAGTATATAATGGTAAAAGTATTATAAATTATTTCTTACAAGTTTTCAAGATATATGACATGGTTATTACCTGTTGTCACCCTACTATACAAGGTTAATCAAAGTAGTCCTACTTTGCAACAATGCATTCAGGCTTACTGCAATCAGGCTATGATTTAACACACTCTGATAACATTTATTCATCCTTCCACACTTTCTCCATGGCCACCACTCTCTCTGATAACATTTATTCATCCTTCCACACTTTCCCCATGGCCACCAATAATCTCTCATTTTGTATGAGATCAGCTCCTTAAAATTCTACCTAACAGATATTGTGCAATAATTATCTCATACTAAATCATTTTATTCAACAAAATGACTACAATTCTTCTTATGTTATTACAAAGCAATTATAATAAGTACATGAAAGGAGAAGACAAATGGTATAGACTTTTTCTAACAATCCGTTGTTCAGCAGGTTAGACAACTACTGAATAGCTAGAAATGTCAAATTCCAGAGTTTAAGTGGTTTTCATCTTTCAAATATGTAGAAGAAAAAATTAGTAGAGACATTGTATGTAGGGTAAACATAAGAGAGAATAGTTATTTTCTGGAAGTGCTTAGACCTTGAAGAAATCATTAAAGAAAACAATGATTGTATTCTGTGATTTACAGAGTTGTTTTTTGGAGGGAACTTTACAACCTTTCCATGACTTTAGTCACACTATAATGCTGGCAAACCTGGAATGTCTTGGATTATTGAGTATTGCAAATAGTACAAATAAGGATTAAAATGCAAAGGTGGGAGATGTTACTTCAAAAAGTGTGTAGATCAGATCTAGATATTGGTATGAGGAACTTGTTTTACTTCAGAAAAGTTTTGTAAAACAATAAATATGCTTGTACACAGCTCTTTGAAGTTCAGTCTGTCAGAGGCTGGATCTCTCTTCTGTTTGGAAGGACATATTTCATCCTGGAGTGCCTCTCTTTCCTTCTCTTATTGTCCCTTGTGGCCCTAATACCAAGAAAAACTAAAAAAAGAAAAATAAACACCTTCTCTTCCTTCAATGATTAATCTCTTTATATAAGGACTGGCTTTATTTCATGTAAAAGTATTCTGCATACTTAAAGAGTTGTCTTCTATGTGATTAATCCATGTGAAAGTTGCACTGGTACATACAGATTTAGATTAACTTCATATGTCCTTGTGTCTTTGAATCCTATTCAAAGCTAAGATAAATTTAGACTAGTGCAAGTGTCAAATGGGTATTGCTAAGGCTTGTGCAATTCTCTTCAAGACTGACTTTGCTCTTATATTTGCCAATGATTCTGAAATAGCTCCGATCCTGAGAGAGATGTAGCTCTGCAGAAGGTTGGCATGAGGTTGGGCCTCCTTTTAAATAGTGTATCTGTAAAATGTCACCAAGACTTGCCTTCATCAGGATGTGTTATTTGGCAACTAGCGTACTAATTGGGCTTCATAAGATTACTGTCTTCAGACCTGCCAGTTGACTGATTTGTTTCACTGTTGAAGATGGTGGAAATGTCACAAAGGGAATTACCTGCCAAATCTCAGACAACTGCATGAATTCTAGAGCTGACATCTACAAAAGCAGTCTGTATACAAGCACCTAATATTTTTTTAAAAAGTACACATATAGGTTCATCATTATTTATTTTTTAATACCTGACAGTGAAATTTTTACTACCCTTCTACATGCACTGCGGAATATGATTCATTGCAAACAGGCAAAATGAGCTCTGAAGAAGCTAATTTAATTAGAGTTTACAAAACTAGATTTGTCTGGGTAAACATATCTTTACAATTTCAAAGTTCACTTTTAGTAATAAGTGTATGTTCCTTTGAATTAGTTATATACCATAATTTTATATTAAATGATTTATAAAACTGTTTATAAATCCTGTGCCTCTATTGACATACACATCTATGTAAATATGTTACTGATATTTAAATCATTTTACTGTATAAAAATGCTATGACTAGAGCTTTCTACACTATAATAAACTAATTCCAGATGACTATTCATTATGAACCTCATTGCTTTTATTTTTTTAAATATCATAGATAAAAGAAGAAATAATTAGCTATATGTTCCTTGTACTGTAATGATATTTTTTATGGATTTTGCCATGAATTACTTATGAAGAAAGATACAAATAATCTTATAAAGACTAAAAGTTAAATTTACTGAATAACGTTCAAGTGGCTGAATTTGCAAAATCAAGAGAAAGTTTTGTTAGTTCTTGTATGAAAAAAAAAGTGGGGCACTACAGAATTTGTTTATCTTTGGAAGGGGTCAATGAACCTAAGATGCTAATATTGATAGTGATAGAGGGTGGGGACATTATATATGTATATATAATATATAAACAAATATATAATATGTAATAATATATAACAAAATAAATGCAACATCAACTAGACAGCTAATAGTCTTAATGTCCTAAAATACTCTAATATATAGTGATTTTCAGGAAAAAAGTCAAATCTATACACAAATCAAATCACTCTATGCCCTCAGAGGTGTGTTTGCTAGTCTTATGTTAAGTTTCTATGAGCTATAGTCACCTGAGAAGAGATGACCTCTTTTAGAAAATGGTTCTATAACAAAGAGCTTTCTAGTCAAGTCTGTAGGGCGTATCTTAATTAGTGCTTTATCAAGAGAGCCCAGCTCACTGTGGGTTGTGCCTTCCCTGGCCTGGCATTTTAGAATTATAGAAGAAAACAGGTTGAGCAAACCATGAAGAGCAATCCTCCTCTCCTGATTCCAGGTTTCTAACTGTTCTGGGTTTCAGCCTTAGCTTACCTCAGTGGAATGTGTTTCAAGATTCAGAATATGTAATCCAAGCAAACAGTTTCTTCCCAAGTTGCTTTTGGTCTTTGATTTTATCAAAAACAATACTAACTCTAAGAAAACTCTAAAAAAAGTCATGAAAAATATTTTCTTTTGACAAATCTTATGAGTAGTTATCTATTGTTCCAATTGGGGTTTTCCTGAATCATCAAATCCAGCTCATTAATGTTCCATGGCATCATTTATTTTATTTTATTGTGTAAACTTTAAAAATAATGATTCTCATATGTACTATATTGAATATATATATATATATATATATATATATATATATATATATGTTCAATAAAATCAACTAGTTGAATTGAAAACTGAAATCATGAAATGGATCTAAGAATTTTGAATGAAGGATAATGATGCATGTCAAAACAAATATTTCTAACCTAAAACATGAATAGTAAAAGCAGAATAAAGTTCCTGTAACATGGGCATTAATAGGGAGGCCAGATTTGATGAACCCTTATGTGATGATTCATTTGTGTATCAAGTTTAGTTTTCATTCTAATTTTTCAATTTCAGAATAGCTTCTGTTGAAAACTCTCTTCATGAGGCTTTCTTAGTTTCCTAAAACTATGAAATAAATATATCAAAATGTGTGTGTTTCTCTCATATCTTTTTTTATTAGTCAGATTGTATATAGCTTAATTGACAATTTTAAATAAGATTTTGTGAATTTTACCTAGTGTGATATTATCATGCACACACTCAAGGTTTTATTTTTTAACTTTTTCCAGACCCACCCTCAGCTCTCTATAAATCTGTGTTTTGTTTTATTTAGTTTTTATTTGATAACCCATAAGTTAAAATTTATCCTGTGAATGTATCCCTGATAGGATAAATCCAATGGACGGTGGTCAACCTACCTACCAGGAGCTACAACCTTAAGAAAACTGACTCACTCTTCCCAAGATACCATCGATTGTCTACACCTCCACAATTAGTTCTTGCAGGTTTTGGAACCCTCCTACTTTCATGGTAGAGTATTCAGTGGGTTGGTTAGGTGAAGGTCTTGTGTAGACAATAAGGGTTATGGAGGTTTTCTTGAATGCAGTGGTTCTGTCATGCCCAGAAGATACTGTTGTGTTCTGGGTCTTGGCAGGTTTTAGCTCTTAAAAACTTTTCTTACTCTCTATTTCTATGATGATCTCTGAGTCCTGTGGAAGATTATGATACAGATTTCTCATTTTTTCTCAGCAATCACTAGTGACATATTCTCTGCATTTGACCATCTGTGAGTTTTCACATGAACCACTATCCACTTTAATAAGAAACTTCTAGGAGTTCTGATAGATAAATGATGAATGCACTAATCTAAAAGTAGAGGGATAGAACTTTAAAGGGCTTGTGAAGTCCACAATATTGGCTGCATGGCCAGATTTTCAGGTTCAGCCATGTTTTCTTTTGTGACATGGTCCTTAAACCTAATCAAAAGGGAGTTGGGTTCCCCCCAATAATATTTCTTTCTATATTTCTATACCAGCACCATAACACTCTGGTATAACTACAAGAGCCACCTATGGACTGGGGAGATGATGCAATAGGCAATTAAATTGGAGTACCAGTGTGAAGACCTGAGTTTGAATCTGTAAAACCCATGTAAAGCCAAAAAGGTAGCACATATCTGCAATTGCAATGTTCCTATTATGGGATGGTAGGTGAGATCATGAGTATCTCGGGAATCATGAAAGCTACCTTGTCTGATACACACAGCAAAAATCAATGAATCCCTGTTTTAAAAAAAGGTACGAGGCTGGGACCTGAAGTAGTCCTCTGACCTCCACATACACACTGTGACTTGTATAGGCCTGAATTCAAATATATGAATATGCACATTCACGTGCATAGACACACACATACACATGGGGGGATATAATGCTGATTTCTAACATTACTTTCCTACATTTAGGGACTTAACCTCAAGATAGTTTTGTGCCTATTTTATAAACTTATAATTTTTAAGTGCTGCAAAATATAGATTGAAATGTATATTAGGAGTCTTTTATCTGTCACTTAAATTCTAGCATTTATTAAAGAAGACTGACATTGCACGATATTAAGACTTTTCAGTATGAGATATCTATTCATTTTTTCGATCCTCTACAATGCTGTTTATTGCAGTTTCATTATTTATTGTAAAAAACTATATATCATTTGATAAATTTATTTTCAAATAAAATGCTTTTATAGCTTCTGTAAATCATATCATGGAATATGTGTTCGAAATGTTTGTTTAGCAGTAAAGTTCAGAAATAAAATTGACTTTTTAAATCTTTTATCCACTGAATTTTCTAACATCTTCAATTATTTATAATAAATTGTTGATGTCTGTGTTTCATGTAGAAAATCATTACTGAGAAATAATGGAAGTTTTACACTCTACTTTCATTTTCTGTGTATTTATTGTGTGTTGTTTTTATATTTTGCTGCATAAAATCTCCAGTGAAAAATTGAATAAGATGCAAAGAATATTTTAATATTTACTAGTTATCCTACTGAAACAAATGTTGTAACTTGCTCATTTAGTTGGTTGTTTATTTATATTGTACATTGTATAGATACCATTTCTCAAATTAAAAGCTTGCTTTTTATTAGTTCAATTAAAAATTAATTTACTTATGACTTGCTTTGTCTAGGAAACTATTTCTGGTGCTGAGATATAAATAAATTAAAATAGACCCAAATCCTTGCCATATAAAATTTAAATTTTACTGATTCTTGTTTAGTAATACTATTTCTTTGGTGTGTGTGTGTGTGTGTGTGTGTGTGTTGTTAGGGACTAAACACAGGATCTTATGAACAATAAGTAAATACTCCACAATAGATTTATTTCTGTATCCCATAACTGTTTACTGAATGTTATCATTATTTTTCTTTATTAATTGAGGGTATCATATCTTAATTCAATATAAGACTTGACATTTGATGAAGTTCAAGTATCTAAGAGAAAATTGAAAGACACTGTTGATTTTCAGTAAAAGTATATCGCATGTTATTCACTAATTCACTAATGTAACATGATTATCCGGGGGTTTTAGTGGGGAAACCTGGTTAGAGAATGACATTTGAAATGCAAATAAAGAAATTATCTAAGAAAAAATTCAAAAAAGAAGAAAATTATAAAAGCCAAACTATTCAAAAGAGGCTTTTCCTGTGTTATATAAAAATAAATCTCAATGTGTTGATACCAAGTGAACAGTGCTTTTGTGCTCACGTTTAGATGTACATGCAATGTGTTGATACCAAGTGAAGAGTGCTTTTATGCTCACGTTTAGATGTACATGCACAATGTGTATCATGGCTGTCATTTAGAAATTTCAACCCATAACTTTACAGGAAAATAGGAAGTATTTTAGAAATAATCTAGAACATCAAGCCTTCTCTTATTGTCCAGATCAAGATTTACTGAGCTGAGAGAAGAATCACTAGTTACCTAAATTTATCTTGTTTCTCAAAATAGGATTATTGTGCCTTTTCTTTAAAAGTTAGTTTCCCCTTTCTGATTTTTCCTTCTGCTCCCTTACTGGGGGGAATGGGTATAATTACCTTTTATTCACACAGAAAGGGAGATAGCTGCCGGATGGCAGCCACTTACCAATTACTTTATTGTCCTATGTGCAGCCTTAGAAGACTTGCTGAATTACGTGGACTTTTTCATCCCTATTCATGAACAATACAATCCTTTAATTATCATTTCTCACATTCCTGTGGTAGGACAGTGATTATGGTTATATTATTCCCATGAAAAGAGTTGTGGCTAGTTTATTTTGTCTCCAGAATGCTAGTATAAGACCAAGACATATGCATCATCAGAATACTGATATTCTCTAAAATATACTTTAGTATTTTCTATTCAGAAGTATCAAAATACAATTATGTCATGTTTAATTTGTAAACACATAATTTTAGAGTTCATTTTGTCTTGAGTCAGATATTACAAATTGTATTTCTTATGAATATGTTTTCTGTTGTCTAATTTTTCTAACTTAATGCTACAGATTGTTGACAGGATTTACCAATTAGTTTTGTAGTATCTGCTAAGTTGTAATTGCAATTTCTTTTTTATAAATCTTTTCTGACCAGAGAAAATAAATGTGGATTTGTGTCCACTTTGATGTACATATTCATATGTGTGGGGTATATGTGTGTGCAGTTATTTACTCAAGGGTTTGTGCATTTGTCAAGGCCTGAAATCAATCTTTTATGACTTCCCTCAGGTGCTGTTTACCTGTTATATATGAGAATACATTTTCTTGTATTTATTTTTACTCTGTATTAAAAAGTAGGGATTGATATTATTTTATTTTTTGATCCATGGTCTCTCTCTGATTTAGAACTCACTAATAGGCTGACTTTGGTGATCAATAAGCCCCAAGGATCTACAGGTTTCTCATTTGTCAGCATTTATGTGCATTGCTGGAATTGAACACAGATAAGTTTCCATTTTTAATGAGAGGTACTTTAATTACCGAGTTATCTCCTAGATTAATTTTATTTGTATTATCATTATTAATTCATTTTTCATGCATTTACTTTGTGGTTATTTTCTTAGGCTTCCCTATTAATTTTAGCCTTACTTAGAAAACAACTTTTCTTTTGTTAAACTTAACAAATTTTCATTAACTTCTAATTTTATTTTTATTTCAAACCTTTTCATTGAATTCTTTACAAAAATATACTATACATGAAAGTCTCCACTGAGAACTTTTTGAGTAAACTGTTCTAGTCAGGTTGTTAATAAAGAAAAAAAATTAGTACATGGGTAAAAATATTTCCATGTTAGAATTTGAAGAATAAAATGTTGCTGAAAGCAATAATGTCCTTCCATTTGTTTCTTTAATTTTTTGCTAAAATAATTTGATATAAAATATGTTGATTCCTCAAAAGTAATGAGAGATTTCTCTACACCAATGTCACTTTTCTGGATTAAAAGAAAATGAGGGCAATGTAGGAACACAATGTAGTCATAAAAGTGAAGTTGATAATATATGTAATTTAACTTAATTTAGTTATGGTAGTTTTTAGTTATTATTCAAGCTTTATTTCTCATTTAACATTTAGTCTTTCAATGAGATGTTATCAATTTATTGTATTCCTAAAATCATGAAGTAATCATGATCTCTGCAACTTCAATTATTGTACCAATTGATTTCAAGTTTGTGTTGTAGTTGATAATTCCATGAAATTAATTCTATGGGCCACCACTTACATTAAAAATATCTTTGCTTTCTTTTTAAAAAAGCAAAAATATAAATAAAAAAAATTTTTATGAAATGAATAAATGGTACTATATTTTTAAAAACCTAGTTGTCAAAAAAATAATTTTACAGTATGGTATAGTCAACTCAATAAGTTACTCAAGGAGAAAATTAAATTGAGAAAATTAAAGATGTTCTGGAGCAGGTTTAATTTAAATTTTAGAATGGGGTTTGGATTTTTCTAATAAGTAGCCCTGGGGAAAATGACTATGTACTAAATTACATACTCAAATTGAATGTGTGTATATCATATTAGTTTGATATGAAATAGGTGGCAATATTACATTTCATTTTCAGAGATTTATTTAGTTCTAACAAATATTAACCAACTGAATAAAACTGAATATTTAACCCAAAAGCATAGAATACCCACAAAACATCTCATAGACCATACAAAGCTCAAGGAGAAGGAAGACAAAATGTGGTTGCTTCAGTCCTACTTAGAAAGGGGAACAAAATAATAGAGGAAGAGGGAGGGAGGGACCTGAGATGGAGAGAGAGAGGCTGAGAAAAAAGGAGGACAGGATCAGGTATGAAAGAATATGGGGAAGATGTACAGAGAGTCAGGAATTTGAACACAGGTGTGTAGCAATGGAGGATGGGTAACTAGGGGGTAGCCACTAGAAAATCCCAGATTCCAGGAAAGCAAGAGGCTCCCAGGACACAACAGATATGACATTAGCTGAAATACACAACAAAGGGGAGAGAGAACTTGTAGATACCATACCCAAAGTTTAAACATGGCCCACAGTTGAGGGATGTACCACTCATCCCTCTCAAAAATATTAACATAGAATTGTTCCTGTTTACAGGAAATGCAGGGACATAGAGTGGAGCAGAGACTGAAGGAAAGGCCATCTACAGACTGCCCCACCCGGGGATCCATTCCATCTACAGACTCCAAACTCAGACACTATTGCTAGTGTCAAGAAGTGCTTGCTGACAGGAGCCTGGTATGACTGTCCTCTGAGAGGCTCTTCCAGAGCCTGACCAATACAGATGTGTATGCTCACAGCCAACCATCAGACTGAGCACAGTAACCCCAATGGACAAGTTAGAAGAAGGACTGAAAGTTAGAAGAAGGACTGAAAGTTAGAAGAAGAACTGAAAGAACTATAGAACTAAAGGTATTTTTGACCCCATAGGAAGAACAATATCAACAAACCTGATCCCCCAAGAGGTCCCAGGGACTAAACCACCAATGAAAATGTACACATGGAGGGACCATGACTCCAGCTGTTTATGTAGCAGAGAATTGCCTTATCTGGCATCAATGAGACAGGAGGCCTTTGGTCCTGTGGAGGCTCAATGCCCCAGTGTGGTGAGGCAGGAGTGGGTGGGTGCGTGGCGGAACACCCTCATAGAAGCAGAGGGGAGTGGCTATGGGATAGGGAGGTTGCAAGGGTCGGGGAATGGGAAGGGGGATAACTTTTGAAATGCAAATAAATAAAATAAACAATAAGAAAAAAACAACATATAATGACTTAGAAAGAGTCAAGACACGGCTTAGTGAGTAAAACTGTGGCCATTCAAGCCCTAAATCCTGAAACCATAGAAAACCACGTAAAAACCGCAAGGGAAAAGTTACTTGGGATTGCCTTCTGACCTCCACAATGTTGCCATAACAGCTGTAAGTCTTCCTATTTTATGATAGATAAGTAGACAGATAGGTAGATAGATAGTATACAGATAAATAAATAGATACATAACATAAAAATATGTAATTGTAATGTTAATTTCATTTATTTAATAGACCCTTATAGATTATGTTTATTTACATGAAACATTAGCAAATACAAATGCACACTAATATTTACCAGTCTTTTCTAAAAGAAAATAACAAACCACTTGTAGTTTAATCTATTTCAAAAATACTCTCATTCTGGTTTGAAAATGATGAAAGCTAGATTCTGTTATTATAAATATAGTCATAGAAGATTGCCTTCATGGAGTGCTTGGAGAGTGTTCAGTGATGTTTCTAGAATTATATATTATTCAGTTTAATCTAATGTGATTAATGAAAATAGTTCATATACATAGTTTCCTTGTAATAGATGAAAAGGCTGAAACACAGATGGCCTACTAAAATCAATTATGGCTGATATATATTTAAAGATGAATATTGGACTTGATCACAGAGTGGTAAATTTTGAAGTCTGTTCCCTACATTATGTTAGGATATTCTTCCTTTATTTAATAATGCTGGATGTAATAATGACTATAACAATAACAATGTGTACATAACAGTATAGTTTATTGCACAGTATAAAATGCTCTTTTCTAATATTTTGAATATTTTATGTAAAAATCTTAAATAGCATTCTTCTTACCCTCACATTACTAATGAAGAAGCTAAAATGTGAGATGCTCACATGTATACAACTGCTAAATATCAAAATCCAAAAATGTTTTTGAGTTAATGCCAGTATTTCCTTTATATAAATGAATATGCATGTGTGTTCCATGACAATGGAAAAGATTCTTGAAAATTATAGAAATATGTGTTTATTTGCCTCAAATCTTATGCTAAATTTAATATTTGTACAATAGTAAAGAACATTGGTCGGAACAGCAAAAATATAACACATCAAAATGTAATCCAGACAGTATATTGTGTGAATAGCTCATCTACACTGTCATTTCTTGTATGCCCTGTAAGACACAGTCATGTGCTTGCACATATACATGCAGAAAAATGCATGTGTAGCTACAATTATAGATTGATACAATAAGATGTATCAATCAACGGGTATTGCAATCAGTCATTAGAAATCTGTTTAATATTATGATCATTTTGTAGAGTAGTATTAGATCTTTCTCTAAATCCTATGATATGTTCATACACACATGCTTGGCCTGCTCATTATATCCAGGTATGTGCTTTATATCACACAGAATAACACATCCAATAAAAACAGTGTTGATTAGTCCCATGATTTTCTGTCCATTATTGCACCAAGGTATATATTTTACCAAGAAAATTATTTATTGTAGCTGGTGAGTTGACAAATATGTATAAATAATGACTACTTTTCTCAACCAGTAGTATGCATAGCACCTGCCAGCACGAGAAAGCTAGCCACTAAGGATCGATACTGCAATATGTGATATGGTCGACAATAAGGTCTTAGCATCAAGTGCTGGATGCTAACCAACCTATACATAATATGGCCTGTAAATGCATGCTTATTTGTTAGCTGAGAGGTCTTGCTCTCAGCTCCTCAATGGACAGCATGAATGTCAGTCCCGGGTAATCTAATAAAGGATGAGATCATAGTGAGCACAGATGAGACCATGTTCTATCAAGGTCAATGCAGAACATATTTACAATACAGGAAAATTCTGAATCTGGATAACTCAATCCTTTGTCAATATATAAAAGGATGAGGTAAATAAATTTTTATATCTTTTAATTAAATAATTTTTACTTAGTCACTTTTCATTCTAATCATGCCTTCTTCCAGTTGTCCCAAGCCAGAATCCTTGCCCCATCCCCACTTTCTTTTCTTCTCTGAGAAGGTGAGGATGCCCCTTGGTTACCTCCCACTTCACTTTGGCATTTCAAGTCTTTGCAAGGCTAAGTGCCTCTTCTCCCCTAGAAGCCTGACAAAGTAGCCAAGGAACATACAGGCAACAGCTTTTGCGATAGCCCCATTCCAGTTTTTGGTCCCCACATGAAGGCCAAGCTATATATCTGCTGCATATGCCCAGGGGAAAGGCCTAGGTTCACTCAGTGTATATTCTTGAGTTGGTACGTCAGACACTCAGAGCCCCAAGAGTCCAGGTTATTTGACTTTTGGTCTTCCTGTAGAGTTCCTATCTACGTTGGGACACACAGTCCTTCCTTCTATTGTTCTATAGGAGTCCTTAAGCTCTATCCACAATTTGGTTGTGGGTGTCTGTATCTGTCTGAGTCAACTGCTAGGTGGAACATCTCTGAGGACAACATGGTCCTATCTGCAAGCATAACACTATCACTAATAGTGTTAAGTGTTGCTGCTTCCACATTGGATAGGTCTCAATTGGGATCCATTACTGGTTGTCCAATCTTCCAGTCTCTGCTCAATCACCAGTGCCTGCATTTCTTATAGACAGGATAAATTTTGGATTGAAAGTTTTATGGGTGGGTTGATATCTTTATCCCTCCCCTGGGATTTCTGTCTGGATACATGAGGTGATCTCTTCAGGTTCCATATCCCTAGTGTAGATAGTCACAGCCAAGGTCATTCCATTGATTCTGGGGCTCTTCTCTTGTCTCTGTCTCATTTAGGAGATGGCCACCACCTCTGCATCCCTGTCAGATGGAGTTTTCCATGGACATCTAGCCATCTCTCCTGTTTTTCCCTGATCCTGAACCTCCCATTAATAGCTTCAATTTTAGTTTGAATTACTTTTATACAACTACATACAGATGATAATCATAGACATGAGCCTAAAGTTCAAAGACATAGTACATTTATATATTTGATACTACAAAAGTACATTATGTTGACTAGATTTTCCTGTTTTTTTTTTTCCCTAGAATTATTTTAAAATCAGTGCATTGTGATTCCTATGAAGGCTTTTATTTCCTTAGATTTATGTGATTATTGTCTATATCAGTATTCTTTAGTACATGTTCATGACTGTTTTGTTTTTGTCACATATTTAGTTCCTGCAACTCTCTCATCATTCAAATACTTTGATCTCCATGTTCCACACAATTAAGCTTTTTTTAAAAAACCAAATATTAATAATAATATTGTTAATAGTTATTAATAATATTAACAACACTAATATTAATAATATTAATCAGTATTAAGACTATGACTTGGAGTTGTAGCACATTGACTCAAACTTTTATAAACATATCAATATTTTACACTGTTACATATCAAACTTTAGAAAGAAGCAAAAAATATCAATTCCCTTTCTTCAGTCAAAATGAAATTCTTTTTCTTAGAATGAGAAAATTTGAGGCCCAAAGGAAAGAGACATTGTAGATTTTTGATAATAAATAAATGGCCCATGTATAGCTTCAAGTGTGGTCTTGCAAACTTGACATACCAAATGTCTTTCAAAATTCCTGATTTTGATGTGCTTATATGTCCAGTCTTCAGGTGTCAGGAGTCTGCATTGAGAAGTGCAGGAGACTCATGGAAAAAGGAAGATAAAATTCAGTAGAAATGACTGGGTACACACTACTTTTCTAATTACCACTGGTTCTGAGTTAATATCTGTCTGTAAAAAATGTATGGGTGTTATATAATTAATATCATAAATGGGAGTTATAGAATTCATATTAACATAATATCTGCATAGTCTTGCATTTATTTTCCAGTATTCATTTTCAGTGCATTTATATTTTGGTTTGTTCTCTTCTTGAGCTTTAATTTGTACATTGCATTTTGCTTTGGTGGCAGGGATCTGTCAGGGTTATCGTGCTCATTAAACATTATGATGCAAATTTTACAAAGAGATGCTTGGTAATTATTACATATATTTTCTACTGTTTGCAGTTATACTAATGGGGGAGATATCTTTGTGTATTTTTACATTCTTCAAGCCCCTGTTAAATGTTCCATGCTCAATAAATACTGCGGAAAGGAGAAACAACAACAAATCATAATGTCTAAAGATAGAGGGTAAAATAATGTGTGGAAATGAGTGAAAAAGAGGAAGGAAACATAAGCAGGAAAAAATCTGAACCAAGGATGCTTTAATGAGAAACATTAATGTATTTGCCCAAAGTTATAAAATTTGTAACTTTATTAAAGTATTTTACTTCATATGGATAAAATCTGTATGCATGTATTATTAAAGTTCTGTCAGAGCAAGAAAATAGTAAACTATGTATGTAACAATTAAAGAACTCCATATGCTCCTGGAAACATAAATTTGCTATTACACTATTTGAAATTAACAATGTGAACAAATATAATTTTAAAAAGTAGGGATAAACATAGTATAAGGTAAAAACTACTTCAAAATACTAATTCCAGCCCTGGAGTATTTTAAGGTTTTGCCTTTTTAATGCATCACAAGTGATATGATATGTAAAGCATTGTTTTAGATACCATATTATTTCTATTTAATCCCAGGGGATTGTAGAAGGAAAAAGTAACTAATTTCCACAAATCTCACAGCCTGTAAGCAGTTAAAACAATTGACTTCCAGACTCTGTCCTCTTTGAAGTAAGCTATGTCTTAGTCATATAATAATAATAGTAATACTGCATTGAGCAATGGAGATCTTTATAGAAGTAAGTTTCTATGTTATATTTGCTGTTCATGAGAATAAAGGGGAGATGACTTAGTGGTGAAATGCTGTGAGATCCAGTGAGAAAGGTAAGAATTCCCTGTATCTGACACCCAAGGGTGTGATAGGGGCAATAAAGGGACATCACAAAGAAATAAAAACAAATCACTTGGAAAGAACTTTCTAGCATACAGAGCTATAGTAGAGAAAATAGGCTTCTGCAAATATCATACAGTTCTTCGAGCCTTAAACTTTTAAATGACCTGGAGGAGTACTCAGTATGATTAGATGGGTATCAAAAGCAATTGGGCTTATGGACCACATCCATTTTAGCCACTATCAGCAAAATCTTCTGCAGTCAGGAGGTTTTGCAATGATGAACACTGGCACATTAGCTAATGTTTCATATCCGTACTGATCTCTGAGATTGAGAAATATTGGTTTTCCTGGAGAAATAACATTTGAGTCAGTCATATTATGGAGATCATCGAACACTGCATTTATGTCAAATGTTAAGTTCAAGAAATATTGTGTTTTTGTGTTACACATTTTAGTCAATAACAAAAGCCATAAAAATGATTAAACCTTAGGAAAAAGAGAGTCCATACAAAAGCTGAAAATCAGCACATATATGAGAAAACAGCCACTGTAAAGCATCAGTAAGAAATGTTTCAATATTAAACATAATATAAAACCATACAAAATGTGAATATAATCTCTTCTCTATTGATCTATCTTATTCACTTGGTCAAAGCTAATTCAGATTTTAAACAAAATTTAGAAAAACAGTAATCTAGTTTCAAACTGCTGATGAAGGTCCCATTGTCAGTGACTGAAACTTTTAGCATTCTTGTATGTAGAGATAGATTCTCCACCACAAAATAATGGAATTCTAATTTCACATATTCTCAGCCTTACCCTCTTCAAGTAGGGTTAATATCATATTCAGTCGATGTGAATTCTGACATGGAAACCATGCCAATAATAATAATAATAATAATAAAATAATAATAATTCCCAGAATCACAGCTCTACTACTTATTCCAACTATTCTAATAATGCAATGAGTTTTTACAACAGGAAGAATTATTTAATAGCCAAATTCAGCGATATCCCAATAATCTTTATGAGTGTGAACTGACATCACTTAAAACTATGTTTCATATAAAAACACTCAAGTAAGACTTCATAATATTTAATGTTATTACAAGCTTTGAACAAATGATTGTATTTGAAGACTATTTGCTGAATGATTTTATTCTATGCTTTTATCATGAACAGATTTGTGTAGGATTAAAAGGACCATACCATGTGCACTTTGTTATGGATAAGATTAGCACTGATGATGTAAGATATCCAGAATGTGTAATTTTTTATAATTTGTATAATGATATACTTGTATGTATTACAAGAGAATTGGATAACATATGCAAAATAGTGAAAATAAAATTGGAATATCAGGCAGAAGACACCCAGGCAAATCTGACAACTAGAGGGGCTGTGGGTACTACTATGATGAAAAAATATATGAAATGGAGAGATAAGAAAGATAGAATAACAGATTGGTGTGTTCACTATGGAGAGAGGCCAACCTGGAAAAGTGATGGAGGTGACAGGTGAGAGAAAGGGTTAAGCTTGACATGCTGTAATTGCCCAAGGGTGTCTGGATAATGTGCAGTGGCATAGAGCTTGTGTCAACTCAGACTCAACCCCAAATATGCCTCCTATACATGGAACTTTCTGGCAAAGCTTCACTTTCTTAATTAGACCTCCTCAGAGGATCACTGTTGTCCAGCAATGTCAAGGGAGACTATGTTTGTGTCTGTGGTCCATGCCACAGGCTATGATGAAGGCTGAGATCCATGTGGACATGGCATGCCATGCTAAGACTGATGCCTTGATGCTGTTCTTGGGCTTTGCTACAGGGAGGAGGGGAATATGTTGATTATATAAGTGGTATGTATAGCCATCTGAGGCCATTTTAAGACCCATGGTCCAAGCAGCCACTGAAGGTTATGAGTGGGTAGATAGACCTGATATGACTATGGGCTCTGTCATATATTTAATGTTATTACAAGCTTTGAACAAATGATTGTATTTAAAGATTATTTGCTGAACGATTTTATTCTATGCTTTTATCATGAACAGATTTATATAAGATCAAAAGGATCATACCATGTGCACTTTGTTATGGACAAGATTAGCACTGAAGATATCCAGAATGTGTAATTTGTTACTACAGAAAACTCATGCAGACATCAGTTTTTGGGAAGGTGCCTGAAGCCATGTTGGTGTCTGTGGGCAGAGAAGAGTCCCTTGTGGGAGAGTTTGCCCCACACCTCACCAGGGGCAGTTGATGTTTCTGGCCTGGTAGGGTGCAGGTGGAGAAAGACTCACCTTTACTTGGAGAGCTGTCACTAGGAATGTGACCATGATCCAGTAATCATATCAGCAACACAAAATGGACTTTTTCTTCCATTTCTTCTCTTTGTTGGGTGGGAGAAGTTACAGGGGAGGTCAGGCAGACATGGGATGACTGGGAGGTATTGATCAGGCTGTGTGGTGTGAAATTTCCAAACAGTAAAAACATGGCCCTCAAACTTTACAATTTCAACGAATATGTGTTATTTCAACTTCTATATTTGTGCATTTTTTCTTTCCAGGTAGCTCATGTATGAATTAGAAATCAAAATTTACTCTCCAATTCAGAGTGCATAAGATGGGAAACTAACAGATCAAGGCAATGAGTCACCATTTACCCTTTTCTGCCATGTTTTCCTTTCCCTGTTAAGTTTTTCTTGGTTATTATAAAACCAAAAGGAGGGGTGAGAGGTCCATCACTGCTGGTGACCCATCAAACCAACTACAATTATCTGTAGCAGGATACTTATTCTGCTACATTGAATTCACAGTGGAGCTCTGTAATTAGATAGTAGAAGAGGAGGTGAAGTGGGAGAAGAAGAGCAGAAGGGGAGGGGAGAAAAAGAGGGAGGGGAGCAATAGAAGAAAGGGAGGAGAGAAAGGAGGCTATTAGCCATGGAGACCATGGATGGGTTGAAAGCTGTCCTGGGTAGCAACTTCTATCAACAGGTTAGATATTGGGTAACATTTCTAATTGTGTGGGCAGCTTGTTGATTGAGCATTTCTAAATATATAAATCCTTTAGATAATCATTAAGCTTAAAGAGTCTCATTTCTATCAGGTACTGAAAGGATGGCAGTATTGTCTGGGGTTCAGTCAAGCTTTGTGGATGCAGCGTGGTGGATTGGTAGAGCCATCTCCCACTCAGGTGTCTCATGGGTGCCAGGGCCTGTGCATCTAACTAGCTGGAGCCCTGTCAGAACTGAAGAGCAGCGGGAACATGGTGGCTGCTGGGGAACAAGCCTGACTGGGCACAGCTTTCTAAATATTACCCTCAACAACTATCTCTGTGCGTGAAGATAATACATTGGATTCACTGTAGGACTTGAAAGAAAACATGAACATTTTAGGACTAGTGGAGGAGAGAAAATCCCCAGAAATAATATCAATGACAACACACATTAAAGACAAAACAAAATAAAAACAATCTAAAAAACAAAACAAAACAAAACAAAACAAAACAAAACAAAGCCATAAAAACCCAAATCTAAAAAGAACAAATCAATGAAAATCCAGAACCACTTTGTCTTGATGGTCTTCACAGCCTGGAGGGGGGAGGCTGTCTCTTAGAAACAAACCTGTTTACCAATAAATACTTACACCTTGTTCTGAGCTTTAAATTCTGCAATTGTCTTAGAAAAAGAGCCCATTTGCTAGATGATATAAAGTCTGTAACAAGAAAAACATCTCTTATAATAATGCCAGTGTTAAAATTGCTTAGTGTTTCTCCTTAAGCTTGACTTGATGTCATCTAATCACAACAATGACAATAGGGAGAGAGTAAAACTTTCAAGCACAGTATAAGAACTTCCTGAATCTAGAGCCTTGATTATGTTCCTGTAAGTAATCCCAAAGAAACCCTTTGGTTCACCAAGACAGACTTTGGTGGAATCATTCATTGGGTAAATTGTGGTCTATGTAAGGTGAATGGATGTTTGTTCACACCACTGTGGGGATATGTCACATGGTAAAGGTGAAGAATATCAAAAAGTGACCCTAATTTATGGGAGTTTTGTACATTTGTGCATGCATGTCTATGTAGATATGATGTATATGGCCTAGGGATCAAACCCAGATCCCATTGCATGCTACGCTAGTCCTCTATCACTGATGTATATTTCCAGGCTTTCATGAAAATTTTAATGACTATTATGCATTACATCAATTTCTTATATTCGGTGGCTGTAAGGAATTATTATTCAAGCAAAGATTGTTTTTATAGTGCAGTCTCTGTTGAAAATGGACACATGGAGCAAAGATGTTAGCTGAACCAAAACATAGTATGGTAAAATAAGAGTTTAGCTAATTATCATTGTAAACAATGAGGACTGGAGACTGTTTGCAATGAAATGAAAGTGTGTAATGAAAGCGTGCTGGGTAATAGGAACATTAGTTTGATGTCTTGTTCTGATAATTAAAACAGTTTTAGATGTTTTTTTCATCTCCCAAATTAAGTAGTTTTAGATGATTCTCCTGTAAAAATAATCTATAACTAAATATACAAAACATAGGATTTATTGTTTAAATAGATTTGTATACATTATAATTATTTAAAACTAAAATCACATGATGAGTTGATGAATTTTTAGTAGCATGACTGAGAATTGTGATGGCTTGTATTACATAGTAATATCTAGTGTTGCCTCTCACTTCCTAAGTGTCAAGTGAGTGCTTTGTGTTGATTGTGCTACTTTCACAGATGACTTCCCTACATGGTAAAGCCTCTTATTTACATCTATGAATGAGGACACTGAAATGTACAGTGTGTTAGTAACTGACATAGAGAGATGGAGGGGTGATACCTTATTATTTTCACTTAGTTATCAAATTATCAAGACGAGGCATGAGATAAAAAGGAAACCAATTCATTATATGAATAAACTTCTCCTGAACTAAGATGGAAAGTTTGACACAGTCATCAGAGAAGTGGTGTATTTTGGGGGAACTACTTGACATCAACTTGTCAGGCTTGAGAACCAGGCTCCACAAAGGTATCAAAAACAAAAGTGGAACTGGTCCAGACTTCAGGTAGAACAGTTCTGCTAGTGCAAAGGACTAAAAGACTAACTTTCTCAAGTTTCTAAATTGTCAATAATTTCTAATTTAATTTTAAATCTGTAAGACAAATGCATATATTTCATGTGATAACTTATTGTTCACAAATTCATTCACTTTTACGGAAAACACTGTATAAGATCTTAGCTCCAGAGAAGGTGCTAACCACTGGGAGAAAGGCAAACACCTAGGTATTTTTAGATATTATGCACACCTCTTGTTTTCTTCTAGTGTAACATAATTCTCATCAATTCCAGTGAAATTCCTATCTTCAGATTTCCTTTTTATAGTTACTGTTACATTTAAAAAAGAGATTTCTGAACATTGATGAACCAACTGACTTGACAGACATATAAAATGATTCTGCAACGGTTCCCTAGAATAAAATCAAGTACAAGAACACATTGTAATACAAAATCCAATGCTATTGTTGTTTGTTCTTTTGTTGGCTCTTTTTGTTTTTGTTGGTACTTTTTGATGAAGATAAAACATTATTTGTAACTTACTGATATGGAGACAAGTAGTCACAAATGAATCTTATTGTTTTCCATGCATAGTTGTTGCTTCTTTTATTTTTTTTTTAAATTTTTTATTGGATATTTTATTTACATTTCAAATGTAATCCTCTTTCCCCATTCCCCCCCCCCCCCAGGAACCTCCTATCCCATCCACCCTCTTCCTGCTTCTATGATGATATGCCCCCACCCACCCTCCCACTCCCACCTCCCCACCCACTATTTCCCCAACACTGGGGCGTCCAGCCTTCACTGGACCAAGGATTTCCTCACCCACCTAAGCCTGATACTGTCACCCTCCCCTACATATACAGTTGGAGCCGTGGGTCACTTCCTATGTGCTGCCAGGCTAATGGTTTAGACCCTGGGAGCTCTGGTTGGTTAGTATTGTTGCTCTCCTCATGGGGTTGCAAATCCTTTCAGCTCCTTCAGACTTCTCTCTCATTCCTCCATTGGAAACCCCATGATCAGTTCAATGGTTGGCTGTGAGCATCTGCCTCTGTATATTTCAGGCTCTGGCAGACCTCTAAGGAAACAGCTATATAAGGCTCCTGCTAGCATGCACTTCCTGGCATCCACATCAGTCACCTTTGGTGACTTCACAAGGGATGGATACCCAGGTGGAGCAGTCTCTGGATGACTCCTCCTTCAGTTCTTGTTCTTTATGCAAAGAAAAGTTAACCATTTAATAATTTCATGTGAGTAGTGGCATTCCTGATTCTTTCATTTTCTTTTCACTACAACTCTATGAAGTTACTTCTGATACAGAGAGTGATTAAAGGGCCTCTACATCTGTGTTTTCTCACATAACTTAAACCACTAAAGTGCTTATACCCTTCTGCTTGGATGTCAAAATTATACAAAATGGCTTAATTTATATTGAGAACACAATGTATATATTAGCAGATTTTCACAAGAGACAATAACTGTTCTCTCTTAAAATGTGCTTGTAGAACCTGTGCAGAGTTATCCCAAGGGCATTTTGAAAGGCAAGATCATCTGAACCATTTGTCTAATTGTCTAGAGCATTAGCTAGTAAAAGAAAGACAATTTTGTCCATTAAGGAAACAGATTCATTTGTTTATTTGCTCATATCAGTGAATTTAATGAATGTGGAATAGATGAGACAATAAGGAAGTGTGTATAGGGTTGGGGAGAAGGGGAGATAGCAGGGAGAGAGAGAGGAGGGGCACATAGGTAACGCAAAGTAAGTAACTGATAGAACTCTGGTGATATATAAAAATTCTAGTCAGATTTATGAGCCCTTTGTGTAAATATGATAGAGAGGAAAAATAACCATGATTCAAAATAAAGGTAAAGGCATTTTTATTATTTTGTGATTTCTATTAGTTCAGATACACTTAATTCTATATTTTATAGCACAGGAATACATTGTATTAAATGCTCATACTTTAAATATAATAACATGTTTGCACAGTTAAATCTTTACAACAAAGTGCAGATGAAACCTTAGTATGGGTATTAAGGCAGTCCTTGAAAAGCCAGAAATGTGTACACTTTGCTTTTCTATGTCTTCTTTATTCTGTGATTCTTCTGTTGTTCCTATTGACTCTTGAATCCCTGCTTTGTGACTACTACTTTCATTCACATTCTAATTGTTAATTAGAAACATACTACCATGTGTACTCCTCCACTATCCAGACTTCTAAGTAATTTTTACATGCACTATAACCAAAGGGATCACATACATTTCATTATTTCATCCTGTTGCATAGAGTCACACAGCAAATACCAAATAATTATATGTAACATTAAACTATATCCTATTATTGTAAATATAGGCACTATTAGTCACTGATTTATTGAATACATATTTATTGAGGGGTTGTTTACAACAAAACAGAAATTGATATGTATAAAGGTTACTGCATTATTAAACTTAATAGTTAGAAATAAATGACTTTTAATGACATATAAGATGATGTTATAATATCAAAAGAAAAAGAAAGAAGTTTGATATAATGGTAATATCAATTCTTCCCACAGCCTGAACAGTGGTAGAGAGATAGCCCCATGTATGCAGTGCTCTGCATTCTATCTTCAACACTGAAGCAAACAAAAAATAAATAAATATGAATAAAAGAAAATTTGGGCTAAATCCAGATCACAGTAGAACACTACAGCCATTATAATAAGAACATAGTAAGACTGTATTTTGGCTTCACTATTCACTAGCTAACTGACCATATTTAAGGAATCTCAACAAGATGAGTTATTTGAGAGAGGTGCAATCTATGTGGAATAATCAATATAAATTCACTGTGTCTGTGGTAAAGAGATCTTGCAAAAAAACTGATTCGGTGATATTAATGTTTGATATAACGTTAAATGGCAAATGGTTATATCAGATTAGAATAACAAAAATTGGCTTTAATGGTGTATAAAGTGAATACACTGGCTATTGTTTGAGATTGAAAATTGATTCTATTCATTATACTCTGAATCACTGCATTTGAAAAAGGAACTTCTTAATTATGATGTAGATTTCCTAAATTTATTTAAAAATAATACTATAAGAAATAAGAAAGATACAAATCTAAAGTGAGGAAATGATTCAGACAAAAATAAGGTAAAAAATTTATGATGTTATATAATGATGTCATGTATATGTACATATACACACAAAGACACACACACATATACACATGATGCTTCTAAATAGTTCAAAAGTTAGTTGAGTTTCTGGAATGTAAAACTGTAATATGAAAACATTAATTGTTTATATGTGGGTTGAGTGAGGTGGATGTACTTCCTTTCTATAATTTTCCAGGTGTTTCTTCAAACTGAAGCTTAACTACTTAAGAATTTCAAATATGACAAACAGCCTTTTGAAGATGACTTTTGTGTGTGCTTCAGAGAAACCAAAGATGGAACATAAATAAAAACAACTCACAGAAACAAGGTTTAAGATCTGACATTTCTAAGCAGCAGGTTTCTCCTGTCCTCGGGGAGATAAACAAAACTATTGAAAACCCCATTAGGTATATTTATAGTCCAGGTTTAATGCCCAGGATGTAAACTAAGATGCCAGACTGCCAGCCAGCAACTTTGGGACAGAAAAAAACAGCTTCTTAGAGTGAATATTTTCAATCTTGGCTCATCAATATTCCAAAGACATGGCAACTTAATCTTTTGTACATAGCAGAGAAGCCTTGTGTTAGATGAATTTGCATGAATTTTTTTTTTTTTCTTGCAAAATGTCTGGCACAATTCAGTTCTGTATTTGTGATTGTATTTACTCTTTCTTAGATGTGGATGAGTACAAGGCCAAAGACACAGAACTTTTCATAGCTTCTGCAAATGAAGAGACATGTGAATCCCAAAGTATGTGCTATTCTAAGAAGTCTGTATTTATAGACATTCATAAATATAAAGGATACCAGATAATGTATTTCAAAGAATGGATGGAGTTATATAGGGCATCTGTAAAGATTTCTATATACTCAATGGCAAAATCTTTTATGTTCTGCTCTATGTTATAAACTAAATATTTGTTGCATCTCAAAATATACATAGAATCTGTAGTCCATGGAACACCTCTCTTTATGTAAGATTATAGTACATGAGCATCTCTGGTTCAGTTGAAGAGTGTCCTGATAAAGGAGTAACCAGAAAGGTTGTTCTTCATTCTCTCTCTCTCTCTCTCTCTCTCTCCTCTCTCTCTCTCTCTCTCTCTCTCTCTCTCTCTCTCACACACACACACACACACACACACATACACACACCATACACACCTATTTCTTTAAGACATTTTTCTTCTGTTAGAATGTATGGCATGTTTATTAATAAAGCTAATATTGACAATTCATATGGGCTTGGAAAGGGACAGTCAGTTTTGTGTTACTGATAAAAAGTCAACGATATTCCAGCAGAAGGGCACATATCCAAAATTAGATGAGCAACACAAATGGACCCGATATTGCTATTTAAAGACAGGAAACTGTGCTGCACTTCTGCTACATATGTGCGTGGTGATGGTCAGGATTGAGGGTTAGTTCTAGCCCGTGTGTGCTCCTTGCTTGGTAGTTCAGACTGAGATTCTCCAAGGGTCTTAGCAGTTGACACTGTTGGTTTTCCTGTGTAGTGCCTATTCCCTTCAGGGCCCTCAATACTTCCCTCAACTCTTCCATAGAAATCTCCAAGCTCCATGCAATGTTTGGCTGTGGGTATCTGCATCTGCCTGAGCCGGGTGCTGGGTGGAGCCTCTCACAGGACAGTCATACTAGACTTCTACCATGCATATCATTTTGAGTCTGGGTTACCGCACTCAAGATTATGTTCTGAAGTTCTCATACATTTGCCTTCAAAATGCAGCTCAGTTTTCATGTGGGTCCAGAACAATTGGAGTGAGTGAGAGTTATCTGTAAAGCTTTTTTATCTGTCTGTGGAATATGTTCCCCCTAACTACACTGTATTATCTGGCATCAGTAGAAAAAGAAAAACCTAGCCCTGCAAAGACTTGATATACCAGGGTTGGGGGTATCCAGCAGGGAGGATTTTAGTTCTTTCGGAGGAAAAAGGGAGTTGGGACTGTGTAAGGACTTTGGGAGGTGGAAACTAGGAGCAGATAGGCTGCCAAGTGAATAAATAAATAAATTAATTCATAAACAAATAAATAAATGGAAACTGACACAAAGTAGGGTGAGTGTCAAAGGAGGTGGGTTTAAAACAAGTTGGGGATGTCTGAATAAAATCAGAACACATTGCAAAAAAATTTCAAAGAGCTAATGTAGTTAAGCAAAATAAAATAAAATGAATGAAAATGATACTCTTAGAGTGTGTTTGTATGTGGACACATATAAACCAAGGATCAGCCTTGGTGTTTCCCTGCAGGACCATCGACCTTTTTATTGTTCTTCTTCCCAAAATATGGTCTTTTATTGGCCTGAAATCAGTGGGTGTGCTAGGGAACCCTGGTTGTCCCTGTCTCCACTTCCTCTATCTCTGGGAATACAATTTCATGGCATCAGACTATGTGAGCGTACTAAGAAGTAAACTCAAGTTTCTCATGTTTGTGTAGCAAGTACTTTATAAAGTGAGCTCTAATTATGGTTCTAAAACCTACTCTTTAGGGAATGCATCAAATATGATATTCATAGACAGATTACAAGACAATGATTCCAACTTTTAAATGGTTTTAAAATTTTCTAATAATCATTAAAGGAGATTAGTTCATAAATATTTAAGCTGCTTGTAGATGTCTTAAAGTTGCTTGAGCTTTCTATTACTTTGATAATGTCTCAAGTTAGTAGAAATTTAGCAATTATTCCTACTGCTTTCAAGGTTTTTTTCCTTCTAAAATTGCTCCCTGAAATTATTACCTTTATGTTGAGTTAGTAATTGTTTCAGGGGCACTCTAAAAATGTGAGAAACATAGTTTAAAGAATTCTACTATGCCAGAAATTATACTAATAGACCAAATAAAGGTCTTAATAAGTAAACAAAATTTCTGTTCACACCAATTTACACATTTATTAGCCTTTACATGAACAGATATTTATTCTATCTCAAATGCTTATATATAAGTTGCACATACATTTATATTCTTTGTAGTTGTTCTATGGCATCTCAAATATAAAATATTTGATCTTTTTTTTAGAATGCTATGAACAAGACTACAGCTTAACACAATTTCTCATCTGAGATGTTTACCAGACAAATTTTTATTCAGAGGAGTGTTTCCAAATACATTTGCATGCTAGATTTTGCCAAGTTAGGAGAAAAAAAAAAAACATTTTCCACAAAAATTTTATATTAAGCCATCAGTATTGGAATGTTAAGTTCAGTAGAAAAGATAATCAAGTATTTGTTTATATCTTGAGGAATTTGGAAAGACAACTTTCTGAGTGTTTAAAGTTTCCCTTTATGAGGAATTAAATTTCAAATAAGTCCCCATTTACTGTATTTGTCTTCCAATTCCTATTTCTTAATAGAATCCCCACATTTATGTCATGGAGGCCTTTCAGAAACAGGGTTTTGCTTTTTTGACAGAATAAACAAGCCAGTGCCACTATAAGTGTTGGTAAACATTAGTCTGTTCTGTAACAGAATATATGTGAGTGCATTTGTTGACATTTGTGTGTACTCCTATGGGTTCATGTCTCTACTCTAGGATTTGGGACCTGCAATTCCCAGCATGACATACCAAAGTAGATCAGAATTTGTTTTGACTTAAACAGTGTAGCTGTTACACTTAAAATATTTGTACCTTGTTTACCACTAATACCCTAAAACATGAAATAGAATTTTTTCCTATTTTCAAAATAAATTTCAAGGATCTATATGTGTGTCTTACCAGTATCATAGGAAATTATTAAAATAGCCTACTTGAACCCTAACATCTTTTATAAAGATATTGACTACTTCAGTGCAATTGTTTATTGTCAGTCCAAATACAATATTCAAAACAAAGGACTCTCAGTAATTTTGAGGTAGATTTATGTAAGAATATTTATCTCAGTAGGAGGTCATGGAATGAAGTAAGATATTAGTTTAAGATGTTAAATTTTATTTATTAGTAGGTTTATGTCCCTAGGGTAATATTGTCTTGAAGTAGGAAAGGGATTTTTATGTCAGTCTGCTAATACCCAGTACTCAGTAAGTTACTTGTAACCATCTTGAGCTCAATAAACACTTACTATGCAAGTGCGTAAATGATTTCTTGTGATCCTTCAAAGTTATTATGAGTGAGGGAAATTATTTTGTTTTTGGTTTTGTTGTCATATATTAAGTTAGGAAAGTACATTTTAGAGAAATTAAGGCACCCAAAGAAATATGAATGATTACTGAAAGGATATGGATGTCACTGCACTTAATATGCATACATTTTGATAGGATCTTCTTTTGTAGGTGAGATAGTTTGAGTCTTGAAATGGTGGAATAACATCTGTTTGGTATCTCTGACTCCCATTTTTATAACATTGACTAACGTGCAGCATGATAAATACTTACTGACCTAGTGAATTTGGATATATTGGCTTGAGTAGGCACTAGTTAATATTTTAAAAGTTGTCTCTGATTTTGCTATATAACTAGTGTGAAACCGACTGAGGGATGAGTTACCAAGAGTCTGAATCTAGTGATAAAGCCCACATACAGGATGTTCCATGAAGTAGTTTCTTTATTTTTTATGTATAGAGACAAAAGAGAGAGGGTAGAAACAATATATATCATATGAAGTAGAATCCAATGCTCTGGAAAGTGCCCAAGGTTGGAGATGGGGATTCTAGAAAAGAGTTCTCTTGAATTTTGTCTCTTTCAGTCATAGAAAATATTGGACCACTGTGCCAAAGCACACCTATTTTTTTAGAATATAATAGACTTCAGAATTCCATTTTCAGTAGATATTTAGTTGCCTACATTCTGCAGTAGTTCTTAAGAATCACGGGTTAGGAAAAGAGATAGATAACTTTGTCCAAGAGATCTACATTGCACCTAAGAGTGAAGATATATAGTAGATGGTGAAGAAGATTTCTCCAGTATTAAGAAAAAATAGGAATAATGTGTGTGTGTAGGAAAGCTAACATAGAAATTAGGTTTAATGGTGTACTCAGAATAATGAAAAAAGAAAAGGTAAATTGCTATATATGTGAAGGTATCATAGTTGTCATGCCGAGAGATTGTGAATTGAATGAAAACATTGTCTTTCTTATATTTATGATCCTGAACACAGCTTTTGGCATGTGGCACCTGCTCAAAAACTCCATTTTCTTTGTTTAAAGGTGACTATCACAATTAATGTATTGTCTAGCACATGACAACACTGATCCATTGTTTATTTCTAAGACTTAATTTATATTTTAATATCATTTAAAAGAAGGATTTCATATGTTAAATACACCATTTCATTAAAATGTAATGTTTTAAAACCAAAATATGACATCATATTCTGGAAAACCATGTTCTTAACAATTCTGTCATTTTGCAAATCTTTAACACAATCTTAAACAGAGATTTCACCCTTAAACATCTTTCATCTTGAAATTGTCAGTTTATCTGTTTTGCAAATGAGTCATTTTGAGGCTCATTTGAACATATATGAATTATCAAAATATAAAACAACACCAAGATAAACTAGTATTATGTTGGTTTTGCCATAGGTTAATAATGTCTTGCAGGGGTTAGCAGAAAGTAAAACACAAATTTAGATTTGGAAATGAAGATATCCTTCCCATAAACTGCAGCCCTGTACAAGTATGCCATGTTTGCTCAAATTTACATACAAAGTGAAAAATAAAACTGTAACTGGGCTTTTAAGTGATTTTTTATAGATGTAATCTATGTAGGAGTGTGCACTTAAGTGGCGCCTATGTTATAGTATGTGTATACCATGTGTACAGGTATGTGATTGGAAACACACCTGTGTATCTAGAGAGGTCAGATGTTTTTAATTTTGTGTTTTATCCTTAATTTCTCTCCAACATTCTTCTTGAATATGTGAAAAATATATCTTCAACAGCTTGAAAAAAAAAAGATGGATTGTTTTGCTTACTTACGAACACCTCTACTATATGTGATATCTATTCTTTAGGCATCTTCAAAAAGATGGTCTCATGTAAAACATTATTTAGCACATTAAATTTATGATGATAAATACCTATAAAGGTATAATTTTATATAAAGGTTAGTAATAAATTTTTGCTTGTCTCTTTTACTTTTGAGATTATAATAAAATATCACAATTTATCCCTTGCGTTTTTCTCTCCAAACCTTCTCATTTTCTCTCTTATATTTAAGGCCTCATTTTTCAGGGTGCCTTAGTGGCAGACATACCATAGCATTAACCAACAGCTCTTTGATTGGACTTAATGCCCTTTCTACAGGAGGGAAAGCCCAGCTGATCCTGGAAACCTAGTCAACTACCTAGGACTAAAGAAGTCATGGTTCTTGGACTACTATGTTTCTGTAAAATTTCTAGATAATCCTATTATTACATTAAGAAGTAACATTCTAAAATAGATATTATTTTCTTAAAGTTAATATATGAAATAGCTCAGTGATTACTAATATTCACAGAGAAAAAAATTTCAAAGATAAGAAGTATAAATAATTTAAAATAAAGTTTTTATTTGTTTAGTTAAAACTCTTTTTATTATTCTCCTAGATTTAAAATGAGTGAATTTTCTTTTATTTTCTTTTTATGGTAAGTCAGAGTTTACTTTAACATATACCTTAGGGATTCAGGTACAAACCTAAAGACAGAGACAGATACAGAAGGTATTGAGGAACTTTGCTTCCTAGCTTTCTACCCATGAGTCTCTAAGATTGGATTTTATATAAATCTGTGTACCCTGAACAAGAATAATGCCATCCCTAGTCGACTGAGCTCAGCCATACAAATTATTGATCATGAAAATTCTACACAATAATCTGTACAGGCCTATCAGATTAAAACATTCTTCTTACTTTAAAAGGACACTCTAGAATGTACCAGAGACTTGGGAAGTGAAAAACTCTCAAGACTCAAAGGGAAGGACCTTAGATGAAATGCCCAATAGTGGGGAGAGGGAACTTGTAGAATCTACCTCCAGTAGAAAGATAGGTCATCAAATGGAGGGATAGGTTTGCCATCCCACAGTCAAAAATTTTTACTCAGAATTGTTCCTGTCTAAAATAACTGCAGGGACAAAAATGGAGAAGAGACTGAGAGAAAGGATGTCTAGTGACTGGCCCAAATTGGGACCCATCTCAAGGGGAGGTTCCAAGACCTGACACTATACTTACATATAGGAACCTAGCATGGCTGCTTTCTGAGAGGCTCAACAAGCAGCTGACTGAGACAGAAGCACATATTTACATTCAACAAATGGTCTGTAGTTTGTGATCCTTGTGGTTGAATTAGGGAAAGGTTAGAAGAAGTTGAAGAGAGGGGCAACCCCATAAAAGACTAGCAATCTCAACAAACCTGGAACCCTGAAAACTCACCGACACTGAGCCACCAACCATTCAACATACCTTAAATGGCCCAAGACCCCCTATACATATAGAGCAGAGTACTTCCTGATCTAGCCTCAATGAGAGAAGATGCACCTAACCCTTGAGGGACTTGAGGCTCCAGCGAATGGGGAGTCCTGTCAGGGTGTGTGGGTATGGGGACATCCTTTTGAAGATGGGGGGCAGGGGTTAAGAATGGGATGAGAAACTGTTGGAGAGCAGTACAGGAGGGAGATAAAGACAGGACTGTAAAAACTGATTAAAGATAATTTTAAAAAGTTCTGTCTTTCCAGATGACCAAGTTTATTTTGTTCCTATTGAGAGCAGACATAACACATGATTTTGAGCTATTCAAATAGCCGTGTCAATATGATTTCATTTTCTAAAATCTAGGAATTAGTTTCTATTTGACTTATAATTTTGCTTTGTATGTTATTCAAAGTGAACTCTTTTATGTATTAGTGATTTTTCTGTAAGGACTAATGAGAATTCAATGAAGGCTGATGAAAAATTAAGGATATGAAATAAATAAATTTAATCTATTATATCTTGTGGCATTATATCATCCAAGTATTTAACTGTAACTGGTTTAGTTTAATTTATTCTATTCTTTCCTTGAGTTGTTTTTAGGTTTGCATAATGGGAGAAATCAATAATTTGAGAAAAATTGCAGACATATTTTTAATTCAAAGAACATAATTTCTCTGTGCAATCAGATCACTTTTGCTTTTCAGACAAAAATAATATTGCTATAAAACAAACAAACAAACCCAGAAAAAATTATCTTGATATTTTAACATCATAGATCTTGGCTTCTAGAGTTGATAATCAAGATAATATAGATAACTGTTCAATTTATTAGAGAGATAACATAGACAAAGGTGTCATCTAGAATATGTGTTTTGCCTTCTTTTTAGATTTATTAGATGACTTGTGGGCGTGAATATGTCTAAGGCTCCCTAGCCCATATGCAACCTTTCATTATTATTTGATAGAAAATAGATCTTATGGGAACAGGAGTTTTGTTTAACTATAGCTCATCCACACCTAAGGTACAAGCTGAGGTACCTACCCTTCCCTTTTTTTCAGTTTCTCTCTATTTTCTATTCCTTCTACATTTGCACTTTTAGCTCCACAAGACATATCATGTGGGACTGAGGTTGTGGTGCAGTATTTGCCTACTGTGAGCAAAGCCAGAGATTTTATCCCTAGTTACTACAGGTGAACAAACAAAATGAAAGTTATATTCCCTTACCATTACTTTACTGCCACTATAAACATTGATTGGCATTCACATGAATGTTCCTTGACATGAATTAGTAGGCTATTAATTGAAAATGCCAGTGTTCTGCATGGAATAATCACTTTGTATGAGTTGTTAAGTATGACCCAGAGGCCACCAAACATGGAACTTACTGACTGACTATTGATTTCAACGATCTACCTGCCACTCCTTCCACACATGCTTAGATTTGTGGTTTTAGATTGAGACACAATGTCCAGTTTTTCTATGTGATCTGAGGATCCAAACTCATTTCTGCCTGCTTGTATAGTAAGCACTTTACTGAGACATCTCCTTGGTCCCTACATTTAAGTTGATTTTACCTTTGAGAATTTGTGTGAATTCTAACTGATGCAGCCCAGTTTTATTATATGTGTATTTTTATTTTATGTGATAGTACAATAATAACACATAATGGCACATTTACATTAAAATGTGCACAAGAAGCTTAAAATTGTGAACACCAACTTTTCTTCAACAACTCACACCCTAAACAGACATTTTCTATGTTCTTAAGTGACCCTATAAATCTCTAACATTAATATTGAACAAATTAATTCTCATCAATATAGCTAAGATACATCACAGTTAATTTCTATATTCTAAAATATCTCTATTTATTACAAATAAATATCCTCTAAATTTTCAAGATATAGACAGCAGTGTGCTTAGTGTTCTGTCTAGGCATTTTGAAAACAAATTTTTGCCTGGAAGACTACAAAATTTAATGTTAAACACAAAGTTTCTCCTTGAAATCTTGATTCTTATCTTTTTTTCTGTCCCTTCCTCACTAATTTTTGTTTTACTTATTTATATGGAAGCTAGATGTTAGATAGTGTATATTATCAAAAAATACATATGGTATGCTATGTCCTATCTAATCTAAAACCTAAATACTAAGATTTACAAAATTTCCTAGAAATTCATCAAAGCTTATAGAAATTAGAATATTGAAGAATGTCACAGAACATAATACTATTAGTTTAATGAGTTTACTTGCCTATAAAATGTGTTATATTTCATCTCCTAAATCAGTACGACCTTGTATTCTATAGAATATGCTGCATTTAATTGAAAAGTATGCTAAATTAAATATACATGACTACATCAGCTCTATCATTTATAGTCTGTTAGTTATTTTATCATTTCTAGAAAATAACTGTGCTCCCTCTGTGTGCTTTTCTAGGTCTGAGACTCAGAGCAAAACATTCAAAATAGGCCTTGGAGTTAGCATATTTTTTTTTCTACAGTGATGACAATAAGAGAAAATGGTTCTTATCCCTAGATAATATCTGTCCCTTTTCTATAGCTCTTAATCATGGAGTCTAACATAACTTAGCAACCATTTTTTTCTTTAAATCATCTTCATTTACACAGAGCCTTGTGACAGAAGCTGTACATGGCAGAAAGGAAAACAACATAAATATACCACAGTAGGATATATGCACCTCAGGAGACTCTGAGTACTCATAGAAGCATGAAGGGCATGAATTCAGTGAGTCTGCATATTCTCCACTTAATATTGAATTAAGACTGATCTGCTTTGGTAAGTGCCAAGCAATAACATTATAAGGAAGATCCTACACAGAAGGCTGTCTCATGGTCTGCTTGCAAGCAATCAAATGTATCAGCAAGTGTATTCGTCAGAAACTTCTGTTACAGACTAAAGTACAACTAATTTAGACAGCTGCCTTTACTTATTGTAGTGTTTGTTTATTGTTTGTTTGCTGTAAACTCTATCGTTAAAAGAAAAAGCTCAGGGCTGGATACTGAACTAATGGCCATTGCAAGAAGAAAGTAAACTCTTACTAAACATTAAGACAGCTTTTCACACCCCACTCACTGACTTTCAAATAAAATCTAACTCAGGATCTAACAGTATAGAAAAGTCAAGTACTTTGCAACCACTTTTTCAAAACTTAACTTCATTTACATAGTGGGTATTTATGTGTGAGTATCTATTTATATATGTCCACTATTACATTTTTTTTTTTTTTTTTTGAGAGAAGGACCCTCACTGAATCCAGAACTTAAAATTGACTGGCAACCAAGCTCAGATCTCTGCTGTGTCTGCTTCCTCAATGCCACAGTCACAGGCACACCACCAAGCATGGCTTTTCTGGAGGGTGAGAGGATACAAACTCTTATGCTGGTGCAGGTGGCACTTTACCAATGGAACCATGTCTTTAGATGATGGAAATGATTTCTTGTACAAATCACACCATGAAATTGAACAAGCAAAACTTTCTTTGTAGTTTTTCAATATTCATTTTAATTCATTCACCTCTTTTTTTCTACAATACAATAAAAGTCTATGATATTTAATATTTACAAAGTAAACAAAATCTCCAGAAGGTAGAATGCATAAAATTTATAGGAAATATTCTAATTTAAGCTGAAAGAAGAATTAACAAATGTACAGCTACTTGATATATTTCCATTCATGCTCAGCATCTGAAAGGGTTTTTTTTTTGACTCATGTTTAATAAGATAAATTATCATATACTTTACAATGCTGTCTATTAAAATTGGAGATCAGTGATGTCAAATAATTTCTTTTATTTTTATTTTAGTTGCTATTTTTATTTTATTTTAGATGGAACAGGTCAATTTCAGGACTATAGTACTATTTATTAGAATTAACACAATATATTATTATGAATTTATAGTGTATCTATATACTGATAGCATTTCTTTTCATGTTGAGGTCTACTATTTGATGGGACTGAGTTTGAACATCAATACACTTTTCTCTGGTCTTGTTATTGATTGATCAGCACATCCTAGGCAATTCTTCCCAAAGATGTTGTGATGAATTGTCTGTCAAACCTGAGACTTTTCACTTGAATAATTCTATTGCACAATGTGGCATCATATATTATCAAAAATGACACTGTCTAAATTTTATTGTCTTTGATGCCATCAACAAGTTCAAATTTATTTCAGATGACTTCTTTCATAAGTCTTATTAGGATAAAAATTCATTTATACCACCTTAATCTCACAGTCTTTTAAAATATTTATTTAATTATTTATGTGATGACAATATCTTTTGATGGAATACCAGTAATAAGTCATTGAATAAAATATATGAAGAAAATAAATATATACTGGTAGTATAGTAAACCATAAGGTCCAGGAAATACTGTCTTAGCTATCATAATTTTACTACAAATCCATCACTTCTTGTTGTTTTGCAAACTTGTGAGTTCTTTTGAAATTTAAGGAAGAGAAAAGTCTGAGTGAAAATAATGGTGCAGTCAATTTCTTCCTTCTTCCCTCCCTCCCTCCCTCCCTCCCTCCCTCCCTCCCTCCCTCCCTCCCTCCCTCCCTCCCTCCCTCCTCCCTCTCTCTCTTTCTTCTTTCTTTCTTTCTTTCTTTCTTTCTTTCTTTCTTTCTTTCTTTCTTTCTTATTATTTTTAGATAAGGTCACACTCAGAAGTCAAGTCTATTCTATTTTCTTTGGCTTTTTTTGCTTAGAATTCCAGAAATGATGCAGGAGTACACCATGTCAGCAAAATGGTTTTCAAATTTATATCATGTACTAAAAACTCACCTAGAATATTCTAATCTTCTACCAAATTAAGTGATCTAAATTCACATCAGTTTTAGTAATTTTGCCTTGAAACTGTGATCATACCGGGACCAACCCTGCATGAATATGATTTCCAGAATAGTGTGGAACATAGGTAAAGATAACAATGTAGTCTTTATATTGTAAGCTTAGTCACATATCTTAGGGATTATGAATACATGATTTTTTCCTTTAAATTGTTTAGAATAATTCTTCAATCCATCTTGACAACTTTATTATGCTTACAAATGGATGCTAGTATATAGTAACTTTTCCAATTAAATATTAAGAAAAATATCAATATCTACTTTTTTTTTTCCTCATAGGATCTGTAAGAGCACCACCAAGCATATGTGTCAGAAAACCAGCTTTTGTGAAGAGAATTGCTGTTAATCCAGTTTGTTTGCTGTTTCATGATCTACCATTTTGGATTAATGGGTATTCATTCTTCCTAATTTTTATATTGTTTTAGATTAATTAGAGCTTCTGAAGGTTTTATGAGGCACTGTTATCATTAACCGGTCTTTTACTATTAAACTTAAATGGCCAACTAAGACAAATAGTTCTGAGGCCATTCTTCCACCACCGATTTAAGACTTGGGTGGCAGGTATTTGGGATAACTTAATGAATCTTAAGCTTGATGTTAACTCAAGCTGTATTATGGAGCAATAGTGATAAAAGCCAAATGGTATTGGTACAGAGACACACAGATCCATCAATGGAATAGAATCAAAGACCCAGAAATAAACCCACACAACTATGGGAAATTGATCTCTAACAAAGAAGCCAAAAACATACAGTGGAAAAAAAGAAAGCATCTTCAATAAGTGGTGCTGGTCTAACTGGCAGACTGTGTGTAGAAGAATGCAAATTGATTCATATTTATCACTCTGCACAAAGATTAAATCCAAATGGATCAGGGACCTACCTCAACATAAAACCAGATACACTGAATCTAATAGAAGAGAAAAATGGGAAACGGTCTCGAATGCATTGGCACCAGGGAATACTTCCTGAACAGAACACCAATCACTCAGTCTCTAAGATCAACAATTGATAAATAGGACCTCGTGAAAATGAAAAGTTTCTGTAAGGTAAAGCACTCTACTAAGAGGACAAAATGGCAGCCTACAGATTGGGAATGGATCTTCACCAACTTGAAATCCAATAGAGGGCCAATATTAAAAATATATAAAGAACTCAAGAAGTTAGACTCTAAAAAAACAAATAACTCAATTAAAAAAATGGGTTCAGAGCTAAACAAAGAATTCCCTACAGAAGAATCTTGAATGGCTGTGAAGCACTTAAAGAAATATTCAAAGCTCTTAGTCATAGAGAAAATGCAAATCAGAATGACCCTGAGATTCCACATTACACCAATCAGAATGGCTAAGATAAAAAATCCCAGAAAGTTTAGATTTGTCATTACATTTCAGTATCTGAAATTATCTAAAAGGTATCCCAATATAAACCTTAATATGTCAAGAAAGCAAGAAATTTGCATAGAAAGTCTCCTCTCTTCGTTTTATGTTTTTACTTTCTGTTAATCCCTAAACTTACCTTATAAATCTCAATCATTCAAATCAATTCCTGTCGCTGACTGTTGTTTTATAAAAGTCTGCAGTATAAAACCTGATCAAATTACATAGTTTTTGTTTCCATACAACATCAGGTAGTGATCTTTTCACTGTTGTTTTCACCCATGTATAATTTATATAGTCAGCACATGCTTCTTGCCTTTCCTATCTAACTACATCTCATTAGCTGTACTCTGACAGTTTGCTAGCCAGCCTGCATTGCACCTTTCTTTCAACACTGGAAATACTGAATTGAAAATACAGTTTAGTTTTCATAAAACGTAGATATGATCATATTATACCCAGTTCAATAAACTCAGTGATTTTTTTTTCCAGATTAATATAAAAGCCTTACATCGTCTATTCTTGGTCCATAATATTGAGGCAATTCATCTGGCACTATTTGTCTCCAAACACACTTATATTTCTGTATTTTATTGCTCATATTTTTCTTCTTTATCTATCTGTACTCCTCTGTCTATCACACACATTGTACATTTCTATGTTTAAACACATCTACTTTATCAACCTTATTCCAAGCAACACTTGTTGTTAGCCTGGTGTCATTATACTTACTTTCCAAGTTCTATCATTGACACAGGTCTTCACCTGTCAAGACCTACTTCAAATGTCATCCTCTTAAAGGATCACTTTGGGGCTCCCCTTCACTCAGGGCTATCTGCCTTACCAGAAAGACCCATAAATCTTTATTTGTAGGTTTCTTTGTAAATTCATCATAATACATGTTTTTAAACTGAAACCTAGGTGTGGGAAACAAAACTCAGGCGGGTGCCCGGGTGCCCGGGGCCCCAAGGCCTCCCGTGTGGCGGCTGAGGCGGCTGCGACTGGGGCGGGGTCTCGCTGTGGATTCGGCCCGAGTCCGAGGAGGCAGCGGAGGCAGCGGGCCGAAGAGGAGGCGGGGGGGGGGGGGGGGGGGGGGGGGGGGGGGGGGGGGGGGGGGGTTCGGAGCACTTCCCGCCCGGGACGCTGTAGTTCCCACATGGTTGAAGCGGTCTCTGGGTATAGAAGTAGGCCCACGCAAACACGTGGAATTGAGTTTCCATGAAGTAAGTTTATTGACAAGAATGGTGAATCTGGTGCGCTCCCCTCCAAAAGCCAGGAGGGGTTTCCTTTTATTGGGGAGTATCAAGGGGAGGAGTTAGGGAGGGGAAAACTTAATTACCTAGTCCCCCAGCCTCATTAATATGTAAATCTCAAGGCAGAGGGAGAGGGTGGGTCTGGGGCCTGGCCTTTGGGGGCGTGGCCACACCTGCAATCTCAGGTTTTCCAGGCCAATGGCAACCCTTCCATGGCCCCACACCTAGGAACTGAGATGTTCTTCATACAATATCAGAGATTGTGTTGTAGAACCAATGCAATAAGCTGACCCCTAAAATGTTTATGTTTTTATCAATTACTGGTTGCTTCTGCATACTATTACCTCCTTTGGATTATTTTGTAGATTCATTTTGCTTCAATTACCACACTAAGGACAGAAATTATATTGTTCTTCATTTTGTGTCAAATTTTGTATCATATCATCTAAGACAGTTTTATAGTAATAAAATAGTGATGTTCTAAGTTATCTATCTATTATTCAGTGTGGATGACTAGAAAAAATATCTTATTTCTTAATGGGATAATGATTAATCTACCAGAGTTGAATTGAAGCAAAGCCTGATTTGTTCTTAGAAAAGCTATTCAACACATATGCTCATAACAATGTCTACAGAGGGCAACTCTTATTTTAAATTTTGTCTCTGTCAATTCCTGGTATATTATCATGAAATATTTACATTATTTCTCTGTCTCAATTTGAAATTCTAGACAATAGGTGATAAAAGATGTATATACTTCACATGATTCATGCAAATAATAAGTATCAGTTACAGTGTGTAAAACTTAAAAATTATCTTCTAAATGACATATGTATATAAGAATATGTATTAATTATATTTTTATCAATGTACTATTATACAGTAGTAAAAGAAAAGAAAAAGAAATAATATATATACTATATAATATATATATACCATATATATAATATATATATATATATATATATATCTCTGTTGAGCTCTGTACCCAATATTTTAATTGAGCTATTTGGTTTGTTGGAGTCTAACTTCCTGCATTCTTTATATATTTGGATATTAGGCCTCTGTCACATGTAGGGTTAGTAAATATATATATTACATAGTACAAATCTAATGTTATACAGCAGTAAAAAAAAGAAAGTGTTCAAACCTGCCTTCTGATATCAGAGAACAAAAAAATCTTTGTATTTACCAGTCCAATTAGGCATATAATTTAAGTGTGAATAATGAGATGATCTATCTGATTGGTTAATAGACTTAAATATGAATGATGCAAAGAGAAGGATGGAGCATCCATGACAGAAGTATTTGTGTATGATAATACCCAAGGGCAGTTAATAATGTCAAAGAAAACCTGATGTGCTCAGGCAACAAATTCTCAACTGTTAAAGATTGCTTCCAGCTGTCGTCCAAATCCTTTCTGACCCTTTTCTATTTGTAACACACACCAGTTTTATATATAAATTACACATATGTGATTCTGAGCTGTACAATAACAATCATATAGATTTGGAAATATTTCTATCAAACCAGTAGAAACCAAATTCCAAATAGAAAGAACTCCATACCCTCAGCAAATCCTGTAATTCTAGCTCAAGGCAACTATTACTTTTCCTTTTTTACTTATGACTTTATTTGATGAGTGATAATACAACCAGAACCATGATATCTATATTATTTTGTGAGGTTTATTTGGTTATTACATAAGATAATGTTTTCAAAGTTCTTCAGGACAAACATAGTGGGATCATTGTGCACTCTATGAAAGTCCTAAATAGTTACTAAAATACTAGATTGGAAATAATTTTTCCAGATTTTAGTATGTATGAGACTGTTATAATTTTCTAAATTCCATTACAGAATCCACATTTTCTTGATTATCTAAAAATTAATCTACATGCTCCTAAAGTTGAGGCTAGTTCTTTGAAGTGGTTTCCACCATTAGGAGTGCTCTTGTTTTATCACTGTTGCTCTGTAGCACTGCTTGAGGTTAGGGATGGTGAATCCTCCAAAAGTTGTTTTATTGTGTTGGAATTTTGATAGGAATTATATTGAATCTACAGATTGCTTTTGGCAAGATGGACATTTTCACTATATTTATCCTGCCAATTCATGAATATGGGAGTTTTTTCAATCTTCTGTTAGCTTCTTTAATTTCTTTCTTCAGGGATTTGTAGTTCTTGTCATACAAGTCTTTCACTTGTTTGGTTAGAGTTACTCCAAGGTGTTTTATAATATTCGTGGCTACCATGAAGGGTGTTGTTTCACTAATTTCTTTCTCAGCCATTTTATCATTCATAGTAAAAAGGGCTACTGATATCTTGGAGTTAATTTTATATCCAGGTACTTAGCTGAAGGTGTATATTAGTTGTAAAGAGTTCTCTGGTTGAATTGTAAGGGTTGCTTGTGTATACTAACATGTCATTCAAAAATAGTGATACCTTGACTTCTATTTCAATTCATATCCACTTGATGTCCATTTGTTGTCTTATTGCTCTATCTAGAACTTCAAGTACTATATTCAATAGATAGAGAAAAAGTTGGCAACTTTGTCCTGTCCGTGATTTTAGTGGAATTGCTTAAAGTTTCTGTCCATTTAGTTTGATGTGTGCTATTGACTTGCTGTATATTGCTTTATTATGTTTACATATGTACTTTGAATCACTGATCTTTTTACTAACCCTACATGTGACAGAGGCCTAATATCCAAATATATAAAGAATGCAGGAAGTTAGACTCCAACAAACCAAATAACTCAATTAAAATATTGGGTACAGAGCTCAACAGAGAATTCTCAACATATGAATCTGAAATGGTCAATAAGCACTTGAAGAAATGTTCAATATCCTTAGTCATCATGGAAATAAAAATCAAAATGACTCTGGGATTCTACCTTAAAACAATCAGAATGACTAAAATAAAATACTCAAGTGATAACATATATTGGTGTGCATGTAGAGAAAGGGGAACACTCTTCAATTGATTGTGAGATTACAAACTTGTATAACTGCTCTGGAAATCAATCTGGCAGATTCTCTGGAACCTGGGAATAGTTCAATACTCAGTAGTACCACTCCTGGGCATATACCCAGAATGCATTCCACCATACCACAAGAAAATGTACTGCTTTTGTATTTAATCTTCAGTTAATTAATTAGTTAATTTCCTGTAATTTGATTAAATTACACTAATTAGTTAATTAGTTAATTTTACACTCCAGATTTTATTTCCCTCCCAGTCCACCCTCTGACTGTTCCACATCCCATATACATCCTCCCCACACCATGTCTCCACAAGGATGTCCCCAACCCCTACTCTGCACCCCACCAGACTTCTAAACTCCCTAGGGCCTCCAGTCTCTTGAGAGTTAGATGTATCTTCTCTGACAGAACCCAGACCCAGCAGTCCTCTGCTGTATATGTGTTAGGGGCCTTATATCAGCTGGTGTATGCTGTCTGGTTGGTGGTACATTGTTTGAGAGATCTTGGGGATCCAGATCAATTGACACTGCTGATCCTCCTACAGGGTTGCTCTTCTCCTTAATTCATAGTAGCCAGAAACTTAAAACAACCAAGATGTCTCTCAATGAAGATTGGATACAAAAAAGTGGTTCATTTACATAATGAAATACTATTCAGCTATTAAAAATAAGGATATCATGACTTTTGCAGTCAAAAGGATGGAACTAGAAATTATCATCCTGAGTGAGGTAAACTAGACCCAAAAGGACATGCATGGTATGTAGTCACTAACAAGTGGATATTAGTCATAAAATACAGAATACCTATGATATATTCCACAGACAAAAAGAAGTTAAACAATAAGGAAGACCCAGAAGAGGATGTTTCAATCTCACATAGAATGGGGAACAAAATTTTCATGGAAGGCAGAGAGAGAAATGGACCTGGATGGAAGAGGGGAGGGACAGTAGAATAAGAGGCAGGTTATAGGGAGAGACAGTCCAGAAGGCCAGGAGAATGAATGGAAATTAGCAGGTACTGTGGATAGGGGTTTGAGAGTAATGTCTAGGAAATCTGAGAGACCTGAGTTAGGTGAGGCTTCCAACAGTTAATGCAGGTAATCTTAGCTGAAATGCCCAACAGTGGAAATATGGAACTTGAAGAGACAACCTTCTACAATGAGGCAAGACCTAGATTGGAGGGATGAAACATCAATCTACGTACAAAACTTTTGACCCAAAATTTGTTCTATCTAAAAATAAATACACAAAGATGGTGCAGAGACTGAAGGAATAGCCAACCAATAAAATGGCCAACCTGAGACCCATACCATGGGGAAACTCCAATTCCTGACTCTATGAATGATACTCTGTTATACTTGTAGACAGAATTCTAGCATTACTGTCCTCTCAGACAGTCTAACCAGCTGCTGACTGAAACAGATGCAAGTACCCAGAGCCAAATATTGGACAGAAGTTGGAACTGTTATGGATGAGGAGGGGGAAAAATTGAAATCCCTGAAGATGATAGGAACTCCACAGGAAGACCGACAGTGTCACATTACCTGGATCTATTATAGAATGAGACAGCAATAGAACATATACTGGATGGACTGAGGCCAAGTCCCAGGGCACATATGTAGCAGAGGGCTGCCTTGTCTGGCCTCAGTGGGAGAGGATGGATCTAATCCTGCAGAGACTTGATACTCCAGGTTAAGTGGATATTGAGGGAGGACTCCACTCTCTCAGAGGCTAAGGGAGTGAGGATGGGGTGAGTGACTCTGGGATGAGGGACTGGAAGGGGGCAGCTTTGGGATGTAAATAAATGAATTAATTAATTTTTTTTTAAAAAAGGAGTGCTCTTATTAACATTATAGTTTCTCATTTTCTTCTTATTAATTATCTGACTGTTAGTTTACCTGATTGCTTTGATAGAAATAGTATTTCTCTACATGAGTTATGAGCAAATAACCACTCTTTCTTATAATTTGTATGTGTAAGCTTTCTAACAACTTAGATCCTTTGGAGAGAGCACTAAGTCTTTCTATGAATATTCCATTGTCTGTCTAAGAACAATCTCTAAAGCACTGCTCCAGAGGTAGAAACAGTTAAGTGAGGTAACTCAGACCCAAACGGACATGCATGGTATGTACTCACTAATAAGTGGATATTAACAACAACAACAACAACAAAAAAAAAAAAAAAAAGGACAGAATACCCAAGATATA
The DNA here is from genome assembly GCA_021653895.1 of Mastomys natalensis. Lineage (NCBI taxonomy): Eukaryota > Metazoa > Chordata > Mammalia > Rodentia > Muridae > Mastomys > Mastomys natalensis. Next base: position 132,614 of record JAJTUV010001406.1, on the reverse strand, counting down.
GTCCACAGAACTCAAAAAGGTCAACAAGCTGAAGGACCCATGTGAGGACATCTCAGTCCCACTGGGGAGAGAGAAGAAAACAATCACAAGCAGGGAGGGAGAGAGGGACCTAGTAGGGAAATTAGACAGGGGTCAGAGGGAGAGGGGAACCTGATCTGGTATTGGGTGAGAGAAAAGGACTGAAGCCCTGAGGGCTAGCAGAAAGAATGGAAATAGGAAACCTTGGGAGGTAGGAGGTTGGGGGAACCCTTCAAAATCCACACAGACCTGGGAGGTGAGATACTCTCAAGACTCAAAGGAAGGGACCTTAGATGAAATTCCCAACAGAAGGGAGAGGGGATTTGTAGAACTCAATTCCAGTAGAAAGACAGGGCATCAAATGAGGGAAGGGGTTGCCATTCCACAGTCAAAACTCTGACCCATAATTGTTCCTGTCTGAACGAACTACAGGGATGGAAATAGAGAGGAGCCTGAAGAAAAAATGTTCCAATGACAGGCCCAAAATGGGATCCAGCTTAAAGGGAGGTCCCAACACCTATCACTATTGCTGAGGCTATAGACTGCTCACAGAAAGCGGCCTATCATGACTGGACTATGGAAGAGGCAACAAGCAGCTTAAAGAGTCAGATACATATATTTACACTCAACTAATGGACAGAAGCTTCTGACCCTGTGGTCAGGCTGGTAGAAGCTAAGTAGGAGGGCAACCCTGTAGGAGGACCAGCAGTCTCAATTAATCTGGACCCCAAGATCTCTCAAACACTGCGCCACCAAAAAGGCAGCGTACACCATCTGATATGAAGCCCACGATACATATACAGCAGAGGACTGCTGGGTCTGTGTTCAATCAGTGAAGATGCACCTAACCCTCAAGAGACTGTAGGCCCCAGGAACGTTAGAGGTCAGGTGGGGTGGGGGTTGGGTGTGGGAGGTGAGGACAACCTTGTGGAGACAGGGGTGGAGAGGAAGTATGGGATGTGGAAGAATTCGAGGGTGGATTAAGGGGGGAATGAAATCTGTAGTGTAAAAAAATAATTAAAATTTCAAATCATAAAATAATACCCTGGCATATATAGCCTGATCATGCTAGCCCCTTTTGTCCTGGGACTTCTCTTATTCCTGCCCATTGTGTTAAAACTTTTCATTAACAACATCAACATGTTGGCAGCCAAGTACATGGCTTGAACCTGAAATTGGACTCCCAGTCAGAGTTATCAAATTAACAGGCTAGCAAGCCAAGGATGGGTAAGATTCTGCACAGAGCCTTACCAACCTAAGACAGAAGTGCATTGCTTTTGGTAATGCATATGCCATGAGGGGTAAGGAAGGCATTCTTGTCAGAATGACCTAAGACAGGCTCAGTCTTGTTAATGAAATAAAAAAAGTGGGAGAGGTGGAGAGCCTTTGGGGCTTCTTGGCAAGAATCTGACATGGGCCAAGGACAAAGAAATGGGCTGCTTGGCAAGAATATGACATTGACCAAGGACAAGGAAGTAGGCTTTAGGCAAGAATCTGACATTAGGCTAGAACAAAGAAGTAATTTCAAGCAGGAGTCTAAATCTTAGGCTAGAATAAAGAAGTAATCTCAGGCAGGAATCTAAATATTAGGCTAGAATAAAGAAGAAATTTCATACAGTAATCTAAATTTTAGGTTAGAACAAGGAAGTGGCTTCAGACATGAAAATGACCTTGGACTAGGACAAGGAAGTTGGCTCAGATACCTTGGTCATCCTGATAAGCCCTTAGAAACAGTAAACACAGGAGTGTTCATGTAATTGGGTTTAATGCCTTACTTTTTCTTTGACTATTTTTGGTTATTTTATTGCTTGTTCCTTGACTATTTACATCTATTTTATTGCCAGACCCTCAACCTAGAACTGACCTTAATACATGTAATCAAATGATATAAATCATAAAGGAGGAGGGGGGATGTGATAGGGGTTTCTAGGGAGGGGAAATGAGGAAAGGGGATGACAGCTGTACTATAAATAAATAAAATATCCAATAAAAATAAAAATAAAAAAACAACAACAAAAACCATGTTTATAGTCAGAATAACAGGAGGTAATGAATCTTCTCTGAATCTCCTCTGCTTGCCTCTTCCAGCAGGGGACTTCAACCCTAGAAGTTACCTGAAAGAGAGAGTCAAGGATCTGTTATTCTTATCTTTTGTTAATGGAGTATTTTGTATGTCTAAACCTAGAAATATAGAGGAAAATATGCAGAAAATCAACATTTTCATTTTTGTGTAAACTACAATTAAAATTCCCCTTACTTGTAAACAAAATGTTACAATTAAGTTGCCTTTACAAATTTATACTATTTAAGTTTTGAGTTTATGAAATACTGGGTAGAAATCTTTCCTAAGAAAGTTTAATTCATATTTATGACAAATAAAGACATCATAGTAAGACTTTACATTTGTTTCTTTTGACAGCTCAGTTTCATTTGGTTTCAAATGTCAGGCTGCCATAAAGGGTACATTCATGGCAGGGTGCTTGGCAGGTGTTTGCTTATTAAACACTTTTGTAACTTAATTGTAGGAGTATCTTCACATCATCTTCAGTTTCTATTAGCAGCATTCTTTTACTCTCAGTTTTTTCCATTGCATGTAAAGTTTGCAGGTACACAGTGAAACTACAATGTCAGTGCATATCTTAAAATTAAAATCTCTAGCTATGACAGTTGCGTGTCCAAAATGTAACTCTCCAACCATTCCATGTAACTACAAGGAACAAAATAATAGATCACCAAGTTGAAAGCCTAATATGCTAGAATAGTGTCTTCTAGTTAGATACCTACTTTGTAAGTATAAATTATAATTTCTGATAAATTATGAGATCATTTTAGTGCAGAAAATGAACTTTTTTGATTATACATCATGGTTTTTAAATCAAAACTAAAATATAATCTGTACAATCATAGCACTGATTTTCTCAAAAAAAAAAAAAAAAAACCCTACTGAAAACATTTCTACTATCCTCGAATAAATGACAGAGAGAAGTAAACATATCTTTCACTGTAGACCAATATATTCACTGTAGGAGCCATACATTAGCAAATGGAAAGAAATTCTGATTGGAAATTAAAGACATATAGCCAGGATACCATTAGGTATATTTTAGTGTGTCAGATATTCTCCCTAAACTTCAACTTCATCATTTTGAAAACTTAAACTGTCTGTTTTTATTTATTATTTTCAAGTACAGACACTGATAATTATGCTTTTCTGTTATTTCAGTTGAAATATGAGAGCTACCAGCTCTTGATAATAAAGACAAATTTAAAGATTATGTAAAACCTATCTTTCCTTTTGCATCTGTATAACTTGAACTCTTATAGAAAGAATAACTCAGCTCCTTAATTACTTGATCATGGTGTTGAGATGCTTTGCCACACCAGCATTAAGAGATGGGCTCAATTTTAAATAAACGCTACAAATTGTTTCAATTTTTCTAGAAGAATATAGGCCATAGACTTTTGCACTAGAATGATCTTGAATGAACCTCCGTGATCAGATAATGTCTTGCATGACGAATCATCAAAGTAATTCTGAACATGAATGCACACTTTTTGAACTATTTGTATTCTAATAACAAAGATATTTCTATAACAACAAGGTATAAATTATTTAATAGGTGAACACTACTTCTTGAACATATTCACTAACATTTTTAAGAAATAATTATTACTGGGTCATTGCTCATCATAATAATTTTATGTAAATCATTTATCTAAATAGACATACTAAAACATAGACTGGAAGAATATTTTCTACCTACTGAAAGCATCTTTCTTAAATCACAAATCATATCATACTATAACTTTTATGTATTTAAATGTTCCATTTGTTTTAATGCTGATGTTAGTGATGAAATATATATTTCTTACTCTCTGATAATTTTCTAAATCTGATAATGTATAGAGATAATTTTTATACAATTATCATAGAGAACAATTTCCATTAGCAGAGTCAAGGTGTTCTGCTGATAAAATTGAATAATGAGTCTTTTCCTAATTTGTTTGAAAAATTAGTAGAGATAATTTGTTCAGTCTTAGGTGATTCAAATGAATTCATTTTCTTAGAACATTTACACTTTATGCATCTAGATGACCCTTCTTTTTCCATGTAGTCTGCACCTATCACCATTTTCCAAGTAGTAAAGTATACTGAATAATTTTGAGAAGAGTTGATCTACCTTAAAATCACTAAAGAAATACAAAAAGTCTAAAATTAATGAAGATAATATTTTGTAGCATATAAAATTTTTATACTTTATGATAGTTACTTATCTCATGTATTATAAAATTTGTTTATTGTGTTCCCTTGAGAATTGTTCCAGCCAAACAAATTTTAGAAATTGTCAGTCATAAGGAGATGAATGCAAAAGTTGGACCTCTTTTGTCTTGATGAATATACTCCTAAAGTTATATCATGACATGACATAAAGGTTTATCATAAATATTAATATTCAACTACTAGTGGTAATTTCATTGTTTAAATGTTCAGAAAACTGTCCATTTTAAAACTGATAAACATTGGAAATCAGAATTAGAAACTAGAACTTTGGATTGATCAGTGGCAGAGCACTTGCCCAGCATGTGAAGTACCTAGATTGTGTCACCAAAGACTATAAAATTTACCTTTAATCGTTATGATAGGTATTTCTCTCCTCAATCCTTAGAATCACTATTGCTAAAACATGACAATATATATCCTATGGAAGAACTTTCAAAATATATCAAGAATTGCTATAGCAAAATTTATTACCAATATTATACAATTACTACATGAGATTAAAATGAAATATAAAATAGGTTTATTGTCTCTCACATAAGAATGATATTACTAACAGAGAATTGCTTCATTTAAAGAAATGCATTCTTATGAATGATAGCTATTTTTCCTCTACACTTTGCCTCTTTTTATACCATTTTCTTCAGTACAGTCTCAATTTCTTGAAGCTCATTTTGCTGTTTGAGGTTAGATCACAGTACTTGTATAGGTCGCTGTGTTTTCTTTCTTTTTTTTCTTTTATTTCATTGTGATAAAATATTGTTTTATATAGCTGAGCAATGTTTCTTAGTGTAAATGTATCCTGCTTTATTATCCATTCTTTCTTTGATGGAATTTTAAGCTATTTCCAATTCCTAGCTATTATGCATAGAAAAGCAATGAATGCTTTCAGTCTCTGAAATCCATCCACATGGTTAGCTGCAGCATAAATATCATAAGGATTAGTTGTGGGGAAGGACAGGGGGGATTGCTATATGACCAGGAAAATGAATGGATATCTGCAACTCATGGGGATGAAGAGGTAGGGAGCATCTCCAGGAGCAGACATGTCCTGGTACAAGACAGACACCCAAGAATCAATGGAGGTGATTTTAGCTCGAATTCACTACACAGGGGATATGGAACCTGAAGAGGCCATCTCCAATATCTAGACAGGAAACTTCACTGGAACAATAGAGACACCAACCCACCCACAAATCTTTCAACCTAAAAATTATACTGTCTGAAAGTAGTACAGTCACAAGGGAGGAAGCAGAGACTGAAGGAGTGTCCAACCAATAACCAGCCCAACTTGAGTCCCATCCCATGGGCAAGCACCAAACCCTAACACTATTAATGATACTCTTGTGTTTGCAAACAAGAGCATATTGTCTATTCTACCCAACATCTGACTCAACAGGTAGAGACACCCATAGCTAAACAGTTGATAGAGCTTGGGGATTCTTACCAAAGAAAACGAGGAAGAATTGTGGTCCCAAAGGGGATAGGAACTCCACAGGAAGACCAACAGAGTCAACTAACCTGAACCTTAGGGCTCTCAGAGTCTGACCCAACAACCAAACAATATGCACAGATCCTGAAAACTGGAATGAAGGCTATACCAAGAGCTACTGCCTGTAGGTGGGATGTGTTCTTCTAGCTAGGCTGCCTTGTCTGGCCTCAGTGTGAGAATAATCGCCAGCCTGGAAGAGATTTGAAGTTTCAGGTTAGGGGGAATACCCTAGGGGAGTTCCACCCTCCCAATGGAGAAGGGGAAGGAGGAGGGAGGAAGTATTGTGTGGGAGGGGGTAACCAGGGCCTTGATGTAAAGTAAAAAAATTAATTAAATAATAAAAGAAATACATACTTGAAAAAATAGTCTGAACCTGACATAGAGACTATTTCTTCATTCACTACTTCACTATATTTTTATGTATTCATCTGAAAATTCTTCAAGTAATAACATGACTGCCAGTTGCTTCCAGGGATTGGTATAAATTTTCTTTCATTTTTATCACTGTCTTTCTCTTTCCCTTCCTACTTCACTCCCTCCCTGCCTCTCCTCCTTCCCTTCCTTCCTCCTACTCTCCCTCCCACCCTCTGTACTTTCCTCCTCCCTCCCTATCTTCATCCTTCTCTCCCTTCCCCCATTCCTCTCTCTCTCCCTCCCTCCCCTCCCTCCCTTCCTCCTACCCCTTTGTTTCCTGCCTCCCTTGCTTCCCTTTTCTGCACTCAGGACTGAGCTAAGACTTTGTATGTACAAAGAAAGCAATCTAACACACACACACACACACACATATGTATGTATATATATTACATACATATGTCTTTATGAATTAACTATTTTATTTTAATTCAAGGTTTGATTTCAGCTATTCACCTAAGATGGTAATTAAACATGATTTTATTTCTATAGCACAGTAGGCTAGTGTTAGTGGGCCATATAGTTATAACCCTATTTATTTGACCTAATTTTCTGCCCTCTTATTCTCTGTTAGCACAGTCCTGACACTGAAGTTCAGTTTATTACAATAAGAACTGAGTGAAGTAATGAGAATGTTTCTGATTTGTAACACCTGTGTTTTTGAGAATTCTGAAGCACCTGGTAGATCCATAAGCAGACCTTGTGATAACTTGTGAACATTGCAGATGTCTACACTGTAGTAGACAAGCAGAGTTCACTGCTGGTCCAAGCTCTGGGGAGTAACAGATACAGACTGCTAAACTTTTGACTCTATTCAGACGTTTTTAACAGCCTATGCAGTCATAAGAGAAAGATTGACTCTGATATCCCACTTATAAATTAACATACAGAAATTTTAGTGTCCTTGACTCTTTAAATAGGCCACTTGGATACTACTGGCTATTTCACCCCTATTTCTCTCAATTACTACTGATAGTATATGTGACAGTGACATTGTTTTTGTCATTTAGATCCCTTATTTCTTTTCTTTTCTTTTTTTTTAAACAAACTACTTTATGTATGGTAAACACAAGAACTTGACCCCTTATTTCTATTTGTACATGTGTTGGTGTCTTTACCCTCTCAGTCAGTTTCTGTTTCATTATCTTTTCGGTGTGAATTAGGTTTTACTGAATCGATGATTAACTTATGTCTTCATATAATAAATACTCTTCATGCATGTGCTGTTTAAAGTACTCAGGGTGCAAAGGAAAAAGAAAACAAATCATTGTCACTCAGCTCACTCAGTTTTTTGTAAGATATACTATAAGAAGCAAATTGGTAAAGGCTACAGTGATTAGAGTTTGCAACTAGCTGTAAGGAGTTAAGACATGATGTGATAACAAGTAAGAAAAACAAGGAAGTACTTGACTTTGAAGGATCAAGACCATACTCAACTTTGAAAATGCAGAATCAAAACTTTGAGATGTGGACAAATACACAGTGGAAATAGATGGGAAGTCAGTGTTCAGGAGGTGCAGGTATGGGATAAGCATCAAGGTAGAAAAATGAATTGTTTAAAGAACGGGCAGATCTGTGAGGCTAAAGCAGAGTGTTGCCACTGTGCGGACATGTGAGGATGATATAGGGACCTTGTGAGATCTGCTACAAATCTGAGTTTTACTTGCAATGAAATGAGAAATCTAAGGAGGGTTCTAAGTCATTAAGTTTAAGCCTAAAATAGTAACATCCCTTGCAGTCGTTGAGCTGAGCAGTGTTAGTAACCTGGATTTGATATCATTTATGATGATGGAGAGACAGTCACAGGTATGTGGATCTATATCGAGGGTCACATTGAAATATTGTATCATCACTCTTTCGAGAAGAGAATTTACCTAAAGTGTTACTTTACAATATTTATATCTTCATAAAATACCCAAAAGCTGGGTTCTTCATACTGAATGGTCTCAGTTGGATTTTTATGCAAATTTTATTTAAATAATTACTTACTTATGCAGAACATAGTTATTTAAGCAACATGAAAAATACCAAAATAGTGCTTACTAGTAGAACTAGGAGATATACTAAATGCTACTTTGTGGTGAAATGAGACAAATAAGGAAAATACAAAGAATATTTGCTGATAATTATAAATGTTGTTGGTCTTGGATATTAGTAAAATGAATTTAGTTATATGTAATTTCTCTTCATGTTTTTAAACATTACATTCTTAATCCAACATATAGACTTTCATAGGATATAAACATATTTGTTTCCTCTTTTCAGAGAATAAAGTACTCAAGACCTCAACAAGGCATTCAAAGCTTTCCAAAGTTTATTATAAGCATCTTCGTTTTCTTTATTAATTCATTTTTGTTGCTTTGCAAGGAAAATTTAATTACATCATTTTCCTTTTTCCTTCCCTCCCTCCAAAGCCAACCACATACTCCTCGTAGCTGTCTCAAATTTATGGTCTCCTTTTCTTTATTTTTGTTGCCTATCTGTTTCCTGAATGTATAAAAACAACTTCCTCAGTACATTTAATGTTTCTTGTATGTGACCACTTGGAACTGGGTAGCCACCTATGGAGGTTTTTCCCCCAGAGAAAACTAATTCCCTTCTTTGTGTAATACTTAATTGCTTAGAGTTCTTTTTCTAGGATCAAGGCCTCGTAAGCTATTCCTCTTCCACTTTAAAATGCCTGTTTCTACCATCCTTGATCAGTTCATATTTAGGGAGCCATGCTGTGAGACATCCTGTGTGTAGCTTTCCTGACATATCTCTGAAAGTCAGTCACATTGCAAATTTCCTTTCCCCTGCCCTGGCCTGTCTTCTCAGCTCCTCTCTGAGGCTTGAATATAGGAGCTGTGCTGTAGATATATCAGTCATGGCTGTACATTGCAGGATCACATGTTTTCTTTGATCAATTATGGTTTTCCAAACAACTTATCCTCAACAAGGGGAACTAGTATGCTCATTACCTTCATTGGTTATTATTGTTAACATGTGATTTAGACCCTTTCCATAGTTGGTATTTTTTATTTCTATTGGGATATTTCATACTTTTGAATGTACTTACCTTTGCTATTCTCTCTAGTTGTAACATTTTGCTCTTCTTTGTTCAGTTATAAAAACATACCTTTACATTCAACTTAAACAGTTCTTGCTCTTTCAGTACTGCTCTGTGGTTGCCAGTGGCTCTCTCTTCTCCAGTCTTGTATCTTTTGCTGTAAATAATTAATGTAGTGGTCTAATTTAAATATAGGTTAATATATCATAAAAGCAAAAGCAGAAATCGCTGTTTTCTCTCTACACTGAACAGTGCTTCCAATACAGTGGCTTTTAATAAATATGTAGCGATTTGAATTACAAAGGATTTCACAAAACCATAATTCAAACCAGATCAATTAAATATGTATCTAAATTCAAAGGTAAGCAGGAACTTTGGAATTATGTTGTTCCTAGAGATTACTTATCCAGGCAGAATTATTTGTAATTTCATGATGATTACAATATTATTTGCATGGTATTCTTATGTTTTCTTCTTTTAAACAATAATGTGACATAAAAATGCTTTTTAAATTTAAATTCATATTATCTTCATTATTGTAGAATAATAATACATGCTTCTATTCTTTCATTTATAATAAAAGTAATGTAGATTATTTGTACATTTCATTTGGTTAGGATAAAAATGCTGAAGCTGAGAGGACATGGGATGCTTCTGTGATCACAAGGTTAGAGGAGTGCAGAGCAGAAAAGGAATTTCAAATCTGTTTGTTTAGAATTCTTTCCCCTTTCTTAAGATCCATTGACAGTAAAAACACAGCATAATCTTAGATCCAAGGGCAGATGTGCACATACAGTTCTTGTTTCTTGAATTTAAGAGAAAACTCTGCATGCTCTATTTACCTACAAAACTGTGATGTGAGTTAAGTATTTCACAATGTTTGCTATTGGGCAACCACTAAGGGGCAGTGATACACAACTGTCAGCACATTGAGGCTCTGAGCAGTGAGTCATGGCAGCTACAAGCCATTGCAGGGAAAGGAATTGAATCCTCTTGGTTTTATTTCTCAGTTGAGAACTGGAGCAGAAAGAAAGCAAAACACTTTGTCTCCCCCAGGATCTAGTTATACCTTCTACTAAGACAAACACATCACTTGCAATTCTCTTATCCCACTGCTGATGAGAGAGAAATACATTCAGAGAACTTACTGGAGCATCCAGATAAACCTCACACCAAAATAAATGGTGCCTTTGTTTACAGATCACTTTCTTGTCTTTCCCTTCTGCCTTGTCTTCACAGAGGCAAGCGAGTAAACTCCAGCCATGAAAAACATTAGCTCTCTGTTCAGACCTAAAATGTAAGACTTCAAATAGTTTGTAACAAGTGAATTTGAGTTCCAAAACTTAGAGCTCTGTTAGGTAAGGTCCTCCCAACTCTATCTGCTCTGATCTTCTGCATAATATCCTTAGGCATTGCTCTTAGGATGGGCAAGATTGGGTGGAGGGAAATTGCTGTTATAAAGGTTAGGGGGAAAATCCTTAAACTATACTTGACAGGTTGTATTGATCTACTACAAAATCTAACCATTACTGAGACAGATGGGGGAGCTCTGAGACTCTCAATCCCAAAATTGCATCAGCTACTGCTGATGCTGCTGCACATGCTGACAATAGCTCCAGTCTGAAAAGCAGGGTTTACATGCCTGAAATAAATTGTTTTGATTAGAACCTTTAGGAGAGAAAGTCATAAGGTACAGTTTTATCGACTACTTGCCAAACAACGCAGACCCATGCACTGTAAGCTTGTTTTGCTCTTGTAAGTCATGCAGCAACTAGGCTTTTATTTTCTAAGGTTATGGACTTAGACTATAACATATTATCATCTCCTCTGAATTATTGCATGCTTGGCAGACTAGGAAATGGAATTAATTTTCAAGGACTGCTGACCTCTCTTTATATGTTTACATACCTGCTTCCGTCCTTGTCGTAGAGTCTGATTTAGTCTACTAAAGATTGCTTTGGTTTCTTGACAATGCATTAAGAATCATGGTCAGCAAGCTGCTTTCCAACATGATGCACCAGGTTCTAAAAATAAACTGTAAGAGAATAATCCTTTAAGTAGCCATATTAGTAAAAGTTGTTCTCTCTCTCTCTCTCTCTCTCTCTCTCTCTCTCTCCTCTCCCCCTCTCTCTGTTCTCCCTGAAGCAGTGCTTCCCTTGCAGAGAGATTTCTTTTATCTATTGCTGTTTTTCAAAAACAAGACAATTTTGTGCAATCAACCAAACAAAATTTAGACAAATCATTGTGAAATGCAAATCGTGAAGCCAGCATCCTTGTTTTCTGAAGCTGGACTCATGTTACATTATCCCCCTCTGAAAGCAATTCATTGTGATGTTCTTTTCTCAGCAAAATGCATGGAGTTCATTCTTTTTGCTTATTTTCTTAGCCAGCATAAATGAGTTTCACTGGTTGCTGTTTTAGATAGAACTAAACACACAGGTTCATTATATGTACCACCAGTAATGACACCATTGTGGTGTCGTTGTCCTGCTTACAGAAAAACAAGAATCTTGCCTAGGGAGAATGGTGTATTTATTTTCTACATAAATGATTTTTAGAGATCACAACATAAAGGCTGGAATAAAAAGAATTTGTATGTGTTGTATTCATTCTATTAAAGATGGTGTGTTGTAAGATTTATATGCAAATTCATTACATTGAAATTTACAAAAGTAACAAATGTGAAACAATGAGATTGACTTTGATTCATAAATGTGATGATATTTACTAATCCTACCACATTCCAATTCTCTGTCAAAAATAATTAATAAATTAATAAAATGCATGTAGAACATGATGACTTCCATCTGGGATTTTACAATCCATTGAAGAGATATAAATCACGGCATTGCATTGAGAGCTAGGAAATGCTAAATGTCAACTGATTATTAAAGCTGTACAAGAAGACACCGATAAGGACCAGTTATTACTTGCTGAAGAGGACACTACTTTTTCATAGAGCAAATCCATCCTTTTACAAGAGGACATGGACTAATTAAAGTAGCAATGCCAATATATATGGCTAACATTTGACCAATAGCACTTCAGGCTTCATAAATTGTTCTTCATATAGTGCTGACTGCACAGGATTGTGAAATGGTGAGATCCAGCACCTCAGTTTTTAATAACTCATTTGAATGACAAGTTGCCTAGCTTTCAATTTATATGCTGTAGGAAAGCTAAAGGTAAAATTAAATTTGCTAGGATCTGCACCTTGGATTTGGGGGTTAGAGCTAAAATACAGGATCACAAATTATATTTTTAACACCAAGCTGCATTCCCAGCTACCCACTGCAATATTAATTTCAAACTACTACCTTCTAGCTTTCTGAAATATATAAACAGCATTGCAAAACATAGCTTGAACTCTTGTCCCATTAGCCTGATGTGATAAAAATAATTGTTGCATAAAATTAAGAAAAAGATCTCTGTGTGTCAAAATTGACAGGTGTGATTATAAAAGTTCTATCTATTTAAACAACTCACTAGATTTGTTAGGTGTTTTTAAGAATTGAAGTGTGTTGAGTGGAAAAGGTAATCCAATCATTCAACATCTCTTCAAGCATTCATTGTTGTCCCTCTGTTCTTTAGCCATCAGAAGAAGCAAATGCAGTAAACAAATGCAATATCACTTCACCCATCTCTAAAGCTGTTTGGGAGAACTTGTATAGGCACGCAATTTGCAACCAATCTTTTGTTCTCCAAGAAAATACAGTAACTGATATTTATTTTCTGAGAAACAATCCTCAGAAATTATGGTTCTCTGAACAGCCATTTACAAATTTAATCTGGAATAATTTCCTTCATTTTTTTTCCAATAATTCCTAAATTAGTACATTCTAGTATTATGATGAACTAATCTTCTGGTCATAATTGATCTAGAACCATAGCTGCAGAGATCATTCGAACTAAACATATAATGTTTCTAAAGAGACATAAATTTGCTGCCTATTGAGAATGACAGCACTTCTACTTGAAAGTGTGCTGTAGTTACCAGGTATACAAAGAATGTGCATTACATCTGCTTGACAGTACACACCACCTATACAACCCATTCTCACAGAATGTGAACATGAACTAACTTGACTCCTATCTCACCAAATCCTCAACATGTATTCTTTCTACATCATTCGCCACATACATCTGCATAGGAATAATTGAACATCTTTAGGAGCTGGTATTTTCAAATACAAGATGGGATATTATCAATACACACTATATTATTATCACTAAGATTAAATACTATAGTCAATATACACTACATATAAAGTTTTTATAGTAAATAACAATTGGCAGCTTTATATTAGTCTATATTTCAGTTTTTGAAAACAGAACATATGTTTGTTAAAGCATGTATAATATGCATGTGTATGCAACTGTGTATACCCTCAAAGGCCAGAGAGAAAATCTAGTGTCTTCATCTATTTTATCTGTCTTAAAACTTTCATATAGGCTTGCCCTTTCGATATGCCCTCTGGTTTAGGCTAGGCCAGCAATCTCTTAGGATCTTCAGGTCTCCACCATTCAGTTTTAGGGTCACCAGTCTATGGGGCTATGTAAAGTCTTTAAATGAATATATAGTAAGCAAATTCAGGTCTTCACATTTGTATAGCAAATTATGTTGTGCACTGGGACATTTTCTCATCCCTTTAAAGGAATAATTTTTTAAAAAGGTTGTAAACCACTGCAAAGAATCACACAATGGATTGTGATATACCTTATTCATGTTTAGAAATGAGACTAATAATCCAGATCAGATTACATTAAATTCTTTCTCATGATAGCTGATATAATGAAAGTACACAAATGTGATTTCTTATCAACCACAGTTACTACTACACATGTACATATTGGAGAGACTTCCCATTTCTAATCCATAATCAAAACCATAAGTGCAGTCACTGATTAATGTTCTAGAAATGAAAAATATCTTATTAATTCCCTTCTTTAAAAATCAGTTTGACACTATCTCAAATATGGAGTAGGAATGTCTCATGGCTTCATAACTGTATACACTTTTCAATGATTTCAATAATTTGTTTCATATTTATTGCCTGTTAGGCATTACTTTGCACCATTATTCTACCTACAAAATATGAACATACTTTAAATTTAGCTCAAATGAGCTTTGCATATTACATAAAGTAAATGTGTATATCTGTGCCTGTGTGTGTGTTAGTACACATATGCTTGTGTTAATTATATCTATCTCCAATAAATCATATTACAGATTTCTAATTAAAGAGATTTTCAACACTTGAATACTGATGGAGGCATTCCAAATTTTATTTATCGTCTTAGCTTTGAATTATTACTGTGGTACTTCCCATGTTCTTTATACATTTATTTATATAGACAAAGATCTTCTGCATAAGTCATTTGTGCCAAACTGTGTCAGGAGATGAACCAGTTTCAATTTTTTTAATCTCTTTGTTTAAGTTTAGAACACTTAAATCATCAGAGCTTATTCATACATGATTTACTTGCACTTAGCCATAAATTATGGCTGTTCTCCAAGAACATATAACGAGGGCATATATTTTGGCTTTTCCTCTTGTATTTATTGTTTTGTATTTTGCATTTGAATGGAGGTTTAACACCACATCCACCTCTGCCCAATTCAGGAGATAAACCTTAAAAGAATGTACAGATTTTCTTGATTCCCTACTGTACTCTTTGTCCTTCAAATATCAAGTGATACATTGTCTGTAGGCCAAGTGCTTTGAGCTCATTTCTGCACTTACAAAAACAGGTATAAAACCCATGTGCTCTCAGAAATACAATCTCAATTTAAGCTATGTCACTGAGGAACAAAGGCAATTAAATTAACTTTCTCTCTTCTCCTTGATGCCTTTTTCTGACCATATCACTTTGGTGGCAATTTGTCTCAAACACCAAGTCAGATGTGTACAAAATCAAACACAGATGATACCAAGTATCATATGACTCACATGACCTCCAGATATAAATGCCTTGTCTAGGAGTGATTTCCCTCGTTGACTGGCCACTCTGATTAAAAACTTTTCTCTGGAGCCATGCACCTCTGCTGAATATACTGAAGAGGTTAGCTCAGGAACTTTGGAAAGGTCACGGGATACTTGCCCCTCCAGAATGGAGAGTCTAATTAACATTCTTCAGACCACAGGTTGGTGGGATCCGACCTGTCGTTGGGATCACATTCCACAGGATACACCATTGGCCACCCACAGACATGGGAAATCCTTGCCACTTCGTTCCCTAAAGACCAATCAGTTTAAAAGTCATACTGTTCTGCCAATCATATTGTGCCTAGTTGCTGTTTCTCTATTCTGGACCCAGGAAACTGTATAAAGGTCTGCCGAACAAGCTGCCCAGGGTCGCCTCTCCTTTTGGATGAAGGATGACCCCAGCATGCTGGAACAATAAAATTCCTTTTGCTTTTACATCGATCCCTGGCTTGGTGATTTTCACTCAGGGGGTCCCCGGTAAGTTAAGGTTCATCGGATTCTTACAATACTGAACTATCACTCAAAACTTAGGTTTACATTTCCACTTTAAATGTCATTAAAGTGACCTTCTTTATGGAAGCATAATGGTTAGAACAAAATAAATGTTCTTAATATAATTTTCAATTTAATTTAGTAGGTGGTATTCTTATTTTATTATAGAATTTTAAAACTTGATAGTATATTATCAAAAGAATAGGAAAAGGCAATGCCTTGATCCATTTACAATATGTATCCTTTCATCATACAGAATTAGTGAATATTTTGAAAGAAAGTTATCTGAATAGGATCTGGCAACAGTACTTAATTGTTAAAATTATTATAGTAAAAGTTAACAAATACTATTGTAACATCACAGGAGTAGTCAAAAATAATTTAAATATTTCTCAATGCTTTTGGCTCAAGATCATGGTAAATTTCCCTTTATGTGGTTATTAAAGGTATGTACAGATATATACAGGCAAGTCTTAAATATGTCACACATCACTATTTGATATTGATTACTTACTGGTATTTTCCATTATATAGCAAATATTTTGATGAAATAAAATACTAGTTTCTCATTCTCTGAGAGCACCTAATATTTTATCTGATATTTGGAAGTTAATATAAAATTTAGAAAAATATCATCAAAGCCCTCAAGATATATTAAATCACTGCAAACTCCTTAAAAATTAAAGGTTAGATATTCATAATGGTATTATTCTATTTACATATGATAAACTGATTAGTTTCTGAAATGATCATCTATGCTTCCTTACTTTTTGTAAAAAAAAAAAATGGAGGTAACATTATTGTTATAAACACAATTAATGCTAAGAAATCCATGTTCATATATTAGAAACATGTAAATAAAATTCTAAGCAGTGCTCTGAGTGGGATCAAGAAATGTAAAATGGTTGACTAGAATTTTAAAAAATTTCATCTGACCTTAACAAAATAGCAAGAAATGTTAATTTAGTAGACACTTCCCATCAGACTACTGCAAAATTAAAGCATGCAGTTAACATATTCCATGCCTAAAGCAAAATTGTATTGGGCTTTGTCACTTTATATTTCCTCAATATGCCAAGGGTTAAATGTTAAATGAACTTCCTGTGAATGGTCATTTATATCTTTGCAAAGATCTAAGTCATTTGGAAAATTAGAAACTGAACAACCAATAGAACAATACAAGTGACTAACAATGTAGTTAAGTGGAGAATAAATGTGAATCATTCGAAGAATCACACTATCATATGTGCTCTGTTCTTTTCCTACTCAAAGGGTCTCTTTATAGTAAGGCGAGGAATGGAAGACAGTTTCCTGCTAAGTACACACAGATGGAGAAGGAACAGAGCTAAAATGTTCTGCCCTGTTTCTAAAGAGGTCATTCTTTGAAGCAGTGACTTTAGAAATTCACTTCAATTGAGAGGAAATGAGTTTTTGTTGCTTGACTATCCTATTATGAGAAATACCTTTAGCTTGTCAATAGGAAAGGCCGGTTTGGAGTTCAGTCAATGCATAAAGGACATTGTTAAGTCCATGGAGATCCTCGCTTTTGAATAGGGCTTCTTCCACACCTCCCCTTTTCCATGTAATTCCCAGGTTTTCTTTTACAGCTGTATTGTTTGAAAACTGTTAGTGTCAGTAATGGTGTGAGGATTGTCATCTAAAACTTGACTGAAACCATTTCAAAGTGCTGGAGTTACCAGTAATGCCACCTCAGTCACTAAAGGGATGCCAGCAGAATTGAAATGTTCTCTTGTTAATGGAAAAAAATAAACTCTACAACTTCAGGGAGAGTGAACAACAAAGACTTTTACAAAGCCAAGAGCAGCAGGAAGCCATCCTGTACATAAGAGTTGAAATCATCTTGTCTTGGTCAGATTGGGGGTAAATTTCTATCATGGGTAGATGTAGGTCTTTATGCTTCAGGCTACAGCACTCTCAAGAGAAATAAAAATGACTCTCTGTGAAACCAGGTTACTGTTAGAGAAAACACACCTAAATGGCCTGGGGTGCAGAAAGAACACACTTCCTAATATGCTAGTAAAGAATCAGATTTTGACATTGAATTTTACAATTTGTAGCCACATTTTTAACCAATTTGAATATATATATCACCATAACTTAAAATTACTTTTTCATGATCATTATTTTAGAATGGAATTTCTAATCCTTGACTATGCTTGTATGCTTTATTTTATTGTCATTTCAACAACAATAATAATCCCTATTCCTTCTCATAATATTATCTATCTAGACTGTTCTATATAACGATTAAGAGTCATGAGATGCTGACAGTTTCTTAAAAATATATAATTCATATTATTGTCATAATTAATTATGACCTCACAATTACAGCATTTGTTCCAAAGGATATAGACTGCAAAATTGAAACAAGCAAACAAACAACTCTGGTATTTTGCAGAGAGCAGATCTCTAGTAAGAGTGGTGTCGATATTCCATTGGTTAAATGTATATTAACTGGTGCTACTTAGGAAAGGTAAAAAATAATGTTGGCTAAGGTGATGCTTATATCTTTCAACTGAAACTTTAGATTTTGTGTAATAAGTGATATATATTTATCATCTAACTAGAAAGTAGTCTTCTTTCTCTTTGTTAGGTGTATTAATTCTCATAGACATGAATAGTCCAAAAATCATATGTCTTCCTGAGCCACCTTTTCTATTCTTTCCATCTAATTCTACACTCACTTCTTTTTCAAGCTACACTATGAAGGTCCACTTCTGCATGCAAACCGAACTGTGCATGGACCTCAATCACCATTATTTTAAAGTGAGTACTTTACTTCAGTGTACCAACTCTCTGATTTTCTGAAAGGACTAAGTAAGCTTCATTTTTCACCTCTATTTACAGGGACTTGGTGGAAGTAATTGCTGAGATGCACAATAGCTGTGGTTCAGATTTTGAGTGCATGCATATATCTTTCTGAATTCAGAACTCCCACAGAGTGTGATGTGTGCTTTGGGCTTGCATCAAAAAGAATTTCCAAATTGTATATTGACATGAGGAAGGGGAGCATTGGTTATCAGTGATATTGAGGTATTAATTATTCAGCTTTACTGCTATGTGTTATGCATAATGCATTTGACATTTTATGGCAGAACAGTGGTTTCTATCAGCATGCAATGCTCCTTAAACATACTGGAGCATAGGGTATTAGAACTATAGCTAATTGGTCTTGAATCTTAGTGTGAGAACCTCATTTCTATCAAGATTCATAGGACAGGTTTCTGCTTTCACATATCTCAGGAGTTCATCTAGTAGCTATTATTAGAATAAAGTTATAAACAAAAAAGGGATTTTGTCTACTTGGAGAGATCATTTAGAAATTGTTTGAACTATGAATGCCACAAATTAAGGGAGAAATAATGTGGTTGGCAATATAGCATGCCCTTTGCACAAATAGCACATAAGGAGGTTCTGAAATCAATATCAATTATATAACAATTCTAAAATGAAATTGATGGCAATTTATAGGTGAGAAATTCTAATACACTATTAGTACTATGTAGACATGCATATAGTCATTAAAATCAGAAAGATACAATGGATAAATGTGTTAATTGTCTTGAAAAAAACATATCTTTGAGAAAATTAAACATTGAGAATTGGAGTACTGTATGCTTACTGAATATCAGAATATAGCAATTCTCAGTCACTGAGGGTGTCACTGTGGGCACAAAAATCCACACAGAATACTACTAATATCTCTCCAATTACTCATGCATATTTCTTGTTCTAGTAATTCTATTCTAGGAGTTATAATGCAGATTTTTCTACAAAGGTCCAGAAGAGGTATTTATTATTGGCCAGTGCCTCGATCATGAAGAAGTAAAGAGGTTTAACCCTTACTCATAAACTAGATGGACAAATGTAGTGGATATGCACGTAATAGCAGTTAGAAGTAAGAATAGACATGTTACAAACCAGGATGCAGTTTACAGATCAGCCTGAGTAGCTGACAAAAGCCAAGAAAAAAAACATAAGATGAAGATCACAAGTGTCTGTGTTGCTCAGATTAAAAATGGCCCTTATATATGCATACAGATTGGCACTAGTAGGAGGTGCAGCCTTGTTGGAGGAAATAGGTTAAATCTTTGAAATTTCAGATGTTCAATCTAGGCCCAGTATCACTCACTCTTCCTGTTGCTTGACAATGCGGATCTAGAACACTCAGCGACCCCTTCAGCATCATATTTGCTTGTATGCTGCCATGTTTTCAGCCATAATGATCATGGACTAACCCTCTGAACTGTAAGCCAGCCCTTGTTGAATGTTTTCCCGGATAAGGATTGCTGTGGTCAAGGTGTCTCTTCACAGTAATAGAAACTCCAAATTAACAATATCATCTTTGAAACTGAGGTATGTACATATAATATTTTTACTGGCATCTATTTCAATTTCCAAAATTTATATTAAATTTATTTACATCTAAAATTTATCTCCTTCTAAGTATGTGAAGGATAGTCTCCTGTACTTCTCTTGTAAATTATTTTCCTATTTTAGTCATAAAGATATTAAAAACCATGACATTTCCCACTTAGTTCATTAAACTTAGACATGTTCTATAAATGTTTAATGAAAAATTTAACATAGTAATGTAATTTTCTTTTTTGGTAAATAGAGGGAGACCACAAACACTACCACATATTGTATAGTCTAGTTTCCCACCTTGTGGGAAGTCACAGGGCTCCTCACATCAGGAGTGAAATGGGTAAGTCTCACCCATTATATAATATATATATAAATTGAGGTTATATATATATATATATATATATATATATATATATATATATATATGGAGATATTCTAAAATCACATACTTGCTAAGAACTTTTCAAAAAGTTCTAGATCAAGAATTCTAGAAGTTTCATATGAATAAAATATAAGCATAAATGTTAAATTTAATGACTACCATTTGAATGGGCAAGGATGGATGACAAATGAGCATATGAACAATCTATCATTAAGAAAATACATACTTGAAGAGACCTGCACAACAATTAGAATGCTTGTAACTTTTCAAAATAAATGCATATACAAATGTGTAAAATGGAATTTTTATTCACATTCATTGAGATATATTTTTGGACTTCCTTGAAATACTAGATGTAATTGTTCAATAGGATTTACATACTATTTCATACTGAAAATATATTTCTATATAAAATTTCATATAAATCTTAATACTAATTTTTCATTAGCAAAGCTCAAAATCATCTAAACTATTCATTAACAAAATCATAAAATCCATTTGTATTTAGAATTCTCAATAATAAAAATGAATTACTGAAGCAACAAAGGTGAATTAATTTTCAACTCTGGTAAGGAATAGAAGCCTGAGGTGAAAATGTTACATAATAAAGTCACGTTTATTTTACATACAGACTAATTTATTGTAACTAAACTAAACAATGATTACTTGTAGAGGGTGTAGAGGAATTTTAATCCATCAACATGACTTCTCTGGTAAAGAATCATATCCAAAGACCTTTTAAATCTATAGGATCGCCCTGGAATTGCACATCTTTAATCTCTCTATCTATAGAATCGCCCTGGAATTACACATCTTTAATCTCTCTGAGTAGAATATAGACATGACCTTATATACACTTTTGCTTTTGATGTAAAGTTAAATTGTGCACAAATTTTAGCTTAAACAGAATTTGGGAATATATAGAGGAATTTTCATCCAGCAACATGGCTGCTCTGGAAAGGGATCACATCTAAAGACCTTCTAGGGCTATATGATCTAAGCAGAATGCACACATGTCCTGGATTTCAATATGATCTATCTGATATACAGACACATCCTTAGTACACATCTTTAATCCCTAGCAATGAATGTAAAGTTAGTTTGTAGAAGGAAGCAGCTATGTATACAAATAGGCTTAAGGCAGGAATCTGGCATTAGGCTAGAGCAAAGAAGTAATTTCAAGTAGGAATCTAAATCTTAGGCTAGATCAAGAAATAATCTCAGGCAGGAACCTAAACAGTGATCACGGGAGTATTCACATAATTGGGTTTAATGCCTTGCTTTTTTGTTGACTATTTGTGTTTATTGTCTTGCTTGTTTCTTGACTATTTGCACCTATTGTGTTGCTAGACCCTCAACCTAGAGCTGACCTTATTACATGCATGTAATCAAAATGGTATAAAAGCAAAAAGGAGGAAGGGGGATGGGCTAGGGGGTTCTAGGGAGGGGAAATGGGGAAAGGGGATGGCATCTGTATTGTAAATAAATAAAATATCCAATAAAAAAAAGTGACTTCAAATTGAGGGAAGACAAATTGACCTGTTAGTGAAAGATTTGACAGCGTGAGTCAGAGATAGGATATACCTAACACTCAAGAGAACAGCACAGAGAAGAATGAGAATTTAAGAGCAATACTTGGACATAATAAAGTGACTTCAGTTGAGTTTATTGCAGTTAAGTTGAATGAAGTTGAGTTCCATTCTGTTTAGTTCCTGCAGTGAGTGCAGCTCAGTTTGTGGAGTTCAGAAGCATTTTTCGAAGCAGAGCAATTCAGTAAGAAGTCAAGAGAAGCCAATTTGAGTCAGTCAACTCAGAGAAGATTTTGATCTATAACAGCTGATTTTAACAAGTCAGAGTTCAAAAAGAGCTAGAAAGAGTGAGTTTACTTGCACTAAACTGATTCTATCAAATAAAAGTTACTGTTACAGGAGGACAAAGGTGGAATATATGTGAACCAGAAATGAGTGATTGTGGAGAAAGGAGGAAGTATGGGAAATGACAATGCAATTATAATTGTTTCAATGGGTTAATATGTATTCGTATCTATTTCAAATTCTCTGTTCATTTAAATGCACATAGGTTGATGGATGTCAATTATACTTCAATAAAGCTGTATTCTTTCCAAAAATGAAAGTTTTAGTAAAGACATTGAAAAATTACCCTATTTTGTTATGAGAGACCTTTATTCAACTAAAGACAAGTTGTGATTAATCTAAACCACAGCACCTAACAGAAATTAACTGCCTATTGTTCACCTTTATCCTGTTGAGGACCGTTTCATGCTGGTGTCCCCATTGGCTGGTGTCTTTCATTAGTTTCCCATTTCACCAGAGACAACTAGGGTGGGAAACTTCTGATATAAAGGATGTTTATGCAACTCATCTCTCACTGTGTAAATCTGCCAAACCATAAACACAGACTATATTTTTTTTAAAAAAGGTAACAGAAAACGAATCATTGTCTACAACAAGGAAATACCATGTTTTCACTTAAATTATAAAACTTTAACTAACTTTAAAGTTTTACTCCTTTTCATTTTGTCTTGTAGAGAAATTCAAGGTTGGTCATGGGCAGCAGCAAAACAGAACTGCTCTGTTGAGCTCTTGCAATTTATCATCAAACATGGAACCAGTTGGTCCATCAGAAACTATTGTCCTATTTCTTATAGTTTCCTCCACTGGCTCTGCCTCCTGTCTTTGCTGTGGAATCTGGGAAACTTGTAACTTGTCACCAAGAATTCTAAGACTTTTCTGCAAAGCCTTACAGAACAAGGTAAAGTGTCCCTAGCACAGAACTGCACAGTAATTGATGCTCTCCATTTTTTTAATTCTCCTCCTAGCTTGTAAGAATGGCTTCTGCTCTCTCTCTCTCTCTCTCTCTCTCTCTCTCTCTCCTCTCTCTCTCTCTCTCTCTCTCTCTCTTTCCCTGTATGTCTGTATGTGGTGTGAGTATCTGTGTGTGTTGTGTGTGTTTGCAAGAGGAGATGTGGAATATTCTATCATTTTCAACTCCATTCCTTTGAGGTAGTGTTTTCATCAGAACCCAGAGCTTGCATTGATTTTTAGTGAGGCTGTTGTCCAGAAAACCTCAGTGATCCTTGTATGGCTATGTCTATAACACTGGATTTTCCAGTGTATGTTTCAATGATAGACTTTTAAAAAACCTTCTGGGATTCTAACTAGAATCATCATACTTTTGCAGCAAGCAGTTTCTTTCTCTCTCAGTTTATTCTATCTTAAGGAGACTTACACAGATTGCTTAAGGGAAGTGCAGGTTTGAGACACAAATTAAAAGGAAGAGGACAGCAGGAACCCTATTTCTATCTTTCTTCTTGACAAAAGGACCAAAATGTGTTAGTAAAAGGAAGATTTTTCTGTCCATGGCCATTCATATAAAAGCATAAGTGGACTTAATGGGTTTTGACAAAACATAAAGTATAGAAGGAAAATATTAGTGAGAATATGGAAAGAGATGGGGGGAGGGAGAGTAGTATGAATTTAATCAAACACATGTATTGAAACATTGAAAAGCAAACCTTTTTATTTTCAATGCACGGTTATAAAACAAAACCATGAACAACAAAGTTACTAGAAATGAAAAAGAATCTTGGAATCTTTAATCTGTGTTTTAATCTGGAAATAGGAAATGAAGGATTATAGGATTGGAGAGCTAAATTAAAATAGCTTGTATTTCAAAAGAAAAAATATTTAATTCCCTTTCTTTAGTGTTTATTTTTATTGTTTTATTCTTTATTTTGAAAACAGTTTTATAGTTATCTAGAGATAAAAAGTAAAGGAGACTGTGATAGTTACAAAAAATTACAGTTAGTACACATTATGAGGAAGTCTAGGAGAACCAGCTTTACTTCAGCAGAAATTATAGTAGATGAAGTAATAACTCCATATCTATGTTGTATCTGTGAGCAAATGGGGGCTTGTAAAAGTAGAGGAAAGGACAAGTTGGCAGTGGTAGAGGAGGCAAAGTAGAGGAGGTGTTGTGTTTAGAGAGATGAACAGAACATTGGCACTGTGGTTGGTAATGCAAGAATACGCTCATGCCTTTTCCTATTTCAGCACTTTCTGTTATGCCACAGCACTCTATGCTTACTTTGGCACCTTTAAAAAATATTTTAACTATAATTTCTGCTTAAACAAATACAATTTGAACTTAGAGAATTTAAACTGTTAATCAAAATGTGCAATTAATGTGATAGAGATGACTTTGAAACCAAGCTATCAAACCCTATTTCATTACACAGTTAAAAAGTCTACATCATATGGCTTGTATCCTTTAAAGGTTTTTTAACTTCCCAAATCATATGGAACCTTAACCCTCATTTAACAGTACTGGCAGGTAGGGCCTCTGGGGGATGTTATGAAGGATTTGCTGATGGGCTTCCTCCACTCCTCTCTTATTTTGTCCACCTTACCTCCTTTTCTTCATGATGATGCACAGAGGCTCTCAGCAGGAGCAGGCATCTCCCATCATGTTGTTAGACATCTATGTTCCAGAAATGTAGAACGACAAATTTTCACTCATTATAAATTACCTTTTCTGTTTTTAATTTGTTATAAAAGTACAAAACAGATGGAGGTAGGGATTGACCCACAGAACTGAATCCACAGTTTGTTTGACAGTTTAGCACACAAAATAACTGATATATAAAATAAGAATAGACAGCTACCATGCTGACTGCTCACAAGGTAACCACTGGCACATGTATGAAAAACTCAATGACACTTCTGTTAAAGTATTATTTTGACTTATTTGTAATTTATTGAGACATGAGCCACTGATCTATGTTCAAGAAAGAAAATACTACAAATCATTTTAATATGCTTCAATTAAAAAAAAAGTAAAGCATTAGAGATTCTGCCTTAGAAGAAGAACTCCAGGCAGTAGAATGACACTGGGAGTCAGAGACAACAAGAACACTCATAGGTCTCCCAAACTGCAGAAGTTAACACTAAGCATTGAATATCAACACTACTAAATATACTAAATAATAAATACTAAATAATATCAGTGGGTTGTATATATAATCATATATATTTATATATCAAATATCTTCAGAAAGAATGAGAAGGAGATAGTGAATAGTAGTTAGGAAAGAGACAAATAGAATGATACAAATACAGTACTCATATATTAAACTCTCAAAAAAATTAAAATTGTCTATTTACCTAGAATAATTTATACTTAATGATATAATTAAAGTCTTTTAAGAAAGTATAAGGGCTTTCTAAAGGATTATATTTTACTGCTTCCTTTACTCTTTAAACATGAATATGCATTATGAACCATTATTAATACCTAACTAGGAGCTATAACTGTAAAAAAAACTCTGGAGATATACTCTACAATGAATACAGTATAAAGATCTAGGAAAACATTAGTGCATTCCTTCCACTTGCTCTCCTATCTCTAGTTCAGAATATTTTCTTTCTCTTCCTTATGTTTTCCCTTGATTATGGTGCTCATTGTGTTCCATGTGACCACAACATATATGATCTCAGGATTGGAGTCATAGGATTGGGTTTGTGTATTTGAACAGAAAGAAAAAAGGGAGTGAGGTCGACGTTTTGGATCACCTGGCTGGCTGTCCATGAGAGCATCTTGGGACTTTTATATTGAAAAAACAAAAACAAAACTATAAGAACCTTCATTTTGGTGTGTGAAATGTTTTCTTCTCCTAGTTTTAGGGGTGTTGGAGTCCTTCTGTTTATAATCAAGAATCTTTTAGTATACTTTGCTTTTAGTTTTTCTATATCTATCCACACCTTTGTAATTAATTACTTTGTAAATAAACCCCTTCAAATTATTCTAATTTGAGTTTGCCATCTGTTTCTTGTTTGTATACTGATTGATACAAATTATGCTCTAAGCTTACAGAAATTTACTTGCATATAAAAGCTTGTAGCCATAAATATGTATCTTTTCTTCAACACAATTAGCAGCATTCTCTGCATACCTTGTCTCTTTCAATGAATAAAACATCTCATAAAAATTTCCATATTAATACATAAAGATTTCCAAAGTTTAAAGAGATTTTAGCCTGGGTGGCTATGTGGTTATAGTTATAAGATAAAATATATATATATATATATATATATATATATATATATATATATATATATATGGAAATATTTGAAATCACAAAAATGTTTATCTAGATAATTTTGCTTTTTTTGAGATAAATAAATTTACAACCTTTCTCCATTCTCTTTTCTCCCTCAAACACTCCCATATAATGTGCCCATTCTGCTTCAAACTCATGGCCTCTTTTTCCATAAATTATTATTGAATGCATATAGGTATACACCCATACACAAACACACACATATGCATAGCTACTAGATATAACTTGTTCAGCCCATGACACATATAATATTAAATTTATATATGTTTTCTGAGCTGATCAATTGAAATTGTACAACTAATTGATGTGTTCTTCCTTAGTAAGAGCCACCCCACCTGTCCAAGCTCCTCTTGGCTCCTTATAGAACTTTGTGTAGGACTAAGGCCTCACTGACTTTTCTCTGTATATAATGGAATGTTCATTATTGTGTCACTGTTGCTCAGTACACTTTTGGACAGTCACATTGGTGATACATAATGAGTATAAATTCTGATATTTCTAAGTGATACAATCTCATGGAAAACTCTCTGATTATCTAGTTCTTATAATCTCTGTATACTCTCTTTCATAATGTTTCCAGAACCATAAATATTGAAATGATTTTTAGGTGTATCCACAGGGATTGGACTCTATAACTCTGCATTTGATTGGTTGTGATTATCTGTAGTTGTCTCTATTGCAAAAAAAAAAAAAAAATCTTTGATAAGGAGCGATGGCTATACTTTCTTGTGGGAAAAATGACAAATATTTATAGGTTGTCGTTAGAGGTTATGCTTGTTTAGTAACTTAGTGGTTGTAAATTCTCTATGAATACATTGACTTCATTAGCACTGAGTAGGTAGGTTTCAATGCAAGACATTTTTTCTGTCCTTTTGAGACAGTATTAAGTCTAATTTGAGAGTTCTTACCAATATATGTATGTCACTACTATACCCTTAGTGTTATCATGCCATGATGTTCATTGATGTGATTCATAGGTATCATGTTACGTCTGTGTAGGTAATGGTTGTCTTTATCCTTTGAAATTTTATATACTGCCTTTTAGTACTATGAAAGCTAGTCCTCACGGAGAGGAGATACTGATAAGTTTCAGCTCATGGTTTTCTGAGCCTTATTACTGAAGTACGAGATCTCTTAAGAAATGGAGACTTACCTCCAACATTTGGAGTGCAACCCAGGAAAACACCAATAGTCTATATCCTTTAAAAAAAAAAACATTGCACAATAGTATATTAAATAACAAGTAAGGTCATATTAGCAATGGAGATTGTTAGCTTTATTGAAGATGATTTTTTTCAATATCACATGTCATTTTCCCTTAAAGTAAATTCTTACAAACATACCAGCTTGGTTTAGTAAAGGGCATGTGTCCATTTTTGGATGGAAAGTGTACAGAAGTGTCATGATAGGGGTATTTCCATTGACGGAGTGTGAAAATCTCCCTTGGCTGGCAGAAAATCACTGCTTACAACATTGGTACCTCTTATAGATTACAGAATCTGCATTATGCTTTGAGTAAATTTGACTCAGAATGGCAAAACTGACTAGGTGTCTTATATTCAGTGTTCAGGCAACAGTCAGCTTCCTTGAGTAACTATCCCTACATTTCTCAGCATCATAGGAACTATGAGTATACCTATCAGTGGGTTTGCCTTTTCACTATATCTTAAAATCTAGTGATCTATTTATTTTTTAATACACTCTAATAAAAGTCAAGGAAAAATGAATTTTCCATTTCATAAATACTCTACAGAAGTGTTGAATAACATTGACAAGGAAATCAGCTGTCTTGAAACTTGAAACCTTGAGGAAAACTTACATATTTACAGATATAATACCATATGGTTAAGAGAGTGCTACTTTTCCGTGTTCCTCTCCTTTTACTGTTAAGTGTTCCATATGCTATAGTCTGAAAGACCATATTCCGTTTATGTGGGATAAATTATCATCATTTAATAAAAGTGACAAAACAAGAGGATTGCTTATTTCTTTGAAATGTGAAATTGTTTTCATTGTCTGTAGGCATTGTACTTCATTCTCCCTGGATTCCAACCATTATGGGCTCAGAAGTGCATTCTTATAAACTTTGTAGAGGATTGTAATTTCTTTTAGCTCTCAAGCATTCTTTTCTCCTGGGTTTGTTTCATTACTAAGACTTTTGTAACCTCCCTCTATGACTGCATGATACTCTTGACCATTTTAAAACTATGTTCATATTTTTAAGTCAAGGAAGAATAGGGTTTCTCTATTGGTTGTAGTATAGCATAACTCTAAATCTCTGTCTTGAGGCACCTTATTTTAAATACTCTAACAACCTACAGAGGCACATTATAGTAGCAAGGCTGGACTTAATATATAGTAGATATCACAATAATTTCTATAAACAAAAATTAGATGTCATAAACTTATTTCAGTGGTTTTGTAAAGCTTAAGAAAAATTTTAAAAAAGAATTTATATATTGGTATTAAAGGATTGAATCTGTCAGATTTCACAACATGTCTTTGTGTTTGGACATGGAAAATACAATACACTACCACATGATATTTGTCCTAACCTTATAGTAATATAATAGGTGTATTAAATATATAATAGATATATCTACAACAATGTACTCCTTGGAAGATCACTGCAAACCTTCTCACATTCAGATATTACAATGGTTACTGACATTAAGATGGAGAGACCATCTTTCAGTACATAAATAGACTCAGAGTTGCCTCCAGAACCCTTTAAAAGGAAGAGAAAAGGGAGTCTAAAATACAACACACAACGAAACAAAAAAGCTTTTTTCCAGATCTAGTTTGATAAATTAGTGAATGTAGTAAGGTTTCTTCTGGGAGCAGTAGGACTCAGAAGAGGTTATGCTGCTTGAAAGTTCCCTGTCAGTCAATTCAATCACTTACTTCTTATATAATATTTAAAAGAAAAGTGTTATCATGGAAATTTATGAAGTCCCATGGACATTGTGACTTTCTTTCTTTATTCTTTTAAAAGACAGTATATGTGTCTTTCTTTCAGTTCTATTTCTTCCACAATTTTACCATTTCTGAAGTTCCATTACTGTTTAATGGGTGGATTGAAATAATTCTTGGCAGTATCTTTAGGTCAAGTTCACCTTATTAGCACACTTAATATTATCTATATGTTCTGTTTCCCATTTATCATATAAACCTTCCTGGATGCTAAAGCATATAATTTAATGAGGGGTATCATTTCTCCCACCAAGGGAATTGAATACTCATAGAACAATGGTCAGACATTTACCTTGATACTTATTTCCAACTTAAGCTCATCTATATCTTCCCTGTATGTATTCAGGTATATATTATATTTTTTAAACAACTCTCTGAAGTATAAAATAAAATCAATAGTAATCATGTCATGAGTTATTTTGAAAACAAAGTTCATGTGACATGCTTAGCATGGTGAATTTTAATATCATCAATGTTGAAAAGACAGGGAATCTATACCAGTATCTTGGCCTGGTAGATTGGAAGACACTGAATATCAAGAAGGTTATCAACAATAATTCCTTTAATTTCTCAAAATGTAGAGTACTTGAAGAATAGCAAGAGAAAGAGAAAGAAAGAGAGAGAGAGAGAGAGAGAGAGAGAGAGAGAGAGAGAGAGAGAAAGGGAAAAGAAACATGTGGTAGTAACAAAACTTTGGAAGAATGTTTATATTTTCTAGGGTTTGAGACAGAGTGTTCATAACGATGGAAGACACATGGTAGGAGGCAGCCAGATAAGGAAGCTGAGAGGTCATATCATCACCTGCAAACATGGAGTAGAGAGTGAACTGGAAGCATCACAATTGTGACGCAGTCATGTAATTTCCCCTTTAAGGCCACATCTCCTAAAATTTCCATAATGTATAGAAAGGGATGCTCAAATTTGGGACCAAGTGTTAAAAACTTGAGCCGATGGAGAATATTTATCATTTAAATATTGACAGTAACTTATAAAATATTTTTAAAAGCATTTCTTTATCTTGAATAAATTTCAAGAATTTGTATTAGAATAGACTCCCAAGGCCAGTACTATTGATTATATTACCAGGTTAAGTTACATTAAACATATATTAAAAAAATGAATTGAAATCTGATAGTATAGCCCAGAAGCTTGAAATACCCAAGATTCAACTCACAGACCACATAAAGCTCATGAAGAATGAAGACCAAGTTGTGGTGGGGGGGCTTCAGTCCTTCTTAGAAGGAGTAGCAAAATACTGAAGGAAGCAAATACGGATACAAAGTGCAGGACAGAAGCTGAAGGAGGGGCCGTCTGCAGACCATTCCACCTGGGTATCCATCCCATATGCAGTCACCAAAGGTAGACATTGATGTGGATGTCAGGAAGTACATGCTGACAGGAACCTGATATAGCTGTCTCCTTAGAGGTCTGCAAGAGTCTGACATATTCAGAGGCAGATGCTCACAGCTAACCATTAAACTATCATGGGGTTCCCAATAGAGAAGTTAGAGTGAAGACTGAAGGAGTTGAAAGGATTTGCGACACCATGTGGAAAACAACAATACCAAGCAACTAGGGCCCCTAGGGTCTAAATCACCAGCTGGGAGCTCTTAGGGAGGGACCCATGGCTCCAGCTATATATGCAAGGGAGCTATATATAAGTGCGAGAAGAGATCCTTGGTCCCATGAAGGTTGGACGTCATGCGGGGGTATTCGAGGGTGGGGAGGTGGGGTACTGGGATGGGTAGGAGGGGGTACACCATCATAGAAGCAAGAGGAGGGGGGAAGGGACACGAGTTCCTGGGAGAAAGGGGGTGGGAAATGGGGTAAGGGGAGACCATTTGAAATGTAAATAACATTTCCAATAAAAAAAAAAAGGAAAAAAAAAGAAACAAAATAACATTAAAATAAAAGTCAAATGATTTAACATAAACACTATAGACTTTTGGTACTTCTTTCAAAAGCAGCATAACTTGCTTCTATAATAGAAATCTATTGGCTCACCGTGGAAGGCTTAACATATGGGCATGTTTTCTTCTTTGAGGTACATCAATGTTGATTCTAACCCATGCCTCTTTTCTTGCTTCTGCCTCTTGTTGAATCCAGATTCAGTCATGGTGTCAACCAAGTTGATCTATCAAAGAGGAAATGGCAATATTTGTTCTGTAGAAAATAGAATGTGAGGAAGAAAATGTATAAAACATTGTATCAGTATTCCCAGGTGGAGATTGGATAACAGGGTTAGTATGTGGGTTCTTGAGCTTTAGTCTTCCTAACTGCTAAACTTAGAACTATTTCCATCTACATGAAAATACTAATAAAACAGGTGTAACTTAAAATTCTAGGTATTCTATAAGACCACTGTAAGTTAAAAACCTGAAAAATGTCAACTACTTTTTTTAATGTAAGATTTTTTTTGGCAGGAAAATGGAAGGAACTAGAAAATATCATCCTGAGTGAAGTAACTTAGACCCAAAGGAACATGCATGGTTTGTTCTCACTAATACATAGATACTAGCCAAAAAAAAAAAAAAAGCACAGAATACCCAAGATATAGTCCACAGGACTAAAAATGGTCAACACACTAAAGGATCCAAGTAAGGATACTTCAGTCCCACTTGGAAGGGAGAAGGAAGCAATCACAACAGGGAAGGGAGGGAGGGATCTGGGAGGGAAAGTGGAAGACAGGGTGGAGGAGAGTTGAGCCTAATCTGGTATTCTGTGAAGGCAAAGGACTAAAAACTCTGAGGGCCAGCAGAAAGAATGGAAACAGGTAACCTTAGGATGTAGGATGTAGGAGGTTGGGAGCACCCTCCAGAATGCACCAGAGATCTCGGAGGTGAAACACTCTCAGGAATCAAAGGGAGGGACCTTAGATGAAATGACCTACACAGTAGGGAGAGGGAACTTGTATAGCCCACCTACAGCAGGAAGACAGGGCATCAAATGAGGGAGGGGGTTGCTATCCTACAGTAAAAACTCTGACCCATAATTGTTCTTGTCTGAAAGAATGTCAGGGATGGAAATGGAAAGGAGCCTGAGGAATAAATTTTCAGTGATAGGCCCAAAGTGGGATCCAGCTCAAAGGAAGGTCCCATTGCCTGACACTGTTACTGGGGCTATGGATTGCTGACAAAAAGGGTCCTATTATGACTACCTTTCAAGAGACCAAACAAGTAGATGAAAGAGTCAGATGCAGATATTTGCACTCAATCAATGAACAGAAGCTGCTGAGCCCTGTGGTTGAATTAGAGAAAGGCAGAAAGGAGCTGAGGAGGAGGCGACTTTGTAGGAGGACCAGGAGTCTCAATTAATCTTGATCCTTAAGAGCTCTTAAACACTGGACCACCAAAACGGCAGCGTACACCAGCTGATATGAGGCCCCCAACACATACACAGCAGAGGACTGCTGGGTCTGTGTTCAATCAGTGATGATGCACTTAATCCACTTAATCCTCAAGAAATTGAAGGCTTCAGGGAGTTTAGAGGTCTGGCTGGGTAGCCGGTGGGAAGTTGGAACATCCTCGTGGAGACAGGGGGTGGAGGGAATAAAATTTGCATTGTAAAAAATTAATTTAAAAAAGATTTTTAAAGAATCAAAGTATTATTTTTTTAAGGAAGGAGCACCAATGAGATCTACATAGAATTAGATATAATATAATTAGTAGATGGAATTGAAGAAATTCATCTGAACATAATTAGAAAACAAATGAATACATAGTCCAATATGATTGCAGGTGTGTAACAACAGAAATTATATTTAAAGATAAAATCTATGCATGCCTCAAAGTCACAAAAGTACAGAAGAAAATCAGGCCAGTCATAGAAAAGTATGTCTGGTGACATGGCTTGCGGCTGTGATCTGAGGACTAGAATAATCCCCTAGCAAGCCAAAGCTCTTCCTCTACATAGTCAATAATCAGGAAAAGTCAGGAAAGAATAGCTGTCTTAATTTCCAAGAACTGCTGAAGCTCAAGTGTGAGTGGTGGATCTGAATCAAAGGGATATGACATTGACTAAAATCTACCCAAGTAAAATCAGAGAACAGTTCATCTTGACAAGTCAGGAAAAATAAGGCAAAGGAGTGAAATAATCATATTAACATACAGCCAAAGCTGATTCATTGTAAATGTATCAGATTAAACTTGATTAAATGCTCTTTATAAAAGAATAAATGTGCTTTGTGAAAACTGAAGCAGGTATATATGCAAAGTTTTACTGATTAGCAAGTGTTAATGGCTTTTTATTTCAGTAAAATACTGAAACAAGAGTGAAACAAACATAACTATTAGTTAAATAAGCTGGTCTCAACATTATTAGCTCAACATTCATTACATTAATTTTAATACAAATAGGATAAATATATATCATGATTGTTTTATTCCATTTTAAACCTCTTAAAACATAGACCGAGTGTAGGCATGTTCCATTCTTTTACCGACAAGTCATTTTTGGCATTGGTTTCAAGGAAAGTTAAAAGGAGAAAAGAAGTAGTTTTGGAAAATGTAGACATTTGTTTAAACATGGATGTACTTGATTAATAAAGCAGAACCTATTAAAATGTCTGCATAATCAAGGCAAAGAGACTAAATTATTTTGTTTGGTGATGTTCTCTTATCTAACATCAACTCAGACTTTTTAACTGAATGACCATACTTTGATTTGTTTTCTAATGTTACCTTCATGGTTATAATTGTTATGAAATATTTAATGGAACTATTCATTATAGTTCACAAAATTCTATATAGTATGAGGGTAAACCTGAATCAAGTTTAAATTACTGAAACTGAACAGGATATAATAATTAATTCCCATATAAATAACTAAGATGATTTAAAATGAGTTCCTCAGTAGAATAATTAGTTACATACATAATACAGTTATATGAACATATTAAGAATAAAATTTAGAAACATATTTTATGCACTTTTGCCGCATCCTTTTTATAACTTGGGCTATGTTTTCTAATTCCTTAACTCTATTTTGTCATTTTGACCTTTAGGAAAGTTACTTCTATGCCTATATTATTAGTTCATAATAAACCTCTCTGATTATACTTTTGTTTATTTGTTGTTAGTTTTATGGGCATATACTCAATGTTCGCTACCAAATGAATTTCACTTCCATTCCCAATCATTTAATTTGTAGACTCTTAATTCATGACTAACATATGATCATCAACTATTATGTCCATGTTAATTGTTTTTTTTTTAATTTTTCATACTTGTATACAAAGTATCTTGATCATAACCATTCTTTCCTTCCTGCATTCACATCACTATAGAAACTCATTCCCATACTTACTCAGAAGTTTCTTCTCAACTTCTTGTCTTCTTTTTGTAATTATTTGTTGTCTTTTGAAATGTAATCACATGAATTCAATTAGTAATATTAATTGGCAAATGGCTATGAATCATCCAGCAGGGAAATTGAAAAATATCAGTGGCCATACTTTTAAAATAGTAATTGACTATCTCTTCTCCCATAGTCATGAACAGCCTGTACCTCCTCAGCTGTAGGTGGCTGTGCAGGAGCACTGTTAAATGCTATGACAAAATCATATGTGTGTGTGTGTGTGTGTGTGTGTGTATGTATCACATATATATATGATAGACTGTGTTAGGACAGGTCTCAAATACCTGTGTCCTTCTTATGAGGACAGAAGTTTAATGTATATTTTGTTGAAAAGAATTATAATGACAAAGTAAAGATAAGCTAGCTTCTCCTGGTGTTGTTAATCGAATCATACCACATACCTCCTAAAAACAAATCTGTAAGACATATTATTAGTTCCAGCCAATTGTCTTGTTTTTCTACAGGTACAAAGTCACAGGTGTTATAGTGCCTGTTGAAACACTAACCACTAAATAAGTAGTAAAATATTAATTCTTTTGAGCAATTTATATTATTACTTGCACATTTTAAATAAGCTATCTCAAATAATTCACAGATATGGTTTAGTATATGTCCTAGAAGTCCATTTCCTTCTCTGTTGTCTGTTAAGGAGAATCTAAAATCTCCAAGTTTTACATTAAAAGGAAATGACAGAAAAATAAAGTGACATGAATCTAAATCATACAAAACAATAAAAGAGAAATCTTTATTTAAGTAACACTAAAATGTTGTAATATTCCAATGTTAAATGTATACTAGTCACAATCTACAACCTGGGTATGTTAAATTCATTCAACTGCCATTGTGGAACGCAATAATTTTTCCTTTACAAAAATGACTGCAAGATTGTATCAGGGTCATATATTCAAACTACTCAGTCTACTTAGAAATCTATTTTGGGGGCTTCAGTGTTATCCTGTCATATTAATTTTTATTCACTTTATATCCCAATTGATGTCCCCTGTCTCCCAGTCCCTCTTACTTAAGTCTCAACCCCATTCTCCTTTACCTTCTCCTCTGAGAAAGTGAAACCTCCCCAAACCTGGATACATCACCACCCTGGCACAAAAAGTCTCTGCAAGGCTAGGTGCTTCTCTAACCAAGGTCAGACAAGATAGCTGTATTAGGGAAAGAGATTTCACAGCCAGGCAGCCCCTGTTCCAGTTTTCTGGATTTACCTGAAACCAAGCTGTGCATCTGCTATGTATATGCTAGAGTCCTCAGTCCATCCCCTGTATGTTATTTGATTGTTGGTTCAGTCTATGAGCGCTCCCAGGGGTACAGGTTAGTTGACTCTGTTGTTCTTGTTGTGGAGTTCCTATCCTCTTCAGGGCTCTCAATCAATCTGCCAACTCTTCCATAAGGGTCCCTAAGCTCCATCCAATGTTTGCCTGTAGGTCTCTGCATGTTTCTGAGCAACTTCTGGGTGGAACTTCTCAGAGGACAGCTATGTCTTCAAATATAACAGAGTATCATTAATAGTGCCAGGAATTGGAACTTGCCTGTGGGATTGATTTTTAGCTGAGTAATTTGTGGCTTGGTCATTCCCTCAATATCAGTTCTAACCCCCACAAGGCAGGATAAATTTTGGTTCAAAATGTTCTAGGTAGGTTGGCATATCTATTGTTTGTTCCACTGTGGTTTCTGCCTGGCACCAGGATATGGCCTCTTTAGGTTCCATATCCACACTGCTGTGAAGCTCAGCTAAGATCAACTACCCATTGAGACTCAGGACCCTCCCCTATCCTGGGTCTTTGGCATATCCTCAGTTTGCTTCCCAACACCTAACACCCAATCCCCTCCAAGTGCAGTTTCCATTTATTATTGTGGAGCAAATAGACTGTGCCACCAGACAGAAGAACTGATAAGGTTGAATCAGCCCAAACCACATGATAC
This sequence comes from Mastomys natalensis, assembly GCA_021653895.1. Classification (NCBI taxonomy): domain Eukaryota; kingdom Metazoa; phylum Chordata; class Mammalia; order Rodentia; family Muridae; genus Mastomys; species Mastomys natalensis. The sequence continues at coordinate 95,713 of JAJTUV010001406.1, read as the reverse complement.
TGAATTGTGTATGGTAGTCACGGGGCCAGCTCCCTGACAAACTATCTGCTTTGGAATACATAAACACACACCTCAATGAGAGGACTGTGGCAATTAGTCACTTAGCATAAAAACCTGGAGTTCTCCATGCTTAATGGATACGCCCCGAATGTTCAGCCAATGATCTTCGGTTCCTGTATATTCTTTCCTACAGAATGTATTTAATTCATGGTTCATGCTGAATAAAGTATATACATTCACATTCACCATTAAATAAAAGAGTTTGGAAAAGTAAGGACCCTTTCTTTGTCAAGGATCACTTCAATGGGGATGCCTTCCTTGTAAAGAGCCAATCCTAAATCTCCCAGTGGCATCTGGGCACCCCAGCTACAAGGCAGAGATGCAGCTTGAAAATTCTCACGGCCATCCTCCCACACAGTTCCTTCCCTCCATCTGCCTCTTATGACTATTTTATCACCCTTCTAAGTGAGATTCAAGCATCTTCCCTTTGCCTTCCTTCTTGTTTAGTTTCTTTGGGTTTGTGAAGTGTGTATCCAGTAGTTTTTGAATAATATCCACATATAAGTGAGTACATTCAAGCATTTCTTATTGGGTATGGGTTATCTAATTCAGGTTCTATCTATTTTCAAGTTCCATCATTTGCCTGCAAAATTTATGATATCTTTGTTTTTACTTGCAGAATAGTGTTTCATTGTGTAAACTTACCATATTTTCTTTATTCATTCTTAAATTGAGGGACAATTAGGTTGTTTCCTGTTTATGGCTATTATGAATAAGGCTGCAATGAAAACAGGTTTGCAAGTGTCCCTATAGTGAGGCATCTTTTGGGTATATTTCCAGGAGTGGAATAGCTGTGTATTGAGTTAGAACTATTCCCAGTTTTCTCAGAAATTGCCAAGTTGATTTCTAAAGTGGTTGTACAAGTTTGTTCTCTCACCAGCAAAAGGGGAGTGTTTCCTTTCCTGTATATCCTCAACAGCATGTGCTATCACTTGAGATTTTTATCTCAGCCATTCTAATGGGTGTATGACAGAATCTTGGAGTAGTTTTCATTTGCGTTTCCTTGATGACTAAGGACTGTGAACATTTCTTTAAGGTTTTTTTTTTTTTTTTTTTTTTGGCCATTTTACATATTCTGTTGAGAATTTTCTGTTTAGCTATGTACCCCATTTTTAAATTGGGTTATTAGAGTTGTTGGTGTCTAACTTCTTGAATTCTTTATAAATTTTGGATATTATTCGTGTGTCAGATGTGGGACAACTTTTCTATTACCAAAATTGTGTATTTTACCATTTTGTTAATTATTTCTATGCATATCATTTGAAAATTAGCCTTTGATATTTTAAAATGTATAGTTATCTTCAAATGAAGACAGAATTTAAAGTTTCAAATATCACAAAATACAGTTCTCCTAAAATAAGTTTGATAGATTGCACTTGGAAATTAATGATGATGATGATTATATGATAAAGAATGAATTATATGAAATAAGAATAATTAACAAAGCATTAATATAAATATCAGAATACATTAGAGGTTTTCTTTTGTAGCTTTTTTTATTTCTAATTTTCTCTATCGACAGATTCTCCCCTTTTTTATATTGATGTTCTATTCTTGGCTATAATTTTATGTGAGAGTAGAATGATTTCAACTGAGGCAGCCCACACATTTGTGTATTATTCTGTCCACTTTTCTACCCTCAAGTATAAAACATGTACATTAATATCAATATTTTAATTAGGTTAACTTGTCAAATAGTCTTAGTTGATGAAGAAATGTAAGATTTGTTAGGTTATATCCACCTTGGGCATCTTACTCTGATCCATGAACTAGGTGAGGCAAACTTGTTTAAACGAAGTGCTTCCAGAGATTGTTGTCTTAGCACCCTGGTCTTACACAACTACTCATTGTAGACAATATGATTTATGTATTTTCTTTTTTGTATATTTGTGTATTTGTGTATGTGTGTGTTTGTCTACATGCACATTCATTACATGGAATACATGTGGGAATCAGAAGATAACTTTCATGAGTTACTTCTTTCCTTTGATCATCTGAGTTCTAGGAATTCAGCTTAAGTTTTCAGTACTGTGAGAAGATGCTTTGACCAACTAGTCAACCTTGTTGGTTCCTCAATGTGTAGTCCAAGCTGGCCTCAAACTTATGATGGTTTTGTCTCTTCTTCTTTGTCACATCTACATGATTGTGCTATCACAGCTCATTGTTCTCTTTATTATTTATTACTAATCTTATACTCAACACCTCTCAGCAAGATATTTTCTTCAACTTTTTATGTGAAAAGTATCAGAATGCTTTGCTATAAGTGAAGGAGGAAATATTTGGAAGGTCTCCAATTCTATCACTTAAGTATACCTATGAAATTCAATAGTTATATTTAATTTTACACAATTGACTTCTAAGGTGAACATAGTATAAATTTCAGGATTGACGGATTTATTAGGTTCCTTACTTGCTGACACAATACATTTCCCCAAATGAAATAGTTTCAAACAATACATTGGAACAAAACCGAAGGCATGCAGCTCTCCAGGTTAGAAGTAGGGTATGTGTGAACAGATAAAATAAATGCATCTGCAAGGCTGCTTTCCTTTCTTAAGTCTGGAGAGAAGAATATGTTTTTAGTTCATTTCCTTGTCTTTATCAGATCGCTGTCCTCATTTTTATGAGCTCTCATCTAAGGGTGGTTCACAGAATCTATAAGAAGCACATTGCTTTGCCAGGGCTGTCTTTGTTACACTTTCGAAGGAAGCAAGCCTTTGTCTTTTGAAAGTCTCTGACCTCCTTTATGCTGAAATGTCCTCTACATTCAAGGTGGTGAACTTGATCTGAAGTGGCTAATTTGTGATCCCTAGTATAGCAGAAGCTTATTCCTCTAATATCAACATTACTAATCTTAATCATATCTCTAAATTCCATTTTCATATTCACAGGTTTTGGGGAAGAGGACTTAGATTTCTTATAAGGACCATATTATCCATTAATAATAAACAAAGTTCCATATTATTTCCAGAAGGATGCCCTAAAATATAGTGTCCTTATTAGTAATAGAAAGTAGAAATTTTAGGGCATCCTTCTCTCCTGGCTGCCTTTCTATCAAGATGTAGAATTCTAGGCTACTTTAGGACTATGTCTGCTTGTACATTACCATGATTCCTGCCCTGATGATAATGATTTAAACCTCTGAAATTGTAATCCATCTTCAATTAAAAATTGTGCTTTATAAAAAAAAAAAAATAAAAATTAAAAAAATAAAAATTGTGCTTTATAAAAGTTTCCATGCCATAGTGTCTCTTCACAACAATGAAACCCAAACTAAGACATATTTGTATATGTATGCATATACAAAAATTTATATATATAATATAGTACATATACATAGCTATGTAATATAATAATGATATAATTATATATATATATATATATATAGTTGTGTATATACACAAGTATATTAGGTGTGTTTGTCCATTTATTTGAGAGACAGAAAAGTGGTTTACATGGAGAGATTGGAGGGAGAAATGGAAAGGGGGATAATATATTTTAATTTCAAAATTGAAAAAAAAGATGTTTAAATTTTGATTAAAAGAATTTCTGAAGAAAGAAAATGTTACCCAATGGAAAATAGGAAGAAAGATCTATTTATTATTCTACAAGATTTATATATGCAAGATATAATCCTTAAATATTTCTGCAGTCTTCTCACTCACTGTGTGTACAGACAACTTACCTCTAAATTCAGAGCATACTGTTTTGCTACAGCAGGCTTTATTTTGTTACTGTCTATGTACAGGCAATGAATATTTCTGATTAATAAATAATCAAATTTAAAAGTCCCATTCTGAAAGATTTCTCCTTAAAACCACTTTCATTACATACTGTCTGATTTTATGGCCTAGGGACTAGATTCTAACAATCGTGGCTACAAAAAGCTTACTTGGAAGATGATCTTATGAAGAGATATGATGGTGAGAGAGAAGAGAAAATAAAATATTGTAATGTTTATTAAGCTATTTAGCATCCTCAGCAAGTAGAGTTAAATCTTACCTAGGGCTCTTTGAAAAGCTGTTCAGAATATACATTGGACTGACCCATTTTATACCCAGGGAGATGAAGCACTTAATTCCTGATTCATTCCCACTGGAATACCTACACAAACATTGCTTAGTGTTACCCCAGAATATTTATTCCTTTCCCGGAAGGATTATCTTGGCAGAAACCTTGGAGACATTTTATCATGGAGACAATAAATAGAACAATTTATACAGAGCACTAACATTTATACTGAAAAATGGAACTCTTTGGCATGTCTGGTGAGAACCTAGGCAGAGGAAGGAGATGGGTACCTTCAGGACACGTGAGTCTTTCCAATTCTTCTGTTTGTATAGCAAATCGAGGTAAACTAAACAGCATGATTATAGGCAAATAGATGGGTGGGAGGGTGCTTGTGGGTGTACATGCATATAAAGTTACTATATATAATGACGTTAATAAGTATATTGAATACCTGAGATAATAAGCTGAGAGAGGAAATGCTTGTTTTGACTCAGAATTTTGCACTGGCAGTCCCTGCCCAGCTGGCTCTGCTGTTTTGGTTTTGTCACCACATGTGGCATAGCACAGCATGTTGGGAAATGATGGTGAATGAAGCCTGTTTCTAACAGGATAGCTGTGGAAGAGCAGAACTCAAAGTGTTTAGCCTCATTATAGACTTTAGAAATGCTCTCCTACAAAAAAGAAGACTTGAAATTTGTTCTAACTTTTAAATTTTCAACCATCTTTCTACATTGCAAAACCTTGTCCACATTGTCTTTTGATAAACATTTAAACAGTTGTATCATGTGAGTTTATTTGAATGGGTTTTCACATTCTTTTGGAATCCAATGTATGTGTGTATGACTTTCACTATTCAAAGTATCCATTAAATTCCTACAGCTCTCTCAGTATGTTCTAGTTTTTTCTCTGAGTAATAAAAGGTCTAAACTTAAAATCAGCTTTACTGTGTTTAGGCAAGGTACCACAGAACTGTGTGGTGGTCTTGATAGAAATGGCCTCCACAGGCTCATATACTTGAAGGTCCAGTCATCCAGGTGTCAATTACTTCAGAAGAATTAAGAGGTGTGACCTTGTTGGAGAAGCATGACACTGGCAATTGTCTTTAAAGTCTTGACACTCAAGTCCATCCCCAGTGTCTTGTTCTCTTCCTCCTACCTGAATATCTCAGCTACTTACCAGCACTGTTCTGCCTGCATGCTGCCTTGCTCCCTGCCATGAATGATGGTGAACAAAACTAATAAAACTATAAGCAAGCACCAATTAAATGCTTTCTCTTTAAGAGTTTCTGTAGTCATGATGCCTCTTCAAAGCAGTAGAAATATGACTGATATACCCAGTGGTCCCTCTGGAGACACTGGGGAAATATCTTCCTTTATCTGTATTCTGTTGGCTATAGGAATGTTTGGACTCATGGCTGTCCTGTGGCCATTTCCATTTCCTCCTTCTGTATGTGTGCCTATTCTTTACATTTACTAAAATTGGCATGGTACGCAAGGCATTGAATTTATCTTATATTTCCACATGTCAAGAAATAGATCTATCATACCAATAAACTTATATACTATCTCATTATTTAAATTTTTGTTATAAGAACAAGTAACATCTACTCTCCTGAAATTTTGAAGGATAAAATATATATTTCTACTAAATTCACTGAAATATACAATTTAAATCTTTGAACTTCTTTCTAGTATATAATGATCATGTTTAATAAGCCATTTTGATAATATAAGCAACGGACACTTTGAACCTCATTCCTAACATGAACTACCCTTCTCAAATATAAATGTCCATACCTTTTCCCTTCATTTTTCACTCCTATTTCTTTTATTTTTAACTTGGATTTCTCTGCTCACACACTACATGTGGAGACAGAATGGAGGAGTTGATAAACAGGAAAATATTTTAGGTAAATTTTCAGTCTAAATTTTACATTTTAAAATTTGATTTACCTTCAGAGTTATCTATCCGAAGATCTCATAATGCAACACATAGGAATTCCTTTTTCATTATTATTATTATTATTAATTATTATTATTTATTTGCATTCCAAATGTTGTTCCCCTTCCAGGTCTCCCCTCCACAAAACTCCCATCCCTCCCCTCCACTTTGCCTCGAAAGGGATGCTCCCCCACCCACCTATTCCCACCTCACACTCTTACATCCACCTTCCCTGGGGCAACAATCGTCACAGGACCAAGTGCCTCCCCTCCCATGATACCAGATAAGTTAGTCCTCTGCTACATATGTAGCAGAAGCCATGGACAAATATGTATACTTTTTGGTTGGTGGTTTAGTCCCTGAGATACCTAAGGGGTCTGGTTAATTGATACTGTTGTTCTTCCTATTGGTTGCAATCTCCTTCAGCTCCTTCAGACCTTCCAGTAACTCTTCCATTAGAGTCCCTGGGCTCAGTCCAATTGTTGACAATGAGTATCTACATCTGTCTGAGTCAGGTCTGGCAGAGCCTCTCAGAAGATAGCCATACCAGGCTTCTGTCTGCAAGCCCTTCTTGGCATCACCAATAATGTCAGGTTTGGTGTCTGCAGATGGGATGGATCCAAAGGTGGAGCAGTCTCTGAATGGCCTTTCCTTCAGTGCCTGCTCCACATTTTGTTCCTATGTTACTTTTAGACAGAAATAATTCTGGGTTAAAGATTTTGATATCGGTAGATGGCCTCATTCCTCAACTGGGGGGCATGCTGTCTACTAGAGGTGGTCTCTCAGGTTCTATCTCTCCTCTGTTGGGTATTTCAGTTAATGTCATCCTGGTTGGATCCTGGGAGACTCTCAAATCCTTGAGTCTGGACTTTCTATTCATTCTCCCAGCCCCTCCTGCTACAAATTTCTATTCTTTCTCATGGACTTCTGGACTTCTGACTCTTCCCATACCTGATCCTGCTCCCCCCTTTTCTGTACCCACTCATCCCCACTCAGGTCCCTCACTCTTCTGTACTTTTCATGATTATTTTGTTCCTCTGTATCAATACTTTGGCCTTCCTTCTTGTTAAGTCATATAGTCTGTGAGTTGTATTATGGGAGTTCTACCTTTTGGGGCTAATATTTACTTATCAATGAGTACATACCATGTATGTCCTTTTGTGTCTGGGTTACCTCATTCAGGATGATATTTTTCTAGTTCCATCCATTTTCCTGCAAAATTTGTGAAGTTATCATTTTTAATAGCTGAGTAGCATTCCATTGTGTCAACCTACCATGTTTTCTGTATCAATTCTTGAGAACATCTGGGTTTTTTCCAGCTTCTGCCTATTATAAATAAAGCTGCTATGAACATAGTGGACGAATTCATTGTTATATGTTGGAGCAACTTTTGGGTATATGCCCAATTATGGTATAGCTGCTTATTCAGGGTGAACTTTTTCCCAGTTTTAGGATGAACTGCCAGATTGATTTCCAATCAATCTGGTGTTGTACAAAAGTGTTGTACCAGCTTTCAATCCCACCAGCACTAGAGGAGTGTTCCTCTTTCTCCACATCCTTGCCAGCATTTGCTGCCACCTGTATTTTTATTCTAAATGGTCATCTTACCAGAAGCAATCTACAAATTCAATGAAATATCCATCAAAATTCAAACTCAATTCTTCACAAAGATAGAAAGAGCAATTCTCAATTTCATCTGGAATAACAAAACAAACAAACAAACAAAAAAAAACAAAAACAAACAAACAAAACAAAACAATGGCAGAGAAAACCATTCTCAACAATAAAAGACCTGGGAGAATCACCATCCCTGACCTTGAGCTGTGCTACAGAGTAATAGTACCCCATGTTATTGGTACAGAGACAGACATGTAGATTACTGGAATAGAATTAAACACCCAAAAATAAACCCACACATCTATGGTTACTTGATCTTTAACCAAAATCATACAGTGAAAAAAAAAAAAAAAAAAAGCATTTTCAACAAATGGTGCTGGTCTAACTGGAGGTCTTCATGTAGAAAATACAAATTGATCCATTTTTATCTCCTTGTACAAAATTTAACTCCAAGTGGATCAAGGACCTCTTCATAAACCAGAGAAGCTGAATCTAATAGAAGAGTAAGTGGAAAGAGCCTCCAGCACATGGGCAAGGGGGAAAATTTCCTGAACAGAACAACAATGGCTCAGGCTCTAAGATCAACACATGACAAATGCGGACCTCATGAAACTGAAAAGCTTCTGGAAGGCCTAGGACACTTTCAATAGGACAAAATGGCAACCTACAGATTGGGAAAATATCTTTAAAACTCTACATCTGATAGAGGGCTAATATTCAAAATGTACAAAAATCTCAAAAAGTTAGACTCCAGAAAACCAAATAACCCAATTAAAAAATGGGGTCCAGAACTAAGCAAAGAATTCTCAACTGGGAATTTTGAATGGCCTAGAACCACAAAGAAATGTTAAACATCCTTAGTCATCAGGGAAATGAAAATCAAAGCGACCCTGAGATTCTACCTTACATCAATCAGAATTGAATTATTTTTATTTGAATTAGCATTGTTATTAACTCTTTTTTGAATTTCATACAATTTATTTGAACTGAATGAATATCCCATTCTTCCCTCTAAGTGGCTCACTCTACTCTCAACTCTCTACACTTCTACAAAGTTCATGTCCTTTTTTTGTTTTTATTTTGAATAACACATAATTCTGATTTTGCTGAAAATACATGCAAGCAAAGAAGGCAAATCCCATGTCTCTTCTATTCAGACTTTCAAGTGGGTGATGCCTAATCAAGTGGTGGAGGGCAATGGGAACTAATTAGTCCACATCCTCATTGCTTCCTACTTACATATTTGTGCTTCGTGCAAGATTTGCAATGAATATAATGTTCAAGTTTTCATCACAGATAATTTCCTGCCAGTTTATTTCACCAATTTCCAGTTTCTTATTGCTATAATGTTTTGTTGGTTCCAAATGCCAGGATTTTCAGTTATACAGTGTCATTATCTTAGCTCTGTGCATTTATTATTTTCCTGTAATTTATACAGGTTTAAAACAGTGCTGAAAACGTATCACTTTCATTTGTCCTATAGGGTGCTGTTCAGTAAACGTTGGCTTTCTATATAATCTTTACCCTTTCAGTCAATTTCTACTTTCAAGTATTCTTTAGCAAATGTATAGTGAAGAAGCTAACATTGGCCAAAGGATACTTGAAGTTTGTCAGAAGTTCTTTTATTTACATCTAAGTCCATGTGTTGGTCTGCCTTATAGGAACCTTTGTGTGCCCAGAAACATAACTACATTATGTGCAACAGTCAGGTTTAGAAAAAAATGATTGACAAAGTCAAATAATCTGAAAATGCATGGAGTTAAATGCTTTTAACCATGAGGTAGCTGGAAAAAAATGATTTCTGAATGGATAGATGAAGTCTGGGTTCAATCATGTAAATATTCCTGTATTAACTTTTCCATGTGAGATTATTAATGTGACTGGATCGATAGTCAAATAAAAGCACATTTCTAAGCAGGTCTGTGACAATATTTCCAAGAAGCACTAACTGAGGGGGAAAGACACTCCTACACAGTTAGCAGCACCTTCTGCCTGTAGCCTAAATAAGCTAACGTCTGAGGAAGAAACTATGATGCTTGCTTCGCCTGCTTTGGCGTTGAGCAGGTGAATGTGTTTGTCTTATTTTAGTGTTTCAGCTTCCATCCTTCTTTCTGTTAGAACCCACTTAGTTCTGCCTTCCAGCTTGGACTGAAGCAAATTTATTACCCAGAAATCTTTCAGGCCTTACGTGTCTGAAAAGTACTCATTCAGTCTCTCTGGGATGAAGATGTCATTGGATTACCAAGCTGTATCATGTGAGGCTATGAAATAAACCCCTTTATAATATATATATTTGTTAATTAGTTCTGTCCCATACATATTATAACTTACTATACAGTTGTATTCAGTGTAAAGTCAATAACCAGTGTGGTGTAAGGAGACAGTAAAATTTACTTGTGGGTCAGAACTTACCTTTTCTATACTACGAAGTTTTTATACTGTACTATCATGCCAAAAAGCTTTAATTAGCATTCTGAAAGTTGAAAAGGATGTGGTAACTCGGTGCTTCCTATGGCTCCTGACTACAACTGCAGCCATCCAACTGTTTGAGATAACTTTAGAATATGTAGATTTTAACACACAAGCTTAATACCGTTGTAAAAGTAATCTCAGATTGCATCTTTTCTCGTTTCATATCTTTTAACTTGAAGTTAAACTGACATTTATTAGTATTGATATGGAAATAATTGACTTATAAGAGAAGAAAAATACCTATATATAGGTTATATTTTTCCATCATGAGGATTTTGTAATGATTTGGAAGGAAAGAATTTATTCAATTGAAATAAAATAATTTGCATTTCCCATCAGAAAAATAGTTACTTGAAAGGCACATTGCATGTATAAATTATTATTGATTAGACTTGCTGGTACAATTTAAAGACAGAAATATAGGTCCCCAACACATATTTGGCAGAGGACTGCCTGGTCTTGACTCAGTGGGAGAAGACCCGCCTACCCCTCAAGAGACTTGAGACCCCAAGGAATGAGGAGGCTAGCTGTGGGGCATCATCCTGGAGACAGGGAAAAGGAGGAATGGGATAAGAAACTGGAAGGGGGAGCCAAGAGCAAAGCAATCGCTGGACTGTAAAAAAATAAAAGTAATAATTTAAAAAAAGACAGAAGTATAGTTTCTAGGGCACACTAGAACATTTTCCCAATGTAAAACTGTTAAAATAGTACATTATGGGAAAGCTTCATTCTGAGAACAAGACAAATCAGATTTCATGATTTTAGTGGCTTAGTTTTGTTTTATGAGGGAGAAAGATTTTGATATTGGGTTGGTAGGGGAGAGGACATTGAAGCATTTGGGTGGTGAGAAAGAATATAATAAAAACGTACTGCATGAAACTATCAAAGTATAAGTAAATTTAAAAAAAAGTTTATTATAAAAGACACGTGAGACATTAACTAGACCCAAACTGTCATCTGTTTATTCCACTTTGGTTACCTATGTAGGATTCTTATTCACAAACCGTTACAGGTTAAAAGAGATCACTGATTACTTGTCAATTGACTGGTGCATTAAAGAAGTGATAGAAAGATTAAAGTCAATGTCATAAGGATATGTCAATGATCCTTTGTGTCTCACAATTTGTAACATATTTAAACTTTCTATTTAAAATCATAATGCAATTCTTTCTTAAATGTAAACATTCAAAATATCACTTTAATAAAGTAAGTTATTCTAGACAGACAGACAGACAGATACACACACACAACACACACACACACACACACACACACAGCATTTGTATTTTAAACCCTAACTACAATATGATTAACTTTGGAGAGATCTCATTTAAAGTAAATAATGTTATGAGGTCATAAGGACGATGTTATAAGGCAGCCATCCAGTGCCCTACTGAGAAGAGGAACAGCCAACATTGATCTTTCCCTATGGAAACACAGAGCAAAGGCCTCATGAGTGTAGGGTGAGAAGATTGTCACCTTATGTCAACTGAGAGATCTCTTCAAACATGAACTTTGATGCCATTTTGATATGGAATTTCCAACCTTTAGAACTCTGGTAAAATATATTCTTAGACTAAGGCACTCAGCCTATGAGATTTGCTTATGCCAGGATGAGCAGAGTAAAGTGCTACCTACTGGATTAAACATCCCTTTTTATAAATTTCATTGTGTTCTTTTTTTGTTCGTTCAATTTTGCTTTGTTATTATTAAGAACTGCATGATGCTTGTGTCCCTGAAACCTAATTATACTTTGTAAATCATTTTAATTAAATCTTTCAGGAAAATATTGAATAATGGAAAATCCATTATAACAAACCCCTTTAAAATGGCAATTAAGATCCAACTAATCATTTAACTATATTTATTCTTATTTTATGTGCTTAAAATACCATTAGTGGTAAATATTATTTTAAATTTTCATGTATATTCAAAACATTTGTTTTAGTACTTGGGAAATAGAGGCAAATTGAAATATGAACAAATTCTACATTCAACTCATACCTACATATTTTTTTTTTGCTGTTATGTACATGAAGATTCTGATTGCCATGCATGTAAGCAGGTAAGCTCTTACTTTCTTAAAGTTGTTTTGCAGTTTATTTCATTCTAAGTCCCATGTGAGTCACAAATAAAGTGATAACTTCAATAGCATTCTTACATGCCTGATCATTTCTCACCAAAGGAAGGAAGATGAGTCTCCAAAATGATGCCCTGCTCAGGATGAAGAAAAACACAGTGAATCAATGAGATGGTACAGCATTGAATAGAGAGTCATGACAACGTAAAAAAAGAAGGAATATGTACAATGAATATCCACTTTATAAAGGAAAATCTGTGTATTGGATATCCTACCCAGTAATATCTGGAATATTTGAGTTTCTTTCTTTATAAGATTCATTTCACTTTTATAGATATGCATGTGTATGTCCATGTATGTATCTCACATTTATGTGGGCACCTCAGAGGCCAGAAGAATGAAAGAGATCCTGTGGAGATGAAATTTTCACAGTTGTGTTCTGCCTAACTTGCATGCTGCAACATGAATTAGGTCCTTCAAGGACAGTAGAACATGCTCTTAACCACTAAGTCATCTGGTTAGCCCTAAAATATATTCTTGCTGGAGAAAAAACTTTATAGTCAAGTTATGTGAACTATAAGAAAGCACATTAAATAGCTATGTTTGAATAATCAGAATGGATGAGAAATCTGCTACAAAACCAAAATAAGATTTTTAACTTTAAAGTTTTGTTAAAAGTTTCAAAATAAGAATAATTGAACTAATAACAATAAAGACCTGTTTTTCCTTTTTTCCCTCCTCTGGGAATAGGGCTATCCTCTGTCTGTTCTAACACTGTACTTTTGAAAATCAGTAACAGGTTTGTTTTTGTTTTTTTTTTTTTTTTGATTGTTTTCCAACAACTGAAGTCAGAGTTCTTTTCTGTGTGATGTGTGCTTCAAGTTTTACTGAAGTAGATTAAACTGAAGACTTTACACAGATGTTGGAAGACATTCAAACTGTTTGTCCATTTGGCATTGCTGTAGCAATTTTGTAAAATTAAGATAATTTGTAATGAATATTATAAATATATTGTGCTCTGGAGGTCAGAAATTCCAAGATTAAGGTTTTGGCAGCTAGAAGGGACTATTTTCTAAATATGCCACAGCATAAAAAGAAAGAGAGTGTGAGAGATTTCTAAACTGAGCCAAACTTTTCCTTTATAAAGACCAAACGCTATGTTGATAAACTCTTAGAATAATGATCCACACATGAGGAATCATGCTGACTCGTTATTTATTGAACCTCCACTTCTTGAGACTGTTAAATGGTTATTCTATTTTAACATGAGCTTTGGAGAAGACAAAATTCAGATCATAGTATTTAGCTCTGGTACCTCAAACTTCAATCATTCTTGAACATAACTATCTCAGAGTAAAATAAAGAAGATAAAGGATAGAACAATGGGGGATAAACCTAAAAGTCAGTAGAACAGACATCAGTAAATACTAAATCTCCAGAATAATTGTACAAACCAGATAAAGTCATCCACACACTACAGCAAACACTAGGCTCCCTTGCACTGTATGCTCTGTCCATAAAAGCAGCTTCTCCACACCACCCACTCTGCACAAGGTGGCTTTTTATTTCTAGATTCGTGGTGTTGGAGAAGCCCAAAACTTCACTAGAACTAAGAGGTACCACTGAGTCCTAGACAGCTTAGAATGAAGAATGGATAAACACACAGACACACGTGCAGAAATGCTGAGATCACGTGCACTGTGCTCGCTCAGATGAAGCAGCCCCGACCAGTCAGCACATGTATTATGGACAGGGAGTAAAAAGGAGTAGTCAAATATGAATGTCTTCAGGCAGGCAGTCTCAGGCTGTAAACAGCTGGATGGACAAAGATGTGGTTAACACTTTTTGTCAGCATTGGCACAGGACCAGGAGGGTTTGTCAATTTCCTGAGCCTAAGGAAGGCTTTGCCAATTTCCATGACATCTGAGGCACTATTTTCAACAATACCCGAGGCAGTGACTATTTTGAATGACAGGCCTTCTCTCTGTACTTCATCTGCTCCTTTAGACATTAACTCAAGGCGTCTTCCATTCTCTATAAAGGATCACCTAAGGTGCCTACAATCACAAGGTTCTCTGACAACTGTACACCCTTGTTGTAGCTCTCTTTCATAGCTTTTTCCTAAAATGATCCACTCTGGGTTCCCACACTCTTTGCTGTGTTCCTTGTAATCTAGATAGACTCCTCTCTGGTTCCACCGTTTACACTCTGTTCAGATATAGCAAAATTCAACACGGTCAATGCTTACTAATGTGGACTCCAGATTGTTTCCAGAACTTGTACCTGAACGCATTTGAGCTATAACTTGGGCTGCTGAGAGTAGTTGCCACAGCACTTGGACTTCAGAGAATCACCAGACAAAGAGCCTGTAGCAGGTGCTGTAAGCCTAGAGATAGGCATCATCCTATTCTCAATCTCCAGGTCTATGATGTAAGAGATAATGATCCAATCTTGCAGGTCAATCTCTTGTCTTGACAAGCAGAAGTTGGTTTCCTTTGTGCTTATAAAGATCTTTAATAAGAGTCATTTTCCTTCTTAATTGTCATTTTATCTTGGCCATCCTGTTTATTCTTTTATGTGTATAAAAAATAGAGAAAGCTTGAAGAAAGCATTATGAAGAACTGCAGAGCACTGGAGAGCTGGAAACTCCTGAGTTTTATCCCACATTTACAAATTCTGCCTCAATTCTAATATGAATTGAGTGTTTCAATAATTTCTCTGTCCTTTTTCTTTCCATTATGCAACCAAATTAAGCAACATAAATTTTAAATACTTTATTAGAAATGTCCCTCATTAGATAATCAAAGTCCATTAGCATTCTATTTTGCCTGCCTACAGCCTTGGGTCATGGCATACTTCAGTCAAGTTCTTTACCCTTTCATAACAAGAGTGACCTTTACCATAGATTCTAATGAGACATTTCTCATCTTCATCTGAGACTTTATTGCAGTGATCTTAATATTCATAGGACTATGGACATTTAATTTTTCCAATAGATACTCTTTTCTTAGCCTTCAGAAGAGTTAACCTTCCCCCTGCCTTCATGGCAAGACAGGGAACATATTTCAGAATCTACATTCAAATCAGTTCTGCTTATAACTATATTCTTGTTCCAAAATTACTTTTATATTTTCATTTATTTATCAGAAAAGAATTCTAACTCTTCTTGCTAACTCTCTGTTAGTAGTTTAGGTTATGGTCCTCTAACGAACTACACAGTTATCTCATGGTTGTGGAGATTCATTAATTGGCATTAGGCAAAAGATTTTTGCTGCATTATTCCACCCTTAAAACTCATATAAAAGGCACTTAATTTCATTAGAATTTTTAGGAAAGGACTAAAATGTCTGTTGCAAAAATCATATCACAGCAAGTTTCTTTGTACTTTCTTTGTTGGAAAATTTTTCCTCTTTACACACATCACGTTTATAATGCAAGTAAGTTTTCAATGGTGTTAAAGATGTAAGTAATATATTGAATTTTGTACATGTGTATTGTATAAACGATTTCACATCTCTATATTCTCTATTCTTTTTATTTATCATCTTGTTAACATATCAAGCGAATTATCAAACAGCTGAAGTATTAAATACCAAAATCAATTATTTTATGACGTTAACTCATTTAAAAATTCTGATACTGTAATTTTGAATTGATTGAATATTATTGAATTATGCTTGATTATCTAAGAGTGGCAAACTAACCCAATTATTTTTGGGGCTAGATGCTATACAAAGAAGAAGATTAATAGTATGACTGTATTAAAAAATAGGATATTTATTCCTCTTTAAAATTAGGCAAGCTATAATTACAAAAAAATCTTTCAATATAAAATACAAATGTTTTTCAAATTTTTTTGATCAAGGTTTGAAAATAGCGCATAAGAAATGTAATGAATTTTATTGCTAAAAATCTATTGCTATGATTTTTGGTGTATTTGTGCTATCCAGGATTTGTCATATCAATCTGTTTTGTACTGCCTCGAATAGTATTGTTTTAGACAAAATACATTAGAGACAGAATAAATATGTGCAAGTACACATACATACACACACAACACATATACATACTTATAGAGTTGTCTATATTAAAGCATTTTTCTCTTGAACATTTGCTATATTAATTAAAACATGCATTTTTAAAGGAAAGCATTGGCTTCAATTCTCATTATTTCATTGAAAAATGACATGTAGAAAAATATATTACTTAAGTTTAAAAGCAATGGACTAAATTATTTGGAAACTTATATATGCACATGTCTTTTTTCAATTCAGACTCAACAAGAAATCCATTTAAAACTACAGTCCTTTAAAACCAGCACTATTCTTCAAAGCAGTTATGTTCAAGTGTATAATATCCTACACTTTGATAGACTCTTGAAATCAGTTTCTCCCATTGCATTTACCCTTAAAATATATACTTGTTTGTGGTCATATGTATATTTATAGCTCTTATAAATTATGTTTGAGAATTTGCAAAATAACATTTCTCAAGTGAAAAATTCTTGCATAAAATATATTATAAAATTTGGTTTGTCTATCTCTGTGTCTGACTCTCACCTCTCTCTCTCTCTCTCTCTCTCTCTCTCTCTCTCTCTCTCTCTCTCCATAAAAATACTCTATATACTTAATAAGAATATCCCACTAGAAATAGATTTAAATATTGTTAGTTTAATTCTTTTGTCCTCAGAATTAGACATATCCTAAAATAGATATTTATTATCAAATCTTTCAGTTATTCAAAAGCCTGTTTATTAGAAACAAATATTTTAGAGGGTCTCCTATAAACCAATGCATCATGTTAATCAATTTAATGCTTTTTGTATAACTCATCTCAAAACATGTAATGATATTTGTAACATCATTGGTTATCTTTCTGTCTGAACATATTTGTATTTTAAGTCTAGTAGGATAGCCAAATGCTCATAGAACAAAATTTTCTTCCATATTACCAAATAACAATGAAATACTAAATAATGTGTACTGTTAACTCTACAGATAACAGTGTATTCAGTTCCTTGTTCTTTCTAATATTTACTGTTAGTTAATATCTTCAATGTTTCACATTTTTTTAAATTTTTGACAAAAAACATTATCTTAACATGACTGTATAATAGTGTTTTGATTTCAGATAATACTGTATATTGTTTCCATATGTGTATTTGTGAACTGGACACTTCTTTACCAAATTTAGTAGTTTCTATATGTTTACTCTTATACAAATGCTATAAGCTTTTTGTACTTCATTACTTTGAACTTTTGCCTTTTACCAATTTACTGGAGACATGATTATAATTTTAGTTAGAACAAAATTGTAATTTTTTTGTCCTTTAAGTACTTTCTAAATCACAAATATATGTTCTCATATCTTATTCTAGATATTTTACTTGTTTATTAATTAAATGATCTATTAGACAGGGGTCAATAAAATTTTGTTTTCAATAAAAAGTAATTATTTTATGCATAGGTAATTATTTTCTTTAACTTGTATCATTTTAATAGATAATTGTCATATCTCAGCTCCCAGTTTAAAGCAACAAACTATCAGTTATTAATGAATGTGTAAGTTGTGTCAAGATTACTTTAAAATGAAGACATTCGGCATTACTATTGGCTCTCTCTACAATGTGACAGTGTAATCCTATTGCCAAAAATATACTATTTTTGAGTCATGTAATATGGAAACTCAACCCAGTATTACTATGAAATCTTCATTATTACCTTATAGCTTTTATGGTGCTGGAAGGTTCAATACATGCTACCAGAGCAGAAATACAGTCATCAATATTACCCATCTGTGATTCCTGCCATGGCTTGCCAGGAAAGATATGTACACTGGGGAAATAGTCGCACAAATGCCATGGGACTGACCAACCAATTTCTGATTGTGTTGAAGTCCTATTTAACAAGATGAAAGCCATACTTAATACATTTACTGGATCAAGAATCTTTGGCTAGAATAGTCACAGGGTTTAGGGGAGAATTCCCACAGATTTAATGGATTCCTCAAACCTCATCAGAGTAACCATTTTGTTTTACAACAGATGGGTCTAACACATAGAACCCAAATAGTAAATGGTGCAGACAGTAGTGACTATGGGGTTTTCAACCCTAAAAATGATATCAGTATCACCCTACCTCCTTCAAGGCTTAGGAAACACTGTGGAGGATCGCACAGAAAGATGGCACAGAAACAAGAGGCAATGGTAGTGGATGAATACAAGGAAACAAATGTGTTTTCTTCACAAAATTAGGCAACTGGATATGTTAATTCACAATAGATACATATCAACTGACAGCATGCACTAAACCCATGCAAGCTTAATCCAGACAAAGTACTAGCATAGAAAGAGGAGGCAGGTATGTATGAAGTTTTACATCTAGGAGGAACTATTGGAACTGATAGTTGCTAGGAAATGCAGAATTAATTTTCTTTAAGGTTGTGTGCCTGGTGGTTAAAAATAAAACAAAACCCCAAACCTCAGTAATTAGCTATACATCAGAGTATAAGCATCACCAAATGGACTCTGTGGCTTTAAAAAAAAAAAAAAAACAGGATGAGGATACAGTTGGGTAGAGATAAGAAAGAGGATATACATGATCTGCTAAGTGTATAGAATCCTTGATTAATAAAAGCATTTAAAAAAAGAAATTATAGGAAAAAGCCTTGTTAGAATTTGCTTCAGCTGGCTAAAATTGAAACTATATTACACCTTAGAGGCTGCTATAGCCAAGGATATCATATTAGGTAGCTTATTAACAACAGAAGCTTAAGAAACCCAAGAAAGCAAAAGGTGATATGATAAAATATCAGCAATTTTAATTGTTGATAATTGTTGAAGTAAATAGTGAGTTAAAGTTTTATGGTTAAAATACTTTCTAAGAGTACATGGTTAATAAGAAAATGAATTAAATCAGCATGTATGTCTGTACATATATTCACATTTTTTCAATGATTAGAGTGCAGAGGTAAGCACGTGGTCGGAGCTATGCTAAACAGCTTTCAAATTTCATTATTAGCAGTCAGTTCTTGCAATACATTTCAAGTTTATTTCAAAGTATAACTTTGTATAAAATTGATTAATTTGTTGTATTTTAGATTTTCTTACAAGTGACATTATCTGTTTTCTCAAATTAGATCAATTAATAGTTGATTAAGCAATTACATGTGGTAAATCCATCTGTGATTATATGAATGAATATTAGGATAGAACTTACAAAACATATGTAATTGAGAACTACACATTCAGGAACAAGTAAGGATGAGATCTAATTTTTAATTATCAAGTATGTTATTATTGTATAGCAATTAGCCACATGCTAGGGTATGGTGCCTAGTTTGATAGTTATTGGGAACTCTGAGCTATAAATATGAAACAGAGAAATTAGATAAAGTTTGAAATTCTTAATGTTTTACATGCTGATCTATACTGACATCAGATTGAAAGAGATAAACCACAAAGCAAACTACAAGGGGGCTAACAATTGTATTTCTGTAAACCAACCTGATTGTACAATATGGATGATTATTGTTTCTTTATTTCATCATAATGAAATCTCCATATCAGTACTCTCCTATCATACATCTAATGCCATGTTATGATCTTAAAATTCTATATAAGAACAGAAACGTGAAATATATACTATTGGGAAACTCTGACTCACACCAAGAAATTGACAGTATTTTGTTTTCATTCACTTTAACTGCCCTTACAAAAGGAAGATTTGCCTATAGAGCAATCTGTCCAACAATTTAGTGCTTGCATTTAAACATTAATGTGTACTTTTACACATCCCAAAATGTTCTCTCCACTCTCTCCTTCCTCTGAGTCTCCTCTCTGACAACAAGAAGACAGAAAAATCACATAGAAGTTTCATTTCTCATTCTTTATTTCTACAGATACCCAGTGGTTTTATTGTGAACAATGATTTTTATAAACATGTGCTTTGTTTTATGGGCTATTTTAAAGACTTTTTCCTAAAGTATTTTTAGCTAAATATTTTATTAATCTGATTATATTTAAAATAATTTAGCAGCTTTTAAATCTAGTCTGTAAGCAGTACAAATTCATATCATGTTTAATAAACAGTTTTTAAAGGTGTGAGAAAAAATAAACGTTAAATAAAAGTGCTATCTTGGCAGTTCCTTAATTATGTAACTGTGAAACCAGAGAAATTATTTTATCTTTTTTCCCTTTAGAAGAGAAATTGTTGAAACAAAATCAGTGTGCTTTCAAAATAAAGATCTGATTACATATTTAGTCAAAAATAAAGAATGACCAGATACATGTTTAGTCACTAAACAAAGAATGGCTGGTTACATGTTTTATCAATAAATAAAGAATGGCCAGTTACATGTTTTGTTTTGTTCATTTATCCCACAGATGCTTTTACAAGGTTTTTCTTTGAAGCTGCAATAATATGAGATGGTCTCAGGGTATGAAATTAAAAAAAAAAAATAAGGGTATATTCTCTTGGACATAATGGTTCAAAATTGTACAGGATGTACAAGCAGGCTCTGAATTCTGAGGAGCTCATCAAGGAAAGATGTCCTATTATCAAATTCATAATCTACTTAAGCAAGCACCAGTATGAGATGCGTTGTCCTATATATGAACAAAAGATTGCTGCTCTTAAGGCAAATGAAGGTAAGAATTGCTAGGAAATATATAAACTGAGATGGAGAAGGAGAAGCAAAAGCATTTAAATATTTTCCTTTTTAAGGATTCTTCCTTTTCCTCTTTCATACATTGCTGTAAAGTTTTCCAGATTATTTTTTCGAGGAAACAGTATATGCCAGATGTGGGAAATGGGGGCCCCTGACACTGCAGAAAAATGTGGGAAAACAGGGGGCCGTAGAAATGGAGTCCTGGAGGCTTCAACACAGCGGGTCCCACATCCAGGAGAAAGTCTATGGTTCCAAGGGCTGGAGGCTTTGAGGACGACAGGCCCCAATGATATGAGGAAGTCCTTGGTTCCAAAAGGGTTTGTTATCAAGGCGGATGGTGGATAGATCTGGATGTATCCTCCCCCACCCCCAAACTCAGGGCAGGCCTGAGTTAAATAGGGAGAGAGAGAAGTGGGAAGGGTCTGGGGAGGAATGCTTAATTGGCTCCGCCCTCTGAACTTCATTAGTATGTAAATCTCTAGGGCCTGAGGCCTGTAATGGCCTACAAGACTGAACAATGTAGGTCCATGAAGATTAGACTGCTTGTCAGGACTCTGGGTTCTGGGGACATGGCCGAACTCCTGCTGTTTCTCACTTGGAGTCTCAGGGTTCTAGGCCCATGCCTAGCCAAGAACCAGGATACCCTTAGGCAGTCCCACAGCCAGAGTTCAGGAACCCACTCAGGAAATGGACCTGGGCAAAAGCATGTTAAGCTCATTTCCCAACAGAATGATTCCAGACTACCACCTAATCCATTTGGACTCATAATTCCTAAATTAGTGTATTGAAAGAAAGGACTCCATTTTATAATTCTGTAGCAAGGAGCACACTGCTTGAATGTTGAATTTGAAAACTACTGGCTTTTAGCTACTGATCAACTTTTATAATTTGAAGGCCTAAGAGACAAATGGTGATGGTATTGGAAATGTCAATTTACCCAGGTGACTTCAGTCCTTCCAGAAATCTAAAGGTATAGGGGCAACATGAAGATGTGCACTTAATGAGTACTCTGTCTCAGGGTGGGGGCAAAATGGGGCAATGTGCCTATCATCTCTGTCAGGGAGGGAAATAGTGACTAAAGAAAATAGCAGAAAAACAAAAGTACATTCCTGGGAAAGTGGAACCTGATAAACAGTTTGTTCATTCATTAGTTCGTTCATTCGTTTGTTTGCTCATTAGTTAGTTAGACTATAGAAACTGGAGCCAACTTAAGCAAAGTGTAGTTTCCACTGCTGCTTCTTTGTTAGAATGTTTTACTGGTTTAATGAATAATTACTAATATAAATCCTACCTTAAGCAGCTCAAATTTGAGATAATAAATACACAATTGTGTATACTCAAGCTAATAAAACACCAAGGCCCAAAAGTATTAATTTTAAATAATCCTATCATCAGAAATTATGAGACAAAATAATTACCTCAATCATTTTTATTTTCCTTTCCTTTTCATTTGTTTTTCTTGCCTGAATTCCCTTTGGATACTAAACTTCCTACTTCTATTATAATAGACTCTACAAGAATAATCCCACATATTTATAAAAGTATATTCATCAATTGTGATGAGAGAATGCTATTAGATTATATATCTACAGCCATTCAACTATGTTCTCTCTCTCTGTCTCTCTGTCTCTCTCTGTCTCTCTGTGTGTGTGTCTGTGTGTGTGTGTTGAATGTACATATAAAACTTGCAGGTTTGCACTAGACTAATAGGATGGCACTGGGCTATTTTACATAAGTTTTGATTTAAATAGAAACCATTGAGACTTGAAATTTCAAACAAACATTCTTTGCTACATCTTTGTAAGAATAAAGTACTTTTGCTGTGATTGAAACAGAAAGGACAAAGGTGATTTGAGGCTTTTCTGTTTGACTTTGTATGTAGTGCTTTCTTTGTTACCTCAGTCTTAAAGATCTCCACTTCCATAAATCTCACAGTAGATTATGTGCCTTAAATCTGAGAGGCCAACCATCTGGAATTTAAAACTTCTTTATCCTTCTGCCCTGGCATCATACTGAGATGAGTCAAACCTTCAGACACTATCTCATTGGGGAAGAAAAATGATCATGTCTGAGTGCCAGGAATAAAGATTCTAAATATGGACACATCTAATTCATTGAAACTTTCAGTGATGGCCAAGTGACTCATGCTGGGAGGGCTCAACCTCTACAGCTGGAACACTTAGCTCTTCAGAAGGAGGTGGCAATGTGAAATTGTAGAAGATGAATGAATACCATGTTTCTGGAATGAATGGATTGTCTGTCAACAGAGGAGCTTTCAGAAATCCCAAAAGCCACACTCCTTTCCTTAAGTGTTTGATTCTCTTTAACCACAAAAAAAAGCACTGCAAACCTAATCAGTCCCCTCCTCTAATCATTAATTTGTAAGAATATTTGATTTTATATCATTGCTTTACATGTCAACATTTATCTCATTTAAATTAAATTTGCACTTTCATAAATAAATATAAAATATGGAAAGGAAATTAGCTTGAACAACATTACTTGGACAGATATGTTAAAAGGAGAGGATCTCAGAAACATGGTGTATTTAATATATAAATCATATATCATGTTTATATTAATAATATAATAAAATCTACTTTCTCACAAAGGTAAAGGATAAAGCACTAAGAACACAGTCAACAGAAACAAAATTACATGTTGTAACTGATAATATACAGCACTAGGTTGCCTGATTTGTGGTACTCCAATTCACTGTAGTGGATGCATCTTAAACGACACATATCCGTTAGTTTCTACATGGAAAAACATGGAATAAATGAAAGAATAATGCAGGCTAAAGAAAACAGTGCCCTGGCAAAGTCCACCATGCAGCTGGACATATTATGTGTTCTACCAGAACAATGATATGGGTTACATCTGCTATAGCATTTTATATTTGCTTGGTTGATCACTAAATAATTTTTCTTAGACATTTCCTCAGTTCTCCCTGGTAGACAATTTTCTGTGTCAGAGATGAAGGAATGTACACACAGATAAGTCATGCAAATTTGATGTTAAAAGGAAGTTATAAAGCAAGGGGTGAAATCTTAAAAGATTTGTAAATATACATATCTCATATATAAATTTTGCTACGCTTCATTGTTTTCCTTGACATGTGTATAAGGGTATATGTGTGTGTGCATTTTTCTGCTGTGTTATACATACATATGTGCACTTTAATTGGAAGGAATTATCAATGATTAAAGGCAGGAGTGGGTGGGCAGGTAGAGGAGCACCCTCATAAAGGAAGGGTGGGGAGGAGGGGATAGGGGGCTTGTGGAGGGGAAACTGGGAAGGTGAAACATTTGAAATGTAAATAAATAAAATTATCAATAATAAAAGTCTAAAGAAAAAAAATCTAAAGGGTAACTCACTAGGTAGAATAAAAGGCTTTTAGGATAATGATAATTGTAATTGACCTAATAATAGTTTACTTTTGCTTTCCTATTAAGAATACAATTTGAATTTCATCACAAATGAAAAGTATTCATTACAGATACCACTATAAGAACATAATAACATTATATACCAGTGTACATAAGATGTTTTTGTTCAACTTTGTCAACTCTGTATCTGGAACAATGAAACATTATGGTTATATGTAATAATTAGAAGAATAATGATTTATGTAAAACTCACAAGCATTGATTTTGGCATTACATAGTATTTAAATAGTTTATGAGCCTATGTAAAATTATCTAATTTGCAAAATATGAACTAATTGATTCTTTTGTCAAATCCCATGTAAAAGTGAAAAGAGTTGCTTCAACCATAATATGAAATAAACTTCCAGGACTTTAAAGCATGAACATTTTTTTTTTTTTTTTTGCTTGTAATTAGTAGAGTTTAGACATACATGTAAGCGTATGCTAACTGCATCATTCTTTGCAAGTACTCTCCAAAATGCAAAGAAATACTTCCAAGTTTCTAGGTCTCCTATATATCTTTTTCTTTAATCTTCTTTATGAGAAATCCTCAGCAGTATTTTCCATTTAAGCACATAATTAATTGTATACTGAATTAAATGTAGTGAGTCTATCATCAACACTGTTCCTAGGGTAAGAAATTATTGTGTTGTGGATTTGGTCTAGTTCATGTTGTATATAGAAAATAAAACCAACAACATCAACAATGTCAGTCTGTCGTCCATCTAAGCCTATGAACATTTTATTTTAAGTCTTTGACAGATCACACAGTTGCTATTCTAAGGATTTAATTTGCCTTGGAAGGACGATGTAGTTAACTGTGCAAATTCATGCTTTGGACAGCTGGAATCAATCCACTGCTTCCTAACTAAGGAAAATGGATGAAAACCCTGTTAAAATGTCACTCTCTCTATGTAGCCAGAGAAGTTTTATTTCTAGCCATTCTGTCAATAGCCTTTCTTTCTTTTTATTTTTTTCAGGTAGTATTTCTGAAAAATTTTTTAATATGTAAGTAAATATTGATTCTAAATTAATCTTATTATTTGAGTGTTGAGTGTTATATATGTGAATTTTATAAGTTTGATTTGTGTCATTTCTTTATATATTTTATCTAAAGCAATACCACAAAATATATGCGGGATCATTTAAATGGCTATTCAAATAATTAGGATAATAATTAGGCTTGAGTTCCAAATTTGGATTTTTATTTTAATTTTTCCTATTTATTTTTATTTTGGGCCTTTCATTTATTTATTTATTTACACTCCAGATTTTATTCCTTCCTCTCGGTCCACCCTCTGACTGTTCCATATCCCATAACTCCTCCTAACCCCCTGTCTCCAAGAAGATGTCCCCACCTCCCACCCCTCATGGCCAACCCCCCACCCAAACAGACCTCTAAACTCCCTGAGGCCTCTAGTCTCTTGAGTAAGGTTAGGTGCATCTTCTCTGACTGAACCGAGATCTGGCAGTCCTCTGCTATATATGTGTTGGGGCTTCATATCAGCTGGCTGCCTGGTTGGTTTTCCTGTGTTTGAGAGATCTCGGGAGTCCAGGTTAATTAAGACTGCTGGTCCTCCTACAGGTTGCCCTCCTCCTCAGTTTCTTCCAACCTTTCCCTAATTCAACCATGTAGGTGGAGCTAAGGTGGGAGGAGTAAGGAGAGGAAGAGGTAGAGTATGGAGAGGAAGAGGAAAAGGAAGAGGAGGAGTTAGGGAGAGCAGAAATATAGGAGCCATGGAGAGCCAAGCAGGTATGGAGAGCAGACTCGGGTAACAACTTTCATTTAGGTTAGCTAATTGAGAAACAACTCTCTTTGTATGGGCATTTTGTTATTGAGCATTATCAAACATATAAAGTCTTTGATGAATCGTTAAATATTAGAGTCTCATTCTGTTACTGGGCCTGCGTGGATGATGTGATGGTCTGGGCAATGCCCAGCCTTGCAGAGACAGCATGGAAGATTGGCAGAGCCATCTCCCACTCTGGCATCTTGAAGGTGACAGGGCTGGTGTTTCTAGCTGGCTGCTTCTAGCTGCAGCGCGCAGCATGTGGCCTCTGGCCGAGAAACATGGTGTCTGAGCTAGGCAGAGCAGCCGAAGCTTAGAGTATCAGTTTGACCAGCAGCCAATTTTAAATAATTATTTCAACACAACCACAGGAGTCAGCATCTTCTGTCCATTGGTTGAGTGCTAATATCTGCATCTGACTTAGCTGCTTGTTGAGTCTTTCAGAGAACAGTCATGATAGGTCTATTTTTTTGTGAGCCCTCCATAGCCTCAGTAATAGTATCAGGTGTTGGGACCTCCCCTTGGCTGGACCCAACTTTGGGGTATGTCACTGGATCTTCTTTTCCTCAGGCTCCTCTCTATTTCCATTCCTGATGTTCTTTCAGACAGGAACAAATATGGGTCAGAGTTTTGACTGTGGCATGAAAACCTCCTCCTTCACTTGATGCCCTGTCTTCCTGCTGGAGGTGGGCTCTATAAGTTCCCTTTCTATAAGTTATACCCTATAGCTAGTGTGTTATTAATTATCATTGTTAGCTTGACTGAATTAGAAATCACTGACAGATATCTGAGTGTGTCTATAGGGACATTTCCAGAGAGTTTTAACTGAAAATTTTACAAACTGGCCACATGACCTCTATGGTATGATCAAGGAAAGAAATTTTATTTTAGACAAGAGAGAGGGGGGGAAAGGGGAGGGGGAGGGGGAGGGGGAGGGAGAGAGACAACATCCAGAGGCATCTACAAGAGCAGACTGAAAATGGCCATCAAACTGGACAAGGCCACGGCTGTCTTTGAGGGAAGGGAGAATATCAGAATATCGGGAGATAAAGAATAGAAAAAATATAGGGAAAAGCAGGAATGTGTGTGTGGGGGTGCACAGTGTGTAACTGGATTATAAAGACAGTGGATATCTGGGCATAGAGAAGTCTTCTAGATGGAAGGAGTTTAGCTTACGGAAGGAGGTGAGAAGAACAAGGATGTTAGCATGGACTTTGAAATATGTAACAGGTACTTGTGATACTCAGGCCAGCATGCAGATTGATACACACACACACACACACACACACACACAACATATGAGCATTTAAAGAAATAGACCAAGCATCAGGGTAAGAGAGTATTGTTTATAATTTGTGTGTGTGTGTCTGTGTGTGTGTGGTTGTGTGCGCCCGTGCGCACGTGCATGCTCACGTGCCTGTGTGAATGTGTAGGTATTCAGATGTCAATGTCAGAGAGCAGTTGTTGTAATATAGCTCTTTCCTTCCATTGAGGGATCTGGTAATCAAACTTAGGTTGTTAGGTTCCTGTAACAAATGCTTTACCTCCTGAGCTATCTCACTAGCACGATATGTTACTCTGCTAATTGATTTTGGTGGAGAAGCTGAGACACAATGAAGCTATGGAAGCTGCTTTTCTGTGAGCATAGGTCATTTACAAACTGGTGTGCATTCTAATTAATAATCTAAAGTCGTGCTCCAATTATGTATTCTTGCAGTTTATTAATTATAAAACCATACTTTCAACTCATTAATCGAATGCTGAGGAAAAAATACAGAAGTTGCCAATGTTTATTATATTCTCTGCAAATGTTATGAATTTAACCTGTGAACATGGATGGGATAGTTCTATTGCTTTTGGGGAAACCGAGTTTTAGAGAAGTTGTTAAACTTTGAAGAGATCACATAACTGAAGGCAAAATAAATCTATGCAAATAAATTGTATTATAATTATTAGAACATTGATTTCTTTTGAAATGTTACTGGGTATAGCCTTTGGTGCCATTATGAGACCTTTAAATTTAAAAGTTGGTTCTAGTACAAAGGTTGATATTTTTTGGCTTTGAATAACAAATTTATTTACTGCTCCTTTATTTCCTAAGTCCCATAGGAATTTTCTATTTACTTGTCTGACCAGTGGAGATAGTACTATGTGTTGATTCAGGTGCATGAGAGCCTCTGACCTTTTGTCTGTCTTTGGTTCTGGTTTCAAAAGGCTGTCCGCTTCCCACCTGCTTTTGTTTGTATTCTGAACCACTGTTTGCACTTAATTTTAAAGTATCTCTGTCTACCATCCTATTTAGTTCTGAGTTTTAATAGTGCATTCACTTATACTTTATGCTTTCTAATTTATATATTTTTTTTAATGGCAGCCAAAAATAGAAGGGAAGAGATCAACAAAGAATAAACTCATAAAGAGAGAAAGGAAGACAAACCTTGTAAAGTAAATTAAATCAATAAAGGGAAATAGTTGTAGAAGACAAATTTTTAAGTATGCTACATGCCAGATATATAAGGATTGAAAATCATAGGAAAGCCTGTCTTTCTGAATTGACAAGTTCTTGTATCCTTTTAAAAACCTGATCCGTGGGATGAATACCTGACTTGGTGGACTTTCATAGATACTTCTTTTTCATTGCCAAGATGTAGGTCCCATGACTCACAGCTGCTTGAAACTCCAGCTCCAGGAGATTCAACTCCTTTGGCTGCGATTTTAACAGCACTCACTGCACATACCCACACGTAACAACTTAAAAACAATAAAAATAAATGGTTAAATGTTTTATTTCTTAAATATTGTTTTGTTCTGTTCCACAGTTGTGGGAATGCGTAAGGGTATCCTGGTTCTTGGCTGGGCATGGGCTTAGAACCCTGAGACTCCAAGGGAGAAACGGCAGGAGTTCAGCCACGACCCCAGAACTTAGGGTCCTAACAAGCAGTCCAATCTCCATGGACCTACAATGTTCAATCATGAAGGCCATTACAGCCCTTCCCAAAGTGCACAGGTAGAGGGTGTAACTACAGGCCTCAGGCCCTAGAGATTTACATACTAATGAAGGTCAGAGGGCGGAGCCAATTAAGCATTCCTCCCCAGACCCTTCCTACTTCTCCCTCCCTATTTAACCCAGGCCTGCCCTGAGTTTGGGGGGGTATATCCAGATCCATCCACCA
This sequence comes from Mastomys natalensis, assembly GCA_021653895.1. Classification (NCBI taxonomy): domain Eukaryota; kingdom Metazoa; phylum Chordata; class Mammalia; order Rodentia; family Muridae; genus Mastomys; species Mastomys natalensis. The sequence continues at coordinate 66,477 of JAJTUV010001406.1, read as the reverse complement.
TCCGCCATGACATAAACCCTTTTGGAACCAAGGACTTCCTCGTATCATTGGGGCCTGCGGGGTCTGCTGCTGCTGAAGCCTCCAGCCATTGGAACCTGGGACCTTCCTCCAGTATGACAGACAGGCTGCCTGGAAGCTTCCAGGCAGCCTCCACCTCGCAGGTCCCGGGCTGCTGCCCCGTAGGCCTGGGGCCTGCCGCTGTGGCCCCCCAGATTTTTCCCACACACAATCAGCGATTTTAGGGTCAATTTCTATGACTGCTCTCTCTGCCATACATGCATAGTTAAGTTCACCAAGTCTATTTGTATTATTGAATTCACTCTTCCTTCTCATATTTTGTTATTTCAAATTTATTTTGATTGATATTAACATGCCATGTGTCTTTCAGCTATTAACATATTACTGGTAAAATTAATAGTTTAAAATTTAAGAATCAAACCATATACAAACAGATGCCCAAGAAAATAATTATTAGAAAACAGGATAGTCTGATCAGTATTGAATTAAAACATAAAAAGAAAATTACTCTTTTAACATAATATATTGATGAGTATTTTAAAGATGAATGGCATTCTTGTATTTGAATTTATTTTAAAAGTATGTGATAAAAACTCATCTATGGATTTCTGAGAGAAATGTACATTGAACTAATTTTTGTGTAAAGAATATACAAATATTAACTAAAATAAACTTTATAAAAGAAACATGCAACAAAAGGCACAAGAATACTGATTGAAGCAAATTAACTGGAAACAAACTGTCAAAACCTAGCATCATTAAATAAGTGAAGCTACATTTGCAATCAGAAAAGGCAGTAATTAAGTAAATGGTTTCATTATTTATATATGGAAATGGAGCTGTTCATATCAATTTATTTGGTGTTAGGTGACTCTATTTTAGAAACTGTAGAATTCAAAAGATAGAATAAGCTTACGCACACACACACACACACACACACATATATATGTATATTATATGTATATATATATATATATATGTATATATATATATATGTATATATATATATATGTATATATATGTACAATAGAAATGGTTGAATGCATGAATGCAGAAATACGAAACTTAAACTACTAACACTGCTTAGTGATCTCAAGGTTGATGAAATTGAAAGTAATGAGCAAATGAAGAACATTAGCATTTAAATTGTACATGTCTGTAGTCTTGGCTTTATAGGTGTGCATTTATTTTCTAATTAGTAAAGAAAATAATGCTAAAAAGATCTTATAATAATACTATAAAAGAATTTCTATTGAATGAATTATATACAATCTGGAAAAAAAATGTTATTTTCTAATGTGTGAAACTTTGACATCAGGTAGATTAAAAATAGAAAGTATTTATAAATCTTTTCATGTCAAATTAATAATTAAGTTTAATAAGTGGTATTTTTACTTTAAAAGAAGGTATCACAATGTGATACTTTATTATTATGCTGTTTTAATTGCTAGAATCTGCGTGCTTTATTGTGAATGTGTTCATTTTGAATTTTTGACCCCAGGCAATGTCATTATAACTTTGAGTTCTTTTTCATGGATGAGAAAATGTTATAAATCAAAAAGATAAATTATAAACAAAATGAATTAAATTTGACACTAGAATTTTCTGATTCTCTTTGTCCTTTTGGAACAAAGAACTTTTAGTGAGCTCATGACAAATGAATAAATGAAATAAAAAGTCAACAATCTTGTTATAATGAAATTTAGGAGAACCATCTCATTGATTAATAAATAAAGAAAACCAAGAAGCAAATTAATGTTAAAATGTAGAAAAAAAATCCACAACCTAGGAAAACATTTTGCTACATCATCCAGCTAAGGTGGGACTTGCAGGTCTATGTGTGCTCAGATTTCAGGATATAAGTAGAAGAGTAGTAGTGTGAGAGTCAGCAGTGAGATGAAGATCTCTGATCCCATCTTAATCACTTATTATTTTTTATAATATTATTACATTTTTATTACATTATTATTATCATAATGTAGCAAAATATTGATTTATAGGTATGTATCCTGTCTTCTACCTAAAAAAAAAATGCGTTTAGATCTTTCTATCATTGGATGCCACAATGTTCAAAATCACATACCACCATTAAGGTCAAATTAGGGATAGAATGTGATGCTTTGGAGACTGTAGCAAGAGGAGTGGAGCAAATTGAATGTATCAAATAGAGCTACAGTGAGTTCCATCATAACCTGCACTATATTTCAAGGTCCTGTCTCAATAAACAAAACATCCCCCAAACAAGTAAAACTATGTTTTAACAATAAATCTTCTTGACATTCAAACAATGAAATACTAAGAACAATGATTTTGTAATTGAACTTGGAAGACTTAAGATTTAGTTCAGGACATAGCTCATAGCCAACACTGGAAAAATTGTTAATGTTAACAAATTGATAGGTTTCCATATCACTGGATGTAGCAAGGGGATTGATGGTAGCTGGAGACTTGTAGAGAGGATTCTAAGAATCATCAGCCTACTATTCTCGCCATGTGCTGTAATTCCTGTGTCCTCAATGACATTCATTCTTCAATTGTGTTTTGATTCTCTTTCTTTTACATTTTCAATATATTATTCTTTGGTAAGCATCAATGCAAAATTGAATGCATTCAAAATTCAAGTGGAGCTCCCAAAGGCCAGCCATAGCCTCCATTCTCCTCTTTGCATAGGGTTAAAAAAATCATCTTTTCTACTTTTCTACTTATTTATTTTTTAATTATGTGCCAAAGGTAATAACTAAGATGACCATCTTTTCATTTTTACCACATCCTTTCACAACATTGTGTTTGCATTAATGTTACTAGTACCGTTTGTCTGTAAAATATATTTTCAAAACAATCGATATTTATTACCTTATCTTTTAGATATGAAAATTCTAAAATCAAATTTTTGTAGTAAAATCAAGAAAAAGTCAATATAAAAATAGAAATTTGGGGGGTATATTTTTCTATCCTTTTATTTCTGTTTATAGAAATTTTCTTGCAAATATTGGTTCATGGCTATATCAACCCATTAACTGTTTTTACCCTCATACTTTGTGTTTTGCCGCTAATTCACTGCTTCCTACTTATAAAATTCTTTGGGATTGTATTATAGCTATGGAGGAATTACAGGATAATATTTCTGGGTCAAGTTTCTTCATTTAGTCACATCTACAATATTTCTGTTTGGATTCGTAATTGTAATTACAAGGATGAATATATCAGCAAGTATTCATTCCATTGTTTACCCAAGTACTGTCAGTGTAGAACACACTATCGTCAGCTATTGTAAAGGATATTTCTACAGTCTCTACCTCACTCCATTTTCTCCGTTACATTCTCATACTGATGTGAAGTTTCTATATTATCTAAGCTTTACGATTCACTACTCTCCATAATTCCAATAATAAGAGTTCCTGTTTCTTCTGTCTCAATGTATCACATACTCTAAGGGTCAAAGATAGCCTTCCTGTAGTCACCTGTAATTTGTATTGTTCTTAATAAATACCTGACACATTCCTTTACATTCTCCTTATACACTCTTTCCATAATTTGGGAGTCTCTTTGAGAAGAGTCAGTTCCTTTGACACAGAAAACCAGATGCTTCCATTCCTTTTGACATGTAGAATTTTAATTATTTATAATACTACTTGACTTCATTTTTTGTTCATTTTTTTAATTATCATCTACTTTTTCCTGCCACAAATAAAGGGATAACTATGAAGGAGAGAAGCTACAATTATTTTCATTGATACTTTAGTTTAAGAACTTTTTCTGATTCAAATATCTAAAAATGAAAACACCAATGTTCATTTTATTTGCCAGATTGCCACTAAAATTTATTGTGTGTATTTATCAAAATTATAATTATGAGAAGAGCTAAACATATTGTAAAATAGTGGATTGACTACATTCCATATATGAGTCCTGAGTTGAATTCTCTGTATAAAAAAATATCACTTGGTTATTAAAACTGGAATTATAATAACCTATAAACACTAAGTTAAAAAAAACTGAAAATTTATTTTTCTACAAACAATATCAATTTAGTAAATATATAATCTCAAAAGAACTTGATGTCAGAAAATTTGTGTACAATGTGAAGAAAGAAAGGGAATTATGAAGATGACAGAAGCTAAGAATTTCATTAGCATAAATAAATGTGAATGTACATGTATTCATATGAAAAGATAATTATGTCTACAAATGTAAACACATAGTACCCATATAGAAGGGCATATATGTACATTTTTATCCTGATATTTTCAAAATAATATTTTTGATAGCCATATGACATTGTCATCTATAAGTGTTTTCTAAATTACAATTTAAGTATCAGAACCAAACTGATTTTTGTGTTTGTGCCAAGATTTGTTGTTTCTACTATAGTTGAATATCGTCACTACCTTACATTTCAGCTAAGTTTAAATCATATCTTTGAGAAGAAGTAAGCTTATTGCATTTTTGATGATAAAATTCCAGGGTCTTTAGTAAGAGGCTGCTCTGCACAGTTGCATGCCCTCACCAAGAAAATGTCATCCAAAAGTATATATCTATAGGCTTCACTTTGTAGAAAAGCAAGAAAATATGCGCAAAGTCAGTCAGGTCCTTCCATCAAAAGAGTTTTCCTGTGGAGTAAAACAAACTCATGAGCAAGTATATCACCTAAGCACTGTCTGTTACATTCAAACGGCAAACTTACCGAAAACATGGCTCTCCTCTAATTTAGCAATGAAGTTTAACACAATGCCTAGTTTGGGAGACAACAATGTAAAGCATCATGCTTTTTAAATAATGTATTAAGGATTAGCTGTTGTAAATAGAAAAGTCTGTGAGCAACTTTATATCTGGCTATCCTTTCATGAAACCCACATTGATCTCATGCAAACTGATTATGTCAATCACACAGAAGGCTGCAAATGGACCTCAGAAGCAGACCTCTCACAGTTCTGTACAAATGTCATTTATTTGTTCATGGTTGTAAAGAAAACTTTTATTTGCCTGTTGTGATTGTTGCCTCTGAAGTTTTCTACCTCCATCCATTAACCTAGGTCTAGTCCTTGAAGTTTCTAGCCTCCATACAATCTTAGCTAGGCCTAAAATGTTTTCATCCTCTGAGACTTACTGCTGAATAAACTCACTCTTTGTACTTTTTTCTGAACTCTGGATGGTTGATTCAACACAGCTAATCTGGCTCAAACTCCTCTGCTGGTGACTGATTCAATCTAGCCTGTCCTTATTTGTTCTCCTTACTCTCATACCCTGGCAATCTATTCTTATCTTCTAGCCCCTGATCATTCTTTGGATTCATTCTTTGATTTCTTGTGTCTTGGTTATTCTCTCTCTACAAACTGTCCCTTAGAACTGCTTCCTTCCTTTTTTTTCTCTCTCTTTTTTTCCCATCTGCACCATTCTCTCTTAAGTAGCCTCATTTTCTCTCTTTTCTCTTGAGAATTGGATATAACCCATTGTGTCAAATCCTTCTCTGATTTACCACTTTGTCTGCCACACTGAAATTTATTTTTCAATATCATGTTAGTAAATATATAATCTCATATATTTAAACATGGGTGCTTCCTTCTACCAACTAACTTTATGTTCATTGTTTGGGGATTAAAGGTGTGTGCTAAGGCTGAGCCACACCACAACTAGAAACAGCTTTTTTCAGTAACTAACACAATTTCAGGGTTTACAGTGTGATCAGATATCCTGCAAGACTTGATTTTGGGTTTTCAAAAGTGGATCACCAAGAAAATCTTGTTTCTGACCCATTATTCTCTATCTGTCTCTAGAATGCCATGAACTGGACATCTGTGTTCCATGGAGTACTCCTTTACATCTTACTCTAGGTGATATTCTTTCACATTTCAGTCCAGAAGAATTGGGGGCAGCTGACTATGGATTGAAGCTTCTAAACTTCTGAGCCAGAAAATGTCTTTCCTTAATTTAAATTGTTGTCTCATGTATTTTGTCACAGCCATGTAAAGACTAACAGCAATTAATGGAAAGAAATGTCTATCCAGATTTCAGTATTTGGCACATATTTAAACTTGTACTTCTCATTCATACTTGATAGCTTCCCATATTTAGAGATTTTTTTCCAGCTAAAGTCACAAAATGTATCAATAAATTTATATTTTATGACATAATTGGATTCTATTGAAAAACTTGACTATCAGTTATAAATAGTTCTTCACAGGTCAAATATCGTTTTAAATTTAAAATTAGCCAAAGACTTAAATATTACATTGCATGAGTATATTGGTGTGGTTTCACACTATTATGGGAATTGATATGTAAGAAACCATCACAATATACTATATTGCTTAATAACACCATTAAAATATTCTGTTTAGAAAATAATTATTGGGGGACAGTTAATTTTCTTTATTTTTCTCTTAATTTTCCCTAACCTGAATGTCAGCATTTCATTACCTTAATGTAGATGGACATATAAGAATCCATAGCTCTTCTATAAAACCAAAATCAAGAGGATTTACGAAAACATATGCATACCAGATTTTCAATTTTAATTTTAATTTCCAATTCATTTAATTTAAGGAACTATAACATAGATGGAATCTCTCTGTGTTACTTTAGAATCTTATCAGCTAAAAAAAAATAGTCAAATTATGTAATATGTGTAGTTTGACTAGAACTTTCAATGTTGGACAGGCTTACTTTGAACTTATATAGAACCACCTGCCTCTGCCTCCAGAATGCTAGAATTGAAGGTATGAGCTACCACACTGACCTCTGTGAAGGTAGTTTTTAAACATGTTCATAGTTTAAAAACAAAACCATTCTTGAAATTCAAGCAAACAGGAAAGTTACAGTGAATTTTTTGACTGTGGGGAGCAAAGCTTATCAGCTAAAATATTATGTGCATATGTAATGCTGAAAAGATATTTCTTTCATTGAATATTACTGAAAAAAAAGTTAATTTGACTTGATGGTGAACTAAATACAAGGGATGTATTCAAGGGATTTACAAATTCATATGTATACTGTAAGTATTTTATTGGTAGATTACATTGGCATTTGAATTCACAATGAATCTTAAAGGATTTTATTCCACTTTACTCCGGTTACAAAAAAGCCAATCTCTTAGTTTATAGGCAGAATGAAGCTACCTGAGGAGAGCATGTGTATTGGATGGATTGACATAAGCAACAAGTTCAACATCTGCTTACACAGCCAAAATTACCAACTTCCAAAAATAAAGTAGTTAAATGATCTGAATTTGAAATCAGACGAATTTCTTCTTACTACAATATTATCAACACATGTCCTTCTTAAGAGAATATTGCCTTTGACAACCTAAGTGTAATACTGTGCAACAGTCAAGATTTTGAAGCCCTTAAGCACACTGCAAGTTTTCCACCAGAAAATGTGCAAATTTCAAAGCATGGCACCTATAGAGGCATATGGTGACATCTTACTCCATGTTGGTGCAATGCTTTCTGGCTGTCTCACAATGAATTTTCCTTTGCTGATTTGATGGAGGTTAGTTTTGGTCACAGTTTTAACAAGTTCCCTTTCCGTAACCTTCCTGTTTTTATTCTCCAGAGCTTTCTTTTGTGCCCACATTTTCCCAGAGAATGTATGTATGGTATAAAATGTTAATATTTTTCTATGCTGACTATTCAGTCAGCAGTGTCACCTTTTCAAGCAGCCACTTGATGTTGATAATCCTGTCTTTGCTTGGTGCTCTTGAAATAGTGGCTAATGGATTGCTACTGGTGATTTTCTAAATAAGAAGAGGAGGCACAGGTTATAATATTGGTATTTCTTCCCTGTGACATGTCAGTATAGCCATGGTATGTTACAACAACAAGGCTGGACCAGAAAGCCCAGTTGGAGGAAATGGGTCCCAAGTGCAGGTTAAAATGTCACAATGAAGGAAGTGAAGGGGTTTGCAACCCATAGGAATAACAATAATACCAACCAGACTCCCAGAGCTCCCAGGGACTAAACCACTCACTAAAGAGTACACATGGAGAGACCCATGTCTCCAGATGCATATGTAGCAGAGCATGGGCTTTTTGTACATCAATGGGAGGAGAGGCCCTTAGTCCTGGGAAGTGTCAATTCCCAGTGTAGAAACAGGGAGAGGAAGGATAGGATAGGGGGTTTCTGGAGGAGAAATCTGGAAAGGGGATAACATTTGAAATATAAATAAGTAAAATATTCAACAAAAAAAATCATAGTCAGTCTGTACTACTACTGTTAGGAGTTACACAGGAACTCTCATTCCTAGCCCACCAGGTCCTATCAAGCATGGACTCCCTTTGGTGGCATGGAATCCCTCTCATGGCATAGGCTTTAAGTTGGACTCCTCATTTGTTGGCCAGTCTCACAAGTTCTATGCCACCCTTAACCATAGCACATCTTGCAGGCAGGAGAAATTGTAGGTCAAATGTTTTATGGCTCGGTTGGTGTTTTAATCTATCCACTGGGAGCCTTGCCTAGTTAAAAAGGTGGCTGGTTCTGGCTACATATTCTCAATTATTAGGATTCTTCACTAGTGTCACCCTTATAGAGCCCAGCGAGTCCATTGTACTAGGTTTCTATGTCACCCTGGAATGCCCCCAACCCCTGATTCCAGTCTTTCCCAGTACTCTCTCCCTTCAGTCCCCATGATCCATCCTGTTGCCATTTCTACATTTCCCAAGTATGCCTGCAAAATGTATTACTTTTCCCCTTCTGAGACTCAAGTATGATTATTCTTTATGTCCCAGATAATAGGCACTTGTAAGTGAATACATACCATTTTCATCTTTCTGGGTCTTGGTTATCTTGTTTGTCTTTCTGTCTGGATTACCCAACTCAGGTTGTTTTTCTAGTTCCATCTATTTGACTGTAAATTTCATTCTGTATATATATATATACAGCCCAGTAATGCTCCATTGTGTAAATGTCCCACATTGTCTATCCATTCTTCAGGTGAGGAATATCTAGGTTGTTTTCAGTTTCTGGCTATAACAAATAAATCTACTATGAACATAGCTGAGCAAGTATCTTTCTGTGCAAAAAAATCCTCACAATACTGAAGAGGTTTGATGTTTTAATCTTTGTAATGGCAGCTATGGAGCTACTGGAAACTGGGTCATTATAGAGTGAAGCAGAGAAATTCAGCTAGCTAAGTCTTGACTCTATGTCAATTTTGGGGTGCTATTTGTGTTATAACACACATAGTATCTATTAGCACCATAACCTCTAATACTCCAGAACATTAATAGTTTGGAATAGGGCAAATCTTGGTGCTTTGACAAAATAACTGACAAAATTCATGTTCAAAAAGTAAAGAATCATCTTGTTTCAAAATCTCAGGAGCTGTATTCTGTACTATCAGAGCCAGCACAGAGACAGGAGAAGAAATCAGATGGTCACATTACATTGTCTTTCAGGAACCAGGTAGATCCTCATGCTAGCCCCCAGCTCTCTCCTATTCTAGCAGTCTTGGGCCAGTGCCTATCAAACGCTGTAGCCTGATTTTAGGGCCAGTATTCCTGAATCATTTATCCTAATCTAGAAAGTATCTCACAGACTTGCACAGAGATTTTTTCATGGTGATTCTCAAATCTGCTATGTTAACAATCAAAATTAACCATCACACTGTTATTTCTGCTATATTTTTTAAAAGTTAAAATGACTAAAACAGCTGTGCTCCCATATAGTTAGGCTTGTTGTGTTAATGAGACAGAAGGAATGAGACCCAATGAGACATATGTGTAAAGATGAAGGTAGAAATTGTAGATTGAAATCCATAAGCCACAATAAGATAAAGAATGTCAGTGTCACCAGACATAAGAAAAGGAATACTTGTCAGAATCCTCAGTAGAAACCAGGCTTGTTCACAATTCTTGTTTCCAATCTTTAGAATACAACAGTAGCCTGTTCTTTTATGTTTCTTAGTTTGTAAGTGGCTATAAGAAGCTGAAATGATTATAATTTTCTAAGACTTTCAGAGAAGAAGTAGACCACATGATGTATAACAACATCCAGGTAAGCCACAGATTTTGTGTTGCTGTAATGCACAGGAGCGTACTGAGTGGTTTGGAAAACAAGTCCCCAAGGGACTTGTTTCAATCTATGTCAAAATTAAAAAAATTTTTTGAATGCTTTTCATATGTGTACATTTTATACATGTTTGTGCTTCTATGTAATTGGACCCCAATTAACATTCTGTTTGCATAAAATTCACTGCAAGTTTGAATAAATGATCTCTTTCTAAGGAAGAAACCACTAATTTTTAGTGAATCCTCATGCTATTTTTTCAGCCTGCATGAGCCTGAATTAAAGTGTAGCACTACACTTCTATTCTTTTTATTGTTCTTTTAAGATAGAGTCTTATATGTAAACAAAACTGTCCTAATATTCACTCCAATCTTCATATAATATCTTTCTTTATGCTGGGTTTACAGATATGAAGCACCGTGTTCTAATTATCTATGTAATAAGCAATGTCCATAGACAGAACAGCACATGTATAAAAGAACACATAATTTAGGGATGCTTATCTACATAAACATTCCCAAAGTATTTTTCCTTTGGAATAATAAAAAAGAAAGTGTTAGTTTTATTTTTAAGAAAACTTCATGTTAACATAATAGGAATAAGGATTGTTTTATATCTGCTTAATATTATACATGAAAAAAAATGCTGAACTTCCATCTATGGACACATCCAAAATGCACTGTCCACAATCTTTTGGCTCTATGGCACACCACTAGCAAATGTCCAAACTACCAGGGGGTTCCGTAGTAAATAAAATTCACTCTCTCTCTTTGTCAGCAGCTATCAAATACCAACAGTTCCTCCACTCAGGATGGGTCTTTGTAAATATCCCCTTCTCCATGTTGCTATCTTGCCTGTCTGCAGATTGTGCAGGACTAGCCTTGGTGACCTTTAACATCATTGGCAAAACAAAGCATGCAGTTTTTATTATTTACATATACAATATTATCAGTAAATACATCTGAAACTCCAAAACATAAATTTGTATAATCATTTTATTGGAAAACTTGCGGTAATATTGAAGCTTGTCTGTCACACTAAAATTATGTATATTGCAAAAGATAGCACATATTTGAGTCATAACATGTGGATTAAGAGGATAATGACGCGTATATTACAGTTCTACTGACTTTCTACACTAACTTTACTAGTATAAATGTTGTTGTGCATACTATTGAAAGAGATAAATAATCGTTATTCATATCCAACTATGAAACCTGGAAGCTAGAACAATGACTCGAAATATGTCTGTTAGTGAAATAGTGACTTGAATATTATGGGTATAACTAAAGATTTTCTGATGTGATAGATTTAGTTTTTTATCCAAGAGATAGAACTATACTGAGCATCATTACTAGAACCTAAACCTTTGACTAGATGTCAAGTCATAGGGGATGATAGTAATAATAGTAGTTTTAAATGGACTGAGTCTTAAAATGACTGCTAATGTTTTAGTAATATAGCATACCCATAGATCAGTGCATCTCTCAATATGCAGAGAAGAAGAGACTATGTACTTCATATCACTAAACAGGATATCCATAGTACTCTTCTACTTCCAAGGGTCAGGGATCTTAAGGTTCATTGCAAAGATGAATAGAAAAGATTATATTAACCAGAGGGAACCATAAGGAAACAGACTTTTCCAGGCACAAAAGCACAGGTGCACATGGGAACCGACAATACTTATGATAGCTTGCACAGAGCTATATAAGCCCAAGCAAGTAAAAAATCCCAGCATGGAAGTAGTCATTAGACTAGCATGTTATAGCTCCTAGGAGTGTCAGTTTTAAAGGTGAAGCTCCTGCTAAGTTGATTGCTCTCCATGACAGTCTGCAAGCTCAAGTGTATTTGGGAAAGAGATATTGCACTGTTTTGGGTATCAAAATAAAATAGAAAGGAGAATAGTCCATGAACCTGGGTAAGTAGAGATATGGGGTGGATCTGGGAGGAGTTAGAAGGAGAGTGAATAGGATCAAAATACAATGCATTAAATTCTCAAAGAATTAATAAAATAGTGTTTTAAATTTTTCAATGTAAAAGTAGATGATCTTGAAGTTAACTTCTGTCTGAAGAGAAATAGAGTACAGCGTGAGCCTGACATATGACCTAGCACTGTGGATGCAATGCATATTTGTAACTGACAGAACCCATGGCTCCATTTAGAGTTCGCTCATCAGTCATGTCAACTTTGGAGAGTTCTAGAAATAGAAGAAAATCTGAAGTGCCTTTCGAGATGTCCTTTTACACTTCTATAAGGTTATTGTATATCCATTAACTTAGATGACAAAGAAAATGTCATCTGAGTTGAGTGAGTGGATGCCAAGATGCTGAAAGCTCCATTGTCTCAGGTGAAGGAGCAAATGTACAGCCTCGAGGGATAGACACTCTGACTCTCTGTCTATGTGGTGACACATGAGGCACACTATCCTTACAGATTTGTGAGAAACAGGATCATAAACCATCAAATAACATGATATATAGAACCTGGCCTTGGAACTGATCCAGATTATTCTTCATCTATTTCTAACAGATGGTCTCTGTCCTATAATAAATATCATTCACCCAGGGGTACAAAGAGACAATGGGACCAGGAAAAAATACATATCAAAATAAGAACACTTGAAAAATGGGAAGTGGAAACAGCATTTTCAGTGAGACTATAAAACAGAACTGATAGAATAGATATGAGAATCCTGGTTTAACAGCCCATTGAAATAAAATTTGCTCCAAATAAACACTGATAAACTGAACATAACACAGTGTTAGATACTTCCCATCAAAGAATATACTATAGTTCGTAATATAAAGTAAATATTGAGGGCAAAGGAGATAGCTCAGTGAGCCAAGGTTCTTGTCATAAAGCCAGTCTACCTGAGTTTCTGGGACCCACAAGGTATAAAGAGAAAACTGAGTACAATGAATTGTGTGCTGATATCTATACATATACACTATAACATGAATGCATCCATGTATACACACATACACATGCATGATACACTGTCAATAGAAATTAAAATAAATACTAAGAACTGATAGTCTCCAGTTGTTGGATAAAATAAAATCAACGAGCATCACTCACTAAATAAGTAAGGAACTCAAAAGAGGTATGATAATACTAAAATGTGAGCCAATTATTTTTATAATTATGTTATTTATTCCTTTTTCATATATTACTTTTCAACTAGTGTTTCTTTTCCCTTCTCCCTTTCTAATCTCACCATTCTCCCTCTCTCTCATCAACTAATTTTTCATTTCCCTCAGAAAAGGGCAGGTTTCCCTAGGATATCAACCAAACATGGCATATCAAGTTGCAATTAGCCTGGATAGCTCCTCTCATATTGAGGTTGGACTATGCGTCCAAGTAAGAAGAAAATGGTTCCAAAAGCAGGCAAATATATCAGAGGCAAGCCTTGCTTCCACTGCTAGGAGTCATACAAGAAGATCAAACTATACAACCATAGCCTGTAGCGGAATATTAACCCAGCAACATGGCTACTCAGGCAAGAGATCAAATCTAAAGTCCTGTAAGATCTGTGTGATCTGGCTGGAATACAGACATGCCTTTAGTTCACACTTATAATCTCAAACAATGAAGGTAAAATTAGTTTGTAGAAGGAAACAGGCATGTTTGAAAGTGATTTATAATGGAGGAGGCAGACAACTTGATGAATCAGAGGAAGGTCTGACAGAATGTGTCAAAGATAGGATACTCCCAACTCTCTGGATAACAGACAGGAAAGAGTGGCTACTTACAAACAGTGCAGAAAGACAGATAGAAAGAGAGAGAGCCAGAGAGAAAGAACGACGAAAGACAGACATAAACACACACACACACACACACACAGAGAGAGAGAGAGAGAGAGAGAGAGAGAGAGAGAGAGAGAGAGAGAGAGAGAGAGAGAGATGCAGTTTTATCAGCACAGTTTTATAGACACAGGTTGCAGGTAAAGACAAAATGAGTCAGACAATGAGAAAGAACTAGAAAATTAGAACGGATTCCCAAAGTTAGTATGACGCCAAGCAGAGCAATTTAGTAAGAAGTCAAAAGAAGCTGCATTTAATAATCAGCTTGAAGAGGAGGTTTGTCCAGAACAACTGAATTCAACCAGCCAGCCAGAGTTCAGAAAGAATTAGACAGTGTGAGCTTATTTAGCTGTAAGCCTCTGAGATGACAATTATATTTGACTAATAAAAGCATATTTGGTTCACTGTATGTGAGCTCACAGGAGCACAGATTACTTGATTCTGTGGACTGTTGTTTTGTGTTGTCTTTGACTAAACTGGCTCTTAGAATCTTTCCTCCCCTTTTCTGAAGGATTTTCTAAGTTCTGTCTAATGTTTGCTTGTGATTCTCTGCATATGTTTCCATCCCTTGCTGGATGAAGCCTCTCTGATGACAATTATGTTAGGCTCCTGTCTACCTGTCTACAAGTATCTCCACCACCCTTATTTATTTATTTTATTTATTTATTTTGGTTCTATCCAGCTTCTGGTTCCTGATCCTCCAGCTAGCTTCTTCGGGCATGGGTCTCAATCCAGGTACATATGAAGGAAAACAAATGGTGCTAATCTAACATTCAGTTGTTAAAAAGAAATAATATCATGAAATTTGGAGACAAATGGATGGGACTATAAAAAAAAAATCATCCTGAGTGATGTAACCTAGACCTAGAAAGACAAACATGGTATGTAACTCCTTATAAGTGGATATTAGCTTTAAGGCAAAGAAAAATCATGCTGCAATTCACAGACCCAGAGATTTAAAGTAACAAGCAAGGATCAGGGTGGGGGGCGCACATGAAACTCCTGGAGATGTAGAAACAGATAGATATCTCAGGTGGACTAGGGGCAGGTTCGTATGTGAATAGGAGGGATCAGATTGGGGGAAAATGGAAGAAGAGGTTACTTGAAAAGACAACTGGAATTATAGACCATTCGGAGTCTGAAGAAGAAACATAGTACAGTGGATATTCCGAGAACTCTATGAGGGTAACCGTAGCAAAGACTCCTAGTAATGAGGGTACATGGATCCTGAAAAGACCATTTGTTTAATCAGACAAGACTTCTAGTGGTGTGACTGTGACATAAACCCAGTCATAAAACCTTCAACCTACAATTTGTCCTGCCTGACAGATGGACTGGGGTATAGGTGGCAGAGTAAATATGGTAGAAGCCAACCAACTTGAAATTTTAGCTAATTCTAAAAATTAAGCTTAAGGTTATATTGGTGAACAATAGAAAAATAAGATATAAAAGTTTGCTTTAATGTTATTTTCTCCTGAACTTTATCAGAACATAAAGAAAACAGTCTTGAAATTATTATTTTTTTTTTCTGAAAAAGACTGTAAGTAAAACATATCATGAAAAACTGTAAAGGAATTGAAGAACCATGGTGCTAAAGTCCAGATTTCAATAGAAAATTGGGAATATTCCCATTGAAATAAAAAGTAGGAAAACAAATATGTGTTCAGCTTGTTGAAATATATAAAAAATTAAGAACACACTAGCACTGATATCAATGTTTGTTGTAAAGTTAACAGGAGAGTCAAAAGTGAGCATACATTTTTAAAAAGCACTGTATATGTGTAAAATTATATAAATTTGTTTTTTCCCCTTTGTGGTATTTCCTATTGGGTGTTTTTTTTTTTTTTTTTTTTTTTTTAATGTAGCATCACCTACTCTGTTCTTCTATATCATTGTCCATCTCTGTTTATTCTTCCTTCTGCATAATTCCGATGGTGTGCACTTTTAATGTTCTTTTCCTCTAAGCAGGTTTTAAATTCTCTATTTAGAGAATGGTTCTACTTCTGCACTCCAAAAGGTCAGTGTATTGTCCCCTTAACAGAGTTGTCTTTAGCAGTAATGTGAACTCATTGCTATGGAAATGTAAGAACCAAGCATTTTAGCAGAACAAAAATATTTGATAACACTTATAGCCTCATTTCACAAACATTTTTCCAGACTACTTACCATACATTAATACTGTAGTAATCAGTTTTAGAAGTTAACATAAGTAGAGTCAGCATTATTTTCCCGTATTCTAAAGAACATATTTACATCTAGACAGATGAGAAAGTTTTAGGCATATGTGTATAAAAATGATATTTCTTAATTTCCACTTTCATCTGTAAAGCTGTTGTCAAATTATTACATTCATTCGTATGAAAGCCTACTGTATTCTCATATTTACGAGAAAATGGTAGCAAATTCTAGTGTAGTTCCGGTATATACTACAGTACTTATATAAACCGTCTGTCTACTTGCTTGATTTCTATGACACTAACAGCATATCCAATACTCTAAGTTTCAAAGTGAGATTTACGTGACTGACAGTTCTAAAGTTTGGACTGAAGTTTTAACTGTAAGGCTTGTGTTCCTAAATCTCCATGATTTGATTAAACTGAATCTTTAATGGAATTGGAGTATTGAATATGCTGTAATTATATCCTCTTTAAAACTTTCCTTCTTACAGTAAGTATACCATATGATATTAAAGAGTCGGTATGAAATCACAAAATAAGAAGAAATGGAAATTGCAATATTAACTTAGAGTAAAAGTATTAACTGAAATGGACATCTAGTAAGATTTGCATTTTATATTCAAATTTTGCTTTCTTCATTTTATCTTAAGCTCTAGCAAAAATTGACTTTAACATATTCTAAATTGGCTTTTGATAGAAATGAGAAGATTATTATCAAAAGATTATACTCAAAGATAGAATTTCAAGCAACAACAATCACCCCATACAATGATTTTTAGCTAAAAACAGAAACAATAACAACAACAAAAATTTAGAAAAACCACTTAATTTAGGTAGAGTACAAGTTTAATAAGAATCTTGAAAGTAAGTTATTATATATATTATCAAAACTAAGACAAAAATTCTAGATTGCTGCATAGTCTTCAAATAATTCAAAACAATGAAAACTTGCTCAATAAATGTATATTTATTATATACTTATTGTGTACTTAGACATAAAAAAGCATGCAAATAATAGGTAAGTACAATTACTTTATTAATGACTAACATAAGTTTTTCTATGGAATAGTGTATTACACATGACAGACAGTATAGCAATAGGTATGTATATGAAGAAAATATACATGTTCTGGTCAAAAGTTCTGTCTTCTTTCTGGGGAGAGTCAGGCAGGGATTAAAGATGAATAAGATCAAAATGCATTTTATACAAAAAGAAATGATAAAGAATAACTAAAAGATGTTTAAATATATTTATCAATGTCAATTTTACTATCAAAGATTTATATTATTTCACAGTTAAATAACAGTTTTTTGACAATTGTATTACAATTGTTAGTTAATATTTAGAAGTAAGGCTAAGTCGGGAAATAAGATCATGATTAATTAAAATTAAAAATAATGCCATCTACCTTACATGTCTAACACTAGAGTAACAAAGATGTGCTCAAATGACACTTACAGGAATTCGTATTCATATCAGTACATTTCACTTAAAGAAAATACTTTAAAGAGTCCAAAGAGTTGCGTGACTTCTAGTGTGGCAATGGTAGCTTAGGCTAGATTGGCAGCATGAAAGCTGGAAAGAAAGAGACTGTGTGCAATGCTTAGGGAGATACTGAGTTAGCTGTAGGAGTCAAGAATAAAACATGATAGTCCTGGCAGATAGTGATAATGAAAAAGTGGAGAATAACATGTCAAGTTATGACAAGAATAGTATTAGAAGATTTTATGATAACAGGTTACAGAGAGATTATTTAGAAAAATGAACTGTTAATACATCCTGGTTTTGAAGTTTATAGAGTGAAGTGATTATTGACTATTGAAAACTGTTTTCATCTTCCTCTCCTTGTCCCCATTTCCACCAAAGTCCCTCCTTTTTCTTCTCCCTCTCAAGTGGGAGTGAAGCATCCTCACATGGGCCCTTCAGTTTGTTAGCCTTCTTGAGTTCTGTGGATTGTATCCTGGGTATTTCTCTAATTTTTTGCCTAATATTCACTTATTAGTGAGTACACACCATATATATCATTTGGGGTCTGAGTTAACTCACTCAGGATGCTATTTTCTAGTTCCATCCATTTGCCAGCAAAACTCATGATGTCATCATTCTTAAGAGCTGAGTGGTATTCCATTGTACAAATGAACCACATTTTCTGTATTCATTATTTCGTTGTGGGATATTTGGATTGTTTATAGCTTCTGGCTATCACAAAGGCTGCTGTGAATATAGTAGAACATGTGCCCCTGTGGCAAGCTGGAGCACACTATCAGATATTGAGGGAGAAAATGTTTCACAGGCACATCCAACAAGACAGGCTCCATCACAGTACCCTGAAACTCAAGAATTTGTGGATAATATGATCTGATAGTAGGGATACTGTCTTTTATACATACTAAAATAATTTAAAAGTTCCCATCATCCATATCTGTAAGAAAAATTTTAACTATGAAATTATTCATTGACTTTAGGAATGTCTGTCATTGAGAAGGTGCAGAGAATTACAAACTTATGTAAATTGAACACAAGGAATTACGTTGTCATGCTGTAATAAGAATTTACATAAAAACTCATTTTTACCTTTTACTTCTCCCAAATCTTAGGCTATACATATGCCTTTATTTTGCAACCCATAGGAAGAACAACTATATCAAGTAACTAGACACCCCAGAGCTCCCAGGAACTAAAACACCAACCAAAGAGTACAAATGGAGGGACTCATGGCTTCAGCCAGATATGTAGCAGCGGATGGTATTGTCAGGAATTAATGGGAGGAGAGGCCTTGGACCTGTGAAGGCTTGATGCCCCAGTGTAGGGAATTCCAGGGTGGGGAGGCAGGAGTGGGTGAGTAGGTGAACATCTTCATAGAATCAGGGGGAGAGAGGATAGGACAAAGGGTTTCAGGAAGGGAAACCTGGGAAGCAGATGTAAATAAATAAAATATCCAATAAAATAAAATATCCAATAGAAAAAAAGAAATATTTATTTTTGTTTCCTTATTTCAAGAATTCATGGATGCTTGGGGAAAGCAAGCATAAATAAAATAAAGAAACTCATTCATTACCCATGAAATGAGAAAATTGTTATTAATCTTATAATAAAATATTTCATGTAACAGTCTTTATAGAATTTATTGTTTATGGGTCGGGTTACCATTTACACATTTCTAGTCATTGCTTCTACTTTTCCTTTTACTGATACCTCTAACATCTTTCTCCAATCCACCATCTTCACAGTTTCCAAGAGGAGTAGATATGATTTCCAAATACATCATGTCACCCCAACAGTGTCCTTTGACCTGCAGAAGCTTCTTAGTGGATGTGAGTCAAATGGGGAAAGAAATTAGCAATTTGTACAGAACTTAAACACTTTGAAGTTTATTATCCTTTGAATGCTATAAAATTAAATTATCCTTCTATAATGCTTTATTTACATTTTAATTCACATGCTTCAGTTTTTTAAATTGTCATTTCATAATGAGGCAGGTATTTCTATGGTTTGACCCATTGTGAAGAACCACGCAAAGAGGACACAGACATTTCCAGAGGTGCATCTTGCAGAAAACTTACTTGACAGAAAACCACTTGTGTGTACTGTATATTACAGTGAGCTTTCTGAACTTTTCAAAGCTATAGACTTTTACACTGACATGCAAACATGGGATTTTCTTTACTGTGCCAGGCATTACTAGGATCTTGTAAAGAAACTATAATATTGCACTGGCAAGGACAAACTTTAGGTCTTCAAGGTCATAGAGGTGCATATGAACACTTAAATCAAAGACCTTAATCTAATTCTATTTTTACATCTTTTGAAACAGTTGTATATGCAGATGAAGATGTCCTCAATATGATCCTGAACTCTTTACTCTCCAGCCTCTATTCACATGCTAACATTATACAACCTTGCATTGCCTTTACATTTATCTTATAAGAGGTACATGTGGGGTCTGTCCCCTCTGGGCAGTACTCTTATTTTTTTTAAAGGTTTTTGATAACATATAGGTCTATACACTCATTTCTTCAACCTACAGACATACATTCTTATCATCAGCAATATCTGTTAGTTCCTGAATTTTCTGAAAAATCATGAATAGATGTAAAGGTAAATAGAGACAGAAGTCAAACAAATCATTTTTTAAAATCTTTTTTGACTGGTACAACAGAACACAGTATCACAGACTAAGTGTCTCCCTGACAGATGCATAGGTTTTGCAGTTCTGTATCTAAGTAATTTCAAGATGAAACACCCCATAGACTGAATGACTGGTGGGGCTGAGCACATACTTAGTTAGTAAATATCTAAAGGGAAAAAGGAACATATATGTTTTATAAGTCACCATATACCATATACATAAGGCCTCTACTTATGTTTCCGAATGCTCTGTAAAAAACTTTATATTTAAACATCAGCACTGGAAAATAGGGCTTAAAGATATGATTTTGATAAACAGATAATTTCACAGATAATCTTTGTAGAAAGGAGAGACAGTCAGAGAGAGAGAGAGAGAGAGAGAGAGAGAGAGAGAGAGAGAGAGAGAGAGAGAGAGAGAGATTTTCTCTAAGGCAGCTGTCTTGTGGACAGTCTATACTCACCCCTGAGTCTGCAAATCTTGTCCAAATAATCTGATGTGAGCTTGACCTTTTTCCATGAAGAGGCCAAATTATTATGGGTATCCTTTACAGATATGCTCTGTGACCTGTTTACTCCAGCAGTGTGATAGGACTCCAGTAAAGGAACAAAATTTGAAATTAGTATTTCACTGGATATTTGTCTAAGAACACCATGGAACATTCTAATTCTTCCCCTTAAAAAAAATTTTGTTCTTTTAGGGGTTTAGATTCAGGACAATTGTGACTGAATTATATACCACCCCATTTGCCCATCTCTTCCTAGGTCTACACACCATTTCCTACCCACACAACCTTGTGTCTTTTTATTTTTCATTCCAGAACAATTTGTGCTGCTCAAGTATTATAGGATACATTGTTATCATCTGGAGCCAGTCAATTTATAAGGGGTTACAATATTAAGGAAAACTGCCTCTCACAGCTCCAGCAGTTAGAAATTGCTATATGCTCCAAAGCTAGGGATGGGATTATGTCTTCACCACCTCACTGCTCCATGCTGGGAGTTGGTCTGGCTTCATCTTGCAGAGGCTTTGTCCATGCTGTTACAAATGTCATGAGCTCCTGTTTGTAGTTAACCTGCTGTGATCAGAAGATTCAATTCTTCATCTTATATTGTTTATTTTATATACATATAATATGCATTCATTATTGTAAGTATTTAATAATGAATATAGTAACCAAATTGATTTTTTATTCCAAATCAGAGAGGACAATTCATCATATTTGAATGTAAAGGAAAAATAGCTTCAAAATATTATTAAGTTTAGAAATCTCCAATACATTTCAACCAAAAATAAAATAGAAACCTACAAACCTACAAAATAAGCAAAAGAGTGGAAGTAAATAAGGCTTTATTTTGAATAGAACCTTTCCAAATTGTTAATAGTAAATAGTAATTTGTGTTTTGCCACCATGTAATTGATGAAGACATGGTTTTAGAATAGATAAAGTTGAAAGAAAAACAGTGTCGACTATAGAAACCTCAACTGTTCCATTTACTCATTTTTATTTAGAATAGATTATTCTCTAATACAATACATCCTGACCAAGTTTCCTCTCTCTTTGCTTCTCCTATCTCTTGTTCTCCCCACTACATGTCTCCCACAGATCCACTTCTTCTGTTTTTTCCCTTTCAAAAAAGTGCAAGCCTCTAAGAGACAGCAACAGAACATAATATAACAAGACACAAAAACCAAAGGCAAATATATGCTCTCATATTGAAACCGGACAAGAAAACTCAATAGGAAAAACAAAAACACTCTCTAGAGCATCCAAAAAGTAAGAAACATACCTGCTCGCACTGTTTGAAGTTGCACAAAAGCATCAAAAACCTGGTGCAGACCCTTTCAGTCCTTGTACTTGCAGATTCATCCTTGTGAGTCCATATTATTCTTGCTTAGTTAATTCAGTGGAACATGATTCCTTGGTGTCCTTGAGCTCCTCTCAGTCCTAAAATCTATTCACCCCCTTCCTTGGAGATCTTGGACTTCAAGGGGAAGGACTGGATGGAGACCTTCTCTGCAGGTTCTCTCAATTGCATTCAGATGAAGTTTCTTTGATGATGAGTAAGGCACTGATCTATGAGTATAGCTAAATACAATTATAAATCATCCTCTTGATTTTATTTCTAGTTATGTTTTGTTCCATCCTAGGTTTCTGGGTTATTCGATCTTCAGTCCCTGATCATCCCTGTAGAATAGGAGATTTTCTTGAAGTTAAACAAGACATTGGCTGGCCATTCTCACAAGTTCTGCCCCACAATTGTCCCAGCACATGTTGTAGACAGGAAAGATTATACATTGAGGTTTCTGTGGCTGGGTTGGTGTCCAGGTTTCTCTTTCTGTAACCTGAAGAATACCTTCCTGCCCCAAAGAGGCTAGAATGTATAGGTGAAGACTTCATACAGGCACCAGTTCTATCACTCTACTTTCAATGAGCTGTGTGGATGTTACTGTTTATTTAGTAAATCAAAATGTAGACTTGAAAGAAAATGATGCCCAGAGTTTTGTAGATCTTGTTTGACTATTAACCAGTTATTATCATTAACAAAAATAATATCTATTCTAATAGGAAACTTATTCTGAATTTGTGTGTACACTATTATGAAATAAAACCACCAGGTTCACAAATGTAAAATCACTTTATTGAAAGCCCCATTCACAATTCCAGGCTAAAGGAAAGATTGTCACAGATCTGCCCTCTGGTGAATTGTTAGTTCTGAGGAGGATTTACTGCCATTATTCATGCTGTGATTTAGATTAAGCCACTTGCAGCTTCCATTGACAAGCTCTTATGAGCATTCTGGTTCAGTTTCCTTAAAAGAGTCCCTTAAAACTGCAGCCTGCTATAGTGGATAATCAGAACAGCCCATTTATTCCAAATGCAAAATAAATTCTAATATAACCTTTAACAAACTGCACAAAAGCTAACTAAAATGATTTTTCTCCTGAAGTTTAAGAAAAGCTTGCTTTTACCTGAATTAGGTCAAGCTAAGGTTAGTTGGCACAATCATATATCATTTAAAGTAGAATAAGTTTAAATGTTTATATTTTCATCCATCTTATAGGCCAATAACTTAGCTGCAATTACTAGAGCAATGAAGTGGATTTTTTGCTCCTTACTTGTTAGCTACTTCAGTTTTTTTCCATTTTCCTCTAAATTTATTTCAGCAAACCAAGGGTTGTGGTAAGCTTGGCATGTTAATGCCTGCGGATCAGAGTGTGGCATCTTTAAACTTGTTTTCTTCTCTCCATGCCCCCTGTGTTAACCTTCTGTATGCTATCGTGTGTTCTGCCTTTGCGACCACTGGTGCATGAAAGCCCTCTGAAGACAATATTTCTAGCCTTCATTATTAAAGTGAGAACACTGACAGCTTCCATCCAGCAATTCCTTCCATAGCATCCACCCCCAAAGGAGAATTACATTCCCTTAATCCCCGAAATATAGAAACTGATTTGTTTTTTAGTTTCTAGTGTGAGTAAATTGTGTCTGGACTGGATATACAGCAGTAGGTGCCTGAATATCTGTTTGGATCTGCTTAACATTATCCTTAAGTCTGCATGCTCCAGTTGCCATAGTAGAGAGGAGATTTAGTTCATATTGAAGATTTGTAAATGTTTATGAGTGAAATACATAATCCTTGTGATAGAAATTAGCTTGTTTAATAATTCTCCTTTGAATTAAAATGACAACAAAGTGCATACATTCTTACACAGTGGAATTTGATCTCATTCTTTTGTGATTTTTCATTCTTCTAAAATAGATAGTGGGATTTCAGACAGAGATTAAGAGGCAGTTGCCCTCTTTGTAACTTGGTCTAAATGTAGTTAATTGAACTCCTGACAGAACTTTTCCTGACAGAACTGGGCTTGGGTAGACAGAAGCCGCAGCGACTTATGTGAACCTTGATTCTGCATCTTTTAAAATTTTTTTGTCTCCATTACACTGGACATTTTTTCAACATGCGAAAAATCCTGTCCAACCTGAAGAGTCACATTTTGAGAACAAAGATGGCATCTATAAACCGTCATAGGAAGAATATTGACATTTATTTTAGGATATTTGAAACTTGCTGAATTAATTTAAATAAAAGAGTAATTTCATATCTTTTTTAGATTTAAAAGTCTTGTGTTGAAAATTAGATTATATAAAATTAGAAAGCAAAATAAAAGATCAGCTTAAAGGGTTAGGACCATTCTAAAAGGGCTGATGCAAAATTGGCATTATTATTTTTAATTAATTATTATTATGGGAGCATAAAAAATTGTGTAAAATTAGAATGTAGGTTGGAGATGTCAGAATATATAATAAATGATGATACATGCTAAATAAGCATATATATATGCTTATTGAAAATTGAATATATACATATTTGAAATTTGTTAAGAATTAAATGTGTCATTGTGACTTAGAGTAGGTCTACTATGACATGTGTTTACATGCTCAATAGGACCAAAGATTTGTCAAAATCTATATATTTGAATCTGATAATCTTAAATGAACTGATATCAATTGGAACCAAGGAGTATTTTTATCATACTATCCTATAATTTAAAATAGCATTTTCTTTTTAAAATAAAGTAAGAGTTTATTAAGGAAGTATTTTAACATATATTGATGCATTGGTCTTTAAAGAATGATAAATTTGCATAGAGGATGACAGCAGTGTGGCCTTAAGTAATATTATCATCCATTAGGGCATCATGAAGCCTTGTGCTGCATCCTTTTAAATATTGTTAACAAATTAAAATGGGTTGCCATTTTATAATTTGTAGCTTGCTTTTGATTTATCATTTTATCATACTTTGTTTGGTTTTTCACTTTTGTTTCTCAGCCTTTGTTTTCTACTTTTTTAAATCTGGCGAAGTGTAAACCAACCTTGACATCCTTCCTTCATTATGTCATTTCTAGTCACCCTTCCATCTGCCATGAAGATTGTCCTTTGACACTCACATCTTGAGTTTCTATTTTTACTAAATGAGAAAATCCTTCTCCCTCTCAAATGTTAAGAGGATTGTAAGAGGATTGTAATTTAATCCATTTAAGAGACATTGAACAAAGGAATCAACTATATACTGGGGAAAATGGGAATTTACAAGTTTCCTGAGGGTAGTGAGTGGGGCTCACAATTTTGTTATGTGTAGTCAATTTCTAACATTATAACGAAGATGTGAGTAAAGCAATGAGCTCTGGATAATGGCCCAGAAATTTCTTTCACCCACTTTTCACTGCACTGCTTGCTCAGCTGTTTTCAGACCTCATTGGAAAAACTGGTGTACAATGGCCCAGTCATACCATAATACTTGCTTACAGCACTGAAAAATTACATTCCTCCTGTTGTTTTAATGAAATAATTCTAGCCTGTTGCATGTATGCCATTATTTTTAATTTTGTAAATAACAATACCAGAGAGACAACTGAGTACTATTTGGTATAAATCCATGCATGAATAGTCATATATATGCATACACTCATCAGAATATTGTGTACGTCCCTTCTGTTTAAAATATAAAATATTGTGGCCCCATGAGGAGAGCAACAATACCAACCAACCAGAGTTCCCAGGGTTTAAACCACCAGCCTGGGAGTACATAGGGAGGGACCCATGTCTCCAACTGTATATATAGGGGAGGATGGCCTTGTCTGCATAGGTGGGAGAGGAGATCCTCAGTCCCATGAAATCTGGATGCCGAGTATGAGGGAATTCAAGGGTGGGGAGGTAGGAGTTGGGGGTTACTTGGGGTCACATCCTCATAAAAGCAGGAGGAGGGGAGATGGGATAGGGAGTTCCTGGGCAGGAGGGGGAATGGGGTAAGGAGATAACATCTGAAATGTAAATAAAATATCCAATAAAAAAACAAAAATATTTATAGAATATATTTTTCTTCATTTAAGAATTTATTGTGCTTCTACTCTAGAAGATAATTGTCACTTGGTGCTTGCTGTTTAATAACTGATTAAACAAGATATACTACTATTTCAGTTGTTGTAGATGGAGTGAAAGTATGAAAGCCAGCATTATCCCTTTCAAGTGTCCTACTTTTGGGAATTACATGAATACATTCAGATCTTAAAATCACTCTTTGTGTTGTTCTAAATATACTATGTACATGTTCAAAAGACAGAACATGCAAAATTTCTCCCAGTATTTCCAAAAAGAATAGGTTAATTTTAATTTCATTCTAATAAGGTCCCAGTAACTCATATTTGAAGTATAGCACACTGAATACTTTGCACTGTAATTATTTTTTCTTTTCTTTTCACATGTGTGCCAGATAAAAGTTTCTTCGACATAGCAAGACTGTCCATATATTAACAACATTAAACTTCAATAATAAAATAAATCCTCATTTCTTCCAAAAATTTTTATAAAGAACTATGGCCTATATTATTTTTTAATGAACTATATACTTCATCCCACAAATGACTAAGGTTTGGAAAACAATGTGATACAATTTCCCTCAGATTTGTTTTTGACACAGAAGACAACAATGTTGCTGCTGTTCTAACATCATAATAACTCAAAGTGGGAAAACATTTTCTAGTGTACTAGTGTTTAATTGCTTTTAGAGGTAGAGCCTTTCCATTAACTTTGATTAAACATTTAATAGAGATTACAAACAGAAAATATATCTTTCCATATAAATTAAATTTCTTTCCCTATAGGGCATATGTGGATATATAACAGGGTAGGGTGAGTTCTCAGTAGAATTCTGTCTCTTTCCTTTTCAGAATGATTACTGACCTGCTATTAATACTCCAGAGAAAGCCCTTTCCATAGTTCACATTTCTGGATCACTGTCCCTTTTGTTTGACATTGTAGGAACTACAGGATTTATTCCTTGTTCAGCATGTGCAGGAACAGATGCTTCGGTTGTTAATTCTTTGTTTCATTTGGAGCATTAAAAATGAGAAAATAGTCCCAATGCAGATCAAGGCTCATTCCTCAACCACAAGCCCTTTAAAAACCCTGAAGGTATGAAACTTGAGAGAGTCTCTGCACTCTGCATTGAATGCAAGTTGTGCAGGTATTTGCATACTGACCTGAATAATTGTCACTTTATGTCTTTTCTACCTAGGCATTGCCTCATTTTCTTCATCTATTTTCACTTCAAAAAGTGTTGATTTGAAATATTAAAGCGACATTTTTTCATAGTTAAGAGTTATGATGAGTCTCACCCCTAAGCCTTATAATTTCTGGGGAGTACTTAATTTATGATATCATTGTAAAGCAAAATCCACAATAATTTACTTTCTTCAGACTTGAAATGTACATCATGCAGTTAGCTTTTTCCCAAATGCATCATTTGTCAGACTGAATACAATCTTATTCCTGGAGAATATATTTTACATAGAAAACAATAAGATGATGAAACTCTCATAAATTATTATCTTAAAAGAATATTGTATTTGATACACACACACAAACACGTATATGAAATGACTCAAAATGGCACCATGTTATTTAGGAAGAATAAACAGTTTTTAATGAGGAATGCAATTTCCTTCTATTTAATCTGAATTGAACCATTGATAACTATATGGGTGTGCTTTCTTATTTGGGATGAAATTTACTTTTTTGGTATATGTTAAGGTTCTGAAATCAAGATATTGCTTTTGTACAATAAAACTTAACTCTACTAAATCATCTATCTCCTTTATATTATAATTTTCCACAACTATTCATGGATCTTTTATTTTTATTTTAGCTTCAAATATTTCTTTAGTACCATTGTAAGATCAAACTGCATTTATGAATGTCCAATTGTCAGTCTTCTAGTATTTTCCCACTGTTAAACAATGAGACTAAAGAATATTAACAAGATAAATAAGAACCTTCTTAATCAATAGCATTATTTTCACTTAAACCAAATTTCACCAGGTTGCAGACAATATGTATTACCTTATTAATAAATTTTGTGTCTTTGTTATTTAATAATTGTTGAGACTATTGTGTTTTTTTAGGTGAGCAAAATAGCACCCTGCTGGTACTTAAAATCTGGTGTGGAAACCAGTATTCATTATATAACCACTTGAATAAATGCAAGGTTTAAATGGTGACAAAAGAAAGTAAAAAGGAGAATTTTTATTATATAGGAATTTGAACAACTAATAAGTAGCAAGAATAAATACTTACAGAGTGGATTTTGTATAAAAGATCACCAATATTCTTTCTAGGGGAAGCACGAAGAGAAGGGCATTATAAACATATGTGTGTGTGTGTGTGTGTGTGTGTGTGTGTGTGTGTATGTGATTATTATACACACACAGAAACACACAGAGACACACACACACATACACAGAAACATACAGACATACACAGAGACACACTTTTTTTCAGGGATTCAGCATCCTAGGGTTTATCT
Source organism: Mastomys natalensis (assembly GCA_021653895.1). Classification (NCBI taxonomy): domain Eukaryota; kingdom Metazoa; phylum Chordata; class Mammalia; order Rodentia; family Muridae; genus Mastomys; species Mastomys natalensis. Next base: position 37,982 of record JAJTUV010001406.1, on the reverse strand, counting down.
GTTCTTCTGTGTGGAGTTAATTTTTTTCTTCTACTTCTTTGTCACTATCCCAAAAGCAATTTCAATTAAAAATATTTTTAACTTCCTTCTTGTCATAGAAGTAACCTTTATTTTTTCACTGTGAAATGTGCACATTATCAAAATTGATGCTTTATATATTACTTTAAAATAAGTTTGTCATGAGTGTGATCCTTAATCCTTAGATGAATTTTGGAGACAGACATTATATTCTTAATTTTTCATATGTACTAGGGCATCTTCAGCATTTCTAGTTTAATAAATAAATTATATAGGAGAAAATATAGGCATGATCTGGCAACCAGCCTACTTGATATTTTGTGCTTTCGTGCTTCTAAATCAGCAACATGGCACACCATACTCCTGAAGTCCGTATACTGAGTTCGTATGTAACATGAGTAGCTGGAACTTGGGCTGTGGACGATTGTGCACTCTCCATGTCTCCTTCAATGTGACACTTCTTCATAGAGACCCTGGTGGTATGAGTGTGGTTGCTCACTTACAATAAAGAAAAATCTGTCCCTGAAACTGTCTCTGGAGTGGTTTATCCTGACCTATTACTAACCTACCTGCATTACTTTTCTTGGGACACTCTGATAACAACAGTAAAAAAATAATATGAGAAAGAATGATTAAAATTTGGAAATTAAAGAGAGAGAAAAGTGATAGGAAGATAAAGGAGAAAGGAGAACAGTTTAGAACATAAAAATAATAAAACAGCCGGGCAGTGGTGATGCACGCCTTTAATCCCAGCACTTGCAAGGCAAAGGCAGGCAGATTTCTGGTCCCTCACAGAGTGAATTCTAGGACAGCCAGGGCTGCACAGAGAAACCCTGTCTCAAAAAACTAAAAAACTAAACATAATAAATAAATAAATAAATAAATAAATAAATAAATAAATGTAATAAATCAGAAAACAGTACCAATAGCTGTGTAGTTATTGGGATGATAATTGTTTGTTTCCCATAGTTTAAGGCATTTAAACACTTGGTCCTCAGTTGGTAGTTCTTTGTTTAAATGTTTATTAGGCACAGCCTTATTGGAGAAAGTATGGAGAAAGTCACCCCAGGTGACTAGGAGAAGCTGTGAATATGACGCTTTGAGTGAATTTCATATAAAAGATCAGAGAAAAAATAGTAGTTCTATGAGAAGCGAGAAGAGATACTGGAGATGCAAGCATTGAGAGGACAAGTAGGCACAAAATCCATGCCTTAATTGAGAAGCTAGTGGCAATTGATTTCTTCTGTGAGATTGAGAGCATATTCTGTTTAAGGAAGTGACCATTAGGATGGAGAACTTTCTCTAAGAGAAGTTCAATAAACCTAGAGTATATGGTTAGCAGAGTTGGACTCAGTGGGTTTTCAAAAATAGAAATGAAAAATGAGGAAGATCAATAGGAATATCAAGAGGAAAAAGAAGGAGGAGGTAGAGAGAAAAAGAGAAGAGTGGAAGAAAAGAGGAGGGGGATGAGAGGAGGATGGAGAGGAAAGGAAGGAAGAGAAAATTAAAGTTGGATGTATTAGGGAAGATGTGTTGGTTTTTGGTTAGAGGAGATGAATATGTTGAAAATATAAAGTAAGTAAATCTCAAAGAACTAATAATAAAAGAAGGATAATCTGAGAAAAGAAGGATACCTCAGAGAATATTTTATAAATCAAGAGCTAATAATTATATTCCCATAACAATGATTTTAAAGCATTTATGTCAGTATATAGAATGTTATTGGTGCCATAGAGAGCAGAAGAGTGTGTCATATCCCCTAGAACTGGAGTTAAAATAGTTCTTCACTGGTATGTTGTTGATGAGCATCAAACCCTATCCAAGAGCAGACAGTGCTCTTAACTGTAGCCAACTCAACAGCCCGAAAACAGGACTTTAATCACAGCACTGTGGAGGCAGAGGCATCAAATCTCTATAATTTCAAGTCATCCTGGCCTATAAATAATTATAATGCCAACCAGAAGTATATGAAATGCCATTTTGAAGACATATTATGACCTAATGATATTCTGCTCAGTGCTTAGATATAATTCATCATTAAATCAATTGGTCATGCCAGGTGGTGGTGGTGCACACCTTTAATCCCAGCACTTGGGAGGCAGAGACAGGCAGATTTCTGAGTTCGAGGCCAGCCTGGTCTATGGAGTGAGTTCCAGGACAGCCAGGGCTACACAGAAAAACCCTGTTTCAAAAAAACCAAAAAAAAAAAAAAAAAGAAAAGAAAAAAAAAAAAGAAAATAAATCATTTGGTCACTAGGATAACTTTGTTACTAGCTATTATACCATTTAAAATGCATCCATATAAAAATTCATTCCATCCATAAATTTATGTGTTAATTCCTTTGCTAAGTTTTGTTTTTCTTTTCTTTCATCCGTAGAATTATTTTTTTTAGGCTTTCATCTTTTTCTAGCATGACTTGATACTGATTACTAAGATAGAATATTAATGTAGACTGAGAAAATACTAGCAAAGATATGAATGATGGAAGTTTTAAGCCTTAAAAATCTTTCAGCTGATGTAGATCTTCTTTCCCATCCTTGTGGAAGGGAAACTGGGAAGGGAGACAATATTTGAAATGTAAATAAATAAAATAACCAATAAAAAAAGGAAAAATAAAAAGCAGTGTGTGAGCTGCCATTCCCAGCTTTTTCTTTTTCTTTTTTTTTTTTTAAATATGTCTCTGTTGAAAAGTCTGGTGGAGTAGAAAGGTCTGGTGGGGTGGAAGGTGGGAGCATGGGGACATCCTTAGGGAGACAAGGTGAAGGGATGAGGTATGGGATGTGGAACAGTCAGAGGGTGGACCTGGAGGGGATAAAAAGGGAGTGTAAGTAAACATTAAATACAATTAAAAAAAAAGATGTCAAAAGTTTATTACTCTGAACTGGTTATAATTTTTAAGTATTTTTTTCTGAATTATATTTTGTTGATGTTTACAGCATAATTTTGGCTTAGAAATCCTTGTAAATTCTACAGACCAATTTCTGTAACTTAACATTGTTTCACCTTTGAGTCATGTTATGATAATTTTTTTATTTAAAGATATTTAATATGTATCTTTACCTGTGTAACATATCTGGATGTATGCCCAATGGCTTTATAGTTTTTGTATGTACTGAAAACTATTATTAGAATAAAATATAATTTCATAAACTGATTGAACATAATTTTAATAATTCAGTCATATATAGATAAATATTATTATTTGCTATCATCTATGTATTCTTTTGAAGTGCTGTACAGGGACAGAAAGTAAATTTTAAGACATGATTAAACATTGGAGACATGGCTGCCCTTGTTTTGGAAACTTTAATTGTATTTATGAAGTCAGTCTGAGGTTTTATTAACTTCAGGGAAATTCAATTTAGTTAATTCAATAATATTAATAGACTTTCTACTTTGTTCCAGCTACCATGCTAGGTGTGAATGTTACAAAGTAAATACAGCATGATCCTTCTCTCAGATGTAAACAGTAGACCTCCTAAATCAATACAGATAAAAACTAATAAAAAGGGAAAACTCTTTCCAGAAATTGAAATTAAAGATTTTTACCTATATTATACATTTTGGATGACAAGGGTTTTTTGCCAAGGAAAAGAATTTCTAAGAAAGAGGCTCTAACCAGCAGCTGACTCAGACAGATACAGACATCCAGAGCCAAACAGTGGATGGAGCTTGAGGACTCTTAAAGAAGAATAGGTGGAAGGATTGTGGGCCCTAAGGAGATAGGAACTGCACAGGAAGATCAACAGAGTAAACGAACCTGAACACTTGGAGCTCTCAGAGACTGAATCACCAACCGTGGAGCATACCTAGTCTACACAGATCTACCTCCATGGGCTGGACCTAGGCCTCCCTGCACATATGTTGTAAATGTGCAGCTTGGTTCTCATGTAGGTCTCAAACATCTGGAGTGGGGGCTATCCCAAAACATGCAGCCTGTATATGGGGTATGGTCTTCTAAAAAAAAAAAAAAAAAAAAAAACCAAAAAAACAAAAAAAAAAAACAATTGTTCAGTTATTCATGGAATATTATTTTTTTATATCTCTTGTATTCAGTTTGCAACTACTTCATTGAGAATTTTTGTATGTATATTCATGAGGGATACTGGACTATAACTTATATATTTTTGTTGGGTTTACACTTGATTTCACTATTTCAATATTATTTGCTTTGTGAAGGAGCTTATTGTGATTCTGAATTTTTTTAAACATAACTCAAAAAGTATTGCTTGTTTGAAGGCTCTATAGAATTCTTGTATATCTGACCCTTGGTATTTTGCTTGTTTGTTTCTTTTCATTTTATTCTGTTTGAATGCTTTTTAAATGTTTTTGATTTGCCTAAAATAAAAATACAAAAAAAAAAAAAAAGAAATATATATAAAAAAACCTCTTTTGTTATGGAACTACAAGTAGGAAGGAAATATACCAGGAATGAATTATTTTATTTTCTGAAGAATAAGCCGTTATTTATTTGAGTTATAGATCATAGGTTTATAGGTTTAAAATGGGAAAAATAAAATTTAGAGTACTTTTATAAAAAGATATTTGTACTGTTTGGAACATTTTGCCGAATGTTTCAGAAAATGTAATCAAGACTGTTGTAATGAGCAGAAGAAAAACAAAATTTCTGACCCCTGACTTCATTGAGTTTGAAAGATTTTTAACAACATCTTCATGTTATCAGAATTGTCCTTATGATAAATTGGATACTAGCACCACAGCACCTCATTTTGCTTAAAGCCATATCTTAACTCATCTTCTTGAAAGAAGTTGTTTCAATTCCCAGGACAGACTCTTACTGGAGGCACTGAGTTACATGTCTTTCGATGTGTCAGTCACAGTATAGGATATCTTGTTTGTATGTAACTGATAACACAGATCATGAAGAATTAAGAGATGTAATAACACTATCTTCTAAAATGGGCAAATGGAATTTTGGTATAAGTTTCTCTTTTCCAACCTCCTCATATAATCCAATTTCTGATAGAAAAATAATTTTGGATTCTAAGATCTGAAGATATGAATCAGAGCTTGAGAGAATTTGTTGTTCATGGAGGGGATTGAAACTTTGTTCCCAGTACCAATCTGGTGTCTCACTACCACATATAACTCCAGAACTAGAGGATCTGCTACCATTGTTGGCCTCTACATGTACCCCCCCCAAGAGACATGATATAATTCAGACATGCATAAACATAAATTTTAAAAATGGATTCTAATTTACCAAATTTGTATATGCTTGCATTGTGTGGCATGATTTTATAGGAGCATACCAATACAATATCTATTGATTTATCAAATATTATTCCATAATTGTATATAAGACATTATCTATTATCTTAAGTTCTTCTTTAGTTGTAAACCTTTATATTTCTTTTGTAGCAGAGGAAGAAAATAATATTAAAAGATATATAAAAATATTAGAAGAATCCCTGGTAATTAGCCTAAAGTACTGGCTTTTTTTCTACATTAAAGTGTAATCATAATTGTGGAGCTGTTAGCTCACATGGGCGGGGATGGGTCCTGTTGGGCTGTTGTGGTTCTCCCGTGTCTGCAGCCCCAGTTGGCTGGAACCACGGCTATGGGGAGCAGAAGCAAGGGAATTTGACTGAGGGCAGATGCTGCTGGGCTCTGCCCAGGTGTGGAGAGTTCTCAGTCTGAACTCCTGTGGGGGTAGGGCTCCTGAGTGGGGATCTCTGTGCCGAGGCAGCTGACTCAGAGGCTGGTGGTCTTTGTTCTTGGACCCCAGATGCCACTGGGAGCTGCGGAAGAACTGAGACACAAGGACATCCAGGCTGACCTGCAGCAAGAGGAACGAGGGGGAGAGAAGCCCCAACAGTGTCCCGTGGGTAGAGACTCTTGGTTACAGAACTTGCTTGGCTGTATCAAGGCTGGCTTGCTTGGATTGGTGGCCTCCGAGGTGGGAACGTAGAGAAGTCTTCTAGTGGGAAATTAGGTGGAGGCAGCAACTCACTAGCCAAAGGCCTTCTCCATGATGGGGCCCCAAAGACACGAGGAAGTCCATGGTTTTAAAGGTTTACTGTCATGGCAGAAAGTGGATGAATCTGGCTGTAATACCCATGATTCTCAGGGCAGATCTGAATTAAATAGGGAGGGAGGAGGGAGGAAGGTCTGGGAAGAAATACTTAATTGGCTACGTCCACTGGCCTTTAGGTATCTCATTAATATGGAGATCTCTCAAGGTCCTGAGGCCTCACGCCCTGAACATGTGGAGTGGCTGGTAGGGGCATTGTCCTATGTGACTGAAAGGCATGGATCAATGGAGGTCTTTGGCCATGTGTCAGGAGTCTGGGGTCTGGGAGTGAGGCCAAACACCTACCTTCATCCCATTAGGGTCTGGGTTTCAAGGCCTGTGCTCGACCAGGAACCAAGGTATCCTTTTATGGTCCCACATATAATATAATTACATTTATTCTAAAATATCATCAGCTCTAATTATTTGAAAAAAACAATGATCTAAATTAATATATATCAATCAGATTTTTATACTGGAGGTCTATGTGTAATTTTTAGAAACAGTTTAGTTCTGGTTTTTACTGCCTTCAATTTAGATATGTTTATCAAAAATTGATGAAGCATTGATATAAGGTTTTCAGAAATTTAAAAGTGTGATCAAAATCTAAAACTATACTTCACAACAGATGTACAAAGGAATGAAAGTGTGGCAAAGGCATCTCTTCCAATGTTACACTGAAAGTTTATGGAACAAAGATTATTAAAAGTCAAGGAAAGAGGTGAACCTGATCTCACTTAGTTCTTCACAATGATGCCTGTGTATAGTCAGTATCACTAAAATTTCTTCTTTCCTTTGCATGATGTTACAATAAAAATGTTAGTACTCTCTAAATTCATATGCTGACACTCAACCTATAGTTATGAATATAACTAATGATAATAAAATTTAAGAGGGAAGTGTACCCTTTTTCCTTCTATTCTATTAGGACACATAGAAGGTACCATTTATGAAACAGAATCTGACCAGGTAGAAAAACTGCGTCTTCCTTTTTCTGAATCAGCTAGAAATACTAACTAAACATTCACCCAGTACATTAATTGTCCAGACTAAAGTATCTTGACATAACAGTTGAATGGATTAAAACAAATTGTCATTTTATTAAGCAAAGATGAACTGAGTGCAAAATACATCTATTCTCTATCATTTACAGTCTTATTTTTATTTCATCCAAAGAAAAACCCTTACTAAACTTAATCATGGAAAAGTTAAATAAATCTGAGAAGGGAATAAAAATGGGGAAAAAAATCTCTCCATTTTTGATCTATCCATTTCCTTGTCAATAATATCATTTTGCTCAAACTTGGCAAGGAAATTTTACAATTTTTTTAAATTCACTTATAAATTGAAGTGGGGTTATCACATTCAGAGGACAGTTTCTGGGAGTTATATCTTTCATTTTGTAATGTAGGTTCTGAGGATCAAATTTAAGTCATCAAGTTTTTTAAGCTTGGTGGCAAGTGTAATTACTCTCTGAGCCATCTCTCCTGATCTAGCTATGATAGTTTAAAGTCAGAAAAAGAAGGGTAGTCTTTTGTGAACTATGTTTATCTGGTCTCCCTTTTCCCAGTCATCTACCACACAAACCCATAAGTAATGTTTTCTCTACCATAAACCCCTCATTTTTTTTATTTAATCATTCTCTATCATATACATTTTACCACCTTTGAGGAAGTCAGTCATGAAAAAAATAATGAAGTCTGAAAGACATTTGTACTTCACTCCCCATTGGCATTCAAAAGCAGAAGAATATAGACAAAGAGAGTGGTAGAAAGTCTATTTGCAAAGATGTTCTAAGTGAAATAAAGTCAGTCTTGATTATTAGTTCATGCTATCAGTCACAGGCAGGATAATGGTTGAAACTCCTTCACTGCATGCCTCAAATTCATTGAAATGGTTCCTAAAGGAAAAGATATTTAAGCATAGGCAAAAATGAGCCAGTTATGTTCTCAGAAGAATGTTGTACTTTACTAGCATAAAATTTCACAATATGATCCTTAACAGCATTAAAATGTATGGTGCTATATGGTATACTAAGTGATATTCATATTCTTGCATAAATTCTTATAAGAAACTACAATAGATGCTAAAAGTTAATGTATTTCTTCTGCTATTTGCCTTCTATTTCCACAAAGAGTGAGTTTAACCCTTTTATAAAGTGTGATAGCATATTCTTTATATATTTAGTTGAGAGTTTCACTTTCTCAGTCTGACAAAAATTAAAACTTGTCCTTTAGTCTTTTAAGCATAAAAGAATCATTATCATTCACATTGCTCTCTTCTTCCAGATAGTGCTCACAAGTTATGAAAATGAAAAACCTATTCTTCTGTAACAGAACTTATTCTTCTGACCCTGAAAGCATTGGGGAGGCAATATTTGTATATCATAAGATAAATGCATGAAGACTGTGATTGTTTTTGCTCTCTGATCAAGAATATGTTGTCTTCTTCATTAAGAGTTACCACCAACTCTTTAACACATCCCTTGTCTGTTAAGAGCATTGACTTTGAAAGCAATATAAATGCATACTTTGTACTACAATGTTCCATACTATGATGCAATGGTAAATGACCTCCTTTGAAGGTTATAGATTTGTTGCCTATGTCTGTTAAATATGGACTGAGAACACTATGTGGAAGAAGATCTAGGCCAGCTTCAAAATATAAGGGGGAAATTCAGAAATAGTATATAAACATTTGACATGATTTCTTGAACAACTATAGGTATTCTGTGATATAAAGAAAGGATAGAAATTATTCTGTCATTAATCTATATTATTTTCTTTCACCATTACTTTTTATTTGGGTTTACTTACACATACACACATACGTACACACACACACACACATACACACACACACACAGACACACACTTATAGTTCTATGGAGTTTGTATGTTTTTAATTAAGGGAGGCATCAATAGTTTCATATATGGGATTAATGCATTATGAAAACTCAGTCTCCCACCTTCTCCTATTTCCCTCTCATGCATACCAAATCCTGCTACTCATACTTATTCCCAGACTTATCACCTTCATTTCTTGTTTTTGACTCATTTTTACTATGACCATCTATGCTACCATTGGATTAGAATTGCTCATTGTGGTCTGGTGAGATCACTGGTAGGCAAATCAGCGGCTTCACATTCCATGAATCTCTCAGTATAAATCATAAAGGAGTAGTAAGGTCAATGGAATGACTCCTCAACTGATGCCTGCCTGTAAATGAACTCATTCATGTGCATATTTTGTGTCATCATCTGTAGTTATTGAAAGACCAAGATTATGATGGCTGTGTATTTCCTTCCCACAGAAGAATGTCATTTCTTGAGTCTCTCTATTTTCTATGTTTTATATTCTTCTGTTTGCTCTTCCACAGTGTTCACTGAGCCATGAATGGGATAATATTCTTACAAGAGATATTGTTTATGAATCATCACTCAACCACCATTACCTTGTATACCCAGAAATCTTACAGTAGTTCACTGCAAGAAAGGCTTCTTTAATTAAGGCTGAAAATGATAAGTGTCTATGTGTGGGAATATATATTTAGGAGTTAATCCTACCTTACGTCAATTAAGCTAAACCAAAGAATTAATTTAACCCTTAGAGCCTATAAGCTCCGCCCAGTGGGCTTTTGAGTAGGTCTGAAGTACCAGGAATGGATTCATTTTTTCTGGTATAGAGCTCACATTTTATCATAAAACATGTATCTATGCCACAAAACAGTCATTTCATCACTAAATAGATGAGGACATCTTGCCTGGGAGGCTAGAATCTTAATTTATAGAGTTCAAATGTAGGTAAAACATGTGATGTTTTCCTTCCCCTAGCACTATGAAAGCTAGCTACTGCAGAAGATATTTTCTATGTAGTTTCATATTAATTTCTCTGTCACACGCACCCATGATGTGTTGTTTCTTCAGCAACAAGGTTTTATCAATTAGTTATAGTGGACAATAAAAAGAAATGACAAGGGCTTATGGAACTCCTGAAAAGAATGGTAACTCACACTCCCCTTTCCTAAGGAAGAACAGGCTGTCAGGTCCAGGATACACTGTGCCCACAGCTTGTAGGGGTAGTCTTCCTTTTGTTCAGTTACTGAGGTACTATAATTTTTTTAAAAAAAAAAATTCAGTATATCGGTTACAGGAAGATTCTAGAGAAATCTTGTGAATGAATAGACACAAGAGTCTCTCCCTTGGTATCAATATTATTTAACACATAAGTGATTCCATTAAGAACTCTGAGCCATAAACACAGAGAGATTTTTTTTGTAGCAACAATGTAAGAAAATGTACATGCAGTTTTTTAGGGGGAAAATTTACAATTAGAAGAGTTATAAATTAGATGCAGAATTTATTCCAGATTACCACAGTAGGGAAGGGAAAACTCCAGAAAGACAAAAGTGTAGAGTTATTTGAAGCTCGTGAATAAGGGAGAGATGCTCAAATATATTGCAGAGTAGGCTAGGCAGGATGATCAGGCAATCTGTTTATTAAGGGCTACTTACAGAGGGCAGCTCCAGAGAACTGAAGATAAGTACCACACAGAGGCTGCACATTCTCCTGCTGTTACTTTCAAAGAAACAGCTCTGAAGTCCTTGAGAAAAAATGTTCCTGTGCTATAAAACTAACAAGAGGCAAGGTGGTGAAGATTTATATTTCAAAAGAGCTGAGGAAGAATTTAAAACATCAAGTTTTCTAAAATGTAAGCTCTAAGAAAAGTAAGCTTCAGACCTTAGATTCAGTAATAAAATGCAAGTTAATATATCTTGGTAAAAGAAATGGCAATTTTGGTGTGTGTATGTGTGTGTGTGTGTGTGTGTGTGTGTGTGTGTGTGTGTGTGTGTATGTGTGTGTCTGTGTGTGCCTGTGTAATTTTAGCATTTATTCAATATATGCAAGTATGAAATTCTCAAACACTAAAAAAAGAGAGATTATTAAAATAAATAGTCAGGGAAGTGATCCTAACAAAACAAATATGCAATTTTGATGTTGGAGTAGACATCTTCTGGGGAAGAGTGTTGATGAAAGGATTGTATTTCATAAGCGATGCTGGAGGCACTTCATTCACTAAAGCCTGCTGTGTTTCTAACTCTGTTTCAGTTCTTGTTGGAGAATGCACCTCTTGACTCCTAGATATTTACAAAGGACAAGAACCTGTGTTTTCAATAATATTTATAAATGCTCTGTCAACTGTCAATTATGCTTCTGCCCTATATGAACCGTGTGTGTGTGTGTGTGTGTGTGTGTGTGTGTGTGTGTGTGTATTTGCAAATATGTGTGAAGGTGAGAGGAAAGTTTTTCTATTTATACTACCATTTTGTCAGTTTTTTGTTTTTGATTTTTGGTTTGATTTGGTGTTATTTGTTTGTTTGTTGGTTTGCTTGACAGGGTTTTATTCGGTGGTCAAATTTAATATCAAGTTTACAGTATAACTTCTCAATCAACTCTCAAGTACCTTGATTACAAGACGAAATTACTTTTAAGAATAGCTACTCTCTGAATGTAGTATAGAATATAAGCACAGGAAACCCTGTGTACTGTACAGTACTGTGGAGTATGAGAGGATGTAAATGAATTTAATAAACCCTATTAGTTATTAGTATGACCCAGGCCACCTCCCCAACAATCAAGGCAGAGTCCTATGTATTTTTAAAATCAGCTCTAGCACAATTACTGGGTGAATTACCCCTAATCTATTTTTCTACGTGCTAGACTCTTAATTCCCTACCTGTGCTCCTCATGGACTTGCTGTTTGGGCCGTGCCCAGGTTATTTCTGATCCATCAGCCTGTGGATACAATTCTCTGGCAATGTGCTCATGATTCATCTGGCCTCATGGTGCCTTTTCCTCTCTACATCTTCTTTTTACTTTTGCCTCCTTTTCCCTCGCCTTCTCTCTCTCTCTCTCTCTCTCTTTTCTCTCTCTCTCTCTCTCTCTCTCTCTCTCTCTCTCTCTTTCTCTCTTTCGCCCTACCTGCAATCCCCTGCCCCAGTAATTGAATCCCTGTCTAAATCTATGGCCTCAGTCATTGGTTGTAGTCACTTTTATTTAACCAATAAATTTAAATTGGTGGAAAAGGTTTTCATAGCAAAATCTGCCTGTCAAGGGACAGTTTCTGTATGCCAATATTTAGCATTTGAACACAGAGCAGCACAGGAGCAACCCCAACATTATCCCTTTTGTCTCAATAAAATGGCTCTTTCTCTTGCAATCATAAGCCATATGCAATAAGAACAATCATGAAACAATTATGAAAAGTACTTGATAAGATTTACATTCATAAAGTCCAGTCCATCTGTATTTGGCAACTTGGATAGATTATTTTCTTAATTATCCTATCTTGATAAGTACAGAATTTCATTCCTAAGTCATTTTTTATCATAAATTTTATTACTAATCTAAAAACATTTTTAAGATGTAAGAATATCTTTTTAAATCCTAAACAACTTCGGCTTAATTGTGAGAATATATCAGATACCTGAGAATGAATAATTATTATATGGGTATGCAGGAAGTACAGATAAATAGCCAACACTGTAAACATGACAGAGGAGTTGGCTGTCTGGCAGTCTGCAGAATTTCTGTAAAACACTGGAGCATCTATCTTCTACCTCCTGGCCCAGAATATCTGACAGACCTTTGTGAAGCAAGAATTATCAAGAGGTTGCCTTACATTTTCCTTCCAAAGTCGACTTCCCTATGACCAGGCTTTACCCATTTTAGACAGCATTCTGTCTCTTGTTGGAGCAAGATAAGTTTTTGCTCAGAGGAAGCTTTGGAAAAGGCAAACTCTGTAAAAAGGTTTCATGATATGCATCGTATTCTTTGTTGTAGAAATAGGGGTGCTGCAAAGACCAGACGTACTCATTGTTCAAAAAGGCTTAGATTCCTAAAAACATCTTTAAAATCTCTTAGGGTTTTAAAGACCAGCTACTTATTTGTAGCTTATCTGAATAGTTATGTTTTGATTGTTTTTTAGCTACTTGCTATCTGTTCAATCTAGGAAACAATTTTGTGATAACACACACTAATATCTAACATGACCATGAGTTTGACTGTATGACTATTATCTTTAATTTTTTAATTATTCGAAACAGTTTGCAATTGCAGCTTTAAAAGGGACTGGAATTTCACATTAGATTATTAATAATCATCTATGTGTGTGCAATATGTCAAATAAGAGTTGAAGACACACACACACACACATACACATACACACACACACACACCACACACACACACACATATATATATATATATATATATATATATATAGTACAGTTTATAAAATATAGTTTGGTTTAGGGCTAGATTCAATAATCTATATATTTTTATTATTTCTAAAATATTCTTATATCCTTTATATCCTTTCTTTTTTCTTTCAACCCTTTTCCCTCTATCTAAGAGTTAAAGAAGGACAGAGAGAAGAAAGAGAAATACCTGAGTCTAAATTTCTATACCTGGTTTTCTCCCTGATCAAGACCATGTAATAATGTGTAACCAACTCCTTATAATGACAAGCATCCATCATTCAATAGAATGACCAAAACCTACCTAACCTGCTTTAAGCTAACAAGACATGGTACTCTTAAAATTGCTTTCTGCTGATTTGGAACATAGTATTCTTTTTGGTGGATGTCAAGAATATTGGAAAAAATGGTTAGCCTTAGGAAGGTTAGTTATAGCATTTGTTGTCTAGCCTCTACATGTTGAATAAATCCAGACTTAAATGAAATTGTGTTTGGATCAGTTGGAATAATTGAAGTCATCTGGGGCCATCAACTTTCTCTGAAGGTGTCCTGGAAGCAAGTCTTTTGAGGAGACGGCATTGAGACAGTCTGAGGTAGACTCAGGCACTGTATTGAACAATATGCTTCAGCATTTCAGTCTCTTTGAGTGTGAATCTTGTCAGGCATGTTTTTCTAGATTTTTTTGTGAACATATAAGTTTTCATAAGTAATATATCATAATTTATTTACATATGTATGGAATGTGCAAGTTTCACCAATCAGTTAAGGAAGATTTTTTAATTTTTCTTTTTGATCATGTAAAGGACATTTGTCCTTCTTGTAAGTTGTCTTGGATTATAACTAACGTTTTATAAAAAATTTTATCAATGCCATTCTAAAGAATGGTGTTATAAGTCCTCTGGACTTTTTAATCAATATAGATTTTCATGTTTCAGTCAGTTTTCAGAGCTGTTCCCATATAGAGGAATCAGAAAATACATTAGGTGTCTTGGTACTTTTAATTTCTTCCTCTTCATCTCTGTAGCCAATATTTTCAGGGGGTCTTCATCTGTCATATGTGAATTTTACCAATTTGAAAGGAAGACATAGTTTGTTTTTCCAGTTGAAATATACACAAAATCTCCTCTCCTCCTTATCCCCTCCATTATCCCTCTGCTAGTGTCCATTGGGGCAACTATATCTTGGGGGCCAGTATTTAGCATTTGAATACAAAGTAGCACCAGACCAACCCCAACAATAGAAATCCATAGAATCTGTTGCATGAATGAATGCATATATAGGTGATGAATGAAGATATAATATAACAACTTTCATTACACTAACAATAATAAAATAACCATAAAGGCAAAAGACTTATTTGGTTCACTGCTTTAGATTTTCTATTTTTGGTATCATAGTTCTGTTCTTCTGGAGCTATGGTGACATATGGTGGAAGGAAAACATGACTGCATGATGGCATAAATACGGTTTTCTTCATGGCAAGGAAAATAAAAGAAAGGATGTACTGAGTTTCTGATGACCTAATTACTTTTAATGTGGTCAAAGCTCTTTAAAAACCTATCATCTTCTAATGCATCCCTCATCACCTCATCTTTAAACATATGCACCTCTGGGTTACATGTGACAGCTAAATTTCAGCATTGACATTGGCTTTATGCTCTATGCTCTATGGCTTTTTCAGAGGAGACATGAACATATTCCTGACCTCCTCAGACTGAATGCCAATGATAAACTTAAAAACATTCTATCCAAGACTACCTTAGTGAATCAATAAGGTTATTAGAGTTCAATACATGAGCTTGGTACGCGGTTATTTATAGAAGAATGAATGACTGAAAGGCAGATTCATCACGGAAATGTCACCCCAGAATGAGTGATAATTCATGAAACAGATATCACTTGGGTTCCCTCTGCAATGTTCAGGCAGCTCTACTGAGGAGTTTCTTCTTCCCCAAAGCAGATTGTTGCTTGTATATTTTCTAAGGAATAATACAGTCTCGCTGAGACTACTGATTCACGTGATATTTCTGAGCTTCTTAACACTTTTAAGACTCTAAACTATCTTCTGGAAAAAATGTTTCAACTTGGATGAAATACTTACAGAACAGAATGAAACAGGATGAAATACCTACAGAATTTTTCGAATGTAAAATTCATTCAATTCATCTTTAAATGTTATCAATAATTTAAATGTCTCAGACATATAAAAAAAACTCCAAAATTTTTACTGCCACTCAAGAATCCTACAGTAGACATTTCATGTTCCATGGATGAATGCTTTCCTTAGGACTCTATAGTGTTTTCATTTTCACTCATTGTACAAACATCCAAGCAAGGAAAGAGTCTTTCTAAAGAATAGCCAACACAGGGATTGGACTTTTGACCATATCTGTGTGTGACTGTATTAATTATATTAATTGATGTGAGAAGAACTAGAAGCACTACTCCCTGGGTACAAATTCCTAGGCTGTACATGAGTTGAGAAGTTCAGCTAAACACAAACAAGCAAAAAGACATCATGTGTGCATTCCTTCCCAACATTCTTGACTGGGGATGTGATGCTACCAGCTGATTAAATTCTTAATGCCTAAACTTGCCTCAAAATAATTTAATGTAATTGTCTGGACTTGTGACATAAAATAAATCCTATGTCCCCTAAGTTTCTTTTTATCAGGTTATTTCATTGCAGCAACAGAAATGAAACTAAATCACTCAACTATATAATACCTCACATGATTTTTGTAACGTTGTATTAGTGTTAGGAGGTAGAGTTAAGGTTATGTGAATATAAATTTATCCTGATGAAAGCTAGTATGGGTTTCACAACACACGAAAATTATATTATTTCTGTTTGGTGTGTGTGTGTGTGTGTGTGTGTGGTATACATGTAAAATCTGTCCATCTTATGAGAGCTATTGAACTGCAGCATATTAATTCAAAGTCTAATTATATAAAAAATTCTTATCTATGCATTATATATTGGAGATAAGCATTAGAAGCAAGAGAAAAACATACAATATTTATTATAATAAAGGACAAAAGTAGAATTAATGGTTCTAAGGAACAACAAAGAAAACATGCTGAAGCTTAAACAAGAGGAAATGAAGGTTGTACTGTAACCAGTAGTTGTGTGATAAAACTATCAGCAAAGAAATTTCAAACTGGGTATTGCAGAACTGCTCTTGTAAGGTGAGAAAAACCACTATTGTCTGGGGATATTTTGAATTTGATCTCATAGAGGGCATAGTGTTAAGCCTGGAAAGCTGGGTGATTTATGTCAGACTCTGTAGCTAGTTACCTGAAAGTTTATTCATTCTTCTAATGTAAAATTGCAGGATTTGAACTAGGGCAATTAAAATGTTCTGACAGACATCAGAGAGCAAGTAAATTACATATAAAAAAAAATAGCCAGATGTAGAAAAAAGTTGAAGAATAAGGTCACGAGATGCAGACATCTGGATAATATTGATTGGAGCATAATGAATTCTGTTTACACCAAGTTAGGTAACCATAACTTGTTTCTATTCCTTTTACAAAATGTATTAACCTTCACACGCTGATAATGTAAGACTTCAGTACTCCATTCTTGCCAATAAACAGAAACAAAAATAAGCAGAGAAATGTTTGCACTAACTAACTGACATCATAACTAAATGGTCCTAACATATATTTACAGAATATTTCACCCAAACACAAAAGAATATACCCTTCTCAGCACCTCATGCAAATTTAAAGCAAAATTTTCCACATACTTGGACAGAAAGTACATCTCAATAGAGATTATTAATTGAAATAACACCCCAGACACTATCTGAATAATAACAAGGATGTAAAGCTTACAAACTCATGGAAATGGACTGATTCACTACTGAATGAAAAATGAGACAAAAAAGAAATCAACAGTATGTAGAATGAATGAAAAAGAATATACAACATACTCAAACTAATAAGACACAATGGTTAATAAGACAGTGGTTTGTAAATGTCTACATTAAAAAAAGGAAGATAAAAGGAAGGAAAATCTGACAATAGAAACTTAATATTACACCTGAAATCTCAGGAACAAAATGAAGAAATCATATCTAAAAGAAGTAGTTGACAAGAAATCATCAAATTGAGTGCTAAAATTGATAAAATAGAAACAATCAAAAATAAAACAATTGAAAGATTCCTAATGACATTCTGCTATGCTTATTGATCAGTGTCTTGCTAAGCCATTTTTAGAGAGGCTTCTTCCTCATCAGTTGGGAAGAAAAAATAGACCCACAGCCAGACAGACCTAACACAGGGAAAGAGATACTTTGGAACATTCATCCCTAAATCATATGTCTTTATCAAATCCCCCCCGGGGCTCAAGGCAACCCATGTAAGAGGAGGCAAAAGTAGGGTAAGATCCAGAGGCAGCTGAGCTCACCAATGGGAGCATGGATTTTAAACCAACAGGATTCACACACATATGAACTCACAGAAACTGAGGCAGGATGCACAGGGCCTACACAGGTCTTCACCATAGGGGGTACTAAATTTGAGTGACCTGGCTATATAACTATTTCTAACCTAGTGTTAATCTTAAATGGATAATCACTTTCTAATAAAAATTTAAGTTTTCTAAGGTGTCTCACTGAGGAAACAAGGTTCGCTTAAGGATAGGCTGAATATATCGCAGTTGATAGCCAGTTCAAAATAACTCAGTGGCATCATTGATTGGAGGTTTCTTGTCACATAATGTCATATCAGAGCTTTTTAAACACAACACACACCACACACACACACACACACACACCATTATATATAATGTGTGTGTGTGTGTGTTTTCTTTTCTTAATGTATAGAACCTTTATATACATATCATGGATTGCAGGGTAGTGGTTTTATGGGATTCCTAATTATATGAACTAGTGAATCTCAAATCTATATTTGTTTCTTCTGCCTTTTCTTGGGCTATTTTCCTTCTGGTTTGTTTGTTTGTTGTTTGTTTTGTGGTATTCTAATATATGCATTTGTTTTAATTTTTTATTTATTATTATCCATTAGAAGTCATTTGCTTGCTCTTGATTTTCTAATGAGAGACAGAAATGGGGAGGATCTGGAACTGAGGGAGGTGGGAGGAAATAGAGAAGGGGTAACAATAACCAGGATATATTAAGTGAGGAAAAAAGACGCTGATGTGTACTGAATGGCAATTCTGAATAGTGTTAATATAGGGAGAAATATCCAGGGATACCTAGTATCAGAGTTTATAAATAACTAGAAATTTCAGCATTAAATCTATATCAGTCTATATAATGGCTAGAAGAAGGTTTCATGGTCAATTTAGCACAGTCAAAGGAGGTTTTTAAGAGAGGAATTTTGCAAATAAGTATGAACACAATTTGGGGAAGCAGAGGAATCCTATAGGCTGTTACTCTTAACCTTACTGCTTTACCAACCTAATTTCTGTTGTACAAAACTGTATATATATAAGAAAAACACTTGAAAAGGAAGACTTTGTATAATCACAAAAATCAGGCCGTGTGCAGAGGCCTTGTCAAATAAAATATGGATCATACTTGAAGAAGTTAACATTAGTCAAATTCATCATTATATGTGAGAATCAAAAGGTACTGCCCTTCCCTAATTTTACTTAGTGTCTGGAAATTTTATCTATGGAGAACATAAGTTGGGAGGGACGTTAATTTATTTTGATTAATTTATATTACAATTCTTCAAAAACAAAAATAAAACCATTGAACTAAGTGTAAATTTTCATAAAGACGAAATGTTTAAATAAATGCAATCTTTCCTTGGAAAACTAAAACGTAACTGTAAGATCAGAACACTCCAGATATTTCTTGTCTTGAGCATCCTTCCATTGCTAACCCTCAGTGGCAGTACAGATCAAGCGCTTCAGGAAGGACTGTCCTCTCTGAGCAATGAGAAAACACTCAAGGACATGTCAGAAATAAAGGTGCCACCTCGTTCCCACATCCTTTACATTTTCTTCATTTCTCTACTGGCCAGATGGTGAGAAAGCTATATTATGTAATATTGCATATGAACGTCCTCAAAACGAGAGTGAAATGTAGGATGGAGAATATGATTTGAAAATAAAGTCTGAGGATGCTTGGCACTGAAACTAAAAGTTGCTTGCTCAAACTACAAGTCAGCCAAATAGAGCACATCCTTTTGGCAAGTAATTTCGTGACAAATTGCTCAGAGAAATCGTCTGAAGGAACTCTCTCTTGGATAATAAAAGGTAAAAAGAAATCAGCTGTCATTGTTCTTAAAATTCTGAGGCAGTTATGTGTTTACTGAGGAGGAAAATAATTTACCAACTGGAGTCTGATTATTTCAAGATACCAAAAATTGAATCATCATATACTAAACAGAGCTACCTGTTCTTTGATTTCTGGTCTCGGTGATATTCACAGAGAAAGCAGTAATGCACGCTGTCAATCACAATTATCTGAGCAATAAGTGACTCATTGCACAATGACTATTAAAATTTTAATCGTGCAATTTGTATATTTGTTTCCTTACACATAGGAGTATAATTATCCAAATATTAGGTCAGAAAACATAAAAAAGAGGTTACCATTTTTCCTTGGGTGATTAATGAAGTGTAAGAGCATCAGAAGGAGATATTAGGGACTGAAATCAACCAATAGTTTCAAGGTATTTATTTCAATCCACATCAGTACATCATTAAGCATTTAACATGCACAGTGTTTAGGACTAAACCCATTACTGTAGGATAAGAGTCACCTATAGCTGAGCAACAACTGCTATTTTAGTTTTAGAGTGACGTAGACCCAAACTCCTTGCCCTTACTAGCTTCACACAGTATTGCTATGAGCTCTGTCTATGGATACACATGCGTTATCCTCACAAATGAAGAGAAGCAGATTCCCTCTATATGTCTAGGCTATGATTTCTCTATTTTTGTAGCAGATAATAGTAGAGCATTGAGTGGAATGTGGGACCCTATGATAGAGTTAATTTCTTTTAAAAAGCAATCATTCCCAAATTAGGCTACACTGACAATTCACTTAAGGAAATTGTTTTAAATATAGTCTTTATCCTTACCACCTGCAAATTCCGATCAAATAGGTCCCATATAGGAAGCAGAAGACTATATTTAGCGTGTCCTAGTTATTTCCATCACAGATCCTTGAACTTTTGTCTGCTCATTTGATGCTTGAACTTTCACAGTATAGAATGCATTTATTTGTACTATTTAACAAGTGTTAAGCTTCTGAGTACATCTCTGCGTGATGAAGGCATTTTCTCCTGTTCAGTTATCTCTATGTCTACCTCATTGACATTCAAAGTTGCATAGTCAACCTAAATATATCAAAACATGATAATGTTTACCTACCCTTTTCCACATAAATATACTAGCATTAAAAAAATAAAGCAATTACTGAGATTCAATAATCTCTGTATCATTGGCTGGAACTTACATTCCTGGAACTTATGGCCCTCTGCAGCAGCATGGAGCCAAACATCTCCATGGCATCAGGTGGCAGTACAGGCCACTCACATCATATGGCCCCTGGTGTAAGTACAGCCCACAGATATCAACATGGCTTTAGGTTGCAGCACAGACCATGGATATCTGCTTGGCAGATGTGGTGACAAGGACCACATTCATCAACACAGAGTCAGGCTGCAGTAGGACTATTGACCCAAACATAGCCCTTGAAGTAAGCATGGACCCAAACATCAGCATGGCCTCAGGTGATTACACGCCCCCCCCCCCCCACACACACACACATACGCTTGCACATAGTGGAAGGATGGCCTATGGAAATCAGAAAAGCACCCAAATCAAAGACATCAATATAGCTTTCTGTGGTAAGTTGGGCAAGGGACAGCAACACTGTTACCCAGATGCTATAGGACCACAGACAACCATATAAATCTCTGGCTTTAACACAGCCAGAATCAGCAGATGACTGATATGAACCTAGCCTGCTTCCAGGGGCAGGATGGACTATAGAAGTCTTTTGAGGAGGTCCAATTTAGAAAACAAACTATTATTCTTGGAAATTCTGCCATGGCTCAAACAGGGCAATGTTGCAGCAGAGCAGTACGTTAGGGTGCTGAGTCAAAGTGCAAACTCCAGGATGCTGAACACACCACCACCCTGTCAGCCAGACTGGGCAATGACAAGTTCACCAGTCTTTCACACATTCATCAGCTCCTTCACAACTATCACCTCTACAGCCTTTGTGTCTCCAATTCTGCTTCTCTCCACAAGTAACTCACTGCTTCTCTTCTCCACTTTTTCTACCTCTCCATCTCACATTCCTTCATCATAATCGCATTAGAACCTGCACTGTGTCACATAGTATATTTTGTGATCAATCAGACTTACAATGCAAGCATTCATTGCAATGAGTCCTTGGTCTGGTCCAAGGTTTCTGACTTCTCACATATCACAAATACTGAATTATTGCTCACACTTGTCAGAATCAGTGATCTTGCGGTAACACAGAGCATCTAGGTGCAGGTTCCATGCAAGCTCACTGTTGCCACACATCCTTGCTTTCTGTGTTGTAGCCCTGAGGCTTGCTTGGTTCAATCTTTGTGTTTGGAAGCCTCATGCAGCACCACTTTCCCATGCTCACTGTTTCACATCAGGATAAGCTTCTCGGGCTGTAACCACAGTGGTTCCATGCTGTGGCCAGGTGGCTTGGCTCAGGACCAGCTCTATTCTTTAATGACATCTGGTTCTGCAGAACCTGTTCTTCACTCACTCTAGCAGATCAAAGATAGAAGATATGTAGTAGGAGACAAACTCAAAGTGCTAGGTCTGGGCCTAGAAGGCAATTAAGTTGGTCAGTGCATATAGGGGGCCTGTCTTCCTCGAACTAAATGCATGCCTAAGCCTCAGAAACAACTCTTTTCTTCCTTTTAATTGACTAAGCTATTTATTCACTTTACACACTGTTAACAGCTTCTCCTCCTACTTCTCTCCTCCCAGTCTTTCCATCTTTTAGCCCCTCCCCCATCCATCCCTTTTCCTTTTCATAAAAAGGGGAGGCTTCCCAGGGACATCAACCAGCCCCAACATATCAATCTGCAGTAAAACTAGGTACAACCTCTTCCAATGAGGCTAGACAAAGCAGCCCAGTAAAATGAAAGAGATCCATCAATGTATTCAGAGAAAGTTTCTGCTCCTGTCCCAGGAGTTCCACATGAAGACCCTGCTGCACAACTGGTACATATGTTCAGAGGACCAAAGTCTGTCCTATTTATGTTCACTAGTTGGAAGCTCAGTCTCCATGAGTCTCCATGGCCATGCCAGGTAAGCTGACTCTGCAGGTTTTCTTGCAGTATGCTTGACACATGTGGCTCCCTGAATGTTTCTGCCTGTTCTTCTACACAGGATTCGCCAAGCTCCACTCGATGTTTGGCTGTGGGTTTCTGTATCAGCTTCCAATAGTTGCTGGATGAAGCCCTTCAGATGTCTTTTATGCTAGGCTCATATCTGCAAGAACAGTAGAATACCATCAGTTGTGTCAGGGGTAGGCTCCCTGTCATGAAATGGCTCTCAGTCAGCACAGTCATTGGTTAATGTGTTCCTCAAATTCTGCTCCATCCCCCAACTCTGTTAATCCTATAGGCAGGACAAATAGTGGGTCTAAGATTTTGTGACTGGGTTTGTTCCCAATTCCTCCACTGGAAATCTTGTCTGGTTATAGGACATGGACAGTTCATGCTCCATATCCCCCCTTGTTAGGATTTTTAGTTAGGATCACCTTCATATACCCTGGCCATTTCCAACGTCCTAGGTTTCTAGCTCATCCCAAAGATGCCTCCTTCCCACTTTCCTGTTGACTGTACCAGTACTCTCTCTACTGTCCTCCTCTCTACCTGGTCCATCCTGTTCCCATCCTGCCCATTTCCCATCCAGTTCTCTACTTTCATCCATACCTGAGGTCTAATTTATTTCCCCTTTTCAGTGAGATACAAGAATGGTCCCTTGGGCCCTCCTTGTTACTTAGCTTCTATGGGTCTATGGATTGTAGTGTGGTTATACTATACTTTATGAGTAATATCCACTTATAATTGAGAACATACAATGTCTTTCTGAGTCTGGGTTAACGCTCTCAGGATGATATTTTCTAGTTCCATCGATTTGCCTGCAAATTTTATGATGTCATTGTTTTTAATGGCTGAGTAATATTCCACTGTGCAAACCTACCACATTTTCTTTATCCATTCTTCAGTTGAGAAACATCTAGGTAACTTCTAGGTTCTGGCTGTTATGAATATAGTTGCTATAAACAGTTAAGCAAATGTCTTTGTGGTATAGTAGAGGATCATTTGGATATATGCTCAGTAATGTTATAGCTGGGTGTTGAGATAGATCTATCCCCCAATTGATGGATGTAAGATGGAGTCTCAGAGTTTACATGAAGCACTCAAGTGTAGGTTTAGCTGGCCAACACAAAATGAATTCAATGGAACCTTTGGATGCTGTTTGCATCACCATTATGTGTCAGTACATTTACTTTTATTTACTTCTTTAATTTTTTTTAATCTTAGGATATTAGACAAAAAAGGGAAAGAGAAGTACAGAATACCCAAGATAGAGTTCACAGAACTAAAAAGGTCAACAAGCTGAAGCGCCCAAGTGAGGACTCCTCAGTCCCAATTGGGAAGGAGAAGAAAGTAATTACAATGGGGGAGGGAGGGAGGGACCGAGGGATGGGGAGGGAAAGTGGACAGGGGGTAGGGGTAAGGGGAACCTGATCTGGTATTGGGTGAGGGAAAAGGAATGAAGCCCTGAGGGCCAGCAGAAAGAATGGAAACAGGTAACCTCTGAAGGTAGGAGGTTGATGGAACCCTCCAGAATGCACCAGAGACCTGAGAGGTAAGAGACTCAGGACTCAAAGGACATTAGATGAAATTGCCTACACTGGGGAGAGGAAACTTACAGAGCCCACCTCCAGCAGGAAGGCAAGGCACCAAGTGAGGGAGGGGCTAGTGATTCCACAGTCAAAACTCTGACCCATAATTGTTCCTGTCTGAAAGAACTGCAGGAATAGAAATGGAGCAGAGCCTGAGGAAAAGAAGTTCCAGTAACAGGCCCAAATTGGGATCCAGCTCCAGGGGAGGTTCCAAGGCTGGACACTATTACTGAGGCTAAGGAGCACTCACAAAAATGGACCTATCATGCATGCACTCTGGAAGAGCCAACAAGCAACTGAAAGAGTCAAATGCAAATATTTGCACCCAACCAATGGACAGAAGATGTTGAACCCTTGTGGTTGATTTAGAGGAAAGCTGGAAAAAGCTGAGGAGGAGGGTGACCCTGTAGGAGGACCAGCAGTCTCAATTTACCTGGATCCCAGAGATCTCTCAGACACTGGACCATCAACCAGGTAGCACACACCAGCTGATATGAGGCCCCCAACATATATACAGAAGAGTACTGCCAGGTTTGGTTTCAGTCAGAGAAGATGCATCTAACCCTCAAGAGACTGGAGGCCCCAGGGAGTTTAGAGGTCTGGTTGGGTGAGGGGTGGGAAGTGAGGAGAGGGTGTTGGGGAGAAGTTTTGGGATGTGGACCAGCTGGAGGTGGATAGGGGCAGGGAATAAAATCTGTAGTATACATACATACATACATACATACATACATACATAATAATACATACATACATACATACATACATAAATACATACATACATAAATAACAGACAAAAAATTTTATGGATGTCTGTTGGTTTGTTTGTTTGTTTGTTTGTTTTTTCTGGAATTCCTGTGTGTACAAAAGTGTGTGTGTCTCTATGTCTGTGGGTTTTCTGTACATTTTCGTTGAGTTTTTTCTTTTGTTTGTTTTGTCCTATTCTGATTGATTGGTTTAATCTTACTTTACTTTATTTTATTATTATTCTGTAGAAACTTGTTTGTTTAATAAGGAGAGACAGAAAGGGTGTTGATCTGGATGGGAGTCGATCCGAATAGAAATTGAGAAAACTTGGGAGATGGAATATTGTAATTAGAATATATTGTGTGAATAAAATCTATTTTCAATAAAATAAAAATTAATATAAAAGTTGATTACCTAAAACACAAATAAATAAAATAAATTTATTAAAATTACAAAGTACTATCGCGATTACAACAAAATATATTTCAAATGTAAATCTAAATTCCTAAAGACAGTTAGACTGAATTAATTAATGTCATCCAGGATCTATGCTTGTAATTTGAGATAATTCAAATTTGAGGTAAAGGTCTGTATTATTTTTTCATCAAATAATTCAGAAATATGGATTTAGAGGCACAAATATAACCTTTAGTTAGTTATTTTAACAGACATTGGTATTATGTGACTCTAATTAGGAGCTTGGGCTTTTTAACAAATTATTTGTGTCTGTCTCAGTTGATTATAGAAACATGGGTTTTGCTTGTGTTTGTTTAAGCCTTTCTACCTGCATGCTTACCGTCTTGGTTTTTTTCATTGAAAAACATAAGAATAAAATTAGAAAAAAATTTGGTCAGTTTTTTGTCTCTTGTTTGAATCTGCAATAATATCCTTAACAATATGTAAAAGATTAATGTTCAAGTTTTGAAAGTTGTCCTTTATTGGAGATCTAAACTCATTTGATCACTGTTCATAATGCCCTAATAATCTGATGTATTTTTCAGTGTTAACTTCATAATTCTAAATGATAAAAGGTAAATTATGAAGTCATAAATAAATAAGCAGGAGCTCTTCTCAAGTGTTATGATTATTGCTTTTAACTTGTGTAGTGTTTTAGAGCTAAAACTCAGATGCATTATGAGGTTAGCACATTGGAATAAAAGAATTTTCATTTTTATTTTAATTAATTTATGAGTTTCCTTCAATAGAAAGCCCTAACCATATATTGCATGCTATAATGGAGTAATGTCATCCAATGGAAAACTATATAATGATACTTATAACTCTGTGGAAGGAAACATAGTTTTTCATCTTGCTTGTTGTTCTACTCTGAGACAACATAAACTGTAGGGGCAATTTTGATTACTGTATCCTGTATAACTTGATCCTAATTTCCATAGTTTATTGTGTAAAATAAAATTGCAAATAGGTAGTCAAATACCTGCTTCCACAAAACTAGAAGAGCTATGACTATATTTTAGAAATACCTACCAAGAATTATGTGTATTTTTGCCTGTATGGATACACTGTATTAAATTTCCCAAACAGAGCACACTGATTAAAGAGTTCTACTCAAATGTTCTACTTGGGATATTACTTACTAAATACTTTTTATTTTGGAGATAGTCACACATTTTTTTGAAAAATAGTGTAAAGGTTTTATTCCTTGATGATTCAGGGTTTATTAGCATAGATATGATTTGCAAGGTTTCTTCTTTATCAATATATATTAGTTACTATGACTATAAGAACTAAAAAAAAATTATAGTAATTTTCAAAGGGTGGTGGTCTGAATAAAGGAAAGGAAATAAGTAAACATATGTATATATAACATGGAAGTGTTTCTTTGGAATTGAAAAGTATAATACCTTGAGTTCAATGTATATTTTGGTTATTAGCCGTCTATCAGATATAAGGTTTGTAAAGATCTTTTCCCAATCTGTGGGTTGCTGTTTTGTCCTATTGACAGTGTCCTTTGCCTTACAGAAGCTTTTCAATTTTATGAGGTGCCATTTATAGATTGTTGACCTTAGAATATAAGCAATTGATATTCTGTTGAGGAAAATTTCCCCTGTGTCCAAGTATTCAAGGCTCTTCCTCACCTGCTCTTCTATTTGATTCAGTATATCTCATTTTTCGATATAGAAAATGTGGTCCATTTCCACAATGGAGTACTACTCAGCCATTAAAAACAATGACTTCATGAAATTCACAGGCAAATGGATGGAACTAGAAAATATCCTGAGTGAGGTAACAGAGTCACAAAGGAACACACATGGAATGTATTCAATGGCAAGTGGATATTAGGAAATAAGCTCAGAAAATCCATGATAAAACTTACACAGCATATGAAGGTCAAGAAAACAGGAAGACCAAAGTGTGGGTGGCTCAGTCCTATATGGAGGGGGGAACAAAATAATCATGGGAGGTTGATGGTGGGAGGTACTTGTGAGGAAGAGAGAAGAAGGAGAGGGAAAAAAAAAGGGAGGCAGGATTAGCTGTGGGTGGAGACAGGGTAGATGTAGAGAGGGTTGGGAAACTGAACAGAGGTATGTAGCAATGGGGGATGGGGAACTTGGGTAGCCACCAGAAAGTCCCAGATACCAGAAAAACAAGAGGCTCCCAGGACCCAACTGGAATGACATTAGCTGAAATACCCAACAAAGGGGAGAGAGAACCTGTATAGGCCATATCCAGAGGATAGACAAGTCCCAGGTTGAAGGATGGGTTCACCCACACTTCACAAAATTTTAATCCAGAATTGCTTATGTCAAAAGGAAATGCAGGGACAAGGAGTGAAACAGAGACTGAGGGAGGATCTGTCCATGGATTACCCCACCTCGGGGGCCATCCCATGTGCAACCACGAAACCCAGACACTTGCTGATGCCAGGAAGCGCTTGCTGACAGGAACCTGATATAGATGTCACCGGAGAGGTTCTGTCAGAGCCTTACCAATGCAAATGTGGATGGTTGCAACCAATGGACTGTGCACAGAAACACCAATGGAGGAGTTGAGGAAAGGACTGAAGGAGCTAAAGGGTTTTGCAACCCCATGGGAGGAACAAAAATATCAAACAACTAGACCCCTCAGAGCTCCCAGGAACTAAACTACTCACCAAAGAATACACATGGAGGGATCCATGGCTCCAACTGTATATGTGTTGGAGGATGGCCTTGTCTGGCATCAATGGGAAGGGAAACCCTGGGTCCTGTCAAGGCTTGATGCCCCAGCGTAGCGGAATGATGGGGTTGTGAGATGGGAGTAGGTGGGTGGTTGGGAGAATCACCCTTGTGGAGGCAGGGGAGGGGGATGGAGTGGGGGAATTTCTTGGGGGAAACTGGGAAGGGGGATAACATTTGAAATGTAAACAAACAAAATAACAAATAAAAAAAGAAAAAAAATATAATTCAACATAAAATCCTTGAGGATACTATTTTATATGAGAACATTTGGAAAGACTACAAAAAGATATTTCACCAAAGATATGTGGGAAGGGAATAAGTAAGTTCTTTATATTTGAGGAAGGGTAAGAGGTACTTGTATTAGTCAGGTTCTCTAAAAGAATACAAATGATTGGGTATTTATCAACCAGCCAATAGGCTATGGTCCAGGTTGTCCAATAAGGGCTCTTTCATAAAGGGGAAGCTGAGTTCATATGGCTAGCCTTCTCACCAGTCCCAATCTGATGAGGAAAGTCTAAATAGTTTCTGGTCTTTAATCTACATTAGAACACTGAAGAACCTGGCGCTTACATCAGTGAAGGAATGGCAGAGCAACAAGATGGGTGGATTTGCTAGCAATAGTACATTCAAGCACCCTGAAAAGGTAAAAGCATCCTTCTTTCCTTTCTAATCCTTTTATCTGGGTTGCCATTAACTGGATGCCATTGCATATATTTAGGGGCGATCTTCTTGCCATGAAGTTTTAGATTTGATCATGGAATACCTTATAGCATTGCTCATTAATATTTTTATTTGTTCCAAATGTATTCAGATTTACAATCAAGATTAATCACCACCACAGTGTAAAGATACTATGGCAGGTTCCTCTTTAGAATTACCATGAAATCTTTTTGTTTCCATCAGGCATGAGTCATGTGAATGAAAAGAATTTAGGCACACAAACCCACCCACAAAACATTCGAGCCAAAATGTGTCCAGGCTATGAAATGTACAGGTACAAAGATAGTATATAATTCATAATCCTATGAGTATTTAATTCACTTATGCACCTTAATATCTTAAATTTGCATAGGAGTTGTATGATTTTATCTAATTGGAGATTGGCATTTTATTAAAACTTCACATTTAACTCACAATATATTATGAGGTAAGAGTGTAATTTGGGGAAATTTTGTTGGTCTGGGAGTTTTACATTGAGTTCTGTTTCTTCAGAAGTAGTATATTGAAGTCCTTATTCCGAGCGTTTCAAAATAGGATGGTATTTAGAGATAAAAATCTACAAGCGTGTAATTAGTTTTTGATAAGGACATTAAATGATTTCAAATCCAGTGTGACTGTTGTATGCATATTAAAATATTTAAATAGATGATGAGACAGGAACAATCACATGCCAGCACAGAAGGGGATTTATTAGAGCCTGAAGACAAGTTAAGGGGAAATCAACATCTTTGGGTTGCTCTTTTAGGATCCTGAATAGAATGAAAATAGATTTCCTTTGTTAAGTCACTCAGTTGGTATAGGTCTGTTATGGCTGCTCCAGTAAAGTAATTTGATTTCATCAGAATGTATCTTAATTCATCCAAAACAAACATATACTTTTCTTCTTTTAATGTACCACCCATCAGAATTATAACCTCCCTCTTCAGCACCTAAGTGCTACAATTAGAAGTTTGCACCATCACACATAGCCAAATATTACCTTTTCTTTTGCACTGGGCAATATACTTGTTTATAACCCTCTCTTCCCTTGACTTAAGTGGCAGTTTAGAGAGGTGAATGTAATTATTGATTTTATCATTATAGCGTGAGCTAACATTTTTGGACTTTCTTTTATAATGGTATTTTTCTACTTAAAATGCAGTATTATGCATTTTTCAGGAGAAGAAATAAACAGGGATATTTTGATAAAATTACATTTAAAGATGTAATTGGTATAGTTGTAAATTGCTCAATAGTCAAAAATAATGTATCAGAACTGTGCAATTCAAATCCAGGGTTCAAGAAAGATAGAATTATACCCCTATCAGATCAAATTATTTAAGATAATTGACCAGTATTTTAGCTTTACTATGAATATCTTAAATAGACATTTAACATTTGCTTTTATGTCTCAAAAATAATAAGACAATCCTATCAAAGACATATAAGAGAAATCAAGTTTGAACTTATTTAAAGTACTGGAATTTGAAAATATACTGGGACAAGAGTACATTAGGTCTTCTTTTCTAACATGTCAAAAGATAAGTCTTGTATATTTAAGTCATGCACTTAAAATTTGTCCTCAAAAATTCATTTTGAAACTAGTAACACTCTATTTTAAATTATCTGTCAGAACTTTCTGAAGAAACCCTGTACACCTGCCCATTTAAGAAACAGATTCGTTACAAAGCAGAACTGCCAATGAATTATAGTTACAGGGCTCTTACTGCCCCAGTGTTTCCTCTCAGTCCTCAGTGTACACTTAACTGGTAGAAAATATTTAATGTATAATACATAAGAAGCATATCAATTCAAGGTATCCAGATGAAATCTTCTGAATTTTATGAAAATATTTCACAAGTAGTTTCATATAGCTGTAACAAATGATTTTAACACAGTTTTATTTCCTTCTTTGAGATCTACACAAAGTTTCAATCTGAGCTGATCTTTTAGATGATCAAGTTGACAATGAAGAATGATCCTCTGTATTTCTTGAAGTTCAAGTAAAGAAATGAAAGCACTGCCAGAATTTACTTCTGCAGTATGTCACCCATAAGTAGCAGTTAAATCCAAGTACAGTGATTCAAAGCATATAATATTACCATTAAACATCTCTAAAAATTGATATCCTATATCTTCCTTCTTAGTATGTTTCTTACAGGCTGTCATAAATTATGGAGAGACATGTCTTGGGTTTTTTATAGATAGAAGTAATTTGAGATGTTTGAGTTTGATTTTGATAGATAAATTTGATTTTATTTTTCATGGATAGTAAGACATTTCATTTCTAAATTAAAAAACATATGTTCAAAAAAGTTCAAATGAAATTTCTGGTTTTTAAAGTTTACATGCTATTCTGAAATAGCTTATGATACATGCTACTGTTAGTATTCAGTAAAAGATGGAAGGATTAGTTTAAATTTAAGTAAAGGGGCTTCTCGATAATGTCATTGGTTTAATTTTTATCTTATGCAAATGGAAAATAATAAATTGATGATGGTTAAAATTAAAATTTCCCACTCAATACTTTTTTAAAAGATGAATACAGTAACAATTCCAGTTGCTCACAAAAGATTTTAGAAATGGTTAACAGGCCGGCTTTAGAACTCTGGTTTTAATCTCCATAGAGAGCTGTGTCTTTCATTTCTGTTGTAGTGGAGTATAAGAAATCAATGACAGGTACATCTCTCTTTGGAATAACTTTTATAACCTTCTCTCAAAAAAAGTCTCTATTCTTGGCATGCCACCCACAGTTCACTGATTTGAACTAGTCATGTCCAATCCCCAGCCCAATGAGCCTGTTTGAGCTTTCTCTGGTGGAAGAGTCCCTGGAGACTTTTTGCCAGATATTTCCAGTTGCTTTCTCATAATAAAGATGACTTTTCAGAGTCCAGCCAGGCTACTCATCAAGTGAAGTTCAGCACAGAGTTTCTTTCTTTTTTATTTTGAAGGTCATATCAGTTTATTAGCATTCATTTTTAAAAGTGAAGAATATTGTCTACAACAGATTCTTCTATTCCTGTGTTCATTATTTTAGGATAGTCATGTAAATTTCATATTTTAATTATTTCTGCAAGAGAATGAATTATTTCCCATTTGGAGAATAAAAGAATTTGTATTAGTGATATTAATATAAACACAGTAAGCAGACAATAGTGAAATAGCTTAGGAAGTAAAAGACATACACCTGAGTGTCATATTCAGAATCTATGTAGAAATCCAGACACTGTAGGAAACATCAGTAATCCCAGTACTTACATGGTGAGATTGGATACATTCTCAGGATAATCACCTTTCAGCATGCAGTACAGTTGTCCTAGTGTGTGTAGTACTGTCCAAATTAAGAAAGCCTCTGCCTTTGTGGAAGGAGAGGATCCATTCTAGAAAGCTGTTCTCTAACTTCCAAATGTGTGCTGTGATAGGTATATACTACACAAATACACACAAGTACAGTCACACACACAAACACACATGCCCCCACACATGCATGCATAAACATGCATATGCACACATGCGAACATGTTATATACCATGCATACACAAAGCAGTAATATATACAAATAAATACATAAGTTTGTTTGATTATAATTAATAACCTATTCTTAAATTAATAGTTAAACCAGTACCTTAAATAAGAGTAAT
This sequence comes from Mastomys natalensis, assembly GCA_021653895.1. NCBI lineage: Eukaryota > Metazoa > Chordata > Mammalia > Rodentia > Muridae > Mastomys > Mastomys natalensis. The sequence goes on along the minus strand of JAJTUV010001406.1, from coordinate 5,503 downwards.
ATGAATTTCATCCACTTGAAATATTGCTGGACTCTAGGCTACTTAACTTTTTTTCCAATTAAATTAACAAATTAAAATATATGCTCAGTGCATGCAAAACACTATTAAACATTTGCTATAAATTAGCTTTGAATATAATCATGAGGTCATAAAATAATTACATATTAATGTAGAGATAAGGAGAAAAATATAAAAATTAAGTTTAATTCATGGTATCTTAAAGGGAGCTATGTGCAGAGAAACTAACATTTGTTTAGAAATACTGAAAATGTGTGGAAGAGGGTTATTTTACTTCTTATATTGATTCAAATTTAAGATAAGAATGAAGAGGAAATGAACAGCAGGCCACAATGTTTCAAAGAGAATGTACATGGCTATCATTCTGAGACAAGAGCACATCTGGCATATTCGAGTATCAAGCAGGATGCTGTGTAGGCAGATAATGAGCTTAGAACTTTGACTATGTGTTGTATTGTTCAAATCACAGACATTTGAACACATCTTTATTCTATGTGAGATGAAGGCTATATGTGGGTTGTAACACAGAGAAATTATACCACGTTTCAAAGAGTCCCGAATAGAAAGATAATGAATAGAGACAGAGACTGAATCCTGAGAGCATCGTAATGCTTCAAGAGGTGATTAAAACCTTTACTGGTTATATATAAATGTAATGAAATACATTACTAACTGAGGTTAGTTTTGCTAATGTAACTGAAGATGGATTTAAAGTAAATATATTTCCTTAATTTTTTTTGATTGCCCTGATTAGATAAGATGACTAAGGCAACTTATAGAAGAAAGTGTTCATTTGGAGTTTAATATTTCAGGGAACCAGAATCCATGACCCTGGTAGGGAGTATGGCAGCAAGCAGGCATACCATTGGAGAACTGTCTGAGAGCTCACCTCTTGAGACACAATCAAGGGCAGAGAAAGACTGAACATGGAATAAGTCTTTTGGAATCTCAAATCCTGACCCCACCCTCCACACTGTGCATAGTATACCTCCTTTGAAAAGCTTGCCATGTGATGTTTCTTGAAGATTTAAGCAAACTGGGGACCAAGTATTCTAATATATGAGGCCTATGGTGGACATTTTCACTCCAATTCAAATGTGTCTACGATCTTTGTTTTCTTTGTTTTAGTAATAGATGAAAACAAGTAAGCATAATAGGGAAAATGTGCATGGATGAACTATTCTAAGAGAATGACAAACAGTTCTCTCTTTGAGCAATTCAAATTTAAGAGTTCTCAGAGCGAATGTGAAGAGTTATGTAGAACTGTTGGTGAATGTGAAGACAATATTAGAGATAGGAATTCAGTAGTTATTGCAGCATGAATGCATGCAATTGAAATCACAAAATAAGTGGAAAATCTGACTTAAGAAAGCATAGAAGACTAAACAATCAATCCCTAGTACTTCAGAAGCTGGTAAATATTGAGATTCACAAATAAGAGTTGTAATCAGTGTCAAGGGAAATAAATATAAAATGTGATGCTCAGAAACCCAGTAAACAAAATATGTTTATAGTATGCTGAAATGAATATAAGATATTGTCCATAGTTTCTTCTAAAAGATTATATATATATATATACAGGAAACTATGACTCACCTCCAAGTGACATTACACAAAATGTCTAACAAATGCTTCTCAAACATGTCAAAGTTGTCAATGTCAAAGTAAAACTAAAAAAACTGTCACAATGAAGAACGCTCGAGGAGAGATGATGAGCACAACCAAAGTCAATTTCTGAATGAGATTCTGAGTAGGAAAACCACATGGAGAGAGGTGAGGTCTGGATTGAGAACAGTTCATAACAACCTGTCAGTCTTCACTCAATAACAATATATAACATACACCGCACAGATATAGTTTAAACAAATTCTGTGCATAATGTTGCGGATGAGTTAGCACCTTGTAGAATACCTTTACATTTTTTCTTAAAATCTAATGCTGTTCAAAATTAACTCTTTATTAAGAATCTATTCAAATATTCTTATAGAAACTTCAAATACAATAATTCTTTCTATTTATGCTGTAATAGGTATTTATGAGAGTATGAGGCAAGAACTATTATATATTTTGGTTATTTTTGATAACAATAATTCTATTTTTTTGTTTGTCTTTCAAGATATGAAGCAAGTCATATTAATGGATTTAAAAATACTAATACCGTAAATAGTCAGATTAAATGAAATAGATTGCAGTTAAAAAAAGGCTGTTTCTTTACAAAAATCAACATTTTTTAGATTTCCTGAACACAAATTCATCTTAGTTATAGTGTTACTATGATCAATGCTATCCCCCACACAAGGGGCAAAAGTTATGAAATATTTATTATGTAAAAGTTACTCAACACTGTAAACCACAGAAGGTAGGACTAAAGGCACAGAAGCATAATACTATATATTAATTATATTATACCATATTATATTATTAAAGTATTAATTTCATATATTATTTTTATAGACTGGCATTGTCTATTATATGTACTGTGTACTTTATTCTGTTCAATGCTGTATCATATTTATAGGTGGCAATTATTTTCTTCAATTCTATTGTCTACTTTCTCATGTGGATTGTGATTTTCTTATTTACAAAAATGTTTGAAATGCATGGGTTTCCATTTCTCAACTCCTAGAATTATTTTCTGACATCTATTGAGAGAATCTTTTCCTGTGTCCACATCTCATCCTGTAATCCCTACTTTTTCTTTTCTCTTTTTTAATCAAAAGTAAGTTTCCACACAATGTATTCTAACTACTATTTTCCGTCACTCACATGCCCAACTTTATCCCTCATTCCCACCCACTCCAATCCACTCCCATTCTTCCTCTCTGTCACTGAAATACAAACATTCCTCAAATAAATATACAAATAAATAAATAATAAAAATAAGTGAACTTATTTATAACCAAACAAATAAACAAATAAAAAATAAAAAGACGACAGTAAACCCAGATAAATATATACAAATACTGAGACCATGTATTTGCACACATGGGAAATACATCACAACAACAATAACAACAACAAAAGATGGAAGACAGGCCATATAAGAAAAAGATTTTTAAGATAAAACGAAAAAAAGCAAACAACATAAAGAAAACCCCACAAAGTATTGTGAAACAACAAAACGACTGAAAAAAATCACTAAGTTGTTTTTTTTTTTGTTTGCCATATACTTCTGGGCAAGGGATCTGCTTTTAAGTACAGTTTGGATTCACAGTGAGACCCTATTGGATAAAAACTAACTATTCCTCGTGACTGGTTTTCAACTGGAAATAGCAGAACAGTAGTTTTGATTTTCCCCTAGGTCAATAGCCTATCTATTCTAAGATGCTTGGCAATGGTCAGAGTTGGGGATGCATTCCAACTCAGGGAGTGATCCTTAATAGCAAATGGGTTGTGATTGGTTCCTCCCAACATTTTTGTGCCACTATTGCTCCAGCAAAACTTGGGTCACCATTGTAGATCACAAGGTTTGTAGCTGGGTTGATGTTTGCTTGTCTCCTCTGGTATAGTGTGAAGTACCTTCCAGTACCATAGATAGGAGTGATGCTTGCTCAAATATGTTCATTGCTACTCTATCAGAATCAGAAAGAGTCTACATGTCCAATCAGCAGACAAATGAATAGAAACAGAAAATGTGGTAATTTCAATAACAAAATATCAAAAACAAATAAACAAAGAAATAGAATAAATCGAAGAAAATCAAAAACCAAAATAATGAAATTCTTCGGTAAATTAATGATCCCAGAAAATATTATCCTGACTGAGGTAACCGAGGTCTATCAAGACAAACAAGGTATATATTCACTTATGTCAGGGGCAGCTCTGCTTATACACTGAAGGCCTAAAATCAGCAATAGGCCTAAGTCAGCTTACTAGCACAAAGTCTTGGATCTCTGTGGGAAAACACTGAAACAGATAGATATAAGATATTGTAAACAGGCTGCTTTGGTGGAAACTTACCAGCCTGTATGAGAACAAGTAGTCACAGGTCTTATGGATAGTCATGGACCTTGGGTAGCCTTGGTGGATAGTACCAACTTAGATAAGGACAAGTGAATCACAGGCAGAGTCATAGTGACCTGTCCCCTGAACCTTCACCCAGCCTATACCCTGTTCTGGAAGATATCTGTGCTCCCCCTGAACACCTATGCTCCTGTATCATTCCTTTCCCCACATCCTGCCTTTTTATGTATTTAATGCCTGTGTGAAAAAGTAAAAATGGCGGTTTGATCAGACTATAGACAAGCCATCATTCTTCTATCTGTTTTCCCCCCACTCTCTTTCAGGTGATCTCCCCGGACCCCTGTTTAATGCCCTGCTGGAGGGGACACACTTATATCAGGATTTTAGCTGTTTAGTCTTCAACAAGCAGGGTACAATCTTTATATATATACATAGTAAGGTATTAAGGGGCATTACCTTAGCAAGAGAAATAGAGTAGAATGGAGTATTACCTTAGTTATGTAAGTTGAATGCATATGTATGGATTGAAGAGGAGAGGATAATATAATGGGAGAATCAAATGGGAAGGAGAGGGATTGGAAAATAGGACCACATAAAAATAAGGGTCGTTTGAAAGGTCACATAGAAAACCTTGCAATCTTCATATATATATACACACACATATATATATATACATATATATATATAATATACATATATATACACACATATATGAAAGAAATATAAATTAGAATAATCAAATAATGGGAGAGATACTGATCCAATGAGCCCTCTCTTGCTGTTAAATGAAACATCCAATGCTGGAAATGGGTTACCTCTTATAGAGTTATTGGCCTAAGGGGCTCTGAGAGAACCCCCAAATAACCCAGAAACTTGTATACCTTTTCTTCTAGCCCTTTTGGGGTCAGATTTATATAAAAGATTTTGATCTATTTGGATTTGATTATTTTCCATTATGTAAAGAGCAGGATACAGCTTTCTTCTTGAGCACATGTATATTCAGATTCGTTTGCATTATCATTTGTTGAGGAAGCTATCTTTTCTCCAGGATGCATATAGCACACCAGTTTTGGACTCCATTGTTGTTAGTGGCTTTAAAAAAAAAAAAAAAAAACCTGATATAAAAATATTTTCTTGATTAAAATCGTATATATTGAGGTCAGAAAATTTTTGTAAACCTTTTTAGCAATTATAATATAGTGTTAAGTACTTACAACTTGTTTTAGATTTGATCATGCACTATTACTTGTGAAGTTTAAAAATCAAAATCAAAAATTACAAAAATTATGGTAATGCCATTTGTCTTCTAAACTATGCATTTATTGTTACATATTTTATATGTCTATAACTTAATGTTCATATTTAATTTTGTATAGTCAGTTGTCACTGAAGTATATTAAAAAATAAAGCAAATCTAATTCATATTTATCTATCTCTAATCATATTTATCTTACATTTGTGTCTTGAATTCTAGATTTCTATCTGCTAATATTTCTATTTGGTGTGAAGCACATTCTTAGCC